>CM020512.1:9063404-9663404 GCA_009823395.1 Thamnaconus septentrionalis
AGGCAGGCAGGCAGGCAGGCAGGCAAAGAGCAGCGAGCTAATTTATCGTCCCGTCTAATTTCCCACAAGGGCACCGTGGAAACCGAAAAGAGGAGACGAAGCCCAGCGACTCTCTCTCGCTCTCGCTCAGGCTCACTAATGCACTCTCTCATCTGCTAATTACACGTTAACGCCTGCTCGGCCGCGCGGGACGTCCAGAACCGTTCACAGGTCAGAGGTCAGCGGGCCGGGAGACACGGATGGACTCCGCTTGTACGTTCCGATCAATAGTCGGTTAAAAATCTGAGGGAGCTGCACGCGGTAAGTTGCCTTCATTTGAATTCTGTTCTGCTATTGGTCAACAGATCTGGTTCCCCTCTGCAGGGGCTGAATCCAGCTGCTCATGACGCTGATTATTCGGGGATTTGAAATATTTTTAGAATGATTTGAAATATGAGTTTTGGTTGGCAAAATCATGACGATTTCTATTGACTGTGATAAAATGGATTACTTTAATGGAAGATATATAAAAAAAACATGATTACGATTTAAAAAATTTGGTAAATTCTTCGGGGTTGATGGTTTTCTAGTCTTAATGTATGGAAGCAGGTGATCCTGTCAAATGTTTGGGTTTTCTTTTGTTTTTTTTAATATGGACGGAATGTCCAGGTTGTTCCGGACCTGCAGACCGAGCGATGCAGAACCCGCAGTGTATAATTAACAGGGAAGATGTGATTAGATGTCTTCACATAAAGCTGCTAAAGTTTCTATCTGATGGTCTCGGATCGCATGGCTTCAGCTAGCAGCAAAGCACAAGCCGACCTTCTGATTTCCAAGTAAACAATCGAAGCAGCACGGCGGAAACTCTTCCTCTGCGTCACCCACCTACCTGTGTACTGACCTGACATTGTCCACTAAACAGTGACAACCCCGTCATGTCCCTGTTTGCCCAGCGGAGGCTCACCTAAGGACACCTGAGGGGAGACAGAGGAAACAGAACTTCCAGGAGGTGATGTATGAATGGTAAAAAGAAGAAAAACAGCTTGAACCCAAACTACAAAATACCCAGAAATCACTCCAAGGAGTAATTTCAGCGACGGCTGTTTTTCAGGGCAGGAAGCAGGAAGCTTGTTTGAGTTCTTGTTTGTTTTGTTTGTGGAGATCTTAAGACCAAATGCAGTTTTGGGACCGAACAGATTTGAGGAGCAACTGTTGCCTGAGGCTCTTTTTTGACGGCGACGCCCACCCCCGTTAGAATGACTTTGCAAACGGCTGTGTCACAGTTTGAGCTGGTTACATAATTCAAAGGTTCAAACTCCATCATCAGCGCGAAAAAGCAAATTCGGCGCAGAAACCCGAACACACACACACACACACACACACACACACACACACACACACACACACACACAAACGAGTGTTTAGCAAAGCGATGTGGTGAAACTTTGCAGTCGGTACCTGGAGACTGAAAAACAGCAGCAGAGGAGAAAGAGAGAGAGGGAGGAGATAGAGACAGAGAGAAAAAAAGAGTGTCTGCCGTTCGCAGCCATTTGCATTTGAAACAGAACATCCCCCTTTGTTGCGGGTCAGGTTGACTTGCCAGTCACATTTGGTGCAACAGAGGAGAGAAAAACAAGAATCAATAGCGGCGGCGGCGGCGTCCTCAGTGCTGCTGAAAAACAGGCGAGAAATTGAGCTGCGCAAAGTGAAAAAAGTTGTGAGGCAGCAAAGTTTCTCTCGCTCAGTCGCTCGACCGACAACGACAAGAGAATTTCTCACTCCACAGATTTCGGTTGGAGCAGGGAAAAAACAAAACAAAAGCAGAGGACAACTTCTTTCAGTTCTAATCTGTTTGGCCGTCTGATCACAGCTCGTTGCTTCAAAGACATTATTTCTCTTTGTGGATACAACAGCCGAGGTGGTTAGAAGCGTTCGACCTGGACAAACTCTGCTGTCGATAACGTTTGAAGAAAAACAAAAAAAGGACAAAAAAAAAAAAAAACCCTGGCAGGAGACGTTTCGGCGCCGCCCGCGGCTCGTTCGTCTTTGCACCCGCAGCTTTCCGTGAACCGCCGTCAGCTCGGAGGAGCAGCCGGGCGGTTTAATCAGAGAAGGCCGTCGGCGGCGCTGAGGGACGAGGCGGCCGGGAGGCGGACAGGAGGCTTGATTGAGCGCTCCGTCTGGAAACCTCTTCCTCTGAGCGGACACAGCGGCAGCGATAAGCAGGAGGTGTGAGTGTAGGAGGTGTGATGCTATCAGCGCCCTGACAGGAGAGGAGATGAGAACGCTTCCTGCAAAAAGCCAGCTAGCCCGCCGGCTAGCCCGCTAGCTAGCGGCGGTGTGTGGCCGTCTCCGAGAACACGAGTGAGTTTTAAAGCCGCCGGGTCACAGCTCGGCCTCCCGCCCGTCTGAAAACCCGGCACCGTGGTTAACAAGCCGAGCGACGGCGGCGGCTTTTAGCGTAAATGTCGTAAACGCTTCGGTGGAGGTGGAGGCTCCTCCTACGGCTGGTCGACCGGCCGGCCAGTTTCGCTGCGTAATGAAATATGTCTCCCATCTTGATGTATGGCTGTGAGAGAGGCCCAAATCGAAAATTGAATCACACTAACTTAATTTGTGGTCGGGGCCAATCAAATTACTTGTTTTGGCCGCAGTGCTGACGATGAATTCATCTTTGTGACAAAGCTGTCATGGCAGCGTAAAAAGGGGGAGGGGTTGGGCGTAGGGGAAAGGTGTGTGTGTGTGTGTGTGTGTGTGTGTGTGTGTGTGAGAGAGAGTGTGTGTGTGTGTGTGTGCGTGCACACATGTGACTGGGAAAGAAAATCTCAGGAATAGTTTGGCCGCGTCTTCGCTGCTGGGTGAGTTTGCTCTCGGTGAAAAATTTCTAAACATCCAGAAAGAGCCACAATTTTATTTTGTGGCTCTTTATTTTACCTCCAGCAGCAGCAGCAGCTGAATAACTATGAGCATGAGATGCTCACACTGGCCGGGCTTTTGCCCCGTGGACAGAGTTCAGAGGAGCTGTGTGAGTGCATGTGTGTGTGTGTGTATGAAAGCCCCGGCGCCCCCAGCAGGGGATTCAGTCCCGCTGCAGCCCAACAGCTTGACTTCAGAGCCTCAGGACTGAAGGCTTTTCAAGTGGCGTAGTGAGGCGGAGTGGAGCTGCCTCGCTTGTTAAAGGGTCAGTTCATCCCGATGGGAAAAGTCAAAATGAAAAATGAAAAAAAATAATAAAAATACAAAATTTAAAAATGCATGAAAAATCCTGGCTTCTTTCCATCCATTTGGAAGGAGGATGTGAGCAGCAGCAGCAGCAGCAGCAGCAGCAGGTCTGGACCTTTGCTGCTGCTGTTGCTGCCTGGTTGGTCTTTAGCGGACAGGCGGGACCACCAGCGCCACCACCTGGTACCTGGACGTCACCAGCTGGGAGTCAGTGGGAGGCGGTTACCTCGGCAACCCGGGTCGGCCTTGCACTCTGCCATTTCTCAAGCGATTTTTTATAGTCACGGACATATTTTATTCCGGTTGAAATAAAATCAATAAAGTCTTGATGGAGTTGTTGCCTGTTCCCGGGATCTTAAATAAATAAATAAAAGAACCACTCAGGCCTTTTAAGACGAGTCTTCCTCTTCCTCCATCTGGATTCACATCACCGTGTCAATAAGGTGATGGCACGAGTCCTTCAGGGACCATCGTCTCCGCGATCATCATCAGCTTTGCCATTCTTTGTAACGTCTTTGTTTTCCTCTTGCAAACATCCATCCATCCAGAGTCTCCTGGCCTTTTGTAAAAATCTCAGATCTGTCAACAAAAGAAAGCTCAGCGTGGCAAATTCTTCTTGATGTAGATGTAGTGAGAGGCTGTCAGACTTCAGTGTTACTCAAAGTCTATTTCAAAGTTCTTTTTTTTCCCCCTCCAAGGTGTTTTAATGGGCATGGGGGCCGTGTAGCAGGTTATGAAAGTGATGTGCGGAATGCGGGGATGTGAAGGGGATTAGGTTCCTCTTTCATCAGGGCTCAAGATCTTTGTGTTTATCTGAAAATCATCCTTCCGTAATTGCACGGCAAAGGTTTTTTTTGTTGAAACAAAAACCTCCCTTTGGACCGACTCGACTCGGCGTTTAAAGGCAGCCGCAGCTTTTCCCGCTGCCAAACATGGCTCCGCTTATACAGGACCGGATCAAGGCGGCTAAATTAGTGGAATCAGCCGCTGCTGCGGCACAAAAGCACAGACATACCCGGCGGATTAGCTCTTAGCCTGCTTCCTGTATAGCGCCAACTTGTGACCGTCATTGAGGAAGACAAATTAGTGAGTGCCAGGAGGATTTTGGCTGTGTTTTATTGCCTGGCACGCTCCTGATTATTCTTTTCCCCCTTTAAAGGAACACAATGCAGTTCTGTGACATTAACATTTTTTTAGGGGGCTAAATCCCGCTGACGTCTTCGAGCAGACTGCGAGCTATCTGCTTCGTATGGGCGCTCATATTCTGCATGTGCGCTCAAGTTTGAAGATCAGGGTTCTGGAATCCTCAAAAGAATTCATCCTACAAACACTGCAGCGGGGAAGGTAAAAAAAATCTCACAAAGGCGAGATGGTTGAGAGAAGAGCGAAGACGTGCTGCAGCTAGCGGCCCGCTAACGGTGAATTTTGCTGTTTTTCTTTGTGAAATAAATAAATGTCAAGTATTTGCTTCATTCGAAGTATTTTTTTTTTACTTTTCACCAGAGCAAAACATTAGCAGTCCTGTTAGCTAGTCCCTTCTTCTGCTGCAGTTATTTATCAACTCCTCACCTGTAATTCCAGCATTTCATCGCTGCCCTCGATTGAAGTTCTAGGGACAAACATATTTCTTGGCTAAACTATATATCGCTGTTATACAACTACAGAATGACAAGAGACAATAAAAGCGCAGATCAGCACGATCCCGGAGAGAAGTTGCTCGTCACGGCAAAACCCGCGGCAGGTCAAGGAAGCTCCGTCATTGGGGGACAAACTGTGGACCGGACTCGGCAGCGGCGGACTTGTCCAGGAAGTGAGGCTGATCGGAGGAGACAGCGAGGGTGGGGGCAGCGTTTGCGTGTCACTCCTTCTTCCTTCCCTTCACTTCACACGTAGCGAAGTCCAGCGCCTCGGGCGCAGGAATAGTTACGCGCCAAATAAACCCCACGGAGGCGAAAAGAGGAGAGGAGTGTCCCCCTTACTCGTCAGGCTGGACGCAGCGAGCTGAATTAACAAGTGGCAAGATTTGTTCCCTGTTCAACCAATTTCCCCAATTGAGAGCGGGCGTGTGATGGGCCGCTAGAGTGTGAAGCTCGTCCATGCATACGAGCGCACTTGACAAACTTTCACACTGTCGGATTTCACGCAAATGAAACATGTTTAAAAGGGAGAGAGAGGCCCCCTCCTCACCGCCCACCGCTGAGCAACATCAGCAAGCCAGGCGGATCAGACACAGAGCGCTTTGGTGCTCAAACTAAGTGAGTCAAAGAGCGACGGATATTTTCCAATTTTAACGCATCAGAATCGCAAAAAGTCAGTGGGTGAAAGAAAGTTTTTTTTTTTCTCTTCCATCTTCAAAACAAAATCTTCCATGTGGCTCACAGGTTAAAGCCACCACAGTCACAGATAAATTGTAAACGTAATCCTAATATGTCTACATGCAACAGTGTCATAGATGTCATAGTTCTGCATGTCAGACCAAAACAAACAGGCTCCCTGCACTGAGCCTCCAACAACGATATACGAAACATAACAGGACGGCCACTGACGGGGTGAACAATAACAACTGATGAAGCAAGTTCTGAAAAGTATGTGTAGTAAATTCATAATGTTGCAGCCAGATAATTATTCTTGGAATTTTCTCAATTTAATTTGTTCTCCAAAACTAACCAAATCAGCCAACCGTGGTATCGCCACCATTAGGTGTTGTCCTTTTGCAATTTGTTGTTTCTCGACATGGTCACAAGGACAGTAAACAAGGAGTGGGAGCACAATGCACACAGGGGGCGCTGTGGAACCACTATCCAGAGCAACATTTCTTTGACCCAAAGGCTGAATCGTGTGAACTCCTCCTTTAAGCACCTGATCCATTTTTCAAGCACGATGCCACTTAAAATGGAATTGTTCAGAGAAACTCAGTCTAAGCAATGGGGTAAAACCAGACTGACTGCTCGCAGCAGGGGGCGCTCTAGCTCAATCACACCCAACCAGAGCTTCAATTCAGCACAGCGGTGTTTCTCTCCGACTGTACGTTGACGCACCGGCGTACGCAGACGGCACGCAGCTCTTTGCTTCCAGGACATGTGACAGCCTCCTAAAAATAGCTGCTGTTTACCCTCCTGTGTTTTGTTGGGCCTGTGTCCCGCCGTGACTCAGTGCCAGCTCACCGTTTTTGCATTTCCAGTGTCACCTTCGATTTCTTTAAGGAAAAGAGGGGAGGAGGTAGGGGAGTGGGGGGAGTCTTCACTGGAGAGGAAGAGGGTGGCCACAACACAAGGAGCACAAAGCACAGCAAGTATTCATTGGAGGGAGAAGAAGAAGAAGAAGAAGAAGATTTTTGATTTTTACAATCACATTTATTTAGAAGAAGACGAAGACGAAGACGAAGACGAAGAAGAAGAAGAAGAAGAAGAAGAAAAAGAAAAAGAAAAGAAAAAGAAAAAGAAGAAGAAGAAGAAGAAGAAAGGCTATTGCAGGCAAAAAGGAGGTTTAGGAGAGGGGCTTCAGGATCAGGATGACTGAGTTTTTACTCCTTTCCTACCCTGGTGACTTTTGATAATCCGGATTAAAAAATCTGTAGTTATACCGTGTTGAAGTAGAGATCAGCCAGAACATAGCACAACCGATTACTTTTTTTTTTAACCTCAAAAGCCCTTAAAACACACATTAAATAACCAGGCGACTACCTGTAAGAAGAAAAAACACTAAAGCACTGATCCAAAAATTGAAGTCATGCTTTATATCTTTTCCAGAGCAGTTACATGGATAATAAAACAGTCTGCGATATTGCAGTTTTGGCTAATCTGTTTCGGTAAGAGAGTGGAACTCTGCAGGAGTGGAAAAAAGGATGGGGATGGTGTTTTATAAATGTATAAATATGTAAAATGAAACTGACTGTAACAAAACAAGAAGTTCACTTCAGGGCTGAATGTCGTGTCAACAGCCTGGAAGGAAGGAAGGAAGGAAAGAAGGAAGGAAGGATGGA
Source organism: Thamnaconus septentrionalis (assembly GCA_009823395.1). Taxonomy (NCBI): domain Eukaryota; kingdom Metazoa; phylum Chordata; class Actinopteri; order Tetraodontiformes; family Monacanthidae; genus Thamnaconus; species Thamnaconus septentrionalis. The sequence continues at coordinate 9,070,588 of CM020512.1, forward strand.
AGGAAGGAAGGAAGGAAGGAAGGAAGGCTGTGACACTTTATCATCTCGGTGCCTCGACCGCCTATCTTTTTTTCCCTCGCCTGGCGACTCCCAGGATGTGACTAATTGATCCTGGGAGACGGCGGCGATTTTTTCTTCCAGGACCGCATCTCGGGGTGGTGGGGGGTTGGGATAGGGGTGTGGGGGGTGGGATGGGGGCGTGGGGGGTGGGATGGGCAGCGTGAGAGGAAGTCCCTGATAGAGACGGCGGCGGTGGCGAGGAGGTCCGGCGGAGGATAACGCCGCCGCCGCAGTGGCGCTATCTCATTTCCTGCACACAAAAGTAACATGGCCACTTTGTAAATGAAAGGCAGTCAGGCACACGATGCCCCTCATGCTCCGCCGGGCCCCTCCCCTCCCGGAGATAATGGCCGCATACACATTATTTGTGTGGACACAAGATCGACTTGGACGGAGAGAAAGAGTGCGAGTAGTAAATGAAATTTATTCAAATGTGTGTGTGTGTGTGTGTCCATCCCAGAATTCCTATAGGGAGGATCTCAGAGGGAAGGTGGCGAACGATCGCTGGGTTTACAAGGCGGAACGTGCATCCAATTCCCTTCTGGTGTCTGAGGAAGACAAATTAGTGGCTGCCAGGAGGATTTTTTTGGGGGAGCGTTTCATCGCCTGGTGTTTGCGATTATTCTGCCTCTGAAAAGGAACACAAAGCAAATCCTGTGACGCCGACGTCACGAGCCGTTTCTGAGTGAAATCAGACAAACCGTCTGGATGTTTGACGCCACGTGTTTTTCATCCAATCAACAGTTGCAGCTGAGCAGGGTGGAAAACGCCGCAGAGAAGAACCGGACGGAACGACCGGTGAGCTGTGCTGCTGCTGCTAGCGCACTGCTAACTGTGCTTCCCGTTGCTGCTGTTGGTCTCTCCAACTGGGCCGAGGGGGTTGCCGTCGATAAACGTGAGTCGAAGGCACTTCGGCGGCTTTGAGAACCCTATTTTTCACTCTCACCTTTCCACCAGAAAGGTGGTTTCAGCCGAGCAGTTTCACTCGTCACCTGGACGACGCAAAGACGCTCCGTCCATTTTTGCAATTGCAGTGCGACACCCGCCAACAGTCACAACTGTTATTTGCAACAGTTACTGCAACTCCCCGTTGTGCCTTCCCGCCGCCCATCTGCCTGTTGAAGCTAAACACCCCGGGATGCAGACGAGGGGGCGGGGCCAAACGGAGGCTGGTGAGTCGATGACATGCGGAACATAAACGGGGCCACATTTCAAGTGAGCTTAGCTTAAGGCCCCTCGGGGGGGGGGGGTACCGGGGGAGAACATAAGGAGTAGAAAAGCTATCTGAAGGAGGCGAGAGCAGCCTCCTCTTCCTCCTCCCCTACACTCACTCACCCCCCCTCACCCCCCCACCCCCTCCCTCGACGGCTCTGGCCTTGTCAGATATGGTTATGCTTATTGCAGACACGGCGGCGAGGGGGTCAGTGCACCAGCGTGCCTCGGAACATCACGACGCCCGAGCGGCGATAAGAATAGTGCACTGAATCATAGCTTACAGTGCAGCTCTGTGCGTGTGTGTGTGTGTGTGGATGGATGCACGGTGAATGAGTTGGAGATAAGGCCGAGGGGAAGTGGAAGTGCTGGACGCGGCCGCATGGCTCCGAACAAGGGAGAGGAAGGGGCTGAAGCGCACACATGCACACTTCCATATTCCATAAATTCCGAAGCTTAAAGATCCTTGGAAGGCTGAATTTCACGTCGGATGGGTTCAGGCTCCCTCCTCTTTCCCTGCTGCTAAACACCGAGGTGAACAACCCCCACCCCCTGTGGAAAAGGTGGGCGGCTGCAACGAGCAGCTGAGGAAACACATCTGCTGTTTTTTTTCTTTCTTTTTTTTGGTCTAAACATTGGTTGGAACATAAAAATGAAATACTGCAACGTCCTGCAGCAAAAAAAAGCAAGAAAATCATTCTTTTAAAAGCATTCACATTCCCAGTTATTGCATTGGAAAGTCAGTGCTTTAAAACACATTGTTCTGGAAGCCTGCCCTTTGTGATGTCACAAGGGAAGACAGTGGTCCCATGCCAGGTGTTGGCTTTGTCCTCTGAGACCACGGTGTTAGATTTTTTTTCCCAAATGTGGCAGGTCAAGCAATGTGTCAGCATCAGTGTTTAACCATGGGGGGTAATTAATCATGTGCGGCTGCTCCACTGCTACAACAATCTGAAAATAGGAGTGATCATTTTAGACCTTAAAATAATTGAACTGTGCCATTACTGGATAAGAGAAAATTCAAATCAGTCTTTTTTTTATTTGAGTGTCCTTAATTTTTGAGTTGTCCTTTTATTTTCCAGCAAAGCACCGCACTCATCCAACATCCCTGGAAGGACGTTCGCTCCGAGGAGAGCAGCGCTGCAAAGGAGGCTAATAATAAAAAGTGGAATGCGGCCTTGGCAAAGGCCGTTAAATCACAGCCGAGCCCTTTTCGAGCAAGGACGTCGAGGCGTGTGCACGCGTGACGGACATCCAGCTGCTGCGCCTCCTACACGACAACCTGCGGAACCTCCACCTCCTCCTACAGCAGCTCCGCTCCGACACCAGATTAGAGGAGCGGATGTACAAACGGCAGCTCGCAGGTTTGACGCCCACTCGGACGGATCGTCACTCTTCTCCCCTCCATCCTCCACTCGCCTCTTTCACGCCCTAATCGTCGGGACTGGGAGGAAAAAATCAATTTCCACTAGTGGGTGGAGAGCAGCTCTTGCCCAGCTACCACCTACCATGACTGCCGCCGCCGCAGCTGCTGCTGCTGCCGCGGCCGCCCCTTCCTGATTGACGACACCATCTCACACCCCGCTGCGTTTTATAGCGCCTCGCCGTCGCTCGCTGCTCAGCGCATTTTTATGGCAAATAATAACAGGAGATGTAATAGCTTTTTCCCCCCGGTGAGTAAATCTGAGGCGGGCCTGACGCGAGGATGGCTTGCCTCAGACAGCTGGAGGACACTCCCGCGTCAACAAGTTACTTAGGCTGAGTGATCGGCCACGCGGCTGCGGGATAGGGTGAGCTTTAGCGCAGAAGCTTCGCCAACTTCACACACTTGTGATACCGAGGAGCACACGAATGCTCATCTTCAGCCTGGTGCTTTTTTTTTTTTTTTTTTTCATTTTTCTCCATCATCAGCTGGACCTCAACAGTCATCGTCCTGCTTTTCAGCAGCCAGTGGTAATAGCGAAACAGGCCAGAAGGACGTGTCAGCATTTAGCTCCTGGCCTCAAAGGTTGATTATCTCAACTTCTTCAGAGCCGCTGCTGACTTGAGCGTTTGCTCTGAAATATCAGCGTCTGCGCCGCAGGAGGGCTGAACTCGCATGACTTGGGCAAAGTGAAGAATTCTCAGGTACAGCAGCACCCCGGCTCATGAACAGGTTTCTGTTTCCTTGTCGTTTCATCACTTTTCAATTTCCGGGATCAATCCATTGATCCCAGTTTGGAGGGTCCGCATTTGTGGAGGATGTGGGATTTGAGTATCGACTCCCTTCACAGGTGCAACTTCAGCCAGCTGACAAATTAGCACATCACACATCAACGTCAAAAGATGAAACATCTCCGATTTTAACGCCGCTCATAAAAACTTGAAACCACTCATCTTTTTCAAAAGGGGATCATCCAGCACAGGGGGAGGATCTGGAGTCAACACTTCCAATTTGTCAGCTGTTCTTCTGATTGGTCAAAACTCCTTGGCTCCAGCTGCTTCTGATTGGCCGTGTCTCTTTGCCTGAACTCCACCCCTAACCTTAATCCCGCTGCTAACCATGACACTGAAGCAAGTATTGCCGGGTCTTCTGTCACAGAAAAAAAACATCCAAAACTGTGAAATGGTAAGTGTAAATTTTCAGATATGTTTACTGATCTGGAATTATGTTGTTAGGATTATGGTTGACTCAGACCCTCCACTGAAAATACTGTATATACTTCAAATGATTCGGAAATTATTAAATTCAACAATGCCAATCGTTCCACAATCCCACAACATTGTGCGATTCAACACAATGTGTGTACACAGATCTATATGTATGAAAAAAAAACAACAAACAAAACAGCTAAATCCATCCAAGTGATTGAAGCCTGTGTGCCTGCGCCAGCATTGTTGGCGCCTCGGACACGCCGTCGGTCCTACTGATAGGAGAATCCTCACACAAACACACCCTCAGGAGACGGTGTGACGAGGGCAGCGGGAGAGGAAGACGCCACCGCCGCCGCTCCTCGGTTGGTTTCATGTTTAGATCTGAGGGTTGCAGCGTTGCCAACACCTGCAGCGGACTCGGCGCTGGCAGCAGAAGAAGGTGCGACACATCTCGGGCTGCTGCAGCCCTGATGCGCTCGGTAAACTCAGGAGTCCTGGTGTGAAACAACTGTCTGGCTTCTCAGGAAACCACGCAAATCTTTTCACTGCTGTTCTTGCAGTTTCTATTCTTAGCCCCCACCTCACTGCCCCTACCGACAGCTAGGTGGCAGTGTCCAAGACTTTGGGTCACACCTCCAGGGTGAATGCAGCCTCTCACTGGAGAGCGCAAGAACATGAAAGGAAATAGAAAACTGTAGGCAGGAAGGTAATATCACCCACACTGCTTCTTTTATGAATATAAATGACCTTTTTCTATTCAATTAAACTGACAAAACTTTATATGTTTGGACTAAATGAAAGTGTTGGTTGGCACAGGAAGTGTGCAGCGAGGATGATCATAGCTGTAAAAAAAAAGGAGGTTGGCAAGAATTTGTTGTTGTTTTTGTAGTTGCCATGGTTCTGTGACTCATAACTTATTGAAGTCTGGTCTGTTTGTTGAATTATTTAAATCTGCAGGGATGGAGGTAAAACGGGTCGGGAGTGATTTGCTTTCTCCCTTGTATAGGCTCGCGAAATATGCAATTTACTTTTTCTTAGGGTGTTTTTTTTCCCCCCCAGAAAGAGAATGGTTGTCAATGTAAGGTTCAGGACCCTCAGCAGGTTTAAGGTGCTGACGGACAGGAGATACAAGACCATCCATTGATCCATCCATCTGTTGAATGATGACAGAATGTGTCACATCTTTTCCACAAATGGAAAAAAAAAACAAAAAACAAAAATACGGGTCTCCTTCCCTTTAACTCTCCACTCAAAGGCCAGATCTCTGGCCTTCTCATTTTAAAAAAAAATCATTTTCTGCCTCTTTTTTGACTTTTTTGACCAGACAGGTTCGCATGTTTTCACCACTGAGCTTCAGAAATTATGAAGGAAAATAAGATTGAATACAAAGTCTGCCAGCACACAGAAATGCTCCTCTCCAACCAGTCGGCCCCTGGCTGCTCTGAAAACATCCCCGTCTCCTGATTATTTATTTATCGTTTAACCTTTGACCCTGTGCGTGGGAAATGTTTTGCAGGTGAGTAATCTGCCTCCCACCTCCACTTCTGATCCAATCAACCAAAACAGATGTCAAATTGAAAAAAGACGCAGCGATGATGCGTCTGTGCTGAGCGGTGACTTCAACAATCTTTGAAATTTGTTTTTTTGCTGAGCGTGCATCCTCTCTGAGCAGACTCTCGCTTGGAGCTGTCATTCTCTCTCTCTCTCTCTCTCACACACACACACGGCTTCCCAACCAGCAAATTATTTTTTTTAAGGTCACTTTTGGCCGGGCGGTCCACTAAGAGCGTCAAGTTTGGAATAAATTACCGTCCTCCCAGGGAGCCGTCGGGTCCTCTGGGCGTTGCGAGTCCCGTGCTGTGGCGCTACTCTTTCCAAAGCGCCCATGACTCAAGCGAGCGTCCAGGCTCTGGGGCTAACGGAGACCTTTACCTCCGCATGAACTGACTCCCCTCCCCGGAGAGCGGCGGGACCGAGGTCACACATGCTCGCGGCAGGAAAAAACAGTCGACGGTCACGAACGTCGGACCTTTTAGGGAGGCAGAGGAGTTCCCTCAGTGAGCGTCGAGGTTTTCGTCTGTCGGAGTGGCTTAAAGGTCCCATATTGAGCAAAATTCCAATTCAATTGTTCTTTGTTGTCTTGTTGGTCCTTAAAATGGTTCTTCTTCTGTTGCTGAAAGTGTGTAATAAAAACCACAACTTTTGGCAACCTTTGTGATGTCACAGAGGGCATCAATTCCAATCTCAGGTTTGTGGCATTTATACCATCTTGTTTCCGTCCTCTATTAAATATATGGAACAAAGTAGGAAGCTAGAACCAGGAGGCAGTAAACAGAGGGTTATTGGTTACTGTTTTGGTGTAGGTAGATGTCACAATGCGCACTGATATCTGATTTTTTTTTTTTTTTTTCCCCAGCATTTAAAACTCACACTTTTCGCGGGACAAATTTTCCAGGATATTTTGTGCTTGATCAAAATAAACAGGTGACTGTGAGTAAAATACGGGACCTTCTGCCATCGCCTGTCTAACACTTCAGTGAGTCACAAACCTGCTCTGAAGGCCATAGCAGCTGCTGCACAGATGCCTAATCACCACCAAGACTCCACAAAAGGTTATCTGGCTTTTGCACAAGGAAAAAAAAAAACCCACCAGCGACACAGAGCATATTGTAAAAACATTCATAAAACAGCGGCATCAAAAACAAGCAATTTCATTTACAATACAGGCGGCAGCTCCGTCGGTTTCGTCAGCGGAGGCGATGTGAGCCGCTCCCAAATTCTCTATCAAGGCGGCGCGTTCGTAGCGGGCGGCGAGCGATTTATTTTCCATCGAGAGAACAATATAAAAGGACATTATTTACGCTTTTATGGATTTGTTATTCCTAATGAAATCCAAGGCTCCCTCTTCGGCAAAATACACAGAGGAGAGCCGCGTAGGCGAGCACACACGCTGCCGGCGAACACGTCGAGGGTTTGGCAGACTCACAGACTGAAGTGCGGCTTTCAGGTGAACTCACATGTAGGAGGTAAATTCAAGGTATTGGAGGTCACTACTTACCGCCTGGAACTTCTTCTGTGCGTCCGAACGTCCTTGCAGAAAAAACTCCGCCGAACACCAGATGGAGTCGAGAAAGAAATCAGGCATCTGATGAGCGGCTTGCTGAAGCCGAGTGTCATCTTTCACGCGTCGCTTTGAGCAAATTTGGAGTTAAAAAATAAAAATCTCAGGTCACGTCAGGCCGGCTCAGTGATCATCTCGCATACTGCTGTACCTCCCCCCCTCCCACACACACACACACTTTATTTTCATTTAAAATTTTTTTTTAGCAGATTTTAAGATGCACTGCTTTCATTATTCCTGTTTGGAAAGCTGCAGGGCAGAGAAAAGTTCTCTTGATTCTCAGTTTGAATCCTCCTCTTTCTGGATTTTTGGCTTCACGTCACCGTGTGGCTTCAACCGCCCCACTAGTGCCGCAAGCAGAGGTTTGCATGAACAGAAAGGTGGGGAGGGGGGTTTAAAAAAACAAAAAAAACAAACATCTTTCCACATGGATCCTGTGGACGTGCCAGCTCCTGGAAACACTAACAGGGCCTGGTAAACAAGGCTGCAGCTGGCGGGAGAGCGTGTTTGAAGCGTCCTTGGAGAGCAGCAGATCTCTGGCGGGGCCTAAACTGCTGTCAGCTCCGTCGATACCAGGCGTCACGGCACAGCGCACAAAGACGGAGCCGAGCGATCGTGACCGCAGTCCGTCAATACCGCCCCCCCCGCCGCCGCCACCCCACCAGCCCCGTCCTGGAACTGCTCCCCCGCAGCCACTGGCCCGGGCCGGAGTAGATGGCGAGGTACAAGAGGAGGGAGAGTCCTGTCAGAAGTGCAGGGAGGAGGCGGACCAGGGCGCCGCTTCACATCACTTCCTGCTGGAATCAGAGTCGGGGAGGAGCCTCGAGCACGCTCGGCATCAAGAGTCTAGTCAAGTGAACTTTAGACAACGCTGGAAGTTTCTCTCTTTGACTCCATTATTGAATCATGTTGAGACCCTCAGAACAGAAGGTCACATGTTCACAGGTCTTTGCAACACTTTTTGTTGGCCATGTGAACGAGGGCCAGCTAAGAAAGACTTTGTGAGCAACTGACCTGAACGAAAACACAATGGTAACCCTAAGAGGCGGCTGGATTGATTTCAAGTCTGAAATCGCAACAGATCCACCTTGAAAACAAAAAACTCTGGTCTGGAACACTATCAGCTGGTCAGAGTACGACCAGACCAATCAGCTGCTTTAGCAGCAGCCTAAACTGGGAAGCTACTGCTAGTTTGTGAGCAGCAGCGGCCAGTGTGGACTGTGCCGTGTGTACTGGACGTTATTTCCTCGACAGAAGAAGAGCAAAGAACTGCACTGAAGTTCAGTAATGCCTTTACCACCACTAGGAGGCCAGGCACCATTATCAAATGTCACCACTGTTAGTGACGAAAAATAATTGGACGGCTGTGAATGCAACAGGTCATTATTTTTTAAATCAAAAGCTCTGACGATGAGAGGTTTGCTGGCGTTCAAACTTAGATATCAATTATTATATTGGTTATATAATAACCAATATAATACAAGTTCCACACTTCCAGAGGAACACAGCTCTGTTGCAGACGCAAAGCCGCTGGACTCCAAAGGTCTGACACAGGGATGATATCAAAGGCAACAGGAAGCTTTTTTAAAAAAAAAAAAAAAACAAACAACATGAACTGACTAATTCCGCAGTTTCTCAGTGAGCTCCGGGTCCCATGTGGCAGCTCTGCAGGCTGAGGAGGCAACACGAGGAGCACTTAGCAAAGCTCCGGAGGTCGCGAGGAGCGAGGATGAGGGCGAGGAAGCGGAATAACACGTGTAAGGAAGGAAAGATGGGGGGAGGGAGAAAAAAAGGCTGAGAGGTGAGAGGTAGCTTCTCCCGGTGGGAGGCGAGCGCGCACTTGTGAAAAAAAGCGCAGCCGGGAGCCGTCGAGCCTCACACGTCTGGGCTCAAGGTGGCGAAGCCCTCGACGGCTCCTCACCACCACCTGATGGAGCCACCGAGTTCCTCCTCCCCCCATACCGCCGCCTCCCCTCCCGACGTGTATCATTTGTCACCATCGACTCTCTTCGCAGAGGAGGAAAAGAGAAAAGAAAAGTTGCCGCTTGTGTCGTTCCACAGTTGGTAAACAGCTAAACAACCCCCGACTCCCTCGCAATCAATGCCGCCTACTTAGCTGAAGCTATCGACTCGGACGCACCTCATCGGACATGAAGGGAGAGTTGGAGGGGGAGGGGCGGAGGACGGGGGAGAGGGGGCTGAAAATGCAGGTGAATTAGACGAGCGGAAAGAACAAGAAAGACGGCGACGAAAGGCACTTTTTTTTTTTTCCTCGAAAGACGACTTGTTCCTTTTTTTTCCAACTAGATGGTGGTGGTGGGGGGGCATCACGAGGGAAGAACGAGTGAGAAGCGAGGAAAGGAGGCGGCGGAGGAATGGATCGATGCAAACAGATAATCACCGAGGGCCTCCGGTCGGACCCGCGCGTGAAGACTGTGACATTGTGGTGAGGGTGGTGACGAGGAAGAGGAGGGAGGAGGAGGAGGAGGAGGAGGAGGAGGAGGGTGGGGGTTGGTGGTGTTGGTGGAGGGTGAAGATCAATGGGCTGCTTTTTGTTGATCCGTAATCCTTAACTATCTATAAGTAATTAACCTTCAGAGGAGGAGAGAGCGACGGCGGCGGCGGAGAAGAAATAAATGGGGGAAGGAGCGGCGGAATGATAATGAGAGCGGCTGGGAAAAAAAACAGAGAGGCCACCTTGCATCGAGCAGATAACAGCGGGGGTAGGGGGAGGAAGAGGAGCTGGGGGGGGCAAAACAAAACAAAAAAAACTAACAAATTAAGAGTTGTCTCCACGGACACAGCTGCAATTTCGCCGCGTGTGATTTGACTTTATTTTCAGAGAAGCGGAGTGAGTGAGTGTGTGTGTGTGTGTGTGTGTGTGTGTGTGTGTGTGCGTGTGTGCGTGTGCAGGAAATGAGTGCGTGGGGTCCCGGCGAGGTGAGAACAAACACATTTATTTTCCAACGCTTCTCTCTTTTCCGACAGAATATTGGTGTCTTTGGCTCTGGTTGGGAGCCGAACAGAGTGTGTTGTGTTGGTGTGCCGTCGCAGTTTTTTCTTTCCTTCTCCGAGTCTAGAAATAGAAAAAAAAGAGCGAGGAGCAGCTTTACTTACTCTCCTCGAGCACACACAGGATATTATCAGGAGTCGGAGCGCCCTCTGTGGGCGCCGGAGGAAAGGCAGGCTCTCCTCTCCTGCTCTCCTTATCGTCGTCGTCGTCATCACATGATTAGTTGGCACGGCCGGCCCGTCACATTGTGACGTCATTGGCTGCCACTTGAGGCCGTTAAATTAGTGGAAGGCAGGCAGAGTTATTAAAAACCGTCACATACATAACAATAATAATAATAATAATACTAATCATAATAATAGTACACAATGGCACAACAGAAACGGTGAGGGATTTTCACTACATGGCGGGTGGAGGAGGGGAAACAAGAAATGTCATAAATTATTACAATACGGCCGCAGTGGAAAAACCTTCACTTTAAAAGTGAGGAACCTTAATGGGAGCAGAGGCCGCGTTTCATGAACATCAGGTCAAAAGGCAGTTGAGAAGATGCTGTCTGTCATATTGTAAAACATACCAGCAGTGGGAGGAAAAAAAAAAATCACAGTTTTACAATTAAAAACAAGAAAAGGATTTAAAAAAAAAAAAAAAAAAAAAAAAACAGGGAGGAAAAAAGGCTCTGCGAGGTTCCTGGAGCATCTCAGTGAATCTGGAGCTTCTTCCGGGCTTCCCGCTGGCCTCCTCACCAGAAGGGACACCTGAGGGCAGAAGGACACGGCTGTTAGCGTCGGTGATTCTCCAGCAGAGGGCGTGCGAGAGGGGCTGAGCGACAACCGACCAGCCGATGTAGCACTGGCACAGGTTCTCGTGCGACGTGGCCTGCTTGATGAGCAGCTCCACCTGCGTCGGCACACCCAACGTGTCGTCGTGGGAGAAGTCGCGACCTGCCGGGGGGGGGGCAAACTCGTGTCAACAGGCTTGAGAGAAACTTGTCGCGAGATTATTATAATTATTAATTATTCTGGCTTTGAAACTGTTGAAGAGCTTAAAGAACTATTGACCGAAAAGTTCAATATTAATCCCATTTTGAAGAAGCAGGTTTTCATGGAGGACTCCAGTGGGAAAACCAGGCACGAACTGTTAATTAGGATCACAAAAAAGCATGTTTAGCCCTCTGTTTGCTGCCTTCCTTCGAGAACGCTTGGTTTTCAGCCTCCTGCTACAAGGTTCAGGTTGGGTTCTTCAGTGTGACAGACAGAATTCTGGTCTAACTGACCAAAGGCATTGACCCAACAGAACACAGCGTATTTAGCCCTCTGTTTACATCCTTAAATATAAAATCCTCTGTGGGTATTAGCTTAATGCTAAATTTCAAATGCTAAATCTCCCAATGCTTAGTTGAACCTTGTATACGTTTGGAAGGAGGGGGGCCGGGGCAGGCTCAGAGGGGCGGAGCCAACACCTGGCTGTGGGCGTTGTCACTGACCAGGGAGAGGTATCACTGCCCTTTGTGACATCACAAGAGGTAGATTTCCAGATTTGTGTCTTTTAGCAAGAACGCAAAAGAAGTAAGGGATGGACTTTTATCAGTTTTTCTCTATTTGCCACAGATGATAAATGAGTACTGCATTAGAACCAAAAGTCATGGTCAACCTTTCAGATTCCCTGTTTGAAAACCTACCTGTGAGTTTGTCCCTCACTCGGTTGATGATCTGAATGGCTTTCTTGTTGAGCGCCTCAGGCTGGACCAAACCGTCTCCGACTGCACAAAAACAGACGCAGAGACACAGCGCGGCGTCAGCGAGGACACGACTCCTCCCCCCGCAGGGGGAAAAGTGGACTAAAGTGCTGCCCTGCAACAGCAGAGTCATCACTCCTGACTGCCTCCGAGGGAGAGTGAGAGTGAGAGTGATGGTGTAGCAGGCAGCACTCACTGAAGGAGTGGATGGACTCCGGCACTGTGGTTCCTGGCTTCTTGTGCGTGGTCTCGCCGAGGTCGATTCCCTCCAGGGCCTCTGCAGCAGCAGCAGCAGCAGCAGCAGAGCCACAGGTTAGTCGCAGGTTCTTGTTCATGTGAACCAGGACGCAGGAGAACATCAAGGCTGTTCTTGGAACTCACCCACTGACTGTCCGGCCGTGTACGAGTCTGTCCTGGTGCGTGAGCGCTTGTTACCTTTGGTGTTTGCTGCAAGCGAGTCAGAATTAAACATAAGGTACTGATGCTGTGTCCTGTTTGCAGCACATCCAAACAACACTCCTCACATTTACCAATGATCCACTTCTATTGTGATTTCAGAGAGAAAATATGTATTTTTAATGTTGGTTTAACGTTTATGAATTTATTCATTCATTTTTCCACTGACAGAATGGAACATTTCCAATTCTGTTTTTCAAAATTGGGTTTTCTGCTGGTAACATAAACTCACAGCTGAAATTTCAAGGTTATTTTTGCAGAGATCTTTGCAAATGGGTGACTGTAAAATAGAGATCTTCTAGATTGTTTTAGTTTCTCGCTCTAGATTGAGGTTACAAATATTGTGCGTATGTTTGTTCTGTGTTATTATGACATAAATCAATTTAATTGACTGGGTGAAAAAACCCACATGACTCCACAAAAAGTCTCACAGCAATAAGAAAGAAACAAATCAAACACGAGTTATTACAGCAACTTTGCTCAAACGTTCCTCCTCCTGCATCATCTCTTTGTCATCTCGATACTTTGGGATTATCGCTGCCTCTGTCTCAGCTTCTGTCTACGACTGCTGATGCGGAAACGCTGGACTCAAGCGGCCGCCACTGGGCGACGCTGACGTCACACCTGCTCCTCTAAACTGAAGAAGAACACGACAGGCCTCCTTGACAGCACAACTATGGCGTTGCGCTGCTGCAGAGAGATGTCAAACAGGGAGTGAGTCACGGATCAATGAGTCACTCTCTTTTCTTCTTCTCTGAAATATTAAGCAGAGACCTTTTTGATGTGTGCACATCTTCTGCCCGTGTTTGGCTCAATTTTCTCTCTCAAACACGGAGCTAATCGACATCTGTCTCACGTCTTGGAGGGGGTGAAAAAAAAAACGTTTGAGAAACTGATGTTCTCGTCAGAGATGCGGCGCCGCCACGGATCCTGAAGGCCGACGCTCTTACTGTCCATGAGCCTCCAGTTGAGCAGCGGGTCGTAGACGAACGCCTCCAGCACGGCCATGACGCTGTCGCGATGCTCCCGCAGCACCTCCATCACCGTGTGGCAGGTGATGCGGTAGTTGCCGTCCAGGCCCGTCACCTGGCAACCAATCAGAGACAAGCGGGTGACGGCGCGTGGTGGTGACGAAATCAGAACTCCGAGTGGTAAAAAGTTTTCAGACACCCTTGAAATTCTTCTTGATCCCATTTACTGTCATTAAAAATTTGATGGACGATTGATTTGTGCAAGTGTTTCAAAAGATTTGGCTGCATCAGGAGCACACAAATAAAAATAAATTATTTTCTTGTTTATCGTTGACAACAAGACAATTTAAAAACTAAATTCTTGTTCTCTGGATTTGTTGCAACAAGGGACAAAGTCGCCTCGCTGAAACATCCAGTTGTGAGCCGGACAGATCAGGAGCAGCAGATGCAGCATGTGACAAAATATTGTTGACTGCATTAAAAAATAAACTGCACTTGGAGACCAAGGACAAAAGTCTTAAAAGAGCATAAGTGCATGAGATGTCCAAAAAAAAAACCCCCCACCACCACTGTAGCTCCTTTCACTGTCTCAACCGGCTAGTTTTTTTCTTGTCTTGACACAGCAGATACTGTGCTAAAGGCACTTTTAAAGATGCTGCAATTTCTCAGTAAAATCCATTAGCTTTTTTTCCAGCTGCGGAACAGCTGGAAAAACACGACACGGAGGAAAAAAACAACCCAGATAAACATTCATTCATTCATTCATCTTCTATACCCGCTTATTCCAATTCAGGGTCACGGGGGTCTGCTGGAGTCTATCCCAGCTGTCCTAGGGCGAAGGCAGGGTACACCCTGGACAAGTCGCCAGTTCATCACAGGGCCACATAGAGACAAACAACCATTCACACTCACATGCACACCTACGGACAATTTAGAATACCCAGATAAACAGCGTGTTTGTATATTTTGCAGTATTCTTCAATAAGCCCACGACTCTGGAGTGAAAGCATTTTTCTCTTTTTGAGCCTCCAGACCGAAGCAGACATCAAATGCGTTCGCTGCACGGTCAGACGGCAACAAAAGCCACGTACCTCCATGGCGTTGGTCAGCATCCTCGTCAGCCTGAATGGGATCTTTTCAGGGAACTTCTCTCTGGTCATGGCGACCTGTCGGGCGGGCGGGCGGTTGCCGTGACCGTCAGTGTCTTTGTGAGTCTTAGGCAAGCGAAACAGCAATGCAAAGGGACAAAAGTCTCAAACCTCAAAGCAGTCTCCGAAGTCGATGTGCAGGATCTTGCCGCTCAGTCGATCCAACATCAGGTTGGACGGATGCCTGAAGAGAGAGAGAGAGAGGGAGAAAATAGTCCTGCTGCCGTCCTGGTAATAGTGTGATGGAGGAGATGATCATCAGGGCGAAGAGGCGGACTGACCTGTCGCCGAGGCCCAGGATGTAGCCCACCATGGACATGACGGCCAGAGAGCGAGTGTAGTTGGTCCTCCGGTCGAACCAAACCTGCAGCAGCAGGGAGTTTGAGATCTGTTACACACACCCACACACCCACATCCACACACACACGCATACACACCTCAGAGCTGGGGCTCTTGAGCCACAGCAGCTTGGCCAGGTCGTCCCCGGCCGTGTTGTTGACGGCGTGCTCGAACACCTCCACCTTCTCCATCAGCGTCAGGTGGTCGTAGTCTGGCGCCATCTGAAGGACAACAGAAGAAGAACGTTTCAATTAAAAACACTCCATAGGTAGAAAACGCTGTTGGATTTTTTCGGAAGTGGATATTCAGGAGATTCAGAAGGAAGTCAATGTGCGGAGCAGTTTTCCTCACTGGTCTCTGCGGCTATTTAACTGAAGGAGTCCCATTGAGTCGCTTCTCCCTTCAAAGAGCCGAGCTGTTTGCCCGCCGACTTGTATGAAGCCTGTTTTGTGTGTCTGGCTTGTGGCGACCCTAGACGGCTCGGCCGATGTTTCTGAGCCTGGCGCCCTGAGCTCGGCTGACAGAACTCCAAGCCGCTGGTGGTGGAGCGAGGTCAACGAGCTCTTTGTGGCAGACGAGCAGCGGCTAAAGACGCCTCGCCATCGTCCCGGATGGGGAGCCAATGGGAACGGAGCGTGAGCGCCGGCCTTCACTTGGGAGAAGGGGAAGAATCTTGATCTGTTTCTGTTGTCCTCTCTCGCCCTCCCTCCCTCTCTCGCTCGCTCAGGTGTGTAACTCGTCTGTGACAAATTTCGGGACGCGTGAATGTTGTTAGTTGCTTTTTAATCAACGACTGATTTGCGATTCATCAGCTTAATTACTGGGAAAAACAGACGCTAGCGCGGCTTTGATAAACCTGGTTTGTAGTATTAACGGGGGAGAAGAAGATTCACGGAAATATGACAAACAAGCAAACAGATTATTGCGACGGGGATCGACTGCTGACGCGTCAGCACCACCAGCTCATTTGCATCTAAATGCGGCGGTGGAGACGGTTTGTTTTTTTTTGCCGTCCATCGGCGGCTCCTCACCCTCAGCATGATGCGATGCTCGATGTTGAGCAGGATCTTCTTCTTCTCCCGGTAGTCCCTGATGAGGGCGTGCAGCGTGTCGCAGTGCGGCACCCAGCCAATCAGGCCCGAGTTGGTGGACAGCGGGATGACGGCGTAGCGCTGGATGCTGATGGATGGTAAGAAAGTATTTATGCTTCTGGGCTACATGTTATACTAGCACTACTAGCACTTTACATCCTATCACCAGAGCACTTTAGCTTTGCAAAGCTGTGTTTTGTTTGTATCGAGCCATGTGCAATATTATTCACATGTGCAACAGGGCATGTGTGCATTTCATTACACACATAGGTCTTTGTGCAATTGGGAATGTGCAATAATAATAATGCAATAACAGCAGCACTTTACATCTTACAATATGCACTTTAGCACTAAAGCAATTTTACACTCGCACTTAAATATCTGGTCCCTCTGGTTGAATTGGGGCCTACAGGGTTGTGTCTACTTTTAATATTAGATTATTTTTTTTTTGCACTGTAATTGAATAGGTATAAATATGTTATATGTCATACATTGTAAAGTGTATTTTTATTGATCCCACAGGAGGACTACTAATGCAAATTAGTTTTAAGCTGGAATTGGGTACATTTACATTTTTTTTTAAAGACAAAATGTCCATTAATGTTTATTTTCCCTCTTTATCAAATAAAATAAAATAACAATTATAACAAAACAGAGTAAAAAATAAAGCTTTTATTTTGTTTTTACCTTGCTGGCGCCAGCATGTGTGTTAGGGCCAGCATGTGTGTGTGTGTGTGTGTGTGTGTGTGTGTGTGTGTGTGTGTGTGTGTGTGTGTGTGTGACTACCTGAGGTTCTTGCGTAAGGACGCCGGGTCGTTGGCCAGCAGCGTGTTGACCAGACCGAACAGCTGCATGACTCTCTCGTCCTGCCTCAGGTCCTCGTGGCCCTTCAGCAGGAACATGAACTCGTGGCCGTTGCTGCCTGCAGAGGGCGCCGCACACACACACAACCTTCAGGAACACGAAGGCGTTACGCAAGAGAGGGACGGATGGCCGGACGACGAGCTCTTGGCGGAGGGCCGGGGCCGTTTGTTCCCCTGCTGCTCCGTCAGAAGAAGCAAGTCGGCTGCAGCTTGCGGAGGCTCGTCAAAAGAGCTTTTTTTTTTTTTTTGGAAAGCTTTTCACTGTTATCCCTCACTTAATGATCGTCCTCGGCGGTAATTAACGCTCAAACATTTGAGAGGAGGGAAAAAAACACACACATAAAAAAACCTCAAAACACACTCTTCTGCAGGCAAATCTGTCCCACCACTGTCACCGAGCGCATACCGATGGGAAAATGTGGCTCCTGATTTAAAAGCCAACGACTAATAATTAAGATCTCAGCTGCATGTTTTCGTGCCCTGCCTCGACTTTTTATTTTGGTTAAAAACTATATTTTTTGATGCAATATTTTTACTGTGGACGTTATGTGCAATATGGGCACTCTGCAGAGGATCTTTGGGTTTTGATGCTTGTCTACTACTTCTTTTTAACGTCCACCTAACGGAGTGTTATTGCAGGTGTGGAGCGAGTGTGTGCAGCAGTGGCTGTGTTGTACTGCAGTGTGGTTGTGCGCTGGCGTCTCTCAGCTGTTGCACAGGCAAACTTCACTGCACCATCTGGCACAATGAAAATAAAGCTTCCTTTCTGCTTCTGACTCTGACTTCAATTATTGAAGTTTTGCTGCATTGAATTGATTTTTACATCTGACGAGGAGTCAGTCAGTTTGGCAGCGGCATCGTCATGTCAGAGTGGAAAGCTTCTCACCTACGTTCTGGACCGGAGACGGTTTCAGATGTCGGGGAAAAACATTTGTCACGCCGCTGACCCCTGCCGACCCCCACCCACCACCACCACCCACCACCCACCACCAGGGATCTCACTGACACCATCATCATCTCAGCTCACGTTAATTGGGTTATCTGATGCCTGCGGCGGAGCGGGTCAGCCCGAGGCCTCCGTCTCGGCCTGACGACAATCCCAGCGTGTCGTGCACAAATACACACACACATACACCCAGAGGCAGGCAGGCAGGCAGGCAGGCAGTAAATCAGGGTCCTGGCTGTGCTACGGCGGGAAGAGACGGCCCTTGATCTGGAGTCCTGCTCCCGAGGTCAGCTGATTTATCGGCCGTCGTCTCGTCCGGCGTATATTGTGCCACGCTGATGGGACGCGTCAGAAGGAGGCATCAACATTATGTGCTGGCAGACGGGCAGCCGCCGGAGCAGGGCGGGGGGGTGGTCGGTGGCATTTGTGATGGATAATCATCGGATTTGGCTGGCAGACAGGGTAACGCCGCGGCGGGGACGGCCAAATGGGCAGCGACGACGGCGGCAGTGAGAGGACACGGCCGACACTGATGTGCAGAGGAGCGTACAGGAACAACACAACCTTCTTCCTTCATGACGCAAGTGTTTTTGGCTCTGGTGATTTGTTAATTTGTAAATACGCCACTGAGGGAAAATTAATCGACTTAAATTAATCAAGACCTGGAAAGTGGAGACAGGACCTGAACTGGAAACCTCAGGACGCTGGACTCGCTCCAGTCGGCGAGCTTTCCCACACACATCCCCTCTAATCTCCTGTCATTTCCTCTGGCCTACAGGCCCGGGCGATTCGCCCCTTTGGGTTCTTACCCATGATGGTGAGCTTGCGGGGCCGCTGCTTGGAGGTGATGACCTGCAGGGAGGGGGCGATGGACTGGATGCGGATGATGGGCTGGTTGGGGTCGTAGGTGCCCGGCACGGCCAGCTCCAGGTCGCGGCACATCAGCAGCTTTGGGGAGACGTACTGGAGCTCCAGAGAGGTGAGCTGCAGTAGATGGACAGACAGACAGACGAGCAGGTCACTGGAAGCTTCATTAGCAAATCATTTTACGCCTGTTTTTGACACACAGTGTAGTGAGCTTCACTCTCTAAACACATCTTGTTGCAGTTACTCTTGGCAGAATGCACCAGTGAAGTACTTTCATGCTACTAGCTGCACAAACACCGATGGCCGGGGTATTCGTTATCAATATCCTACAAAAAATACTGGATTTCAGCTGCCAAGAGCGATGCGTCGCTGGACCTCGTGCACATTTGCTGCGCAATAACTAAACCCCAAATCACACCAAAAACGCTGACGTTTCACAGTAAAATCCAGCACGTAGAAAAACAAAATCCAGCACGTTGTATATTATGATGAAAATCAGCCGGATCCACCGTGTCTTCCAGTCATTGGCTTCCTGCCGGAACGATTCTCCCTGCTGCGATTGACGCCATCGCGACTTGTGAAGCGTGAAAAAAAATAAACAGCGCGTTTCAACGCTTCTGAAATGTGCCCGCCTGCCACGCCTGGTGTGAACTTGCACACTGACTTTAACGCTCGCGATCTGCCGCAGAGCTGCGAACGCGCCGTAGACGCTTTTGGTTTGAACGGTGCAAACTTCCTAGAAGGCTGAATTGCAGCTGGAACTCACAACAGTGCAGCCGAGAGAAGTAAATGGCGGACTTCACTCAATTCATTCACCAGCTAGGGGCACATAGTGGTGAATATTGCACGATATGGGAACAAAAATCCAGTCAAACGGGCGTAAATTGACATTTGATTCAGTTCCAGATTCTGCTTCTTCTCTTCCTCTGGACTGTTTGACCCTCAGCGCTTCAAATCCGCCACCTTCCTCGTCTCTGCTCCCCGTCACAGCCACTCGGGTGCCTCCCATTCAGTACTAGACTAATATGCAATTGATGTGATGCCTCTGCCTCGTCTTGCACGTCGTCTAAGAAAAATTAAACTAATTCACGCTGCAAACCAGACCCTGCGAGCGCACAAAGCCTCCCTGCCACAGTTTGACTCCAGAGTGAGCGACTGTGTCGCCGCTGCAACCTGGATCTCCCCCCGCGCCAGCGTCCCAGGGCGGATTTATCTCCGTGCTAACACCCAGAGGGGAGGCGGCTTGATATTTGTTTTTGCATGCAGTGTGTTATTACTCCGCTGTGCATTTCATGCTGCTTAGTGTAATGTGGCATTGGGGAGCGAGTCGCTGAGAGCAGTGGCGTTAAATGACATCGCCGGCTCCATTTTTGCTTTGCGAAGCTCAAGACAGGTCTGCTTCTATTTTTTTTTTTTATTATTATTTGCCGTCACTCCCAATTCAAGTTTATCACCGCTGCAGGGACAACAACAAGCAGTGTAAGTGAACTTAAAGAACATCCAGTGGAAGGCCCGTAAAGGGATCCAGCTTCTGGGAAACGCACGCCTGCGGACGGCGTTTCTCCGCGGCGGGAACAATGTGGGAACGCTAAAGTGTACGCTGTCATCGCTGCATGTTTACAGAACTCATAAAATATTAAGCTTGGAAGTTTATTGGAATCTTTTGGCGAAGAGGGAAATCGTAATTAGGAAGGAAACGGCTGTACTTTCCTGTTTTTGTGTTTTTGTTGTTTGATTTTTTTTTTTTTTCATTGCCAGCTGTTTTTTAATTGCATTTTTGAGGAACTTCGGGGAGAGACACACTCCGCGAGAAGGCGGCAACTTACTTCATCACAGTGGCTGATTATATAACGCTGAGGGAAAATCCTGCAATTATTAATGTGCTCCAGAACCTCGGCGAGCCGACGTTATCGCACAGGCACATCAACAAACTAAATAAAAACCCAGCTGCAGGACCTCGCACGTGGATTCTTGTTATGTTGCTAACTGTTGCCGAGTGCGTGATGTCACGAGGGGCAGCGCTACACCGAGTGATCTTCTGCGGTTTCTCTCGGACATTAATTACCCATCTGGATTTTTTTTTGCCCCGACATATTGAAAGCCAATCTTTTGCTCCTGAGTTTTTCTCTATCTGCTGGCACTTATGTGATTTTTATGTGAACCTTATACTTGACAAGACTTAGAACCCTACAGATCCATTAGGGCAACACCTCAGCCACAAAGCCTGCAAAGCCATCAACGTTCGGACTCAACCAGAAACCTCATTTCAACTTTTTGAAGATAAACATTTTTCAAGGGGAAAAACATGCAAAAATGAATTGAATCTTTCAAGGTTGAGTTAAGAGTCATAAATATATATTCAGCAGTTCATATTCAGCAGTTCACCAGCGCCGCGTTTCCTCGTTTAGCCAACATGAAGGATGCCAAGATTAAAAAGAGGAGAAATATATATAAAAAGAGCAAGAATAAAAAGAAGAGCTTAAGTGTGGGTGCCTCTGTTGGCTCCGCCCACCTGCGGCAGCTGCTTGGAGATGCGCCGGAACACGTGGTAGTACAGGTCCCAGGCCTGCGTCAGGTCCTTCACGTTGCCGGAGCGCATGTACTTCCTGCACCAGTCCTGAGCCTCCATCAGGTCCCGGCCGTAAGCCTGCGGCAGAGAGGAGACAAGCCAGTGCGTCACTCACACGCTTCGACGCAAAAAGACACTGCAAGAGTTCCAAGTAACGAGTGGAGGGATTTTTGTTTGGAACGGAAAACACCTGCAAGGACAGCTCTGAGTGGAAACACGTGAAAATGACACTGCATACAAGCCGCAAATTGAACACGTTCAAGATCGCGGTATAATCGTGCCTCTCAAACAATAGCAACAGCAACAACAAACTGACTAGGTTTAAGGGAAAACAGACCTAAGAGTATAATTTAGGAGCGGTTTCCTTGGAGCGTTTTAATTGGACTTTCTGGCAATGAGGCAAACGATTAAAACTCCGCAAGTTTGTGGCTTCACATTTTCCGGAAAAGCGCAACAACAGAAAAACAGACCGAAACGTGCACACCAGCGGAGGTCGTCGCCGACCTGCCGCTCTGCACTGTATCTCAGGGTTTCACCCTCACCTGGTTGAACGAGGTCTCTTTGAGCGTCTGCGGCCCCCTCTCCATCATGGCGTGCAGGGGCTCCAGCACGGCAAACATGCCCTTCACGTTGCGCTCCCCGAAGTAGAGGCGCGACGCCTCCTCCAGGCCCTCGTGCCACATCTCGTGCCACAGGATGGCCACGCGGATCAGCTCCTCGCTCACCTGGAACAAAGAGACGCGCCGAGGAAAATGTCAGATTTGCTCAGATCCGAGGGGGAAAAAAAGGTGTGAAAGCAGCACGTGAGGCCACTGAACAGTGTTTCCTCACCATGTATTACACAGAATAACACTGTTATTACTTCCCTACAAGCATCAAGCCAAGATAATGCCTTGTCATGGTTGGGATCTCAACCCTTTGTGATGTCACAAACGGCATGAACACCTCAGTGTCAGATCAGTGACGACACCCTCAGCCAGACATTAGTTGCTACCACTGTTTTTGGTAAGACAAAGCATCTGGAAACTAACAGAATTAAATATGCAGTTTTCAGATTGTAAAGTTGATTCATTTTGCAAAGTCGCTCCAAACTTGCCTCTGCTAGCAGGAGTTGCTGCAGAAAGGCTTTTGAATCAGAGACCATTGATCAAACCGGAAAAAGTTAGTGAAATGTCAGTACCATGATGGCCTGCTGCACCAGAGTGTTGCAGTGCTCGCACATGTTCTTCAAGATCTTGTTGGCGGCGTTGTGCCGGGCCGTGGTGGTGGACTTGGAGGCCACAGTCAGCGGGTAGATCAAAGCCTGCGGGCGAGCAATTCAACAGCGGCACCGTTGGGGTGAAAAGATAACAAACCTTGCCGTCACCTTCCGTCCAAAGTGCGAACGAGCTCACCTGTGGATGGTAGCGGCCGATGTCGGTGAGCAGCTGGTGAATGAGGCGACCGACCAGAGCGCGAGGGGTGTCGATCCGAGCGATGAGCTGAGGGATGACCTGCAGGAGGAGAGATGATGAGATTGGAAGCAAGAAAAAAACAACACAAAAACAGCAAAACTCAACTGGAATTTTTATTATTATTTTACAGTTTCCGTGTAATCGTGTGTTCAAAGTCAGTAAAAGATCTCATAAATTCTCCCCAACCATATAAATTCTTAATAATTAATTCATGATCGTTTGCCATCTGGGCTAACAGCAGGCAGTTAAATGCTTTGTGTGTTGTATATGTGTGCGTTACCTGAAGCCAGGTGTCTATCTGGATGGTCTTGATGCCCTCCACCAAGGCCTCGTTGACCTCAGGCCAGTGGCCGTAGTCGAACCACAGAGTCAGAACCCTGAGAAACGACGGCGACGGAGAAAAACGACGCGTGAGGTCCAATCGGCTTCACTTCAATACCACATTTGACCACCAGAGGCCCCCCAATCTCCACGTTCCCCATCGCCTGAAAGGTTTTTCGGGTGCCATTTGCTCTGCGTGTCGCAGTCATTTATTGTTCTTCAGCTCACCTGAGTGTGTCCTGCAGGTTGTTTCCTCTCGACAGGGAAATGGAGCGGAAGAAACCCTGAACGGCAGGAACTGTGTACAGCAGCAGCGTCTTGGACAGGTCCTGTTGTGGGACAGAGCAAGTGGGCTGTCATGCGTGACAAACAAAAAAAAAAAAGAAGAAGAAGAAGAAAAGGCTCCAGTTGAATTAAATGGCATGAGGACGAGACGTTCCAGACCAGGCGTGCGCAAACTACGGCCCGCGGGCCATACGCGGCCCGTTAAGCTTTTTAATCCGGCCTGCCGAACTTGAAGCAATTATATTAATAGTGAGTTAGTAATAAAATAGCTGTATTGCATCCATTTTTCAAAATTTGATGAAAAATATAATCAATAAAGAGCTAAATACCGTAGGGCTTCAAAGACACTGATTTTGTTGTAACTTTGCTTTTGTTCATTTTCAGTTGTTATTAAGCAACATGTCTTCTACATATCCCATGATATATTTTCTCCTCCTTTAAGGGTTGGTCCTGGGCCCCGCCGCCTAATTTTATAACCCATTGTGGCCCCCCCAGTCAAAAGGCTTGCCCCCCACCCCGTCCTAGAGTGTTTTGGGGTCACTTGTTGAAATGGAAAAAGTTTAAAGGTGCCATAAACTGAAACATTCACCTCAATAAACTGGCCAGAAATGACAAACATCCATCAGTACCTTTGGGTGCTTGCAACAGTTTTAAAAATGTCTCCATCACAACACAAAATACTTCACAATAAATCTTCCTTTTTGTGATGTCACAAAGGGCAAGAATACCTCAATGATCACCCCTGCCCTCTGAGACAACCTTGTCTTTTTGACACCTTCCAAATAAGTGGAAGGTCCAACAAAGCGTCAGTTTTACCAGAAAGTTCAAACCTTGCTATAAACGAAGGGCTAAGTATGCTGCTCTCTGGTCTGGATGAGAAGGCCGGCCTTGTGGGGGGTCGAAAAGCTCACTTTGATTCTGACCTCATTGACCTTTTTCTGGCCCGGCGAGGGCACGGGGCTGTGGTCGTTGCTGTCCACCTCGCTGTCGCTGTTGCTGGCCTCGCTGGTGGCGCTGGTGCCGCTGGCGTGCCGCAGCTTCTTCTTATCATCCCGCCCCTGGTTCTGGTGCTTGTAGTGCAGCACAGCCTCGAAGTTCATCACCGCCCAGGCGTGCCAGGCCTGCGCATCCGACACGACACACAGTAGTCAGAGAAGACAGTGTGGGGCTGCGGTGACAGAGATGTATCTGTCGAGGTGGGCAGCGGAAAAACTCTTTCATGGGGCTCACGTCCTTGACAATTCCATAAGCAAAATTAATGGGCCGAAACAAATGACATGAAGCAAAACAGCTGTTGGGACGCCGTGCTGAGCGGTCAGAGGGCGATAAAAAAAAAGTGAGGTCTTGAGTTTCCCCCGGTGACACGCCGGCGTCGGGACGACCTCGTGCCGATAACAGCTGGGATTTAACTGTGGCCAGGCAGAGGTCAGCAGCGAAGGGGGCCGGACGGACTTAAAAGGGATGGGACTGACCTTGTACCAGTTGCGGTCGTGCTCCGTGGAATGGCTGTAGTACTGCAGGACTTTGGGGATGGTGCTCTCGTTAATGCCCTGCAGACTGAGTTGCCACTCTCCCAGCTTGAGGAAACATCTGCGCAGCGGAAACAGAGGAAGCGAGAACACGGACACGCGTTGGTCTCGCGGTCAATTCCTGAGTGACGGAGTCGAACATTAATTTCTGACCCGAGCGGTCAACAAAGCAAAGTCGTGTAATTTGAAAAAAAAACAACAAAAAACAACAACACATTATTAAGAATTTTATTATTAAGAAAACCTCAGTGGTACTACTACCAACACAATCCACTCGTTCAATCCCTCCACTGAGAGGAGGTGCTGCCTTCAGGGACCCTCAAACGCCTTGTTTATGTCCCATTCCAATATTGCAGAGGATACAAGAAGAAGCATCAACTTAGCATTTTTGCAAGGAGGGTACAAACAGAGGGCTAAGGACATGGCTTCCTGGAGACCTTTTGCACAAGTGCGGTCTGAGTAGAGGAACAAAAGTCTGTGGGTACAATTATGTCACCAGTGAAGCCCAAATAAAAAGCCCCCAAACTGCAGCCTTTAAAACAATAAAAGCACAAACACTAACTGCTCTGTTCCTGTTTCATTCAAATAAAAAAAAAAAAAAACAACTAAAAAAGCAAATGCTGTTAATTAAAATAAAACAATCTGCAGTAATAAACGGCGGCGTGGGAACACTTGCAGTTAGCAAACGACTTAAAAAACCCAAAATACATGATAAGAAACCTTGAACATGGAGCCCAAGTTTGCAACTGAACTGTGCAACCCAGAGCCGATAATTAGAAAAGAAGCACCGACAACAACGATGTGGAGGAATTGGGAGGGGATCGGGGGGGTCAATCAAAGGTGTCGCCCTGCACTCGGCTCCATCATCCTCATCGACACCCAAGGCTGCAGGCAAACAGGTCGCACCAAGACGTACAGGTGCACGACTCACCGAGAGGCCGCAGAGCGACGGAGCTTCGGAACACCCAACGTCTGTCTGATCGATGCCAGCAAACAATATATATATATATATATATTTTTGCATTACACAACATCTTGTGAGTGCTTTTTCCACGCGAGTGCACAATTTTTGCCGTTTTGGATTTCAGAGCCTCCACTCCTGGTAAACTGATAGCGGGTAGAAATTTTCAGAAATGCAAAATAAAAACCAAAGCGTGTTTGTCGTCCAGCGTGACCGTGTTGGTAGGTAGCAGAGCTGCCTTGCTAATGGCTCCAGGTGTGCTCCGTACATACCTCGCACTCGACTCGCATTCACGAAAGTGTGTCAGCGCGTCTGGAGAGGCCGTCCTGACTGACACCATCGCAGGTGTTTTGTTTTTTTTTCTGACCGTGCATTCCTCTGACAGACAGGCTTACAGTCTGGAAAAATGCACATTTCAAAAAAAAAAAAAAAAAAATCATAAAAATCCCCTCTGCTTTTCAGTCACGCTTCAGGCTTGTCGTGTGTGATTTATGAAACGGACGGTGGGTGGGTGGGTGGGGGGCAGGGGGCGGCAGCAGACAATAATGTATGTTTATGCAGAGCGCAGAGCGGCCGGCGCACCGAAAAGCGTCCTTCAGTCTCCTTTTAAATTGGGGCTGTGAGCAAAGTGCAGACAAAACTGCCGCCACGCACGTGACTGCAGTGTTTGTGCGCGAGGACACTCGCTAATAACGTGTTTTAGCCGTCTGCTCCGAGGTTGAACCTGCCTTTGTTTTGTTGTTGTCGTCGTCATTCCTACCGCCGTCAAGGCAAAGAGCTAATGTTTAAAGTGCACGGAGAGCTAGAGACTCTCCTTTCGTGGCCTGACGTCAACACTGCCAACTCTGGGGTACGGCAAAGTTTTCCCAAGAACCCGAACGGCCGTCTGTAAAAACACTTGACAGCTATTTTAAAAGGTTAAAGGAAACAGTGTTGCCTTTTCTAAAACAAACCACAGTGGGGTGAAGCGAGGGGCTTCTCCGCACCGAAGCTGTGAGGAGGCGTGAGGAGCTGGGGGACACACAATAGCTGCTACGTGACACACACACACACACACATTCACACGCGCAGGTATGTTCGGTTTCGGAGCATTAACACACGCGGTCAAACAGTGGAAATGTCAAAGAATCGGCGACGAACCGAGATAAAAGCCCAGACGTTTTCCCAGAATCTGGCCGCTTTCTTGAAGGCCCTTAACAGAGCAGTAACAGCCAGTTTGGGTCACACTCATGGAAAAGGAGCACAAATGTACTCGGTTTGACCCTGTATGTGTGTGTGTGTGTGTGTGTGTGTGTGTGTGTGTGTGTGTGTGTGTGTGTGTTTACAGCGTGAGGGCAGTAAACACATGAGCTTACTTTTTCCTCACAACAGTTTTGCCTTTCCTCTCCTGTGCCGCTCCAAAGGTTGATTTCAACATCGAACAAAATCCCACGTCGCCGCACAGCGACGACAACGGCGGCGATTAAAACAATCAGACTTTCCCATATCTGTGCCTCAAACAACTTTGAAGTCACGCCGATGCCAGTCAGTCTAAAAACGTGCACAGACTGACGCTGAAATGCACTAAAGTAACTGGATCTCGACTCGGGTCTGTTCAAACAATCTGATGGAAAGGCTGCAATTGAACGCAAGGGTGAAATTTCACTTCACGGCAAAGTAAAAGTCTCACTCGGTTCCGGTCCATCGAGCGGCACCTTTAAACGTGTACAGACTGTCCAATACGGGAAAGTGTCGCTCAGTGAAACTGGTTTGGCGGGGGTCCGCGGACCCTGAATATATGGACCGAAGGCCTGTTTTCACAGCTGCTGCAGTGGGGAAACGTACACGTGTTCCTAATAAGCTATCGTCCCGTTTCATCGAGTGTCACAGGAAGGTGTGCGACAGCGAGGCATCGAGTAGAACACCAGAAGCCTGAAACCTTAGAAACTAAAAGGAATGCAGTCGTTCGTTCACTTTTTCTTTTCTTTTTTGTAATTCACACCTGTGTTTTTCCAGCGAAGATGTGAAAATATTCTCTTGTGGGGAAAAAAGGGGGGTTGAGGAGGATGAGATGCTGCTGCTGCTGCAGCTGCTACTGCTGCAGTGCACAGAAGGGACGGACAACAAACCTGGCCATGAGCTTGTGGAGCTCCTGCTTGTGCTGCTGGTCCTCGGCAGCGATGGCGTGCTGGGCCTGCTGCTGCATCCCCTGCACAAAGTGCTGCATGTGCTGGAAGGCATCGATCTGGAGGGGAACAAACACACTAGTCATCAAGTTAGAGGTGTCCAGTTTTTGCTGATATGTTTATCAGTGCTGCAAGCGTTCTGATGTCATATCTTCCAAACCTGATACTTTTATTGCAAGTGTAGTAATGGTGACATTCGGCACTTAAATCTAAATTATGTTTCTGCGAAATCGGGAAAGTCCACATGTACGGCCAAGGCCTTGAAAAGAGGTCAGAAAGCAATAAATCTGAGATCTTCACATGCCTCCGCCAGTCGTAGAGACAATTGACAAGCTTCCCTTCGGTCAAAAACACAATCAGTTGCAGTTGTTGCCATCGCTTTCAAAAAAGACCAAATGTGTCTGATCCTTCATTTTGATCATTTTTGATCATCTTTGCTTTAAGCAGAATGGTGTCATGGGACGTGAGGCAGAGCACTTTGTGACATCACAAAGGGCCGCACGTGCTTTATTAAAAGCGGCGCAGTCACTTCATGACAAGGAGGTTTGCAACCAGGCTATTAAAACACACCAAACACAGTCTGACGCTCTTCTTCCCCTTTTTCTGTTCCTGGCTGGTGCTGCACGCAACAATTATTCCATAAAAGAAACTCTCCAAGATCACAACTCATGGGCTCCCACCTTGCGCGTACTCTTCCACATGTACTTCATGTAGGCGTAGGTGACGTGCGGGTGGGCGGTGGGCAGCGGGTGGTCCAGCTGCTTGGAAGGGTCGACGCCCAGCAGCAGCACCAGGGTCTTGTGGGCCAGCGCCTAAAGAGGAGGACCGAGGCAGCGGAGGTGACTTTCAGGGCTTGGAGGAACTTTAGAGAAGAGAAGGATGCACTTGGCAACACACAGACGCGCGTACACACACACACACAAAAACTTCAACATCTGCAGCAAAACCTTTAAAAGAAAGTTTGACATTTACAGTCAACAAGTTTCATGCCAAGCTCAACTTTGGGAGAGAGAGAGAGAGAGAGAGAGAGAGAGAGAGAGAGAGAGAGAGAGAGAGAGAGAGAGAGAAAACTGGCCAATTTACCCAGCGTGCTTTGCAACAGAGCAGGTGAAAGTCTGGGAAATGGCAGTGGGGTAAATGCAAGTTCATGTATTTACACAGTTTTGGACGGGGAGCGCTACATTACTTCATCTGTGTGCTAAAAAAAACCAAAAACTTCACACACGGGCTGAAAAACATTAAAATTCACGGCCGACGTTCAAGGTGGCAATTAACTTTGTCAGGGGCCCCACTTCCATTTTTTCTTCCCACTGACGAGACTAATTTCAATCATCTCCGATTTATTCTTCCTGAATGTAATGGGACTACAATTAACTCTGCGGCGATCAGGGTCGAGCGGGGCGGGAAAAAAAGAAAGAATGAAAGAAAATACATCCAGGCCCCCCACCCCTTTTGTTTCAAACACTGACCAGGCGCCCGCTCTTTCCGCACAGGCTGGCGTACTTGAGCCAAGTCCTCATGTCTTCATGGGGGCTGATGACCAGCGATCGCACCATCAGGATCCTCTGCCAGTCCTCCACGATACGCTGACAACCCTGTTTGGGAACAAACGCACACGAGTTAAAGGCATTACTAGTTTGTTTGACCTCCTTAAAGAAGGGAACCTTGTTAAACTCGAGCCAATGGGCCCATGTGTGAGGCGCAGACCCCTAAAGAAAGAAGAAAAAAAAAGGCACCAAGGGGTGCTGCCGTTAGGGCCGGCGTTCTGTGGCGTCCACGTGAGCCCACCTTCACGTGCCGTTTGAGGGACGTTGAGGTCATTCGTGTTGTCGATTAAACTGCAGCCCCGACGTCAGAGGAAGGAAATGCAGATCAAAAAAAATGCAAAAAAAACAAAACATGGGGAATTCAACTTTTAAACAGAGAGACGGAGCTACGACGGAGCGCACGGAACAACATAAACAATCAGATCTGATTATAATAATAAGCGGCGGCGCTCCAAAGAAAGGTCACGGCTGGCAGGTGGAGGAGAAAGAATGAGGTCGTGAGCTCGGCGCTTCAGCAAGAAGCGTGACACACATGACCGAGTTTCCGTCATCACTCGTCAGCCGATCCAGTTCCTCCCCGCAGGTCTCTCATTAAGTTGTGACCTCGTTCCAATCTTGTCTTTTTTTTTTTTTCCTCCTGTACCTCGTCGCCTTTCCACGGGTTGTAAAAACATAAACCGGGAAGAGGAGGATTTTCCCGACACCGCAGGCTGGAATTATACGTCGGCGTTCAGGTAACGGTGTTTAAATGGGAAATGGCAGGTTTGAGGGCACTGATGGGGAAGACTTTAACTGCAAGACCTTGTTTTGCATGATTTCGCCCAGAAAAACGAGAATGTGTTCCGTTTTACAGTCGGCAGGAGTAAATCTCTGCTTCCATCTCCCTCCCGGGCCTCAGCTTCCGCTTTCATTCCTCCCTTGTCTTTCCTCACTTAACCTTTCCGTCTTTTACACGGTGAGTGACATCAGTTCAAAAGCACAGCATCAGTCAAACGAACCTGCTGCTTTTCCTTGTGAAACAATATTTCAGTCCAGCGTCGCAAGCATTGACGCTATGTTTCCCTTTTAATGTTTAACAACCTCCTGAGATATAGGAAGTTGTAGGCACATTATGATGAACAAAATATTATAAATCACTCCAGTGTCACATCCTTTAATTTACATAAAAGGTCTCAGACAAAAAGTGTGTTTAGCCCTCTGTTTGCACCCTGTTTTAGCTTCCTGTTGAATCTGATGCTTAGTTGGACTTTCTGCATGTTTGGAAAGGCAACCAAAACGAAGCTGAACTCAGAAGGCTGAGCCAACACCTGGCTAGAGTGTCACTGAGTATCAGGGTCAGTTGCAGTGCCCTTTGTAACATCATCACAAATATATACAGAATTGCGTACGTCAGGGAAGTCAAGCAAGAAAAAAAAAGAAGTAAAATACTCAGTTTGAGGGCACAAACTCACTGTTTTGCGACCTTTAATGCAAAAACAAAAAACAAAAACACTGGTTATTTGTTTTATTCAAATATTGCCCCATTTGAATAAGTCACCTTCAGAATTGGGTTTTCACTGATGGCAGCATAGCAGCCGGGTAGAGCCCCGTGCATAAATCTCCACCTTACATAATAGAAAGCACTGCGGTTAATTTATGACCCTGCCGTCACATAAATTGTCTTTGAATGTGGACACAGAGGACAAACTTTTCCCAACAGGGCTGTGGAAGGGTCTGGTGCAGGAGCGGGGGTTCGCAGACACCTCAAACAGCCACCTGGGGCAGCACCAGCCACTATGGGTGTACCCATACCCGGCGGGGGTGAAGCGGGGGTGGAATGTTTTTACACTTGGGTGGCGGTGGCGGCTGAGGCTATAATCTCCTCGATGAGGGACAAACCGCCGTTTTTAGGGAAAGAGTCGAGAACGGCAACTCGCCGACAGATGTGAGGTCGGCCTCCAATAAATCACTGGCGGAGAGGAGAGGAGGAACCTGTCGGGCCGTGGCGCTGCTTTAATGGGCCCCTGTCTGTTTGGTGGGGATGAGCCCTCTTGATCCTAAATACCTCCACTGACCAGCTTCCATCTGCTGCGGAGAAAAGAGTCGGTGGCTGCTGGTTTTTGCTGTTCCTGCTGGGAATTAAGAGGATTCGGGGGCCAAACTTGACAGAGAGCGTCACAGGACAATCAGACGTGGATGAATTCTAAACGCTTGGGTAATTATGCGTGAATGGGGGAGATGTGGCCGCTGTGAGGCTAATATTTAGGACATTGTGACATCCGTAAACAGATGCTCTGAGCTATGGGAAAAACAAAAAAAAAGACCTCCCCACACCATGTTTGAAAACATTAAAGGTTCCAGATTATGCAAAACTAACTTCGCCACATGGTTTTCCATCGACGACGTGTCTGTCCAGTCAGCAAAATACCCAGAAATGAAAAATGTCCTTCACTTTGTTTGCTTCCTCCACTTTGTGAGCTAAAATACACAGTTCTGGGAATCAGCTGCGTTGTATAAAACCGTCCTTGTTTTTTTTTTTTTTCGCCTTCCAAACATGTGGAAGATCCAACAGAGAAATTATAAGCTGCTGTGTTTGTAAATTGTTTGTGTGAAGGTGCTGCAATAGTAGAACCATTACACTGTCAAGCATCACCCTACGTCAAAGTTATTATAAGATTTTGGGAATTTCGTAAATAAAACTGAAAATCAAAACCATTTGGAAAAATACAGAAATGCATTTGCATTTGGTCTGTCATTAGGACATTTGTAAACTTTGTAAATTTCAGTCATCTTCCAGCACTGCAGTATTGGGAATTGAATCATTTTTAGCGTCCTGATGTGCACAATGAAACAAGAGTCCAGTGGTCAAGCAGTGTGGGCTGGGATGCAGGTTACGAGGATGATACGGTTGATTTATTTATTGTGGTGCAATTTGGGGGGAGAGAGAGAACGGGTCGGTCATGCGGACTTGAATTAAGTTACATTTTACATGCTGTATTAAACCGAGCGCCTCAGACGTCACGGCCTCCACAGACAGGAACGCTTGCGTGTCAGATTAAAGGCTTATCACTAAATCTGGCTATAAAAAACTTGAACATTTTCTCCCGCTGAACATGCACATACATGGCGAGAGGTCTTCTGCACCACGGCCGCTGTGAGTGCGACTCAATGGGGTTAACTTGAAGAGTATCCTCTTAGAGCGGGTTGCCATGTCTCTGCATTTCAAAGCCTCTGAGGCCGGCAAAGAAAGTTTCTAAAAAAAAAAACACTTGAGGATTTGCGGTTCATCGCCGTGTCCTCAAACAGTCGATTACGACGGCCTGTGATGTAACAGCAGCTGAAAGTGAACGATTATAATCGCAATTATAATCAGCATCGGGCAAGAGAGAAAGGCTTTGATGAGGGTTAATGTCTGGTTAGAGAAGGCCGATGCGTTCTGGGTGGCAACACGGGGCTCCATCGAAGCGAAGAACACATGATGGAAGACAGGGAAATAAGCTTCTGGAGCTGCACTGCTCAGGTGGGAGGGCTGCGATAACAATGCTGAGCAGGAGCACTTTACACTTTAAAGTAACCTTACCTGCCACTCTGCTGTGTTAAAAAAAAAGCTGCTGAAAGACCGGTGAGTTTGATTATTTGGTTATACAATATAGTTTTATGATTTTTTTTTTTTTTTTAAAGGAACTCCAGCCAAAGCAAACACTTCCTCACTGTGAAAGCGTACCATAAACTCATTAAGCAATATTTTCCTTCTCCGGTAACACAATTTGTCAACTTTACGCACAGACAAGCACCCCAAGTGAATTTAAGATTCACACACCAGGAGGTGCAGGCGATGCATCCAGTGCGACGCTGTGCATCTATGCGTGCATACGTGATGTCTGTGTGTGACCTATAATGTTTCCCATTAGTTACAGTAGCCCTTCCAACATCTGTTTTACATTGTGAAGCCGAACGTGAGTGAGTAAAACCCAGTGTGTGTGTGTGTGTGTGTGTGTGTGTGTGTGTGTGCGTGCTTGTGTCCATATATCACCCGCCGCTCTTACCTGGAGCCTCTCCCACCACGTTTCCCTGATGATGTCTCTCCTTTCTGGCACCAGCTTGTACTGGATCACCTCCTCCAGCTCCGACAGCATCTGGCACGACACCATGGCCTGGGACGCAAACACACAACACATTGACACACTATGCAAACTATCATTGTCATAGCTGCAAAAAAAAAAAAAAATAATAATAATAATTACATGGCACCAGATGGTGTGAAAGCCGATCCTGTGTCGCATTACAGGCTCATTAAAGCCCAGAGACGGATGGAAATATTGGGGTGAATGTGTCGGAAGCTTTTCCCCCCCGAGGGGCATCTGTTGGGGATGTTTGCTCGTTTGCATGCAGTGTTTGTTGACGTCCGTCACTATGGGATATGATCCAGGGGTCGGGATTTTTGGGAACGCCCTCTCTTTGCATGTACGTAGGGAGCAAACTAGAACCAAATGGCTTTTACCACGACGTCACCCGACAACATCTGCGTGTCTGCCGCCGCTGCTGTTCAAGACTCTAAATGTTTGTTTGGATTGTTCTTCATGTACAGGAAAACAAAATCAAAAAGGGACGGTAAAGTGGAACAAAAGAAAAAAAAAAACAGACTTTAAATATTTATGCTTTTAGACTTTGAGAGAAGTCGAGTGTCGACTCTCCTGGACGATGCGGATTTCAACTTCTGGACTCACCCCGTAGGCCCGGCTGTAGCTCTCTCCGGCCATGGCTGTCAACTCGGCGTCCAGGAGGTCTCTGGCCTTGTCGATGCACTGCGTGGAGAGGAATACAAAGCCAGATCAGTCGGGTCGTCGCTGCTGCAGGCCTGCAGAGTTTGACATTGTTTCCTCCTCCGCTACAGATGCACCTCGGCTGATATTCCCCCGCGTGAGTGAACATGTGGCAATGCTTAAACGCTTGGCTCGGTGCGTCGGGCATTCGTGTTGTTCCCGAGCAAATCTGGAAATTCTTATTTAAGAGGTAATTACAGATCAGGCTATAATTATTTTAAGCAGCATTTTTTCAAAGGGAGAATTTTATTCCATACGAAATACGGTTATATTATTGTATGTTTGTTTTTTTAATAGAAATTGCAAGAATGAAAGCTGATGGAAGAAAACAGTTGTTTTTGTTTGTCTCCTTGACAAACATGGGGGGGGGAAATAAACAACCAGCTTAAAAAAACAGTATTGGATTCACAGTAAATTATAAGTCAACTATTACCAAATGTTGTTTATATTGGTCCAGAACTTCATAATCAACACATCACACTGTTTTACTAAGACAGAATTCTGCAGGAATTCTAAGACTTATTGCAAATCAGTGTCTATTAGTGCTGCCACTGTTTTTACACATGACTGCGGTATTTTTACTGGCTGACTAACTTATAACCATCTTATATAACCCCGAAAAAAAGGGGAGAAAGTGATGCTCTCGGAAGGCATAATGACACATTGTGGCATTATGCCTTCCGTCAAAAACTCCCTGCACTGGGACCAGAGAGGCTGGAATCAAACGGCGAGGGTCAAAAACAGTGGGCGCAAACAAGTGCAGGCCTGCTGCAGCCGGCGCCCCCCCCGCCGCCCCGACACTTAAAGCGCCGCCAACAGTGACACATCGGAGCGGCTCGGGCCGAGGAGGCCTGCTGGTGCAGCAGAGGGTTGGATGCGCCGGCGAGTGCCAGGTTCCTTTTTTCTTTTTTTTCTTTTTATTAACGAGGCGAGGGGAACGAAGCGAGCTCGTTGGCGTTACGTAAGAGAGGAGAGAGAAATATCGCCGCACAACCTACTTCTGCACGTGCCTGCAGAGCAAAGGAGCAGATTTTAGGGGAAGTGGAAAAAAGAAAAAACATGCGAGTCATATATCTTCTTGTGACAACAGTGTAAAAACGTGAGAGTAAGCAATGATTTTTAGGCTGCCGGGGCAGAGTTGAGCTCTAGGGGAGGAAAGGGGGAGGGGAAAAAAAGTTTTCTTCTTTCCTGGAACTTTTTTTTTCAAAACAGGTGTATTACTGTATAACTGACTCATCTGTAATTTTTGATCTCTGCAGGCCCCTGCGCCTAAAGTTTTCGGGGGAAAACTGTTATTAGCGGGGAAGGTAAAACCAGGGAGGAGGGCGACCGAGGAAGTTCTCCGGGGGCAAAACACACAGCTGTTTCCCGCCGCCGATTATTATCATCATGATTATTATTGGCGGTTGTTTTTTTGTTTTTTTTGTTGTCGCTTCAAGAGAGGAATAGGAGCTCCTCAGGTATCTGCAGGCGAGAGGAGCGGGGAGGTTGCGGGCCGAGTGGCTGACACGAGGTGATAATGAGGCTGCTTCTTTTACAGCCTCAGACTCAGTGAGGGTCCTTTTTCTCCCCCCTGTTGAATTACTGAGCCAGGGCCTCACTGGAAATGTGCAGCCCAGACGACTCCTGATAAGTGCAGTGTCTGGCTACCGCACCAGACTGGGGCCCAATCGTCCATTCTTTTTACATAAAGCCTGTACTTCTATTTTCGAGAACCAGGTCCGCAAAGTCCCCTAATGTGATTTCTTTGATTTATTTTATTTTATTTTTAACAAGAGGTGGACTCGTCCCCGTGTTTGACAAATTGCGTGATCAAAAGGAAAAGCCGGCGCGGCACAATTTATAAATCAAGGACACACCGGAGAAGCCGACGCATGACGGATCTCAGCACGACGGACTGATCAGCGAATACACCAGCGATGAAAGAGAGAAAATGGCGAGGCGGACGAGGCAAAGGAACCTAAAACCTCCACCGTCGACGCTCCCGAACTACAAGAGTCTGGTTGTTGAGGGTATAAGAGAGGAAAGCAGCGGCCGTCCCAAAATCAAAAGGCCTTAAGCGGCGGGATTACCGAGATGCATCCGGAGGCCGAGAGCGAGCCGACGTTGACGTTTAGGCTTTAAGCCACGCTCCATCTGCTTCTCGTTGCCCCTTTTGTGAGTGCCCTCATTGTCAGAAGCCCCCCTGAACCTCACCCTCTTTAGCTCACGGGGAATCCTGTAAGCTGCACCTGGATTTCATCTCCAAAATTAGAGAAGGGAAGGCAGCGGTCAGGGGGTGGTGGAGGGGGACAAGGGGCCACGGTGAGGACGAGCCCCGCGGCGGCGAGTGGCGAGAGCAGGTGTCCGCTGGCGTCGCTCGCGTTTAGCGAGATGTGCTGGCATCCGGCCGCAGAGCCGATCCGTCAGCCGCCACCATGAGCTCATCCAGCGTTCAGAAATGAGGAAAACACAGCGCTGACCTCCGGCAGACCCCGTGTGAGGCGGACGGTGGGGGTGGGGCGCATGGCGCAGGGGAGCGGTGGGAGGGGGTCAGTCCGTTTGGGACTGACCGCCGGGATCATTTACAACTCGAGGGTTATGTAACGTTTCAACACCAAGGAGCTATCACACTGTAAAATGGGGAGAAAAAAAAGAAAATACCCCAAAATAATCAGTTCGCCTTTTATTTCTATTGCTGAGCCGATGGGGGAACCGAATCCTGTCTGGAACGGCCGCAAAGCCGCTTTATACGTTTATGTGAGTGCAAGCTTCCAATGTTTTTGTATTTTTTTTTTCAAATTGACTAATGAAAATTCCAGAGGCTGAGTGCAAAGTTTGAGGGAGACGCACCTCCATGCTGTTTCTTTTCTAAAAATAAGCACCGATTAATGTACATTTCCAACTCAGCGGCGCCGCAACTCACCTGCTGGGCCAATGAGAAGAGGTCCTGATGCAGGGCGAGCACGGCTCGGTAAAAAGCTCCGTCGTGCGTGTCCCTGGGGATCATGCACGTGTACTCCTCCATGCTGTCCCAGTGTCCTGTGGAAGGAACGCAACCGGTGAGCGAAAGCCACGGGGGCACGTGCCCGTTAACGAGCAGGTTTAATGGAAGAAGACATTCGATCTTATGCGAAGATTTATGAACTTGGTCATTCAGGCTAAAAGTTTTACAGGCAAGTCAAAAAAGGGCTCATGTGTCTTTAGTCTCTCAATAATATTTTGCTTTTTGCTTTAGAAAAACGACACTGAAATCAGCCCTTGGTGATGTCGCAGTCTGCCAGGTTCTGGCTGCGCCATCTGAGAACACCTTGTTTTTTCACCCCTTCCAAATGTGAGGAAGGTCCAATAAAGCGCCGCTTGCAGTGGGAAGAAATAACTTTTGTTTTGCAGTAGGAGGCTGTAAACAGAGGGCTAAAAATCTATTGCCTTTTCAGGGGGCAAATGAGCTGTTGGGCGGCGCCACGGCACAGCCCGGCGCGTTCGCCTGCAACTCTGACAAACGAGCGGACGGTCGCGGCCGAGCATCATCGCAGGATTTACAACCGGGCTGGAAAAGTTGAAACCACAGACCGCGAACCTCACGAGGGCGCCGTTAAAACTCAGGCTGCTGCTTTTCTCCACCATTTCACATTATGATATGTCAATGTTTTGACTGGACTGCGTTCGCTCCCTCTGCTGTTACCGTTTACGGCGAGACTCGAGACTCTGATTGCACCGCGGCACCGGAGGGAGGGAGGGGCATTGGGGGGGCAATTGGGCTGACTGGGGTCAGCCTTAATGATCCGTGCAGGAAAACTCTCCGCTACCGATAATCTGGGGCCTTGATAAGCTGATAGTTACCTAGACCCCAGGCTGCGGCCGCCGCCATGCGGGCCATCTTGGCTTGGGTTTCCTCACTCACCAGCGTCCACTCCTCGCAGCACTGCTGGTGCAACTGGCCCCTGGAAAACATCAAGCGGGGGGTTTGTGATCAGTGATGACGGCCAGTTTGATAAGAGCCAAAGGCTGCAAATTAATGGTATTAAAAAAAAATCTAGATAATCAAAACAGTTGAAAATGGCTGTTATTAAAGTGCAGAACAAAATTGAAAAGCAAGTTCGACACAAAAAGTCTTTCAACTTCAAATCTTGGAACTCTTGCACGTTTGTCCTAATAAATAACTACAGCAGCTCTTTATTAAAGCCCTGTAATCAAACAACAACATCAAGGCACAAAACGTACTTTTTCCCCACGCAGGTCAACAACTGCAACAATCCCTCAGCGGAACAGTTCTGCACTCTTGCCCTCGGAAATGAAGGAGATAAGACTCCAGACAAAGTTTCCACTACATCTGCCCTTATTTATTTCTTGACTCGGCCTCAAAGACCAACATCTGAAATCGAGTGTCCAGAGCACCAGAGTCCAAGAGAAAGAATCGAGTTTCCCAACAGAGAGATGGAGGTCCGTCCTCCTGCTGAGGTCCAGGGTATCAAACCGAGTGTAAATACTCATCGAGCCTTGTCCGAGAGACCCGAGATCCCCGCTGGGGAAGACAGGGAAGAGAGAAAGTGAAGGAAAAGGAAAGAAACAAAGAAAATATAAAGAAAGAAGCAACTTTGGGAAGCGATCAGCCACTTGCCCGTCTGGATCAGAGCACTCGTTGAAAATGCCTGATGCTGAGATCCTGAGGAGGAACATCACAGCTTTAAGTAATCAGTTGATATTTTTTTTTTTTTTTTTTTTAGTCAAGCTTGACTTTGACTTAAAACTCCTTGACTGCAAGTAAACTTGTGTCTCTGAATGACGAAGGTGAGAGGAAATGAAAATGTCAGAACCCACCACCTCCCAGCAAACGCACCGTCCAAAAGCACTCCGACAGGATTTCAGCCTCGACCAAGTGGTGACAATCTCCTTTGGTATGACCAGCATATTTGAGTGATTTTGACAACTTTTTATATGTCCTGGTCACACCGTGACAGTAACTGACGCGTGCAGTACACAGTGTGTCTGGAATGACTTCAAACTGAATGTGAGGAATAAAATAACAGACTTTGGAACAAAGTCTTCCTCAAATATGTCAAATAATGGAATTCATTTGACTCTAAGCAATTCGGGGATTGATGATGACTGCTTCCAGCTCGGCGAGGAACCATTTGTTTCCTTCACTTTGATTCACTTTGACTCACAACCCGGTCAACCGTTACATCACCTGCGATCCCTCGCTGACAAAAAGCAAAAACATAAACAAGAAACCTCAACTAAACTATTTTGCTGCATGAAATTAAGAAGAATTACCAGCTTGTCGTTTTTTCCTTTCTTCTTTTTTCTCCTCAAATGAATCAAGACTGTGTACAAAACGGACGGCGGATTACATAACAATATCAACATCTGCTCGGCTTCATGAGGTCTGTGACGGGTTGCATATCTGGATGGTTCTGACATCTTGGGGACTTTGAAGGTGGGAGGCGGGCTCCTGAGTCAAAATTCTGGCCAACGTTGGAGCGGCGGTGCAAGTATGTGCGCTTCCAGGAGAAAATTAAAAAAAAAAAAAACACAGCGGTCAACGCTGAGGAAAAGATTTCTTTTTTTTGCAATGTCATCAAGGCCCGACGTCGGGACTTGTTAGTGGCGGGCGTAAGAGTACAAAAAAAGGAAGAAGGAAGGAAGATGTCTTTTCCATCAGACCCGAAACCTTGACAGGAAGAGCTCTCTATTAGGCTGCTTTAATTTTTTATAAAGGATAGAGATGCAGGAGGCTGAGTGCTGGCGGCAGCTCCTACCATTCTCCCAGGGCCTCCAAGCAGCGCATCCTGCCCAGGATGAGCTCCGGATCCTCTTTGTTCATGTCAATCTTTTTGTCGTACGCTACCAGGGCGTCTTCCCACTCGTGCAGCTTCTCATACCAGGTGGCTTGGATTTCCTAGCAGTCCAAAAAAAAAAAAAAAGGCATAAGAGATAGAGTTGCATAAGAACTGTGGAATTCATTATATCCTAACTGAGTTTCAAGGTATTGACTGGTGCATGGAAAGATGGTCCAATAATTAACTGCAACCCATAACAGACTTTTTGTTTGTTTGTTTCTGGTATATGGACGACCCAACAGGACAAACCTTACATTTTCCCCGCTGTGAATCTTTCCAAATGGTTACCTCATTAAAAATAAATGGGAAAAAAAGACAGGGTTCCGGGAAGTGCACAGTGAAACTACTTTAAGTCTTTCCTTAGGTCTTTTCACTTTTACCACAGGTTCAGAGGAGCATAATTCCAGTTCACAGAGGCTTGAGGAAAGACCTTTAACACAGGAGTCCCCATGGCTGGCGAAGGTGGTGGGGGCGGTTATATTGGCGCTAAAAATAAACCCCGTCATAAAAAGTCATGAATGCATTCTCTCAAAAAGGCCTGGTCTCGGCATAAAGCCTCGCTGGTTATGGTCCCATCACTGGTCACACGCGTCAAACGTCGTCAGCCGACAACCGACGACAATAAAAGACCATTTTGCTGTAATCTGTGGAAAGTTTTTGAGGGAAAAACTTTTAAAATGTCATTTTCTAAAAAAGGGCGCCGGCTTCATTTGAACAGACTAATAATCCAAGTGAGTCTACGGGAAGACTTTGCTTTCTATGTGTAATACTGTTCAGACTGCACTACATTCATCACTACATTCATCATTTGTTGACAAAATAAATGACACGGGCATGTTAAAACAGATTGAGCACCGCCAAATGCCTACCTGCAGGGTGTTAACGCACACGCCGTTTAAACTACAAAGCCTCTTTTGTACACGCAAACAAAAACAGTCGGCGAGTAATGCAGTTTGTAAAAGAGTTTGGCGGAAGGGACGGTCCGCAAAAATGTTCTTTTTTCCTATTATGTAAGTGATGTGGAAATTCAACGTGATGGTGTCCACTGTTTAATGGTTCGTTCATTCTCTGGCAGGTTCCCTCATCGAGAACGTGAAGAAGTTTTACGTAATACAAAACTTGGAGGAAGTTGTTGATATCAAAATAATGAGTTTAAAATGAGTTGAATTGACAATTTATAATTTTTGTTGGCACATATGTGATACACTTCATATATACACATACAGCATAAATACACAGCCTCCAGACTGATTGAAGTGGGAATTCAGACATTTAGAAATGTCACTGACGCCTTATGAATGAAGTCATTAGAAAACTATTACATGGATGTTCATTAAAAAATAATTTCCTTTTGGATTTTTTCGTGTGCAGTCATCTTGAAACTAAACAGTGGAAAAAAAACATGAAGTAGCCCTCAGTGTTTTGTTTTGGGTTTTTTTTAAGAGAGGGACACATAAAAAGCTGTGCAACTATGTAAGAAATTAAAGACAGCCCACTAACTGGAAGAGGAAGGAGAAGAAAAAGAAAAAAGAAATGTCCGTGATCCTGCCCTGTGCTGTCCTTTCGTCCTCATCCCCTTTGCAAATGGTTTTTCCACATGTCGCACATGAGCAAGAACAGGGTGTTCTCGAGGTACGTCCCTCAAATAACCTTTAGCATCACATTAAACAAGGAAAACAGACCAAAAACAAGTGAAAAGAAACATGCATTACGATGAACTAAGAAAATGTGTCACCAAAGGCCAAAAGGGCAGGATTGGATTGAGCTGTACGAGGAGGAGGTTTTCAGTAGGTCCACAATGCTGCTCATTGTACCGCGTTGTCTCAAGGCAATCTGCGTCTTCTTCCAGTAAAATACTTTTCAGTCACAAGGGTAATCTTTTGCTTTTGTGATGTCACAAAGGGTGAAGATGCTTTTCCAGATACTGACCAAAACCTGCTTCCAAGGATTGGTTCCACCCTCCGGGAGACTGCCTAAAGTCACCTTGTTCTCAAACATGAGGGAGGTCCAAGGCTAAACATGAGGCTAAGATAGGGCTAAACCCGCTGGTACGAAAATTTCAGA
The DNA here is from genome assembly GCA_009823395.1 of Thamnaconus septentrionalis. Classification (NCBI taxonomy): domain Eukaryota; kingdom Metazoa; phylum Chordata; class Actinopteri; order Tetraodontiformes; family Monacanthidae; genus Thamnaconus; species Thamnaconus septentrionalis. The sequence goes on from CM020512.1 coordinate 9,112,566, forward strand.
TCTGAAAATGAATATAATGTTGGAAAAAGACCTTACTCACCAGTTCACTGAAGTGCTTCATGGCGTAGTCCAGCACTCCAGATGCGGCTTCTGGCTGCTGCAGTTTATTGTTGATGCTGCGAGATACAACAAAGACAAAGGAGAAGATCAGTAAATCCCCTCAAAGATAAACCTTGAAACTGGACACCGGGGAAACTCTTCGCTTCAAGACTTTCTTTTTGGCAACAATTAAAAGACATGGGCTACAATTTTGATGTAGGCAAGGCAAAAATATACAAATGCTGTTTTTTTCCCTTTCATAAGGTTCCAGGTTTTTCAGCCAACTGATAAAATCCAACTTGGAATACAAAACGTTAGAGTAGAAACAGTACATCCCCTGCGAGCGAATGCTCACCACTGGGAAAAGATGGAGACGCTGATATTATTTCATATGTGCCAACAATAACTAGATCAATAAATGTGTTTATCCAGCTCAAGTGAGCACCGATTACGACTCTTCTCCCTCTGAGCTCTTTGTTGCCGACCTCCAGCGACACGGCAGTGAAATCTTTCCCGTCCCAGGTTGGAGAACGCGCGCTCGAACCGACCAGTAGGAGTAGACAGATAGATAGATAGATAGATACTATATTGATATCCAGGAGAAATTTGCAAGTCAGCACCACAGAGATAAATGAGCACAATCCTTTACTGGCTTCCCGCTCATAATGGCTGCAAAAATGGAAATGAGTCAGATCTGAAAGTGTGTAAACTGATAGCCAGGTCTAATGTGAATAACATGCCTCCATTGGGGCCACGCTGGAAAACCAAAAAAGAGGTAAAGATTTCTCCGCCGGCTGGGTGTTTATTGTGAGAAACAAATGTACCCAGTGACGTTTGTCACGCCTGTTTGACAAACGACGTGATATCTGTCAGGACAACACAATTCCCGTTTGTGCACCCGCCTGTGCTCACTGGGGCCGCTGGCCACATCTGGAAGCACTTGCATGTACCGTGAGTCTATTATATTTCCTCAACTGCAAAACCCTTGTGCGGCCACGGCCAATACATCTGTAAAATGTAGCGTTTGAAGGGGGCGCTGGTATGCGGTGGAGTTCCTGAGGACAGCAGGCGAAGGCTGATGAAGGACACTCCTGCACAAAAGTCAGGAGACCCGGGACGAGACAGGCCAAAAGGCCGCGGGACGTGATGAAAGTGGCACTGGGGGGGGGGATCTGTCAGCCGCTGTCTGCTGGTGAAAAAGCAAATAAAGACCATGGGATCCATCGTTGCCATTCAACAACTTCCAAACACAACTAGTGGGGGGAGCTGGTAATGCACCTGTCATATTCGGTAAATGGTAGTATCAGTGTGTGTAACCAATCACAGCACAGTGTGGCGAAAATAGGAACGGACCAATAAGGGTGCTTGTTTCTGGTTTTGCTTTTTTTGGATTTAATAAATTATATTCCATGCAGTACATTGACGTTTCTTTGCCGTGGAAACCAAAGAACACATTAACTGGGTGCCTGTGTTTAAATCAAACAGGCAGCTGGAGGTGGGAAATCTGGCGCCAAGACTGGAGGCAGGACGAGATGCCAACAAGGGACGGCGACACATCTGAGACGGGCCGGCGTTGGCCTCCCCTCGACCTCGTTCTTCACGTGTAAGACAAGGTGAACAAACCGTTTCCTTATGACAGCAGTGCAGCTGAGAATTCACGCCACTCTGTGTCCCCCGCCCCCGCTGACCTATGACCAGCTAAGTCATGGCCGCGAGCCAAGGCAAAGAGAATGTGGTTCAACCCTCCAGCACACTCCCTTATTCAGTCGAGGGCTAAAACAGGAAGCGGCTCAACGCAACAAGCATTTGACTCCGCCTATATTTACTGCTCTACAAGGTTTCCGTAAACTGCGTCATAAATTCATGCAAATGTGCGTTGGTTCCAATAGTCTTTTTCTTATTACTGATGAGGAGCACAGGTGCAAAAGACCCAACAATTGGTAAATCGTTAGAGGATCGCATGCACGGACAGGCTAAATTTACAAACCCAGAGACGTTCTCGAGGCGGCAATTAAGCCCAAAGTGCAAATCATCAGACTCAAGGGGAGGAAGCTCGCGTGGACGCCGGGGCTTTGACCTCTCCACAAGGGTGGCCTCACTGCTGAGAAACCGTGACAACCAGCTGCCGTGAATGCAAAAGGTTCGCTTCCAATTTTATTTTGCAACACTTTGACATTTCAGAGCTCCAGCAGTACCCGAAAACAACAAGCAAACTAAAGCAAACAAGCTTTGCCGTCTCTAATGTTCCGACAGGCTAATGACTTCCCCCTGGTGTGATTTCAGTGTTTTGTTTTCGTTTTTTGGGTTTTTTTTTTTTTGAAGGGACGCTAGCGTAAACAACAGAGGACGGAGGGTGTGAAACTTTGGGACCTGAAGAAAATCAAACATAACAGAAAGCCATTATGTAACATGGCATGGCTCTGGTAAAACGCACGTTGGTGTGCAAGTCTCATGGGTGTTGACCAAAGCGCTTGCAACAACCAAATACAGCAACAAATTAAAAAACGATAGTAGGATTATGTAAACCTGCTTTCACGTGTACGCCGTGTGTAATTAAGTCGCCCCAAAAAAAACGGACCTTGCAAATTACAACTTGTTGTCAGAGATGTTGGCTTTTTCGACACCACAGAACTGGAAGGCCTTTGCATTCGGCCTGTAGTGTCTTCAGGCTGCCGCCGAGCTGTGCTAAAGCTAGTCAGATGTGCCCTCGACTCGGGAGGCGACCAGACGGAGGGCCTTCTCTCCGTCGGACCCCGGCGAGTCCACCGTCCCTCGGCTGAAGCCATCTGGCTGCCAGCTCCATGTCAGCACGCAGCCTGAACACATCCAGATGAAGCTCCCCCTTTTGTTTTGGTGCCGCGACTGTTGCGCGCTAACTTAAACTTTTGTCAGATTTTTCTTTTTCCTGTGGGAAAGAGAAAAACCACCAGCTCAAGTGTTAAGAATTATAATATGATAATGATTCATGAAATATGTCGCCGAGCTTCCTGTGCGAGATTTCCATCCTGAATGCAAAAACAAAGCACGCAGCTCCCCCATACCAATATATTGGGGTGAAATTGTGGAGACAAAACAACCCGAGAGTAAATATGAAAAACTGTGCTTATGATTTTGAAATATGCTACGGTCTCGGCACGCTCCTGAGATTTCCTTTTCTGCTTCTTCTATTGCAAAAACAGACTGCAGAAATAGTTTACTGCTGAAAATGTTACTGATGGGAAGACAATCATTTCAAACAGAATCATACCTCATATTTGGCCAGTGACAAAAGACCTAATCAGATGTGACGAGTCTCTCGGCAGAACAACAGCATTTCCACGCATTGAGGAAGACGCCGGTCTAGACCCGTTACTGGAATCGTACTTCTGTCGGCCCAAAAGGGCCAAACACACTGGTTGATGTTGCTTCTTTCACAGAAAAGCAGCAACATTAAAAAAAAAAAATAAAACATTTTGAACTGTGTCCAAACAAGCGTTTAATCTAGATCAAATTATGTGTTTTCCTTTTTATTTGTAATGTTTCTTGCACATTTTTAAAAGCTGTTTGCATGAACATAAAGTTGACAATCAACAGTAGACAGTTGTCTTTGTCTTTAATGTCTCACAGAGGTCAAAGTAACAAAAATCTGCTTTGTTTAACTTGCATGCCTCCCAAAAAGGGGCCTGGCACGGGGACAGGATTTGAAAACTAGATCCAAAACAAAATAACATCCTTTCGTACTTTTTTTTTTTTTTTTACCTCCAACCGTCCTATATATATATATATATATATATATATACATATAAATATAAAAAAAAAACTCCTTTCAAACATTAATGACATCTGACTATCATCAGTCAACACTGCCAAGGATGAGACACCAAATCATAACTCTTGCGTCAGGCGAGACCGACGTAAATCTTCGTCACTGGCTTGAGCGCGGCGTTGTCGCTGCGTGAGATAAAAAAGAGAAAATAAGGTGCTGAGCTCATGCACGGGCTTCCTTCCACATCGATTTGGGACGGGCGAGCCTGAGGGACGCCCGACCGTTTCGAACTTCATCTAATAAGCTCTTTGTCCTCAGCCTCTCTTTTTTTCTCTTTCTATTTTTTAAAATGTCAGGACAAAAACAGTAGTTGATTCATTCCAACCAGATGCGAGATGCTCTGGGGAGCACGCACTCATCGCTCCACATGTGAGATGACCAAATCTGCTTTTCTCAGCGAGGCTCGCCAAGCTTGAAACCAAGCTCTGACATGTGCCACTCTTAACAGTTGAAGAACAAGTAAGTCATTAAAACTGCAAATGTTAATAAGTGATGGCAAAGGAATGAAGTGGAAAAGAAAAATACAGGACATGTATATTTTTTTTGTTTCCTGTTTCTCAAACAGACTTGGTGAGCTGCTGGGACGCCGGCCGGAGAATCCATCCTGACTGCCTCAAGTTGCACAGTCGCCACAGAGGGAGCAGAGCTCACCTCCGGGTCAAGAGGCCACCAGCGCAGAGCGTCTCCCGTGGCCCGAATAAAGAGAGAGAGACCCGGCGGTTACCTCATTGGCATGCTGCCGCCGCCGCCGCCCTTGTGGGGAAACATGAGCTCAATGCAAAGCTTCCTGAAATAATTCAGCTGCTCGCTTTGTGCTGGCTGCATGTGAAGTGAAGCCGACCGTTGCGAGATACAAAAGCTTTTCCCCAGAGTCAGTTTTGCTCGAGTAATTATTGTTATTGTCAAATTATGGGAAAAAAAATCATAAATTTGCTGCAAGACAGACAGATTGTCATTATTATTATTCACCAAATGCAAATTTTGCTTTTTCTTCTGTTTCTGGAAAACAACTGTGTAAAGCAAAGGTGAAAACAGAGTGGAATAATGAAGCGTCTCCATTGGCTAATCTTGTCACAACCAAGAATGCAATACTGCAACATTACTGTATGGACGACAATAACAACAACAACAACAACTTTGGGCAAGAAGACAGTGACAGCAGGTCATTACACACATCCAAACCTGTGTGACACCATCTTATAAGCTCAAAACAAAGTCAATAATCATCACCTCTCTTATTAAACACCACTATGCCGAGTCTCGACTGGATCAGCGTCAGAAAATAAATACACAACACGACAACATATACGTCAAAGGGAGACGCTTGCAACCACGAACGGCCTCGGAAAATAAGAGGCAGTGATTAGCACAGAGCAACACAATTCTTACAGGGGGAACAAAGAGGTTTTTTTGTTTCCTACCCTGTCGAGCGGCTCTTTTTTAACATTGCGCTGTCACGAAAAGCTGCCTGTGAAGCAGCGCCACATGGCCGGGCGTGTTTACACAAACCAGAGGGAACTCTTTTAGAGGGCTTTGTGCCTAATCCATCCACGTTGCCCGCAGGACTGTTTGTCCCAGCTACCAGTCGGCTGGAAGGGTGGCGAGCAGACAGCTGCCCGCCGCCTGGCCCGCGTCCATCGCACGCCAACACGCGCCACCTGGTAGCCATCACAGAGCTTCAGCCCGGCAGACACCCAGAGGGCCGTGCCAAGGCTTGACGGCTGCCAATCTCAGCGAGCTGGACGAGAGGACGTCCCGGCGCACGCTCTGCACTTCATTACCGAAGACGCAGAACGGTTTATATTTCCCCCATGCGTGACTGGGGGGGCAGGAGGGGGTGTCAGGATTTTTCTCATCTTCTTTTTGGATCCGAAATTCAAATTCTGAGCGTCTGCTCTTCTGCTCGAGTACCACGGACACTCGGAGGCGTGGGCCGTGCAACGTGCAACGCGGGCATTTCTCCGAATTACCGCTTATCAAGGACGCCGCAATATTAAATAAAGCGAGGCCTTGGTTGGCGCTGATTACACGCGGCAATTGGCCGACCCCCGTCTCCTGCACAGAGAAGGACGCTGTTCTTGTGCAGATTCATTTATATCTGGGGAAAGACCTTTTCGGCGAGCTCATTCCAGCGACTGCGCTAGTCACCACCAGAACAAGGGCTTCTAAGAGGCGCTGCTTGCGGAGCAATCAAGGATTTATTTATACAGAAGCAAGTTTCCTCGCCGCCACCACCACCACCATTTCCAGATGTGTGATAAAAGATATTAACGTACTCGCAAAGATTACCAACTGCATTTGGATGAAGACTACCTCAGGGGCTGATGAAGATTGAGATAATTTTTTGACAGCTTGCACTAAATGCTGCTGGCCAGCTGCAAAGAACGTTGACTCCTTGGCACACAGGCAGTATTTTCCATATTTTCTGGACATGCGCCAAACTACACCCATTTTGGGACAATCTTGAAAGAATTCTGGATAGCGTCTTACACCTGAAGGAATGAAAGAAGACATGTATCTCTGAAAAATAATGATTGCCGCCAATAAGAAGGCCATTACAAAGTCAAAGCACGTGACTAGGAACAAAACTGGAGGAAATTGAGACTAGTCAAGGACATGGAGAGTGCTCACTCACCTGAATGATTATTTCTGACCCATTTTTCCATCTTTCTTTCTATGTCTTTGTTGTTTGTTCATTTCGGAAAATGTTCCTTGTATATGTTAATGAACAAAACCGAATAAAGAGTTTGAAAAAAAAAAGCGGGTGGGGCTGCTTGCTGAAAAAGAATGACAGTTATTATGTAATGCAATGGGTTTTTTTTTTTTTTAATTTTTTGTTCAGATGGAGGCTGTGGAATGCAGAGGCAAACATTATCACCTCCTGCCACTCCTCTAATTGAACCCATGAGTGTTGTGACAGCTCGCTAACCGTGCGATTACTAAATGTTTCCAGTGTATTTAGTGACACAAAAGCTGTCTGTAAGAGTGTTCTGACTAAAGGCTCTTTATTTCTGTCCGCTTGTGCCCGCTGAGGATAGATGACTGTACCATTAGTCCAGCAGGTGTCTGGCTAACATGTGAAGCCAAAGAGAGGGGGAGGGGGAAAAAAAAAAAATCTGTTGTGGACTTCCAGAGGAAGTCATATAAATAAAGTTGCTCTGGTTACAGTTTAGTTGCTCTACTGTTTGCCGGGGGAGCCTGGTGAGACATGTTTGGAGGGAAAAAGGCTGTTAAAAGAAGCTGCTCGGCAAGTAAAAACAGCACGATGCCGCGCATATAAAAACAGCGTCCAGCAGGAACTTTTTGTGCGCTGGTGATAAATGACAGAGCCCAGGACTGCGGGAAAGCGATGCCGCTGGGATTCATTGCTGCGCAGTGAGATATGTGACTCACAGAGCGGTTCGGGGCGCTGAGAAGATCCAGGATGGCAAATCAGCTGCATTCCAAAAGAGAGGGGAATCAACGGCTTTGGGGTTTGGGATGAGCGGGGGAGGGGTTCGGAGGGGTGGGCAGGAGGGCGCGCAGGCACACACTTAAACGTGACATTACTCAACAGACGCTGTCGTCTGAACAAGTCGCGATTCGAGTCACTTTCCATCATGCATGAGTCATATTTAAAAGCTGCCTGAAACATATTTCAACTGGAAATAAGAAACAACACTTCAAGCTTAGCTGAGTCACCCGCCATGTCGTGGCCGTGATCTTCGTCATCTCCGCAGAAAGGCATAAAATCTGCCTCGCAAAACAAGTCGTGGAACGAATCGAGCGACCTACCGTCAAACTACTGGAAACAGAGTCACCGAGAAGGGCTCCAGGTTTTAATCAGAGAAGTTCCTCCGGTAATGAAGACGGAGAAGCTAATTGAACATGAAGGCAGCTTGTTACGTTCATGTAAATATGAAAAACAGTTTATCGTCTCCATATGGAAGAGAGGAAACTAAACGCACATGTCAACATCGTGATTATTTATTTATTCTTTTCCCCAAATAGGAGTATGAGTAAATGGGAAATTGCAGCGTGATGACCGGTTGTAAAATACCAGCCAGAAAAGGAAAAGAAAAAACAACACTGAGCACAGAACGAGCTGTATGAATCCAAATATCACAAAACAATACCAGACTTTTGCATAATTACATAATATTTTTTTTACACTGAGTAAAAATCCATCCCCCACTTGTCATACAGCGTTGCAATTTCCATGACACAAAAATGAAGTAAAACAGAACAAAACCAAACTGATTTTCCTTTTGTTTGGTTGACAAATCTTTGGCTGAGTGAGAGAGAGTGGGGGGAAAAAAGAGACACATGAAAGCATGTGGCAAAAAGCGTTACAGGTGTTAGAAGGTCAGTGGGAAGTAAAGGTCACGTTTCTTTTAATTTATTGCTACGGAAGAGGATCATCACTGCCTGGTCATCAGCTCTCTGCTTTGTAGGCTCACTGACCAAATTTCAAACGCAGCCAAATTATAAATGAGAACCACTTTGGGTTGTTCATGAACCCAAAGTGGCCAAAAATAACGAGAGACGCCGAGACAAGTTTTGCAAAGAAACGATTTAGGATTCAAAGTCATGTGACTGTTGGGGGAGAAAAAAAAAGTGTATTGCAAAACGGATGTGCAAAGACAGACAGGCGCTTTGCTGCCGTCCATGTGGAGATGGAAAACCCATAAAGTTCACATAAAACCTGAATGGAATGCCTATAGCCCAGTTATGGTAAAAAACATCCCATGCGTTGCAAGGGGGAAAAATGGTTTTCTAGAGAGAGTTTTTGTTTGAGTTTTTTAATCGATGAAACGCTGACACAGACTGCTGAAAGAATACCTCATCAAACAGAAAAGATCTGTTACTTGGATGCGCTAATCTAGAGTTCTGCAGGTTAATCTCCACAGGTATCTTTAAGCTGTGAAGGCTGGAAGCTCCTCAGGGGACCGGGGATCAGAGAAATTCCTCAGAACAGAGACTGAAAATGATAATAGTGATAATAACAACGAGATGATGTGTTAATCACCTCTGTTGAGGGGGAAAAAAAACTATCCAATGACAAATTTGTTTTTTGGTCCTGTTTTAACTTAAAGATTTATACAGTCTTTCTTTTGTTGCATTGCACCCTTGGAACTTGAGGCTGAAAGAAAAAAGGAAGCATCAACGAAACACTTAGCCTACAATTACAACTACTTAGTGACTTCACACATGTCTCCGCATTAAAAGGCTAAATGTTCTAAGAAGTGGCTTGCCGCAGGGTAAGTTTAGGGTAATTTAAGTTTTAAGACACGAGGGAGGAGAAACAAAAACATTTACAACTGTCAGAGCGACGACTGAATGAGTAAATACTAAAACTCTGTATCCAACGCAATTCTGGATTCTTGAAAAAGAATAAGAAAAAAGTGAATTCTCATATAGCGGGTAAACTGACACACGGTCGCTTTGCCCAACTTCCTCAGAACATCGTGTGTCTCTCTGAGTCAGAAGAAATAAATGAGCTGTGGGCAGAAATTCAAAACACCAGCGAGAGCGGGAACACGGTTTAAGAAAAAGAAAAAAAAACTTCTGTGGAATGAGTGAAAGTAAGATGAAAGCAAAGGCAGAAGGGGAGGAGTGATGGGAAAAGGTCCTCCACCCTGGAGGTTGGAGAGGGTCAGCACACCGGCTGAGGGGGAGGACCCACATGGAAAATATTTAAGATGCTCGGGCAGGCAGACGGCAGCTGCAGCAAGGAAGTGGGACAGAGCCTGCCAGAGCAAGAGGAGCCCCGAGACGACAACTGGTCCACCTGACACTTCCAGCCGAGAAGAAACGTCCCGCAGCAGATCCCTCTTTTTATTTTCTCCTTGAGAAAAATGGCAACGCTGAAGCTGGTGGCAGCGGCTCTGGCCGTCACGCTGCTCCTCCTGGCACAGACGGAGGCTCAGAGCCCCAAGAAGAGGCTGGCGTCCGCCAAGCCACCCAAGGCTCAGTGCTGCGATGAGGTGCGCGCCCTGAAGGTGCAGGTGGCCAACCTGACCAGCCTGCTGGGGGAGCTGAGCCGCAAGCAGGAGACGGACCAGATGAGCGTCGTCAGGAAGATCATGGAGCTGGAGAAGCAGAACCACCAGCAGGAGGCCCGGGTGACCGAGGCGGAGAGCAAGTACTCGGAGATCAACAACCGCGTGGAGATCATGCAGCTGCAGGCGCTGCAGGCACCGCCGCAGACCTCGTCGTCAGGTGAGCGTCCCGGGGCTTTCGAGCAGCTCCGGCGGAGGAAGCCGACTGAGAGTGAGGTTCAAGATTCGGAATTTGTTTTAACTTGTTTGTTCGCTTTGGCTTAATTACAGCAAGAAGAGAGCGATTTACACAGCAAACAACCTCAGAGACATTTTTTCAAGGCTCATTTATTACAAGCCCACGTTTGAGCTCTGCGGCTATTTGTCTCTATAGAGTCAATGAGGTTTCAAATCAGCACTGCAGGCACAAAAAACATTTTTCCATATGGTGCAAATTGGTCCAGAATAAGCCGTTTGCTTTGTTCAACTATGAGCCGCTGTTTTTTTTTTCTGTTTTCTTGGGGCCAGAACTTGTTTTTTTTTTCAATACAGTACCAAACGCTAGATAACGCCCATTAAAAAAGGTGCAATTTCAGTGGAATGCAGGTAACAACATTTTCCAGCACAGCCCTCCGAAAAGGTCAAACACACGGGGACAGAATCAAGTGTGACAAGCTATAATCACACTCCTATATTGCTCCACAGGTATGAGGCGACTGGTGGCAATTGGTTGCAGGGGCACAAGATTACAGCTCTCACAGTTATCAGTCTTGCCCGGCAGCAGTCGAGAACAAATATATATAATAATAATAATATTTCGTAGCTGCAGTCAGAGTCACATCAGCAGCTCTGCCGAGGAGCAGTTCAGCATCAAAGTCCAGCAGCCTGAGAGACGTCCGTCTCAACTTTGGAGCGCCACTAATCAGCGCTGCCTGCTGCTGAGAGCTTAACCAGGCATGACGTAGTTTATTATTCCAATACCTTGACTGCGGTGGTCCGGTGGGGCCCGCATTTATGTCACTGGCAAAGCGAACACAGAGGCCCTTTTGACAAGCAGCGGAATTGTAAGAGCAGAACAGGAGGAAGCGGAGGGGTCTCCTCTCCTCCTCCTGTCGGTCTGCTTTGCTGCAAAGCGACGTCGCAGACGCACCAATGGTGTTTCCACGCTGAAAAAAAAAGGCTTAAAAGGGTGTAAAGTAGTAAAAGAAAATAGGAAAATTCAGAGAGAGCTGTGCATATTATTTTTCAGCGAAGAATCAAAAAGCCATTGTTTTAATCTGTTAGTTCACTCAGTCGCCCATAAAACTGTGAAGGATTTATGACTTTCAGACTCTGAGAGCAATTCAGGTTGTAACATATGGTTTTGGTATAACTGAAGAGAGTCCTTTGTTGTTTTTTTTCCCAGATGCCATATATGACTGCTCATCCCTCTACAGCAAGAGCTACAGGATCTCCGGTGAATACAAACTGCCCAAGGACGACTTCCTGGGTACACCTGAGCTGAGCGTGAGTCCAACCCCCGGGCCCGAAAAGAGCACTTTTTTTTGTAGAGTGCATTAGCTCACATTTCAGTATATATATATCTATCTCCAGGTCTACTGTGACATGGAGACAAACGGCGGCGGCTGGACGGTGATCCAGAGGCGCAAGATTGGCCTGACCTCGTTCAACCGCGACTGGAGGCAGTACAAGAGCGGATTTGGATCCATTCGCGGAGACTTCTGGCTGGGCAACGAGCACATCTTCCGGCTAACAAGGCAGCCCAGTGTGCTCAGGATTGAGATGGAGGTACGTGTTGGAAACAGTCGGTGCAAAAAAAAAATAATAATAATAAAAAAATAAATACGCAAACCATTACGTCTTTGGCAATACTGTAAAAGAAAAACACAATCTGTGCAAGAACTCTCCCTCTCCCCAAGACTTCAAGAGAGTCTGAGCAGGCCGTGAGGGCCAATATTTCACATTTTTATTCCTGGCAGCCACGTCACCGCAGAATGTGTGTTTTTCCCCCCAAACGGCAGGACTGGGAAGGACAGACCCGCTACGCAGAGTATGGCTTCTTCACCTTGGCTAACGAGCTCAACAGCTACAAGCTCTTCATCGCCAACTACAGCGGCAACGCCGGGGATTCGCTGCGCTACCACAACAACACCAACTTCAGCACCGGCGACAAGGACAACGACAAGTGTGTGGACCACTGCGCTTCCCTGCGCAAAGGTGAGCGAGCGATTCCAACAACAGCGCCCGTTTCCTCGAACTAAACTTATACTGACCTCGACTTCCTCTTCCCCACGCCCCCAACTTACCTTTCGCAGGTGGCTACTGGTACAACTGCTGCACTGACTCAAACCTCAACGGCGTTTTCTACCGCCACGGCCAGCACACCAGGAGCTCAGATGGGATCACTTGGTACGGCTGGCACGGCTCCAACTACTCCTTGAAGAAAGTGGAGATCAAGGTGCGGCCAGTTGGATTCCAGCCTTGAGTTCGCAGAGTGGAAGGATCAAGTGGAGATGCATGAATGCCAAAGAGATTCGGGGAGGGGGGGGGGGGTACTTTACAAAATGGTCAACAAGTTGTGGAAATGTTCTTCGGTAATGGTCTGGCTCTGTCTTAGTCGGATGAATGTGTCGTGTGTTTACCGTGTTTGATTGTAAATTGTAGTTAATTGTGTGTATTTATCATTAAAAGGTTTTTATTTTTAAAAAGCTTTGATAGATGCTCTTTTACCACTGTCTCCTATGGGTTACTGCAGTTTGACTCCTTTTATTTTGTTTCGAAAGCACTAGGATGTTTTTTGTCCTGTTGTTGTAATTTTGGGTTAGGGTTAGTCAAAACCTGCGCAGACTGGCCTGATCCAGGCGCACGTCTTTAGCGACTGGTAGAAACTTATTAGAGCAAAGGGGAAATGAGGTGCTGGAACGGGGACCAACTAACAAAGGTATCTGCTAATAAATATGCTGCATTGTATTGTAAAATCCTAACAATATATTATGGAAGTGTGTCATTTTGTAAAATGTGTACAGCTCTGTAATTACGTTGCATTATGTGACAGGAAAATAAAAGTTTTTGTAAAAAATAATGACAAAAAAAACAGATGTTTGAGCATTATTCACCTCCAGGTTAAAAAGATGGACCCAAAGTCAATCAATGTTCAATAGTGGCTTTTGGCCCTGACCTCTGACTCTCAGGTCAGCTGGGATGATCACCCCCCCCATTCCAGGTCACCCAAAATAAACGCCAATGCTTGGGCCACACGCAGCTTTAGTCATCCCCATAGGAAGATTTAAGCTTTCAGAGCCTTTGGAAAACAATGGCACTATATTGGTGCACAAAAAATTCTTTCAGACCAATTCAAGGGTCGACTGGCAGAGGGTGCCGCCTCCGACCGGCCCAGGGAAGGGTGGGCTGCAGTCAGATTACCGTCCTTTTTTAGCAGGTGACCCATTCAGTCGGAGCAAACATCTCATCAAAGCTCCACATTCATCACTTCCCTTTAGAGAAAAAGCCTAAAGAAGACAGTTGAATGGGGGGCAAATGATGACACAGTGTTTCTTTCAAAAGGTCTTTTCTGGCGTTCAACCACGGCGCTTTTAACGGCAAAAGCAGACCTGTGAACAGCGTCGCACACGTGGTGCGAGCCCATCGGCAACAGATGGCAAAAACAGCCCCATCTCCTTCTATTGAGTGCTTTAAATTTTAACAGTGAGGCCGAAGACACATTAAATCCACGCTGCAACAAAACCCGGGCTGCCCTGGACTACCGTGTGACCAGGAGTCAGCCGGTTTGTTGTGCTGCGACTACAACAACCACAGAGTCAACACGGGTGAGCTGGATGCACCACTGAGTGTCACAGCCGCACCACCCAACATTCATTCATTCATCTTCTATACCCGCTTATTCCTATTCAGGGTCACAGGGGTCTGCTGGAGCCTATCCCAGCTGTCTTAGGGCGAAGGCAGGGTGACACCCTGGACAAATCGCCAGTTCATCGCAGGGCCACATAGAGACAAACAACCATTCACACTCACATGCACACCTATGGACAATTTAGAATGTTCAATTGACCTCACATGCATGTTTTTGGAGTGTGGGAGGAAGCCGGAGAACCCGCAGAGAACCCACGCAGACACAGGGAGAACATGCAAACTGCACACAGAAAGGTCCCAGGCCCGGGCCCCGGAATCGAACCCACGACCTTCTTGCTGTGAGGCGGCAGCGCTAACCACTGCGCCACCGTGTCGCCCCACCCAACATTGGAAAACAAAAAATTATAAATGGCCAATGCTGCATTTTGTCACAGAGATGAAGAGTAAACGCAGCCTTACATCTGAACCTGATAAACTCGACCCGTAACCTAATTTCCAGGCCGTTCCATCACGGCCACGTAACATTATGGCAACGCGGTGATGACTAACACATGGCGACGACAGACTGCGAGAGCAGTAGCAGTAATGAGAATAAAACTACGACTGTTATATACAGAATCAGGTTTCTAGCGTGTCTGTAAATGAAAAACTGCATTCACTTCGACGGTTATTATGGAAGCTGAGAAGGAACAACCCCTCTTGTTAAATCTTCCAAAGGTGGAAAAAGACTGAAACAAGTTAGCCAAGTAACACTGTACCAGGCACCAGTAACAGCCAAAGACCATATTGGGGAATACGTGTCCAATCCTAAATATCCTTTCCAGATCTTTAAAAATTAATATATACATATATATACAGCCTATATAACAGCCTTTATAAACAGCCACCAAAATCTAAAACCCATTGAGAAATACAAAAGATCTTTAGGTACTAAAAAATAACCAAACTTACAATATATGTGATGAAAATACCACAGAAACAACAGAGTAGACCAGGGTTTAGCACTTTAAGCACACCGGCCCCAAGATCTTTTATGGGAAATCCTAGAGAGGTGAGAACCAGATGGCAATATTGAAAACACCAGAGTACCGACTTCCATCATTCATCTTCATCAGGACCCCCGAGAAATTGAAAACAGGCCCTCGAGAAACGCAAGTCCAGACGCTCGCAGATGAAGAAAGGAGGCGGCCGTCCAATTAGATGCCTGGAAAACAGATTTTTTTTTTTTTTTTCCCGATGCTATGCCAAGGGCACACAAATGGAGGAGGATGAGAAGCGGGGGGGTGGAAAAGATGACAGTATGTATCAAAGCGGTGTCACGGGACAAGAGGGCACATGTAACGTAATTATTCCATTGAAAAAGTGCCTTTGAGAGAGAAGCTCAATATTTATCTTTCAGCAGTAAACTTCTCCGGCGAAGACAATAAATAACAGAGGCAACTGTCAAACGCGCTTTTGGCTGACGACAGCAGCAGAACAACGCCGGGAGGAGAAGCTAAAAAAAATAAATACCGCTAATAATATGACGACTCATTTCAAACCAACACCTGTAATTATGTTATGATGTCGTCGTTACTAGGAGACCAATCTGCCAAACATGCCGGCTCATTTTCCAGGCTGCAGGATGCGTCGTGCCTCCCAATAATGATTAGAGAGAGCAATTGAGCCATCGGCTGTAATGTTCTCTCCCCGTTTCCACCGTTTCCTACCTGATGAGAGACTCCAGGATGAGGGGGGAGGGGCCCTTCTGAAACTCCAGCTCTTTGTAATGCAGGGCCTTGGCGTAGGCTCGACACTTGGCCGCCCGCTCGCCCAGCAGCACAATGCCGTTGTCGTCCCTGAGCGGCAGAGGACCCTATAGAAAAGCAACGTAAACACCAATTACCTAAATATTTCTTCTGACGGAAAACACAATACTGCGCCGCAAAGTGCGTCGCCTCGCCGACCCCCCCCCCACCTTGTCGCTGTGCTCCATGAACTCAGCCAGGTTGAGCAGCGTCTGAGTGACCTCTGCGATGTCCTGGGAGGTCAGCGCCAGCTCGATGCTGCGGATGAGCTCGTCCTGCTGATCCTCGCTCAGCTCGGACCAGCAGGAGAGGAAGGCAGCATTGAAGAGGTCCCTGTGGGCCACAGGATGAGTGTTTGCACACGATTAAACTATTTGATTTATACATAGTGGTGGTTGTGGAGGGGCAAAAAATGAGGCTGAGATGTGGGGGAAATGGTATAAAGTGCACCTGGCACCCCACCTACTCTAGATGACTGGCTTGGAACCATTCTAGAGATATTTAGGATGGAAATAATTGACCCTCCAACTAGGAAATCAACAAGACAAATTTTACAGAATCTGGAACAAATTGATTTTGTTTATAGCAGATTTTTTTTATACTTACAGAATCTACTTTTTTTCTCTTTTCAATTTACTGATTTAATTTCCGTATGGTTATTATGTATTTTTTTGCAGTAGCGACAGCGGGTGACCCCCAGGATTTGTTTCTTCACTGTTCTTGTGAACTGTTTGACTCACTCATAATTTAAGTTGTATCAAAGTTCTCTACAACTGAGTATCCAATGCATCTAACTGGTGCATGGTTAAGGAGGAGGAAGTTTGCTGTTTCCCAAGAGGTGCAGGATACCAGAACTTAAGCAAAAAATGGAAGAATTTTAATCTGTATTACCTTTAATTCTGCTGTGCAACTTGCCTGTCTGTTCCAAATAAAGAGACAATTTCAAAAAAAAGAAAAGAAAAGAAAAAGAAAGAAAGTGCACCTGGCCAGCGGGATGTAGGTCTGGGCCAATGACCAGCACGAGCGCAGGGCCGGGGAGGACGACTCCTTGAGCAGGACGACGCTCAGTCGCCTCAGCCACTCCAGCCAGTCGTCTTTGGAAACCTTCCTCGCAGCCCCCCAGGCCTGCAAAACAGGGCAGAAACTATCCTTCACTTCTGGGAAAAAGGGACATTGGAGTGACTCACATACCCTTGAGCGTGACTTTCACAGGTAAATGTGCGAGTCGAAACACTGGTAGCCCAAGTACACACTGTAAAGTCTTTACAGAAGTCCATTAAAAGTTCTAAAGGAGAAGGGGAAGGTTTTACACATGGCTCTTTGATGATGTGACGCCTCCCCGAGAGGAAACATCTGCATTTCTGTTTTTCTTTCCCCAGCCTGTTTGTTCAGGTTTCCCTCTTTAATTTTTCACTAATCTGTTGTGCTTGGTGTCATCACAGAGGGGCAGCAGCACATATGCGCGCTGGACTTGTTGGCCGCACGTGTGCCAGAGCTCCACCGTCTAACCTTTTGAAGAGCCGTCGTGCTGACGTGCAGCTTCTTCATCGGCCCCGCCTCCACCGGTCCGCTGACCAGGGTGTCGCCTTGGTTGCTGCGGAGATGCCGATGCTGGAAGATTAGAGAGTCCTCCTCTTCCTCTGCCAGGGTGTAGCCCTATTAAAGCCACACACACACACACACACACACACACACACACACACACACACACACACACAGGACCACACACCACTGAATCAGACCTCAGGGAATCTAATTTGCTTCCCAGAGGATCTTTGTTGATAAACAGCGTGTGCGATAATGGCTCTCTGATGGTGAATCCGGCATTAAAGAAAGAGGGGGAAGTTTATTTGGGATTATGTAAGAGGTTACTTGATGAAGAATGTATTTGCATTTTTTTGGAGGAGAAGCACGTGTTGAGTGAATTTTCTTTGAAGGAAAAAAACACAGCGGTGGAAGTGTCTCACCTTGACAATGCGACATATGAGCATGTCGTACCGCTGGTGGTTGATCCGGTGCTTCAGCATCACTTTGTTCACCATCGGGATAAAGATCTGGTACTGTGAATGAGAGAGATGGGGATTAAAAAAAAAAGAGAGAAAAAGGGAGGAGAGCGTGCAAAAAGATTCATGTGGTTTTAAAGCGCCTTTAATCCCGACGCCGTCAGCTGGATAATTAAGTGTCCTGCACTTGTTTCTAACCTAACCATCATCGTGGGGACCAAGATCAAAAGGAGGCGCTTGCACGTTAGCGGTAGCAGCACGAAGGGCTGCGGTTTCCCCGAGGTAAGTGTGGCCCTTTTGAAAGAAACGATAAGAGGCTGCAGAGGCATCGCCGGAGATGTTTGGAGGGAAGGTGGGGGGGGGTTAAGATGACCTCATCCACTCCCCATAAACGCCAACCCCCCCCCACCGCCAAGCGCCAAATGACATCAGCAGTCTGGCAGGAAGTAATTATGACTTGCTGTGGGAAAGGTGGGTGGCGTTACCGAAAACCTGCTCGTGTGCAGCCAACAGTAGGGAGGCTGGTGGGGGAAGTCGTCTGTATAATAGCTCCGACTACAGGAAACGCCCCCTTCCCCCCAATCCCCCGGGGACGGGACCCCAGACAGCAGCTACCTTCTTGCCCAGCTGGAACACCAGCGAGGACAGCGTGTCCATGGAGGTGCTGCGTAACTCCGGCGTGCTGTCCAGCGTCCGCACGATGGGGTGGATGATGCGTGACGCATAGTCGGTGAAGTCCAGCGACTCGGTCAGCCGGTCCAGCGTCTCCAGGGCGACCCTGAGCCATGTAAGCAGAAGCCAACACTTGGTTAAACCGGTTAGGCAGAAGACGGGACCAAGAACTTTCCCCCTTTTTCCTTCCAAGCAGCATTAATCTCTGCAAGAAATGTTCACTAGTTTTGTTTGTTTTGTTTCTCAGACAAAACACACAGGGGAGAAAAAAAAGGCTTCCCCATCCAGGGTTATTTCATGGTTTACAGGCGGGAGGATGTGAGGGTCGGGCTTCACAACGTGAGGTACTGACTTGCGGGCCTGCAGAGGCACATCGGGAGCATCAAAGAGCTTGACAATGGGCGGAAGCAGCAAGTGTAGGTAGTCGTCCAGGTTGGCACCAAACAGCTGGATGGCGTTAAGCAGCTGCAAGAGGAAAGAGAGAGAGACACAGAGAGAGAGAGACAGAGAGAGAGAGCACACACGCTGCTCAGTTCCACACACCACCACAATTAGGCTCATGTGGTTCTTTTTTTGTTGTTGTTGCTTTTTTAATGAGCTCGACAGAGTTCAACAGTAAAACTTAAAGCAAAGCTGTGTTTGTTGTTGATAGCAACAAGGTGCAGGCGCAGTTCGCAGGAGCTTCCATGCCAGAAGACTGCAGTGGTGTGAATGCATGGAAGAATGGTGACTTTAAACCACACTCCCTAAAAAATACAGGAAAAAAATAATGACTCTTGGGAAGTGGTATATTTTAGTTCGCACTTGTTCCACAAAAAAAATCCATTTTCAGATTTTTTATTTCTCACCCTGGACTCCCATGGCAGCGGAACAAATTGGATATTACCCAAAAACAGCAACATTAGCCTTCTGTTTACAGCCTCCTATTGGAAAAAAAAAAGTTGCAACCCATATCATAAGATTGAAGTAAAATTAAATTAATAAAAATTTAAAATGAATTGGGAGCTCTGCTGTCTCAGTCATGCTGTGCTCCAGGGTGAGTTACTGAGTTCAGAACCCCTCCACTTCCCCATCTCCTCCCAACTCTACCTAGCCTTTTCCCCCCTCGCCCCTTCCACCCACCCCTACTTCCAAACAGTCGGCGGCGAGACGGCAGGAAGCTGAGGCGGACACGCAACGCACCAGAGCGCATGTGCTGCGTGCGCTCCAAATGATGAGGAGGAATGTTTTTCTTTTCTTCGCCTCAGACCGGAGGGGTAACTTGAACGCCACGCCGTTCCCTCGTCCCCCCTACCCCCTCCACCCACCTCTCCCCGCCCACCTTTGGTGACCTCCGTCCTGCGCCGAGGATCAGGCTTCAGATCCAGAGCTGCTGTATGGACTAACCAGACGCTGTTATCTAACACCGCGAGACTCGGACTCCGAGCCTGATTGAAGGCCCTCGCCGAGGATCCTGTGCCCGCTTCCTGGGGCGCAGACCGTAACATATACATACATATACATATATATATATATATACACATATATATATATATTTTTTTTAAAGCTCTTTTGCAGGGTGAAACCTAATGGGCTCGCGGCTGCAGCCGCTGCAACAGGAGACGGTGTCGGCGGTGTGTCCGTGCCATCCTCCGAGCGGCTGCGTGACGGGGCAAACACTTTGCAATGGTTGTTGATGAATGTCGGAGGAAACCTCAAACAGCCATAATAAGTCAACTTGTGGTCTGAGCTGAGTGCTGAGCGACAAGAACCCATTTTCTTTTTTTTTTCTTTTTTAAACAGGCCGCCTGTTTTGAGATCCTGGCAAAATGAAGTTATCGACTCAAATAGCGACTCCAGCAGGATATGTGATCCCTTTCAATCTAATTAGTGCCGCCCGCTTTTTCCCAGACAGATTTATGAGCCACAGCGTGTTGCCTTTTTTTTTCCTCCATCAATCCGGAACTTTAGTCGAAACGTCTTAACGGAGCCGAGCGGTCAACTCTGACCGGGCAGAGAAAATAAACCGGTTACATAATGCGCGGCTATACATTACACAGATTTACAGCCATTAATAATTATAAGCGCTAAATTGGAATTACTTTTTTGGCCCGCAGTTGCTACAAATTTTACCCGGGTGAGGACATACATCACAGACTTAACATTTATTTATTTCTCGGGTTTACGGACGCCTACAGTGCAACCAGTGTAAAAGCATTTGTCTCTTTCCTGCCGCTTGAAAGAATTCTCCAGGGAGAGTCAAAGTCTGCGCGCAGGCAGCGGAGGCGAGCAGAGCCGAGCCACACTGACTGATGTCGCCTTCGCAGGTTCCACCGCACCAAGCGGTGCCACTTCCACCTCCGCCTGGTTGTCACATGACAGGGCCCATTAGCCACTCGGACGGGCACGTGCTCAGAAAAGCTTAACTTGAACCGGTCTGAACTGCATCAAAGTGGTCGGAAGGGACTTTAGCTTTTCTTGTGCTGTCGTTCTCTCGCCTAAAAATTCTGCTTCCATCTGTATTTCTTCTGTCTTTTTCCAAATTAGCATCCAGTTTTTTTATTTTTAATAATTAACACTCACACGGCCACAAGTGTCGCTTCAAATTCGGAAAAAATCAACTTCTAACTTTTCGAAACATCCTTCACTGGTTTAATTATGTAAAAAACGCCTGGTTGTGCCAACTGGAGAGAATGCCGAGATCCTTGGGACTTTGTGCCTGACTGTGAAACACTCGGGCAATTTGTAATTAAAAAGTACCCGCTGAGGTCACTCCGACGGCGATAGCGATTATGCAACGGGCCGCAGCCGACAACTCGCTCGGTTTTCGTTGAGGGAGCTTTTAAAATGACTCCGTCTCAGCTTTTTCTCAACGCCGAGTGAAAGCCTGTGCCAGCGTTGCCATGGACCCCGGCAGGAAAATCTCTCCCGCCTCCGAGACCGTACATTTAAAATCCATCAATAATGGTTTCATTCTCCTCTGACTTCCTTTTGTCCGAATGGCTTTTAAATGTCATAAGTAAACAGCGAGTCATGGGTGCGATCTAAAACCGGGCGACTGTTTACACTCTGGTCTCGTTACATCAGGGATAAACTGCGTTTGCTGGCAAGTTATGCAATCGATGGGACGCTGCGCAAAAAAACATCTCACCGGCGATGAGATCGACTTGACTGTTGTGATGACAAGCTAATAAACATTTGAATAATGAGACGGGCATAACCGAGAAGAGGGAAAAGGGCCGACGCGAGTGGAGCTGGGTGGAGAGTTTTGGTGGAGCAGGCATCTGGTAAACAGAGACGCAGGGTGTCAGTGAAAAGAGGCGCCAGGCCAGTTTGTAATTAAGGATTAAAACACACTCTTTTGTGGTGTTTTTAAACACAACTTGGCGTATCGACACCCACCCTTCCTCCGTCTTTAAAGGCACAACGCAGCATGCAGGTGCCTGAGGGCATTTATAGTAACAGCTTCGCAACCGGTTCCCAGTCACACCACTGTGTAACCTGAGCAGCAGTTCTTCTCCCGTATCCATACGGTAGCGGAAAAAAGCTCCCTTAAAATTTTACTCAATCCCAATTATTGTCATTAAATATTTCCTCGAGATTTTTTTTTATGTGTGTGTTGCAGAGGCAAACAAATAGATGGAAATTATAATTTTTTGGTTTATTGTTCATTGTTCATAAGGCAAAATAAGAAAACTAAATTCTTGTAATTCTGGTCTGGACAAAATCTCCAAGTGCAGCATGTGGGTAAATATTGGTGACTGCACAAAAGTAAGCAGCACTTGGAGACTTAAGACCGATTGTTATCGTAATGCAGTGCATCACCAAATGCACGGCGCCCACCACTGTGCATCTGATGCACTTTAGTTTTCATTGGCTTCTTGTCGCCGTGTTGCTGCCACACTGACCTTCATCGTCACGGTGCGTCCCGTGCTGTTGTCGTGCATGAAGACGCGCAGCATGTGTGGGATGAGCTGCGGCAGGTAGAGCTTGAACTCGCCGCCCAGCGCCACCACGATCTGCTCAATCAGCAGGATGATGGTGTTCTGCATGGGGTTGTTGGGCGTCCAGTACTCCTGCGGATCGCGACACAAACAACATATTCAATCTTTCTGCAGAGATTTCATATTTTGTCTTTTCTTTACTTGTATTTAAAACACCCCCAGACATCATGTGATTGCAACTGTCATTTCACTGCCTCGCGGAGGAGAAAAAACATCTGAATAAATTCGCAGACCGGACTTCCTTCAGGCCAAAACCAGCCTGAAAAATATGATGCGAGGCAAAAGGTAATGGGAGCGCACTTGAGCAAAAACACAGATGTGACACTTTTAGTAGGTTGCACATTGGGAGAACTTAGTAAAAAATGGCCCAAATTAACGCCGCCCTGATGTTCGGATATAAATTTTTACAGCGTTCAGCCGCTGAATACGAAACATTCATTACGATGCGCGGCCTCGTCCATTTTAGCGACTGCTGACGGCGTGTTCTGGTCTACGGAAAATTGGTTAAGGGTGTGTTTCCATCAATAAGCTGCGAGATGGCGACGCCGAGGCGTGCCAACGGCAGAGAGACACCCAGCGAGAGGTGTCGATGGCAAAGACGCGGAGATCATTTGGAGGCTGGTGTCTCTGGGTGGTTTTTGATGCTCTGGCAGCAGTCGGGGAAAATCGGCACATGGTCGAAGTGACAAAACGAGAAAAAAAAATAAAAATCCGAGACGGCAAAGCAACTGAGAGCTGAGGTCAGAGGCTCAAAGTCACGCAACGCGTCAATCAGTCAATGGGCTTCAGCTGTGAGATCTGGTGGAGGTGTTTTGTTGGGGACCAGGGGTCTCCAGCAGCCCCCGGACTTCCTGTTCTCTCTTTCTCTCTCCGCCTGCGGCAGCCGAGCAGAGAGCCAGTGGAGTGTTCATCCTGAATGGCTATTCCAGCCCTCTCATCAGGATGCAGGAGCTGAGCTCAAGCAAAGAGAGAAAAAAAAAAGGGAGGGAAGCGGGAGGGGGAAAAAAATGAATAGAGTCTTTGTTTGACCCGCCATTTATTAACTCAGAGGGACCTGAGGTGCGGCGGCCCAGCGCGCACTTCTACTTTTTCTCCTGCAGGACGAGTTCCCGTCATCGCAAAAAGAGTCGGCGAGATTCCCGATAAAAGGGTCGGTCACATCATATTTTTTTGCCTTGTTATATGATTATGTGCGAGACAACGGAGGACCCGGGCATTTTGTTCCACATGATGTGATAAGTGTCCTTGTATTTTCTTCCATTATGTGGAATAAATCAGATGTGGCTGGGGGGAAAAGTTCCCCGGAGCCGAACTGTCCCGAAACGCCGCAGCGGGAACAAATACTCGGCTAACCGTTTACAAGAATATTGTCCACAAGCAAATAACATCATTTTATCGTTCATCCCACTTCTGCAAAGCATGTTTTTGATCTCGCAAATTGGGCACTGCGGTAACACAACATGTGTGGGTCGAAGTGTTGTGCTGTGTGAAAGACATTACTCAACAAGAAGATCGATATTCGCAAACAAGAAATGCGATTTTCTCGCTCTTGCGGCGGCGGAGCTTCTTTCATCTCGCCGGTCGTGAACCGCAGCGCACATGTGCACGGCGGCCGCGTTGCGTGGAAAAATGCTCCACTGGCAGCCTCTCAACACATTTCTCCTAACGAGGAAGGTGGTGAGCAGGACTGAGCACAATTAGAGAGAGTTTGCAGCTGTTTTGACTGATTTGTAGGAAAATCGGAGGGGGGGTCTGCGTTTTAGGGGATTGGGGGTTTAAGTGGCTGGTGATGGAGAGGCAAGGGGGGGTAAGGGGGTCTACGCACTCGGATGAGGGTGAAGATGTCGTCCATGTAGGGGCGGATGTGGATCTTCACAAAGCACACAACCATTCCCATCTGCTGGAAGAGGAACTGGGAAACAAAAGAGAAACAGAGACGTTTAAAAAAGAGAAGGTGGTTTAAAGAGACAAGATGAAAAATCAGCGTGCGTGCTTAGCTGTACCTCCCGGATGCTGGCGTCGCAGACCCGGATCACGTTGAGGAACGTGGGCATGACCTGGGGCAGGAACTGGACGCACTTGAGGCCCAGGGACTTGAAGATGAAGGTGACGGCCTGCACGACCATGGTGTGGTGGTTGGAGAGCGACGGGTCCCTCAGAATGCGCATCAGCGTGACGATGGCCACGGCCGGGTAGAACTCATCCAGCGGCAGGTTGCCCATGTTGACCAGCATCTCGCTCGTGCTGTAGTCCGCTGTCAAGAGGATCACAATAGAGAGGTGTTAGATGACTTCATTGGTTTTTTGTTTGTTATTTTATTTTTAAATGTATGATTAGTCTGTTGAAAAAGATAACTATCGAAATTGAAATCAGAAGACTGAAAAAAAGGTCTGTACAGTTTTTAATTTATATTTGATTTATTTTGATGAGTATTTTTTTAAATTTGAAATTCGATTTTGCATGTGTGCAATATTGAGTTATTTATTGTACAGTATGAAGTTTTGCTTGTTTCATATTCACTGTTGAAGCAAAACTTGGATCCATACAAAAAAGTTCACCGTTCTATCTGGAGGACAATTTTTTTCAATAAATATCGAGGTTGGCCCGAGATTTCTCCAAGTTTTAAATTTCTTCGAGTTTGACACCCCTGGTCTAAAGGAAGAGCCAAGAGGAGCTTTGTTGATGTAAACTTAGTTGGTGTGAGGTCATAGAGGAAAAGGTTAGATGGAGGCAATGACCCTTTGAATCAGGAAATGACATCGCACTGATGATTTGATATTTTCCTGCCTCACTGCATCCACCATGATACCATTCCAATCAGACTGAATAACTATTAAACAATTATAATGTATTTATCCATCCAAGTTACATAATCGGTTACATTCCACAGGGTTGAGGTGAGCGAACATTGATGGTGGCTATGTGCCATTGTCAGCGAACCTCTGAGATTGAGGTGTGTGTGTGTGTGTGTGTGTGTGTGCACTGTGCAGCAGCAGTAGCAGTATTTTCAAAATAAAAGATGTGAAACACATAGATGTCTCTGAATGGACCTTTTTTCTTTTTTTGTCGACAAGCTGATGGGTCATTCTGGACATTGAGTGTGATATGATGTTTGATAAAGGTTCAATAATAAGAGACATTTGCACCCAGTAAACAAGCACAACGGAGAACCCAGATAAAGTTCCTGACGGGCCGACCTGCAGCTTTGGCTCGGCTTATCTCCAGTCAGTTAGTCGGCCTCGCAGGAAAAAATGTTTGGCTTTCCACGTTCAATTTCAGAAACTAGAGTCGTGAAGTGATCCAGTCTCAAAATATTTTGATAAAGTGGAGCTTTTCCGAGTCTGACAAGCCTTCAAACACGAGGATATACAAGTTTTGTCTGACTCTGGCCGCTTTTTCCAAAGCGGTGCCCCTATAAATTTTCAAAGATGCATGCAATTGCTACCATCAGCACAAAAAAAAAATCGAACTTGAATGAATCAGAATGCAGGAGCTGCATGAGTCCAGCCGCATCAGAGAGGCCTGGGGTGTTCTCCAGTCTACACGTTGCATATTTCTCTTTATATGACTGTTTGCCTTTCATGGGTTTTTCTTTTATTTAGAGAAGCTGTACAAACAAAAGTGCCAGTCCGTCCATTTTTTATCTATGCAGCACCACTCTGCTTTACAAGGCATGCGAGAACACAGACGTCTGGTATTCAGTATTTCACTGCGGGGGTAAAGTTTCAGCGGCTCCCGGTCGCGTCTCCCATGCGTCTGGTCTCAAGACATAACAGAGCCCGCCGGTCCGCTGAGAGGCGCTTGTGCTTGTGCTTAAACTCCACGGCGCAGCCTACAGACGCCGAGGCGGCGACGAGCAGCCGCGGTCGCAGTGATTCAGGCCCCGAAGTCGCGCAGGACGGTCGTCATAAAAATAAAAGCAAACAGAGCAACTCCTGTTAATGACCAGTTGTGCGAGCCTGGTGCTCTGCGGTGACGGGACTGCCGTTGTTTGAAGTCGGCGAAGGAGGTCTGACCAAGGTCGACGACCTCCCGTGTTTAAAAAAAACAAACAAACAACAACAACAAAAAAACATTGCTGAATGTTTGCCGGTTCTCCGAGCAGATTTGCTTGCAGACGTGCGGCCTAGGATTCCTAGGATTCCTGTCTGTGACAGGAATCCTAGGCCGCACGTTAGCCAGCGAGCGCACACACTGGTAAACCTATTAGCAAAGCGTTCAGGGTCACAATCTGAGAGCGGGAACTCAACTGGAGCAGACGAGCCTGGACCTGCATTCTCCAGATGCAGCGGCAGCAACACAGGGCAAGAGGCAGCTGAGCTTTCTGCCCTTCATATTAATTCTCCACAGCATCATCGGTGCATCACCAAAAAACAAGAACTATTGTTTTGCTGCCATATCTGGCTCATCATTTTTTATGGATGGAGAAACTCATGAAAACAGCAATTGTGCCTCGCAGCTCGCAACATACTGTCGACTAAATATAGCACAAGTCATTTTGGCTGCAAATGTGATCAGAGCATCTGACAGATTGATTCTATCAGGACATAAAATATAACAAACGAACTTATCATTTATTCTTATTGTATTCAACAGATGGTTTAAGAAGACGGCTGCTTAAAAATGGGTCAGCGTGAATTCAATATTGTTCCCTGAGAAATAGCCAAGTAAAGCTTGGCCATTTTCATTCAATGGATCCCAAAGAATTGAAGAAGCCGCCTCTCAGCCGCTAGAGTCGCCAACCTCTTGAAATTCTGTTCCTGCGTGACAGACCTCAGAGGAAGAAAGGAATTTCTAAAGAACTGTGAAAAAATGTGTGGCATGCGTGTATGCAAATATGTCACATTATCTGGAGATTTTTTTTTTTTTTTTCCTTTGTATGGGGGGCGGGAGGGTTCAAACAAGCACGGCGTGGTCAACTGCAGCAAAATTACTGATTCTAGTAAAAAAAAATTGTGCTGCAGGAGTCAACGTGTGAAGATTCCGATGACAGCACTTAGCATGCACGCATGTTAATTATGGTAGCGTGTTAATTTTTGCTAAATTGTGCTGCGTTTTCTGTAATGACTGAGTGGTGAATGAATGAATGATTGTGCCCATGATTAAATACTGTGGGAGACACTTTCATTGGAGTCTTTGGAACGCCTGGTTTCTATGATTACTTTTCCTTTTCACTGTGGACATTTTCGCTTCAATAAATCATATTTGAATATTAAGAAAATGCAAAATGCTCTTCAACTGGCGTAATCAATGAAAGCACTCCGGGGGAACTGCAAAACTACATGAGAGGATGCGTAGTGGCACTAAAGACTTTTAGAATTTGAGTGTTTGGGCGTCTGGAGGTCGGCCTATCTGCACCTCCTGATTAGATTTCCAATGTCTCCATTCAGCGCCTGTGCAGTGGAAGCTCCAGGCGAGGGTAAGTAAACTTATTCTTGCCGGTGGCGAACAGTGACCTCTTAAAATAAACACAAATTACAGAGTGATCTATTTTTCTATTAAGATGAATGCGAGCGCTGCAGCGGCGGGCCGATCCACGCACGGTGAATTTCGAGGACGATTCATCAGACTCAGACAGTCGCCCCAAAAAAAAAACAAAAAAACTGAACTCCCAAACGAATACACCTGCACAGTTAGAGACTTTCCAGCTGTTGCGCTGAAAATTAATACGACTGCTGCGTTTAGATAAATAAATAAAAAAGACCATATCCAAAAGCCTTGAGTGAGATTTACAACCAGGAACGATTCCCCAAGCGGTGATTAGGAGCAGGGATCACAGACAGACAGGCGGGCCTACCTGAGTCCTGACTGGACTTGGACTCGGAGAGGCTGACGGCAGAGGCGTCGCGGGACTGATCGATCATGCCAATGTTCACTTTGTGCTTGTAGGGATCCAGAGCTCCGAGAAGACCCAGCACACGGATGGCCTGTTGGGAACGCCATTCAGAGTGGATTTATTGAATATCAGTGTGCAATTTATCTCACGTTATATGTTAAAAGTAAACGGAGCTGTCAAGAGAAGGCTTGTTTTTTTTCCAACTAGGTCTCCAGGCCTCGACTTGGGTTTGACAAGCAAAAAAGGAACAAACATGTACAATTTCTCAAGCGTTTAAAAAAAAGGGAGCCAATTTTAAACAGCAAGAAAATAAATAAAAATGACAAAGCAACTAATAAGAAATTAAGTTAACATCGGAGTGGATTCCAAAGTAAGTTTGGAATCCAGTCTGACTGTGAATTGTCTCTGTCAAAATAGATCAACTTATACGGCTTATAAATTGAGTGTACGTGATACATTAAAGGTGGTGGGGGGGGGATGCAAACATAAACCAAGACGAGGTGTGCAGGGACGGACACAGATAATGGATGCGAGTTGCCAGAGTCAGTATCTGCTCTCCATCCTGCACACTGTGTGTGTGGTGTCTCAGGTGGCAGCGCACACTTGACAGTTATCACTTACATCACTGGGCTTCGTGGGAAAAATAAACCTTTCAAGGAAACCATAAGAGCCTGGTGGTGATTCACCGTCATGAATACATTTTTGCCAGCAATGGTCCATTTCTTGTGACTGGGATGAGTCAGTGGATGAGAGAGCTGAGTCACGCTGTTGCTTAAACAATTCAAGATGAAGGATTGGGAGACGGCAGGGGGAAGACGTGCACACCTCTCTCCGAATGCCCTGGTTCTGCTCCGTCTTCAGGAAGTTGAGCAGCACCTCCAGGAGGGAGGGGTACTTGCGGTAGGGCTCCACCACATAGCCTGTGCTGGCTACTTGCTGGCCAAGAGTCCACAGCGCCACCTGGTGGAAAGTCAGAGATTAGCGTTGCAACTTGACACAGCTCAGGCGGGAGCACGGCTCGGGGGTCCGGACGACTTACTTGTCTTTTGGCCAGCGACGAAGAGTCCTGCAGCATGTCCATGATGATGGGGAAGAGCTCGTCCATCCACTTCCTCATCTCCAGGCCGCTCACCTGGTGGGGAGGACGCAGCAGGGCAGCTTCCGCAGTCAGTGGAATGAACCAGCAGGGGACAGTTTCTGTCAAACTCTGAAATCCAGCCTCACCTGAGCCAACTCGCCGATGGTGGCGAGCACGCTGATGACCACTCCGGGGTTTGGGTCTGGGTCTTTAAGCTTGAGGATGAGAGCCTTGAAGGAGAACACGGCAACTGAGACATGTTGATATGATATACAGACATTGTTGATCAATTCTGGCCTGCAGAACGCCCGTAAATAGACTCTGCAGCGTAGTTCTCTCTGCAAAATTCTCTGAAGTGACGCCCGTTCCTCCCAGTAAACCTCGACAGTGGATAACCAAGAGACGGTACCTTGAGAATGGGCTCCATGTAGGGCCGGATGAGGCGCGGCGCGTTGGAGACCAGGTGGCCCAGCATGCGAGCGCTCTGCTCTTTGTTCCTGCCGACGCCGCTGTGCTCCAGCTCGGTTAAAATCTGAAAACCAAACGTGGGATACAGTTACATGCAAATTGGGATACAGGCATGTTTGCAAAATAGTTAAATGACTAAATTGTATTCATAGTTTGCACATAAGTTTTTACAAGAAACTAATAAAGTATCCAAGTTGCGCAAATTAGCACCGATAGCCTTTTGAATGGTTAACAGTAAACACTTATACGAGTTAATAATGAGAACTTAATAGAAGCATCAAAAACATGCATCTTTTGGGACAGCAGACACTTGGTTTAGTTGTAAACTGGGGGATAATATTTGCTATTTTGCTTTGCAAAATAAGACACTTTTAATAAAAAGGCGACAAAATATTTCATATTCATACAAAACACAAAAAACAAAAACTTAACCTTTCAGAAAAAAATTCTGTCTCATATTCTCTTTTCTTCCATCTATACAGACATATTTAATAGATAGGATTCTAGTGCAGACTGTGTTCTTGATGAGCCATTTGCACCTGAATAAGCATCTTGCGCAGGAAGGGCATGACAAACGCCGGGTTCATGCTGCTGAGTCGGCCTATGGTGCAGATGGCCAGCTCTCTGATCTCAAACACCTCGTCGTTCAGCGCCACAAACAGCGCCTGCAGGTTCTCGGCCTGGGCGAGGTGGGCGTCGAAGCGCTCATCGAGGGAGGCCAGGACGCAGTAGCGAATGTCCGGATCTGCGGGAAAAACGAGGTGCTGCTTGGATCACTCACAGCTTCAAATGTCACATTTCACCGTCTCCAGTCTGACAAAAGCAGCCTCGTTCTTTCACCTGGGTCTGTGATGCCAACAACGAGCAGCTTGCTGAGCACGTCCGCCACCACCTGCACGGCGGTCTGACTGACCATGTGTCCGCTAATCAGGTGGATGGAGGGGGTGAGCAGGCGCGAGCAGGTGCGGGCCGCCTCCATCCGGATTTCCTTGTGCTCGCTGTTGAGGAAGTGGTCGGCGCAGTGGCGCACAAACTGGGTGAGGGAGTGTCCTGGAGAGACAGAGAAGATTTCTGAGCGATTCCGTCCGTTTTGCAGCGGGTTTGGTTTTTGTCGGAGCTCAGAGTGCACATCATGTAGTATAAAAAGCAGTTGCCATGTGCAGAAATGTATACCATGTCGTTATTAATAAATCAGATCTTTTTGGTTCTTGCCTTCGAACTCGAAGCTGCCCAGCGTGCGCAGGGCCAGCGTGATGCTGCCCACGTCGCTGGCCTCGGGAATGTTGGTGAGGCTGGGCGAGGCCAGCTGGTGAGCCAGACCTTTGGGCATGCCGGGGTGGCGCAGCGGCTTGTGCATCAGCACCAGCGAGAGCATCTTCAGCAGGCCGTCTTGAATGTCCTTCTTCAGCTGGGGGATTTGCCGACTCAGGTCGTACAGCACCGCCGTCAGTGCGGGACTAATGAAACAGCAACAGGTATCACTTATAGAGTCGGGAGGAGTAAATGTTCTGTCAGCTCAGTGGCTAACAGCCTGGTGAACCTACCTGAGGCCAACAGCCAACATGGGCTCCAGCAGCTCCTTGATGTCTGGTTGGATGCTGGGGCCCATGGCCCTGGACAGCATGCTGATGCAGGTAAACACTGTGGCATCGACCTGCATTGTCTTCTGCCTCCTACACAAAATCAAGACAGGGATCAACACGATGCATGATGACCAAAGCTGGTTTTCCTATAAGTTCCAAAATCAAAAATAACACGCGGTGGATGTGGCATGCAAACGGATACTATGATACCGATGCCAAGTCAGGACAAATGTCACATGTCAAAGGGAGAAATATCTGTATGCGAAGCACACTATTGTGCCCTCCTGCACACTGACTTGTGGGCAAAGTCCTTGGGTGGCAGAGCCGCCTTGATGATCTCCAGGACCTTGGAGAGGTACGGCTGGATTTCTGCCCTGACGGCCACCACCAGCAGTCCCAGAGCCTGGAACGCTGCTGTCCGCTCCTTCTCCTTCTTCAGGCAGCCCAGCAGGTAGCCCATCGTGTCGGACAGGTACTGGTCTGAAAAAAAAAAAGGTAGTGAGTGCAGGAGAACAGAGGACAAAAGGCCAAAATTAACTCTATTCCATAATGTAATTATGTTTTTTTTTAAAGAGCCTGGGTCAATTAAAATAGAAAGAACTTAAAGCAAATGTAAGAAAAAACAAGAGTCCTACCAGTAAAGATGTGAGGCTGGAAGGCAGCCAGACGTGGCAGCAGGTTGAGGATGGTCATCTGGATCAAAGGGTTTTTACTGGTCCGGTACTTCAGCACCCAGCGACACACCTGGACACGAGAGACAACAGCAGCTTGTGTCATCCAATGTCTGTCTATCTGACTCCAGGGATGCCAGTTTGTTTTGCTGCCAGCAAGAAAGGACTCAGTCTGTCACTTAGAGGCTGCAATGTTGTCAAACCCGGAAAGCACCAGATCCAATACATCGCGTCAAAGTGATTCCCCCCAAAATTATTCATCGTTGCTAGAACTGCTGCAGAGTGCTTTGCTTCGTCACCAGCACCACCTCTCTAAGAGCTCCTTATTAGCCCTCTAATGAGGACATGCATCAGATTTTTAAACTCTTGCATGAAAAATCTGGAACATAAAAACACAACAACAACGTGCAACCTTTTTAACAGGTTTTAAAAGGCACCATATTATATATTATATATATAACTATTGGAATATTAGTTAGAGACTTCACAGGAGTTTCATTCACAATAAATGATAAAAACTTTTGGTTTTGGTGATCGAGCTGCCTACAGATATAGGATAGATGTACTTTAATGATCCCAAATTGAGAAAGTACACATTATTTTGTTCCAAACTTTACTTATTTACAAATAAAATGATGGTTAATTTCTCTTAACAGCTATATCATCAGTATTAAAACAACCCTGTTCAGCTCTAGACAATCATAAGACCAGCTGCTGAATATCTGCTGTGAGCCCAACCTGGTCGAACGCTCCTCCATCAGCTCCCGGCAGTATCGACTCTCCACCAGCGAGGTCTTGGCCGGCGCCGGCGTGGCCCCGAAGGTGAAGAAACCCTGCGGGGTGCTGTAGCCCAGCAGGCCCAGCAGGGCGTTGGACTGCTGCGGCTGCACCGACTGGAAGCTGGTGAAGGGCGTGATGTGGCGAGGTTTGGTTCCGAAGCCCATCAGCTCCTTGCAGTACTTGTCGTGGACCAGCTGCTGCTGCGTGATCTCCTCCATGTCCTCGCGCATGCGCTGTCACAGAGGGGAAGAGAAAGAGTGATTCAGCGAGCAGAACGGCGGGTACACCTGTGATCGTCGGGTGCGGCGGCGGCGGCCCTCACCTCTCCCTCCATGCTGCTGATGCGAACCAGCTCGTTCAGGATGAGCAGAGCGCCGTGAGCTCTGTCGTCGCGGTTCATGCCCTTCTCCTTGGCCAGCGTTTCGTCGAAGCCTTTTTCAGCCTCCTCAAAGGTTTGCTGTCAAACAGTCGCGGTCAACATTAGTCCTGTTCGCGCAACGCTTTAAACCTCCCCCCCTGGAGCAGCCAGAGTCTCACCTTGTACCACTGTGGCTTCTGCATCTCTTTGGTCTCCCGCTGCGTGGTGAGGATGAGACAGGCACGCAGTGCGGACACGGCCCCCTCTCTGATGGCCTGCTTGGGGTCCCACACCGCGTAGAAGACGTTGTCAAAGAAGGGCTGCACTTGCTGGAAGAAGAAGGTGGGCGCGCTCACAGCCAGCTCCCTCAACACCAACACCTGCAAACAGAGGGCCAGTAAGTGAAGATGCCTCACATGGTTTCATTTACCCTGCTGAGACACTGAGGGAATTACAATATTAGTTTGCAAGAGAGTGAATAAAAGAATCCAGTAGACTTTGATTATTTTGGATCAAAAGCAAAAAAAAACAGTGGGATGTGCTGCAAGAAGAGGTGTGACTGATTTATAGTCATTCAGTCTAGTATTATCTTATTTCAAATTGGCAAAGCAATAAATAATTTTTTTTTAAAGTCTAAATGGGATGCAATCAGCTTTTTCACAGTGATTTATTTCCCATGTGGTAATTGGTGCAAACAGAAAACAATGTAGCCAAGTTAAACCCAAGTAAGAGCATTTTAAAGTTAAAAGTTAAATCTGAAAAGGTCTGACGCAATTGAACCAAAACCCTAAAAAAGGGAAGCGGTGGTTTCTCTCCCACGATCCTGTTCCAAGCTGCTCCTCTGTCTCGTGTCTCACGCCACAGAGAGACAGCACATAGAAGCTTTCGGTGTTGACACAACAAACTTTACGTCAGTCTGTGCTCTCTGGTGCCGGTGATACTCACTGCTGCGTGGCGTCTGCCTTCATTCCTGTCAGCTCCCAACCACTCCAGGGCCCTCTTCACCTCAAACTCCACATACTCAGCGGTGAAGGTATCTCCGGCCATGGACAAGTGTCCCATGGCTTTGGAGGCCATCTCCATCACCACAGGGTCACTGGACGGGAGCAGGTTGCGCAGGTAGTTGGCAAAGCGGCTGATTCTGGTGGCATTGCCTCCCTCGACGCCAATCAGACTCACTGGAACGCAGGCATGAAATTAGAGCTAAATGTTGACTCGCTTTTAAGTCAATCAAATGTGGCAGATCTTGAAAAGTTACCGATGGCAAGAATCCCGCCCTTCTTCTCATTCACGTCGGAGCTGGATACCAGCTCAAATATATGGTGGTTCAGCTCATCATAGAAGCTGGTGGCTTCGTCTTGGCTCAGCTAAGAAAGGGATAAACCAGTGAGAATATAGCCATTTAACATAATAATAAAATCAAAGCAGTTAGCATAAATCTACCATGTCAGGACAAGGAAGAATCTCTGCTAACTTATCGTAAATGCAGTCATTTTAATAAACAGTGTAAACACGCCACAAAGGCAACGTTCCTCGTGACCTATAAAGTGAAATGAAAGGACGTTTCTATTACCTCCCTGAGTTCTGTAGTCACATAGTGCTGCAGATCTTTGGCAGACTTCGCCCGGGTGTCTTCATTTCGACTCTTCAGCCCGCTGACAAACTGCTGCAGCACAGTACCTGTGCCTGACATGACCACCATTTGGACGGCCGGTGCTGCGAGAAAGCCAAGTGGACATGCATTCAACTTCTTTGTTTTCGTTTAAGTGAAGATGCATTAACCTCTAACAACTAGACAACAGGCGTACTCATCACCGGGTTGTTGACATAAGCCACTGTTGTTGTTAGCTTAAGCTAAGGTTAACAAACAAGCTAACGTGTCCCCACCCCGGTCGGTCATCATGCCAGGGTGGAAGCATGGGCAAGCCAGCCAGTAACAAAGACGGCTGCACTGCACGAAGCTGAAAAGATAGCGTCCCTTACACACTCATTACAACGCTGTCACTCCGGATTCGGTTTCACAGAGCCAACCAGCTTCACACGCTGGTTTTGTTTAGCTAGCGCGGTGTTAGCCTCTGCAAACGTTAGTATGTGTTAGCTGCAACAGAAACCCGTTTCCCAAGTTTAGTATCTCTTCGTGCCACTTACTTTTTCACAAACTATGCGTCGGCCACCTATTTCCCACTTGACTCTCACAGAATATCTTTCATTGCACGGCTAGCTGGGGCTAGCATGAGGACATTTGCTATCGTTAGCTATGGTGTCGCTACGTGAAGTTGGACGGTGTCAAGCAGGGACGCATAAAACTTCACGAGAGCTGAAGTTGCGCCAGGCTTATGCGCACAGGCAAAACGCATGCTGCCCAAACGCAGCAGCGATAGTAGAGTTGTCTTGTCTTGTGCTCTTGACAGACCCTTGTTTAACCGCCTCTGCGATACAATTCATTTAAGTGTGGTACTTTTTTTTTTAACGCAGTAGTCGGAACCTGAATAAACAGCTGTCCCTAAAAAGGATAATAAATTATCAGACCAGCATCCTGGAGTTCATCTGTCTGCAGTGGCTGTTTTCAGCCACAAGATCGAGCCATTACCTAAGTCAACTTTTAATCTTCGAGGGCTGGAAATGTGACGTTTGATACCCTGATGCCCTCAAATTAAACCTATCCCCCCTTTTACTGATGCTTTGCAGGACATAGGGGTCGAAAATGTCAAAAGCATGTTTAGGTCGCAGCCTGATAGACGCTCCCAGCAGTAGTAAGCAAATGTCTCAATTTACTCTCACAGGGCCAAACAGCACAATCAGATAAAAAAAAAAAAATCCTCCTGACGTGTCCGGCTGCAGTGGAAGTAAGTGATTCTTATTTATCTTGATGAGCAACCCCCCCACCCCAACCCTCTTTTTTCTTACTATCAGCTCTAATCACACATCAAACTGCACCTTAAAGCCTTTCATCAAGACAGTTTCCCTCTTGACAAGGTCAGAGTAATTGGCATTTTCTTTGCATCATTTGAGTAATAGCTGATACTGTGGTGTCTACAGAACAACACATTAGCTTTTCCGCGTTACGAGTCAGGAGACAAAATCGCGTAATCTCACCACGAATGCGCCGTTTTGTCTTGGCAGATTTTAAATGGGTGCTTGATTTCATTATGTAAATTTGACTGAACCTCTCCATCATCATGCTGCAGTGTGAACACGCGTGTGTGTGTGTGTGTGTGTGTGTGTGTGTGTGTGTGTGTGTGTGTGTGTGTGTGTGTGTGTGTGTGTGTGTGTGAGTGAGTGTGATGTGGTTTCGCAGAGGGAGGAGAAGCAAAATGAGATCCGGCAGCCTTGCGGCACTAAACACGGAGAAAATGAGAGGTTGAGGGGAGAGGGGAGTGGGGAATGAAATGCACCACCATGAGGAAAGAAGGTAGCGCACCCCCATTTTTTTCTTCTTTTTTAAGGCCTGAGGGCCCCTCTGACTGTCTCTCTCTCGTGCACAGACCCATCTTAGCCACACATATTTTCCCAGTGAGACAGCCACTCACTCAATCTGGAGGGTACGACTTCCTGTTTGACTTACGCTTTCACTAGAGAATGTGCGCGTTTGAGCGCTCGTCTGCACCGCGAGCCTGTGTTCGGGGTGGATGAAACACGCATGCAGTCACTTGACTTTGACGACGCTCAAGAGCGCCACAAACACACGAGCACTCACATCCACAAAGGGCTCTTGTCCTGACAGGCGTCCGCGGCCTCCTCTGCTGAGTGACACACAGGATCAGGATGTTAGCAGCACTTTCATCAGTCGCAGCATTTTGATTCCACATTGATTCCACAATATCAATATCCACAATATTTATATTAGAGTTAACCGGATACTTTCCGTCGTTGAGGTTTTTTTCACGTTGACAGAAAAATCTGAAGGCCGTCGGTCATTTTGACAGGTTGCAATTCACACCCCTGACCACTTGGTGGCAATGAGCATATTGCAACGTCCACTTCTGACATGTCAGAACGTTTCTTTGCGTGTCTCAGCCATTGGTGTGATATAAGAACTGAATACCAGACTGGCAATATGGCGGCGAGCAGATTTTTCCCAGTGGCCACTCGAGGTACTGCAGCAACGAAATCCCATGGGCCCAAAAAGCATTTTTCCCCACAGACCGCAATGCAAAAATAAACACCTTTGAAACGGCTGACAGGACGGCTGTGACCTGAAACGTGATTCATAGCAAATCTTTCTATTGTAGAATTTTCAGTTATGGTCTTTTATTCGTTTAAAAAAATGGCAAAGGCCAGAAAATCACCAGAAAGGAGTTTATTCCCAGTGTGACGTCACCACGTTGTACCTGCTGTGTCTTAGCTCATTCTGATTGGCTGCGTCCTGAACAGAACATAAGAGCACAGTCCAACCGACTGTTACATTACAAACTGGCTATTGTCTCTCTTCATGCATGACCTCGGTTTCTTCGCCCAAAAGAAAAATGTCGCGGGAGTTGAGTGTCAGAAGTTTCGTTAACAAGCCCAATGATGACGTGCTAGCTGGCAGGAAGTCCATGTGAACCAGGAGGAAGGTGTGAAACGGTGCGTTTAGGTCACAGCCGGTGAACTCTTCATATTTATTTGCCCCCAGAGACGCGAGGAATCATGGGGGAAATATGTTGTTGTGTGTTGTGAGAATTATGTTGTGTGTTGCTGTCTGAGTGTGAATGTGTGTGTGTGTGTGTGTGTGTTTCATTTACGTGCGATGCTACATTCATGGCTGTTTAGCACCGTCAGTCAGTGTGGACTCACTTACAAGCTGGCCAGTGGCAGGTAGGGTTTATGTGCAAGACAATGAGTCCTACAGTCATATCTTAAAGCTTCTCCGTGTTGATTACGACAATAGCACAGTTTAAGTTTACGGGTTAGCTATATATATATATATATAGAGAAAACATTTGCACACACATACATGCAAATGTGTGTGGGCCCTGATGGAGTCCGTCTCTCTGTCTTCTGTCTCAACCTGAACACGGTGAACTTGCTGCTTCACCTCCACCTCCTCCTGCCAGCCCGCCTTTTTCTGTTCGGCGGCCGCTCTTCCGTAAGTTAATCCTTCAGTCGGTCTGTCAAACGTTTTGCCACAACCACATTCTTTCCCCCTTTCTCTTCCCAAGGTATCCGTGTGCGGAAAGGAGGCGTTTTGGTATGAGTCACAGATTCCTTGGCATGAGGTGACACCTGCTTTAATGTGTAGGAGGTGGATGTGCGTGGAGGTGGGGGGCGGCCCTCCTCACCTACCTGGACACGGTGCAGCAGCATGAACTGGCCGCCGTCCAAAATGACAGGAAAGGCGTCCATATGGAAGAGCTTGTGCAGTAACGGCAGGTCTGCAAGCTGTAACAGCTAAAGTGGTCATTGAGTGGCATTTAGGAGCAGCAGAAAGTGGCAGTGCAACAGTTGTAACATGCATGCACTTTTCTGTCCTTGGTGGTTGATGATAAACCACTGTTACTGTAACTTTGTGCTAACTGGAGGCCTCCTGCTCTTTATATTTTGCAGAAACG
Organism: Thamnaconus septentrionalis; assembly: GCA_009823395.1. Lineage (NCBI taxonomy): Eukaryota > Metazoa > Chordata > Actinopteri > Tetraodontiformes > Monacanthidae > Thamnaconus > Thamnaconus septentrionalis. Next base: position 9,151,050 of record CM020512.1, read on the forward strand.
GTGCGAACGCAGCTGCACAAGATGCAAACCCTAAAAAACCCAAATCATGACACATCATTTGAAGCTGCACTAATCCACACTCTCGGGAGCAGCAGGCCACACACTGATGAAGCGATTAGGAGAAGAAATCATTGGGGCCAGTAAAAAAAAAAAAAAAAAAAAAAAAAAAGTATGCATAAGAGGAATGCAACGTCACGAAGAGACAAGGCTAATCAGCTAATGCGAGCGGACAAGCATTTTGGGTCAAAGCAAGTTTGCAGGAGAAGCCGTGATGATTCTGCACTTTGCAGTGCTTAGTTTGTCTTTTGGCACAGCGGCGCTCAGCTCCCTGACTGGGCAAGGGCAAGCGCAAATGCGTGCACGCACACATACACACACACACACTATTGATTAGGATCTTTATTTTTTCCCCTTCGGTCAGACGTGTAGATCAAACCGCAGAGCAGCCGGAAGCCAAGGCTGGCTCATGGAAATGAGGTTCCTTTCTGACACAACCTCCCTCTTTCTGTCCTGTGACTGTAATGGGATTCAACATGTCAAATGAATGAAGAGATGCAGCAGCCTGTTTGAAAATCCAAACAGATCTTATTACTCATCGGCCGACACAACAGACGGGGAGAGGAGGATCGCAAATGCGGCCGCTCTACGCTGACGACTTCATCATCTCGGCAGTCGGAGACGGTTCCTCATCTCGCCATTCATCCGGCGGGTGGCGGATGCAGTGGGCGTCCGCCTCGGACTCATTGCCTAATGGACTGGGCCGAGCTGCTGCCAGAGAGCGAGCGGGGCGATGAATGAACGGCGTCCATTAGGCAAAATGGCCGTCAGTAAATTGCGGGCACTCTGCATAAACGAGCGGGAGGAGGGCGGAACAGCGAGTCGCAGAGCGGCGGGAGCTGCTGCCCCTGCTGTCATTACAGCCGGCAAACACTCAGTCACCAGCTGCTTTTAGACGTGATGGTGCAAAAAAAATAAATGCTAAAAGAGCGCATGTTTGCGTAAATATTTTGTTGCCAAATGGTAAAATAAAATGTTTTTTTTTTCATTGATTTTATGGCTCAAAGTGTTCTAATGGCACTTTTCCGCCAGCACCTACTCAGCTGGGCTCTACTCGGTTTTTGAGCTTTTCCATTAGGCGTTAGGACCTGGTACCAGGTACCGTTTTAGGACCTGTTTGGCTGGTGGTGCCATGAGTGTTACTGTCAACAGAGTGCAGGCCTGTGATTGGACAGGGAGCGAACACACTGGGTGTTTTTAATGTGAGAGACTCTTTCACAAAGTCAACAAATAAACTTTGCAACAGACTGAGTAGACATGAAAAACATCTAGCAAACCAGTGGTAAGATCAAATGATGGTGCAGGCGTTTCTGTGCTAAGTGCTAGCTAGACACTCACAGCCCAGCAGAGACCGTAACGGGGACCAGTAGACAGTGAAATGGTGTTGAGAGAAGCTGAAAAAAACTAAAAAGTGATTACCGTAATAAGAATATCGTAACATATAAGTTCTTTGTTAGTCTTGCTCTGAAGACTCTGCCTACATTGAGGTGGTACTCAACTCTTACGGAAAACAAACAAGTCCGAGTCGAGGTGATCAATGCTGCACAGCTGTGTGATGGAAAAGCGATTGAACACTAACAAGTATGTATGTATATTTTGTTTTGTAGTCATAAAACCAAAGAAATTCTCATAAATTTATGGAATATCGATGTAACAGTACTTGGTGCATGATTGAATAGAATGACCATGGTTGAGATGTTATTTTTTTCATTAGCTCGATTGCCGCTGTGTTGATTGCCATTGTGTGCAGGATCCACTCGAGGAGGCAGTAAAGTCGCCGCAGTCGCCATGTGAGGATGCAAGGTCTCCTTATCTGTAGCGAGGCAGCCAGTCTATGGCGTTCCTCGCCGACGCGCCATTATCTTGTACCTTCTCAGGATTATCCGAGACGAGCCCCTTGGATAAAGTGCTAACAGAAATGGCGGGGGGGCCTCGACAATGGGACATTTTCAGTGGAAATAAATGTTAAAAAGTTTTTTTCTGGGCAAGAGAAAGTGACAACGATTTACAAGCTCTTGATTTTTTGTCAGCATCACATATTACATATGATATTCAGACTGCATATACATATATAAATATATATCATATGATGTCAAGTATACAAGTTTGGGCAGAATGTTAATATCAGCCAACGCTTTTTGTGGAGTGCAGTTGACGGTTCTGGACTTTTGCAGAGTGGCTACATGAGGCACCGAGCTATCTTGACATTCCAGTTAAATACACAGGGGATAAAACCAGGTGTGAGAGCAACCTTTTCCTGTTTGGACTTGACGCCGCAAAGCAGAGGGCCATCTGGCAGTCTGCCGGACGGCTAAACACAGAGTGTCGTCTGCTGCGGCGCGGCAGCAGCTGCCCTCTGCCTCCACCGCTTAGACTGAGAGAGCCAAAACCCGGCAGAGTGCACAGTGTCAATCCATTGATCAACCAAACAAATTTGATTTGTAACCTGATGGAAACCACCTCTGTTAGACCCTCGTAAGAAAAACAAACAAAAAATAAACCCTAACCTGGGATCAAGAAGAAACCTTAAACCTGCCGTCTGTTTAATGTGATAGCGAAGAATCAGTAGGGAGGAAAACGATGCTCAGCCCGTGAAGAAAAGTTGTTTGCCGTCGTCTCGGCGTCCCAGACATTAACAACTCCAGGCACAACCGTCCAGACTTTGACCACGCAAACAAAAAAACTCAGAACTCCAGAAAACAATCATGCAACCACCGTCTCATGGAAAACAATCTCTCTTGCATGAGACACGCCGCACCTGTGCGGGGCAACCAATCAACGGCGAATATCACCTCTGCCACTCGGTTCGCTAACTCCCCCGAATGGATTTGAATTGTGCGGGAACGCAAAGTTAGCAGAAGCAATCATCGTATGCAAATTGCGGCGAGGTGCGATAGGCTTCTCATTTGGCGGTGGTTCACCGAGGACCCGATGAAATTCCTGACCCCCTTTTTCCGAGAATCACACGAGCGGCAAGTGTTTACGTCTGCCAGCACGCAGCGCGAATAGCAAAAGTATTAGTTTTGCAACACTCCCAGGGCGCGATTAGCTCGCGGGAACCGTCTCCAGGTTTGGTCAGAGTCCGACTCTGTTTGGGACGCGCTGTTTACAGAAGTGAGACGGCCTTCGATCACGTCTCTCGTGTTTACGTCTCATTCGCGTACGCCGTCCTCTTCTAGGGAGCCCTGACACGCAAACTTGGTGGCGCGACGCCTGGCAGCGATCAGGTCTTTAAAGCAGTGTTTGACCGTTGGTGTCAAGCAGCGAGGTTGAGGGAAGACTCCTGCTCCAGCTCCTGCAGGCCTGCCACTAATTAGATGTTCCAATGCGAGCGCTAAAACCTGAGAACGTGCTGCTCTGTGCCGAGGCCCCGTCCACGGCTCCCTGGGGAGCCATCTGCGCCGAGCTGCCATGTGAATTGAGTTTTGCCATCGCTTCTTCTCACATGCGGCGCCGGGCGTTATGTGTGATCAGCGACACTGACCTTGGTGTGACATTGTGGAGCGTGGAGCCAAGTCAGTTTTTTGTGGTCGTCAAAACCGTTCTTATAAAACATGTTTTCCAGTTTATAAAAGCTGGTTTTAAAGTTTTTAACTGAATAACTGAATATGTGGATGTATGAATATTAAGGTGTCCGATGCAGTGGTTAGCAATCTCTGTTGCCTCACTGCAAGAACGTTGTGGGTTTGATCCCTGGACCTGGGGTAGCTTTTCTGAGAGGAATTGAAATGTTCTCCCTGTTCTTTCGCCCAGCTTTGTCCCGTAGTACAAGTGAAGCTAAATGGGGAACACTAAACTGGCCAGTAGGTGCGAGTTTGATTGGTTATTTGTCGTTTTTACGTGGCCCTGCGATAAACTGACCACTTGTCCAGGGTGTCTGGTCTTTGCACGTCGACGACCCCCACGACCTCTTTGCTTGCTATTGCTGTGCAGAATTCCAACATCACTGTTCATCTAACAACAATATAAAAACGTAAATCAAGACATTGCTTCTCCAAACATATGCGAAAAGTCCACTTGCATTGAATTGCATGAATCGCGGTGTTCTGCAAATCATCCTTTAGCACTGTGGCTTTGCAGCAAGACGGTTGGAATCCCCGGCCGGCTGCCGCTGGCTGGGCGGGTCACTCTGCGGGAAACCGGACACTCCGTCTGTGTTCTGAGGTCGTCCTGCCAGACAGTCTCACCTCCCTCTGCTCTGTTCTCATGCTGATACCTGGCAGAGATTACGCAGCCTGCCTCTCTGGACAAACAAAAGAATTGCAGCAGCACACGCAGACACACACCCACCCACACACACACTCGATAAAGCTGGAATGTGTGTGTGTGTTAGTCTTTATCTGTGCCTGCTTGCTAAGTAGGAGTGGGTCTGCACACGACCCCACAACATATAAGCAGAGGAAGTGAACTGATAAGTGGAGGGATAGAGGACGCTCAGGAGGACAGGGCCAGGCGCTCAAAGTTGCTAAATACCTCGAGGAGGAGCGGTGAATAATTTACATGGGAGGCGCTGGAGGATATCGCTTACACGACTGGAACACGGAAAGGCCGAGGGATGGATTAGCTTTCAATCCTTGCGCAGAGACTCTGGGATGCAGCGACGCACACGCGGGCGCAGCGACGCAGCTGCTCCTCGGCCTTTTGCATACGATTTGGCTGCTAATGCCGCCTCTCGGGTTACGCCGCTTACTTTCCAATCGACACACGTCAAAACAGAGTCAAGCCTCTCCAGCAGCGACGGGCTCCTCGTTTGCCAGTCGAGCGCCAGTCGAATCTGTAGGGCCACAGATTAAAGCACAACCAATTCACTGTGGATGAAACGCAAAGAATTCAAAATCAGAATGAACTTTATTGGCCTCATTTGCACTAAAGATGTATCATAAAAACTAGATCATGGATCCAAGACGACGGCCCATTCATTTCTTTGGAGTTGCTCAGCTGGCACATAGGCCCAAAAAGCCAGACATCTGGAATTTACTGGGATCCAAAGTATTTTCTGGGGATTTTTCTGGTCTTAATTTTTTTTTTTTTTTATATAAGAAAGATTAAAAGTCATTGACTCAAACATGCCCAATTGAAAGATTTGTTACAAACCGTGTTTCAGGTCTGCGGTGTCCTGTGAGCGGTTTTGCAGACATTCATTTTGGATTGCGGCCTTGGGAAAAATTCTTTTTGGGGCCCTATGGGATTTTTTTCTGCAATACCACGGGTGGCCACTGGGAAACACTGGCGTGCCGGCAGAGCGGTGGTACCCCATAACGTGGAAGTAAATTCAAGATGCTGGACTTTTATGGCGTAAGAGAGTAAAGCAGCATTTGTGCTTTTTACTCGCTGTTGAAATTCACGCAAGCCTTTATTGTTGCTTTGTGCCACTTCATGTTGGTATTTTTAAAAAGTGCCTTTTCTGGGTGTCAGACAGTCAGCCAATGCAGGATGATGTCTCTGCTCCTTTCCACCTCTTTATCCTGTTGCTGCGATTACATCCGCCCACGTTTTGATTTACAAAAGTGCCAGTGAAAGGTTGGATGATTTTTAAGCCTGTTTACTCTCAGCAGCGTTTTCGCGTTGAAATGCTCCGTGGGAGGCAGCGGCCAGCCAGGAGATGACTAGAAGTGAAGTGAGGGGCGGTTAGCGCAGTCGCTCTTCAGCTCTGTTCAAAATCAAGTCACGGGAGGCGTTCCACAAATCATGTTTTTTTGTGATAAAATGGGATTGGGGCGAAAACACAGTAGGGTTTAATGGACGGTTCAAGTGGCAAATATGGTTTATTCCAACAAATCAACTGTCATATCAACAGGAAACATTGTTTTCTCTGAATTCTTCAAATATTTGTGCAATTCTAGCCGAGAGCCTTTTAACCTGCCAACGCAGATGAAACATTTCCTGTATCCCTTGGATGAACTTCACACATCCATCTCATGAGAAACCCTGCTAACTTTTTTTCTTCCCCTCCGATATAAATTTCAATATTATTAACAAATATACAACATCCATGCTGATGTTCTTATCAAAAGCTCCAGTCATACTGAGAGCGACTTCCTGCTGGAGCTTTGCCAGATGGATGAGCGTGATTTCAAACCTGATCCAGCTGACGTGTGAGGTTGGTTGGAGAGATAAAAAGTTTCTGCTGTCATCACATGTAATGTTTCTTGTTTAGTCTGGAAAAAAACAAAACAAAACTTGTGCAATAAAGATTCTTTAACATTTAGATTTTAAGATATTATTTTACAAAATACATTTGGGATCTTTCCACCTCTCAACCACTATTTACTGTATTCTGCTTTGCACAAGGCCTGATCTCCAGAGTCTGCTGTGTCATCTACACCAGCTGAGTCACAGTCCTTATAAAAGCTACTGTATAAATTATTTACTTGCGTATTCACTGTCATTAAGATGGGCCTCCATTACTCCCCAGTCGAGCCATTTTTTCACTTACAGGCTGCTGCCAAATTCTCCCACTGCCTCTCTGACAAATTAGGTCTGTGCAAAAAAATCTACTCGTTTGAAGCTTTTATATCTCAGCCTGAACTCCAGTGGAACAGTTTCACAAAATGAATTATCACGCACACACAAAAAAACAACAAAATAATGACTCCCGAAAACAGCATACTTAGCACTCTGTTTGCAGCCTTCTCCTGAAAAACGAGCTTCCACATGTTTGGGAAGGGACGAAAACAGATGTGGTCTCCGAGGGCGGAGCCAACATCTGACTGTAAATGTTGTTACTAACCCAGGTGAGGTATTAGTGCCCTCTCTGACATCACAAATGGCTAATTTCCAGGATGTCTAGTTTTAAAATATGTTGGCATAGGAAGTGCGGCAAACAAAAGATGCAAAAGGTGAAATTTTGGTATTTGGAGGAGTTTTTTTTTTTGACATGATAGAAATACATTTATGACTGTAAGCTGATGAAATGCGAGAGCAAGGTGGCCAGGAAACGTTTTTACGTTCATCTTGTTTAATGTGGTCATTTTGGCTATCAATTGAATCTTATGTCAAAGTGGAAGCCAAATGAAAATGTTATATAAAACCTCAGAGTCCTGAAGGCAGCCAAGCCTGTCATTTACTCTGAGCAGAGCAGCGCCCGCTCTGAAGATCTTACACATCATATCATCTGTTGATTTTTTCAGATTGCGCTTGAATGGAAGTGATTGAAAAAGTCCCTTAACAGGGTAAGTGCAAAAAAAAAAAGAAAAAAAGTTGGAGATAGTGTGATTGTAAACATGATGGGATTACTCTTTTCTTTTGAATTAAAAACAGACATGCAAAGCTTTGACAAATCGCTCATTTTAAACACTATCTGGCCAACTCAGCTGTTATGCGCCAGGGCCTATTGAACAAATTTCTGCAAATCCCTCTGGCAACGACTGCCCATAACCAGGCCTGTCATTTTCCCAGGAATAGAAGGGTAGTTAAAATTACTGCTTTTGAAGAGTGGAAATTTTACACAGTGTCTAGTCTCTTCGGCAGCCACCTCCCTGACTCAGCGGACATATGGCAGCACTTACCTATTGAAATGGGAGAGATTCCAACAATAAATAAAAAAGGGGGTGAATCTACAATCATGAAGGGCGGCTAGGGAGTTAATCTGTTGATTTGAGCTTTTGGTTTGGTTTTTAACAGAGTTTACAGAGATTATACGCTGACTAGACTTCATTATGTGAGCAGTGGTCACTTTAATAAAATACAATTGACATATCACTGGTGTGTTCCTGTTATCACATCTTGCAGGATCAGCTGGAGGCTGCATCTGCTGTGTTGGGATCAAAACCAAGGGGATTCATTTGTGCCCTCCCCTCCCCCAATAAATAAATAAATAAATAAATAAAAAAATAAATAAAAAACTTAAATTAATAAATCTCACAGTCATAAACGGCCCCTGCCTGCTGCTCCCCTCATCACCAGTGAGAGAATGAGTGAGGGACAGGGATGAGGCAGGGACACAGTTTGCCCAACTGGGGGCGACGTTGGACAGCCACTTCATATCGGAACGACCCCCCCCACTCTTCAGTCCAACACCCCCCTTTGCCCACTTCACCTCACCCTCAGTTGTGAGATCAGCAATTCAGATCGCATGCAAATCCTGTAGCGTCACCCCAGCGCGCGCGCACACTCACACGCGCATGCGAGAAGGACAAGAGAGAGAGAGAGGAAAGTGAAGGGGGGGTGGAGAAGGAGGGTGCAAAGAAGAGTGCAGTGCAGTTGCATTCCTGTAGTGAGAGAGAGGAGAGGAGAGGCAGATCCCTTCCTCTTTCCTCCTCCCTCCCTCCCTCCCTCCTCCTAATCTTCCCTCCTGCTCTCCCAGCCGGCGGCGGCAGTGGCGGCACACTGGGATTTCTTCAACCCGGGCTGCAGATGCGGGGAAGCTGAAGTGCTCTGCTGAGAGAGAGAGAGAGAGAGAGAGAGACGCCGGTAGTCTGGTGCTGCTGCAAGTTGGCAGAAAGCAGAGTCTCTTCAACCCCCCCACCGCGAGTTTGTAGTTTTTTTTTTAGTTCGCCCGTCTTACAAACTCCAAATTGCCTCCCAATTTACTTATTTTTTAGAGAGTAAAGTTTATCGCGTGCGGTGCGGAGGTTGTTGGTGTCAGCGCGGTGGCCATGGGTTCCCAGCGCGCACTCCGGCCCGGCCGGCCGGCACTGCTGCTGGCCGCGGTGCTGCTCGTGGCTCTGGGGCAGCGCTGCGCAGCGACATGTCCGGAGAAGGACTTGGAGGACCGGGAAGAGGAAGCCAACGTCGTGCTGACCGGCACCGTGGACGAAATCATCAACATGGACCCGGTGCACAACACCTACTCTTGCAAGGTGAGTGATTTTGTTTGTTTGTTTGTTTGTTTATGCTTTTGTGGGCTTCTTTTCTTCTACTCCCCTCCGTCTCCTTCTCGTTTTTGGGAGCGATCGAGTATCCGGAGCGCGTTGCCTGAGAGAGGGGGGGGCAAATCCACCTGCTTTTCCTCCACCAAATAAAAGTCGGAAACCAGCACAGCCGTGCGTTCACCTACGAGGGAAAAGTCATTAACATTTCATAGGTTTTCATTTTCCCTTAAGACAGAAATGTGAGCGCGTCCCAACCCTCCGCGAGGTATCGGTGACTTGCCTTGACAGGAACATGTGACAAACTCATCCGTCCTGAACAATAGTGGCGGGTCCACCGCTAAGGACTCGTCTTCTCTCGCTCAGAATTACCACAATCTCTCTGTATCCACCCTCTTCTTACCAGTTACATCACTGCAGGGGATGCCGCGCAATCACCCCAAACACGCTGCAGCTGTTCCTTCACTTCAGGTCCTATTGATTAACTTTCACAGGCTGAAAATGCCAAAGCTCGAGCTGCCAGTGTATGAACTTTAGATTTTTCTGCCACAGGGAAGTGCCACGAAACACTTTAGCATAAAAAAACAAAACACTTCAGTGATCTTGCAGTTGATATGCCCATAAGATTGTTATAATAATGTGTCTTTGGTTTTAAGAAGTGCAGAAAAAGCGCTGTTAAAGGTGTGTCTGAAAGCAGTAAAGATATGCACGCAGGCCTTCTGATTGGCATACCCAAAGTGCTTCAGGTCTGGGATTAATAAATCACTAGGGCGGGGGAGAAGAAAACGAAACAAAACAAAAACAACATCAGCTGCTCCATAAATAAAAAACACATTTTCCAGTCCGTAGGCAGACATCCACCCCCTTTCTGAGCCTTCTGGTTGCGCAACTAACTTATAGACCGCGAGGGACTACTTGCGGCAGGCCACTCTGTAATCCGTCAAAATAAACAGGTTGCGTTTGGTCAGCTCGACTCTTTCGCATGCTCGTCTCCCAAGCACACTTCATGTTTCCCGGCGAACAAGCGGGAGCAGATTAGAGGCTCGCCGTCCTGGAAACGCAAACCGCCGGCACCACAAGTTGCCGAGATGAGTCGAGGCTGCTAGCGTGCGTTCGTTTACCCCCACAGAAGCGGCCCTTTGGTGCACCTACTGTGATTCACTGCTTATTATTATTACTCTGTGTTGTCTTTGGAGCTGGAGTTTGGGAACTACTGTCCCAGAATCACACATGTAGTGCAGAAACGCAAGAGGTTCAGGCTCCGTTTACACGAAGACAGGTTTCTCTGAAAACTGTTTTGTCATTTCGTCCATGCGTTTATAAGCTAATAAAGTACTGCAGCGTTTCCAGCGTCTCTGTGTAATTGCGTGTAAAAACGGCTTTGTGTAAACACGTTTTTTTTTAGGAAGTGTTCCCCAAAATGATCAGTTTCAAAAATTGCCGTCTTCGTGTAAACGGGGCCTTTGTTGGTTATGTTGTAGACCAACAGTCAGTGTGATGGCTAATGTAATTCAGTGCATAACCTTTCCTCCATGACATAAAAAACACTCCCTCTATTCTTGTCCCTCCGACAAAAGGTCCGCGTGTGGCGCTACTTGAAAGGCAAGTCCAGCGTCAACCGCGAAATCCTCCTGGACGGCGGCAACAAAGTGATGATCGGCGGCTTCGGCAACCCCGGCATCTGCGACAACCAGGTGGCCACAGGAGACACCCGCATATTCTTCCTCAATCCGGCGCTGCAGTCCATGGGACCGGAGCACAAGAACGAGCTGATGCTGAACTCGAGCCTGATGAGGATTACACTGCGTAACCTGGAGGACGTGGAACACTGCGTGGAAGGTAAGCGGTGGAAACTAAACAACAGGAGTGGGAGAGGCGTGGAGGGGGGCTATAAAGTCTCTAAAGGCAGTTTAGGTAACGTAATTCAGAGCCGCGCTATAGCCGCGTGCGGCTCACTGCGCATTGTGTGCCGTGGTTTGTCGAAAGTCCCTTGAAGCAGGAAGGATTTGGCGTCCCGGCTGTCGTTACACGGCCTCAGGCTCAGCGTGTCAAAGTTTCCCGGAAATCCATCAAAATAGGATATGTGAGCTATGGTATAGCTGTGCCCGTCTTTCCTAGAGTAGCCGCAGGGTGTGTGTGTGTGTGTGTGTGTGTGTGTGTGTGTGTGTGTGTGTGTGTGTGTGTGTGTGTGTGTGTGTGTGTGTGTGTGTGTGTGTGTGATTATCACCTCATGGACGCAGCCGGAGTGGTTTAGGGATGAGTCCCCATTGCAGCCTGGCGCGACTTTTAAGGCTTACATGCACATAGTCAACAAGGCCGGAACTGTAGAAGGCGACAGCGGCTTTACACGTGAGGCACAGGTTCTTCTCCCCACCCCTCCAAACTCTATTGTTAAAAAGAAATACACACTCACTCTGCACCAGCGCCGGCAGAAGCACGCGGTGGACGGACCATTCAAACCCTGCGAAAGCTTTGCAAAGAAGAGGAAGAAGTCGGAGTCAGTGATGAGCTTCAAGTGTATTTTGTCCTAACAAGTGGCCGAGCCGTGGCCCATGGAAGGGTTAATTAAATACTTTTACTCCTTCCAAGTCCCTATTTTGTTTTTTTTTTTTTTGGTTGAGGAGTCATTTGTCAGACTCTCATGAGACGAAGCACACAGCCATGACTAATAAATCTCTGCATTTGCCGTGACTGCAAGGCTGTGGCAACCTGTGCCCTCATGCATCTGAACGGCGGAGCCTGCTGCTGTTTAACTTTTACTGGTGCTTGACAATGTTGGCCGCCGTTCAAAGTTTAAATCCCCGACACTCAGAGCGTCAGGGCTTGGAAATGAATCAGCGTGCGGCTCACGCTGCCCAGCGTCGTTTTAACATATGCAGGGGTCTATATTCCTTGCAAATGGTGCTGGGTGGCAGGGATGTTCCAGTGGATGAAGCTTGTTTGCAGTGCTAAGTTGCATTTGGCAGCGACATAAAACTCCCTCTGTTTGTCTGTCCAGGCACGAAACACTGCACTGCTAACCTTTTCATTCAGCCTCCTTTTCTTCCCCTTGGACTCCCGTCGTGGGGAAAGGAGTTTCTTGGCTCTGGCAAAATGTCCAGAATGTCCCCCCCCCCCCATTCTTTTTTTTTTTGTCCTTTCAGTGCTTTGTATTTGAAGAAGGGTTACTTCACATAACCTGGTTTTCTCATATTGCTTTACAATGAGGGAATAATGTGGAAGAAAATACTTTAGAGAGTCGTCGTGTAAAAAGTTAAAGTTTGACTTTCAAGGGGGAAGAGAGGAACTTTTGTTTTCAAGAAAGGTCTGAACCGCCCACCCCTCTGGCATTGATGGCTCAATAAGTCCCAGGTACGACCGTGCCATCAAATTTCTAGATGCCATGTCTCCACCCGATGGAGGGTACAGAAGTTTGGACCACTGTGCTTCCATCTTAAGAGGCCAAACGGTCTCTGGTATTCAGGTATTACCTGCAGAGGCTTTGGGACGCGGGAGCAGCTGGGCAAGACTCTACCTGCCGGCGCGCTCCTCGCACCCTCTCCCGCTCTCCCCTCATTCTTGACATTTTCGATAGCTAGGATAGACTCAGGAATGCCTGGCAGTGAGCGAGGTGGGAAGGCCCTGCGAGGTGGAAGAGAAAAGGGCTTTGTGCGAGCCCCGTCCCACCGGGGCAATACGAGGAAAGACAAAGGCATGAAGTGAAGTATGACGAGTGACGGGGAGAGAACGCAAAAAAAGGGGCCGTGGGGAGCCACTGTGCAAGTCTTGCACATGTTCCGACGTGGAAAATGAGACGTGTTATGTTTTTTGTTGACGCCTGTTGGGGGTAATGTCGAGTGAGGAAAGTGAGATTTTCACACTCTTCCTACTCCTGTGATTGGTGTCCTTTTTTACTGTCAGTTGGTTACTTAGTTTGAGTCGTTACTATATGCCACTGAAATCTTTGATCGCATGGCTAAAAGGCAGCAGTTATTATGTAAATTCAGTCCTGGCATCGTTTCCTGGAGAGGAATCTTCCCTGAAAGGTGAAGGCTCACATGGGTTCGTGCTAGTTTCACGGGCCATAAAAGTCACTGTTTAACTTGTGCTGTAACACATTCTGCGCTGTCATTTGCCCGACAGCCAAGCAAATCCCGGCTGCCTCTTCTTCCTCTGCTTCTTTTTTTTCTTCTTCAAACAGTGTTGCAATTCCTGCCAAGTGACAAGATGGATTTGTTGGGGTTTTTTGGAAGGAGAGGAAGCTTCTTGATGGAGATGTGTTGAGTGTTGGGGCAGATCTTATCTGCCTCGCACTCTTCATCGGCCGCCTTTGTTTTTGGCTCCTAATGACTTGATCTCAAAGTCTTTTCCTCCAGGCCCCCATGAAGAAAAGATCAACAAAAGACTTTATTTTCTTCTGCCTTGATTTATTTTTCTCCTTCCCCTTTCTTTTTATTTCCTGAGGCTCCAATTGTTGTAGACTAGAAAAAATGCCAGAGAAAAGTCAGCGCCCAGTCATGCAACAGCCGCATCAAAGATCTCTTCTTTGTCTCCTTTTTTGTGTGTATCTATTTAAAGGAGGCGGTGCAGCCGAGTGCAGCCGGCGTGCTTCACTGCTCTCACAGTCAAAAGTCCTTGCGGGATGTTAATGAGCGGCATCTAACAGCTCAGCATAGCTTTGATTCTCCATGATCTGTACGTGTACAGTGGAGGCTTGCTGGTCGGTGATGGTGCTCGCCAGACCCGCTGGGGAGCGTGATGGGGGTCCTTATTTGCCAGCAGGTGGTCTTGCCTAATGATAGGCGAAGGGGTGGACCTGTGGAATGCCTTGGTAGAGTGGGATGTGGGACCACTGTTAGCGCCCACCTCCTCCCGAGCTCCTCCAGTGAATGAGCCGTGACCTCAGCCCTCTTCTCCTCCACTATTTGTACAAGGTGTGGGCCCAGAACTCGCTGGAATTCCCAACCTGCGCAAAGTCCTACCTGGCTACCTCATCACCTTTCAGTTATGAACAGAGATAATAAGGGACGGTGGGAGGCAGGGTGGAGGACGGGGGTAGGGTATTGGTGGGGGGGAGGGCACAGGTGAGGTTGTCTTGCAGGCTTTTAGGAAATCGGTATACAGATGTCATTGATCTGGTCGAATAATCTTTGTTTCCTGCAACTACTACTGTAGTCCAAATGTACCAAGAAGCACATGCTAGGTTTCTTATCTACGCTTGATCAGTGAGTCAACACCTGCAATATACCCACGTAATGTTGAAGGTATGCCATTGTGGCTCCGGGGCAATCAGAGTCACATCGAGAAAAGAGATATAGTTTGTTTAGTTAGTCCATCATAATATCTGCCCTGACAGAGGCAAAGCAAGAATTTTGTCACCATGTTTTTTTTTTTTTTTTTTTTTAACATCTCTCATTCTTGTGACTTTGATATCACACAATTCCTATTTGGTAATTTTGTCACAAGTTGTGTTTTTTTTTTTTCCCCCGGCGACCTCAGAACTAAACAGATTACAAATCAGTCAACAAAAGGTCAGGCGTAGTGACGCACCGTCGCGTTGTTAAGAAACTCACAACACTGTTGAGAAGGGGCGTTTTTTACTGTCAGTCACGACTCTGTGATTGTGGACCGAGTGATTCACTGCGGCTACTCGGATGATGCTGTGAAGGCGTGCTAGCACTGCCGGCTGCTAATTGTAGCTTACATACAGTCGAGATGACCTCTTCCAGAGAGAGGCTGCCTTTGCTCTATGCAAGTTGTTCGGCCCTGGCTGAAAAACACTCTGGGTATAAAATCTTGCATCCGTTTTTCTGCTCTGCATTTCACACCCGGCGTCCACCTGCTCACGTCTCAATCTTAGCAAGACATTCCTCAGGCAGATTAGAGCGTCAGCACTGCAGTGGGAGATCCACTTTATTGCCATGTCACTACCACAGGTTCTTGTTTTTCTTTTTTTCAAAGTACGAAATAGCAGATGGAGTTGATCTTAATCAGGCCCTGGGAAGTCTGTGAGAATGCTGTGCAGCCGCAGCCAGGTGACTGAACTAAAGCGCCGGGGTCTTTCCACAGGCCGTGTCTACACAAGCAGCCTTTTGTCCCGCCGCCGGGAGTCATGGGAAGTCAAGACGACTGACTTTGAGGATTGGGGCTTTTTTTTTCTCAGGGTCCTTGAATGGATTATAGTCCCTGGTCAAATAGCGAGAGTTCATTCACTCGCCTGCTGCCACAGAGTCCTTCCGCAGCAGCGCGGCTTTTGGCGAGGCTGCGGTAAACCGAGGGGCGGGGCGTATGTCCGAGCGACGAGAAATTAGGCAAAGAGGAAAAGCTTGATGGCGGGCTTTGATGAAGTCGGCAACAGAGGGCGGCTCAAAGGCCAGCGTTCCCGTTTGCCAGCGAGCCCTGGAGTCTCTGGAGAGTTACTGTGCATTTTAGATTTTTTTTAAATTGAAAAAAAGGAGACAGAGAGGGGCGCACAGAGCCTCACTTGGCATCGCAATAAAGGACTGTTAAATGAAAAAGCCATGAAAGATGGAAGAGAGCAGAAGGAGGAAGGAAGCAGTTAGCTGCGATCCGTTCACCTCAGCTGAGATCTCGGCCTGGACAGGGAGAGTATCGCCGTCTGGCTGATAACAATCAGAGATGCTATCGATTGGACGCGGGAGACACCGACATGTAGCGGCGTGCCTGCCACTTTGCTGGGATGTGTAGATGCAGATGCGCTGGGGAAAAATTGAATGTGTTCCCATCTGCTGTTTCCTCTAAGTGACAGTTTTTCTCACCCTTGTTGTTTTTTGTTTGCCGTTTGCTCGTTGCGTTGCAATTTCGTCTGAATGACACTTAATCATGACTTTCCTGTCAGTGGACAAATGCGGGGTTGGTTTAATTTTGGGTTAGAAAAATACTAGAAAGAACTGCTGCCTCTGAACAACCGGATTGCCAAAACATAATAAAAGTAAAACATGCTAGTGATTTAATTGCAAAAATCCTGGTTCACGAATTGTGTTTTGAGCCGATTCACTTTGGGGCAGCCTGTTAAGTTTTTTTTTTTTTTTTTCCAGAGAGCAGGAAGAGAAAAGTGGAACTGGCCTGATGCACAGTGACCCGAAAACATCCATCTTCTATCTCGGACATAAAGAGCTCAGGGCAGCGGTCTGCGTGAGATCTAGGCTCCCTCCGGGGGATTTGGATCGGTGACAAAATTCTTACCCTGAGACTGCATTTCTGAAGTGGGGTTGGGTATGGGGGGGTGTCAACACGGCAAATAGCATCAGGTGCTGGAGAGAAGGATTTTTGTTTGGCTGCACCAGGGAGAAAGCAGCAGCAGCAATCCATCCCAGTGGTGTCGTTTGGATTCAGGGCCACGTTTGTTTGATTCTCGGAATATCGTCACATTGGGTGCAACCCAGCGAGGTCGGATCATCCAAACGTTTCCTTGTTTGGTGTCTGTGATACCGCCAAATATTTGGCCGAGCTGCTGCCTGGTAACGACAGTATTGTCTGTTTCTTTAAAAACCTCTCTTAAAAATGGATACGCTGCTAAATTAAATCTCAGCACAACTAATATTTCTCCTGGTTCCACAGGACCTGGCTGAGAGTAATTCCTTAAAATGTCCCTCAAAGCCATTGTATTGGGTTCGTTTGGAGGATTTTGAAGTCCTAATCAGCTCCGTCTTACCTTTTGGCTTTATGACGAGTCATTGTTCCTGCTTATTTAGCCCAGTCTGTCCTCAGCACCGCCAGTGTTACTCAGCGCTGTGAAGGAAATGAAGGGAGGAGGGCGTTTTTATGTTTCAGGATCCTGTGTGTGTTTTGCCCCTCAGACAACTTCCCAGTCTCACTGGCTTCCTTTTATTTCGCCACAGTCTTTCCGTCACTGAGGACGTCATGCTGAGCCCCAGGTGAATGCCACTTCCCTTCCGGAGAATCTGGTCCTTCACATTTCCTTATTTGGGGGGTTGTTGATCATTATCCGTCTACCTAGAAATTGTTCCTGTTTTACCCAGAAGCGTCTCTCTGCTCCTGTTTGTGCTCGTCTATGTCCCTTGCCAGCAGTTTTTATTCTGGCTTCCTGCTGTTGTTTTCCCCTCCTGCCCCGCCAACTCCCCCAGCACCTTTTGCGGCAGATGGGTTGATGCGTGACAGTTGCCGAGTCAGCACTGTGCAGCCTTTTTACCCCTTTTACTTTTAACCTTTAACTAAAAAGATGACTTATTTCACACGGGCCATTTTCCTGGCTCCCCTCACAGCGCTTACCCTCCGCATTGCGGTGCTTCCAGCTCTACCTGTAATTAGGCTGGAATCCCATGGCCCCCGTAAAGCCGTCACAACGGTCCCGACAACCAGGTGCACCTCTGCGCACAGCGGCCTCTGACCTGAATCTCCGTCTCTGCGAGAAGCAGCAGCACCACCGACTGTGAAAGAAGCGAATTGAGCCGATGGGGAGACAAGTCGCAATAAATTGAAGATTCCCATTCAGCCCTAAGCGGTTGAAAAACGACAGAAAATCTGTCCAAAGTGCAAGTACAAGTGTGAAACTGTAAATAAGAGATGTTGTGTTTCCCTGTTGTGTGTCCAGAGCTGTGCACAGCCCCCCAACCCCTGTGTCCCAAGAGTGGAAGGACTAAATATAAAGTATGGGAAATGTATTGAGAAAGGGCTGCGTTTTTCTTTGGCCCCGCAGGCGCTTCTGTCACAAAGTGCTGCTGCGGAATGAGCTTTTCTTCCCCTCAGACAGAGCAGCACCGTGCTGAAACGGTCTAAATGATGTCCTGTGCGCACTGGCCTGTGGCTTCCTGGTTTACTCTTCTTCCTTTCTTTTTTTTTTTTTTTTTGCCCCATTCCATTTTTTTTATGACTGCATTTCTTTGCTGCAGCTATTTCTTTCTAGACTGGTTTTTGTCTCGGTAACAAAAGACACGAGCTCAGACGGTTGAAGCCCGCTCTTTATCTCTGCTCGGGCGGGGGTGGTTCCTCCATCCAGGTGGTCCATGGTATCCGCGGTATTGCAGGGCGAGCGAAACAGTGGACGCGCGCAATGAGGCCAATTTCCCCGGCATTGATTTTATAGCAAAACTGGCCGCAGGCTGCCGTCATTGATAAAGTCTGATTCTGATCGCAGCCACGCCGACAGGATTCAACAGTCCTTTTGACAAGGCGAAGCTCCAACCCTCCCGAGACACAGAGAACCCTCTTTGGAATTTCCCCCCCCCTCTCTCTCTTTCGCTCCCTCTCTCCTGCTCTGTGTTCGCCCTTCAGGCTGACAGATTTGTCAGGCCGGGGTGGAGGGGGAGGCGGAGGAGGTGTGTGGCGGGGGCTTACTCTGCCGCCAGCACTCGTTGTTGCTTTAGCCAACAATGACAAGGACGTGACGGCTTTCAGAGACAAACAGAGATATCTGGCAGAGGATGTCTCACTGACTTGAGCCAATGTGTCTGCACACACACACACACACACACACACACACACACACACACACACACACACACACACGTATGCACACACCAAGTCACACTGTAGGTGACTTGGCCATTACACTGTTATTGCTGTCAACAAGCCGCAGTCCCCAAAGTAATGTTAGGCTAAAGTCCCGCTGCCTTGTACAAATAAGCGCACAGGGAAAATTGATGGTCCTCGGGAGGCGCGGCGTCGGGGTTGTGGGGAGCGGGGGACGTTGTGGTGGTTAGACCTGTGGTTGGTTGCCAACCATCAACCGCCTGCTTGTTTCAGAACCAGGAAGTAGCTTCCGCGTACGAGGTGTTGCTGCGGTCGCTTCGCTATCGGCAAAATAAGTGGTGGAAGTCAGCGGTGCTGTCGAAGAATGACGTCTAAGATTGGTGGTGAAATTTGGGGAGCGTAACGCAGCAACTGTACAGGGATGCTGATGATTTACTACCGGTGTCTTAAACTAGCTAACCGCTAGCTTAAAACCTGTAAAAATCTGCTGCTCGAAGTCATTTGAATAAGTGAAGGAGCCAAAAAAAGATGGGAATAATAAAAGTATGTGTGCGCATGTGCATGCATGCACAAAACACTGTTGGTGTTTCCACACTGTTGGTGTCTCCTTCAAGTCGCCCTGGCAGAAGATAAATGCCAAAGACACGGTTGCCTCCTCTGCAACTGCACTGCGTGGCGCCGCCGGCGTCGCCGCCGCACTTGCAAACAAAAGCAAATCAGACTTGCGGCGTTTTACCGCGAGGTGCCTTCCGGCGTCTTCCTGCAGGCATGTGTGTTGGCGGCGCCGAGGGGCTCAGCCCGAAGCGGCATCTTCTGTCAAAGGTGGAGGCGGTTGCCGGGGGCGGAACCCTGGATCGTCGCCACTCCGAGTCGCCTGAGATGCTGTGATCTCATGTTCCAACCGTTTTGATGAACCACTGATCCTCCCGTCACCACGAGGCAACAATTGTGTGTGTGTGTGTGTGCATATAAAAGTATATGTATATTAAAGAGCAGTTTCAGGATCTATTTTTTTCGCTCAATGATGTTTTTTGATTTTCTCCTACTCCCGCTGAGTGTGTAGAGAGAGGTATTCCCTGGAATACCATATCTTATGACTGACACATGAGAGGCCTCTCAGGGAGAAAAGTACGAGCGGCGAGCCAGATGGAGGCGGCGGATGTCGGGAGAGTTTGCGCTCTGCTAACACCTTCAAGAGGCGGAGTGGCCTGGCCTGCTCGGTCTGACTGCCAGGGGAAAAGTGTGGGAGATAACTCGCAACTTGCTCTTTAGGAAGAGCCGCTTTCGCCTGTTCTCACAAGGACCTGCAGTTTTTCCTCTGCGGCTGCTAGCGGCAGATTCAATCACAAACAGATAGTTGGGATGATAGTTGTCTGGTTGTGTCTCACTTCAACCGACAAAAGGGACTTTTCATACTCCAGGTTGTTCCGTAAGACAGCCAATCGATGAGCTCGCTGAGATTTTCCAAAGGTCTTCCTGCTAAACTATTTTCTCCAGACCCATGAGAAAGGTTCATCTCTGCTGTTTGGAGTTGGGATCATTTGCTAGTTTAGGGTCAGTGGTCATTTAATCATCTCACCCTTTTTAAGAAAAACAACACCTAACGTCCGTATTAGGTCAAGCAGTAATAAATGGCCCACAGCTTCTGCATCACAGCAGCGAGTTCAGCCTTCAACCCTCCGACAGGTTGCAGCATGCGCTCTCCAGTGCAGCCAATAGTAAAATGTGAATTATAAGGTCTGTTGTTGGCTGAGTGCAAATATTTGCTTTTGCGTCACTCAGATGAAAAGAGAAAAATATCTGAAACAGCTCCAGGAGACGAAGTTGAGACGAGTCTTTTGCATGGGCCTGGACTTGAATAACGTCTGGATGAAAGCTTTGTGTGGATGCGCGTGTGTGTGCATGCATGTGCGCGCGCGTGTGTTTGTTGTTTTTCTTTTTCAGAGGCCCATTTAAAGTGTTCTTTTAATCATCTAGATCAGAGAAGTGTTTCCCCCACGCTTGGCCTTAATTAGCTTTTAGCTTCAGTGCCGTTGGCTCGCCTTTACACCTACTTCAGACACCTGACAGGCTGGTACAGGACCGTCCAATCAGCACCCACCCCATCCCATCCCATTCCAGGTAAACGAGGGATAAAGTGAAAGGCGACGGGGCCGGGTTAGAGCTCACCTCGGGCCAGAGTGAGCGTTAAACGGCGGTGGAGGGTGAAATGAGGGTCAGACTTGTTCACACCGCTCCAAGAGGCCGTTGACACCCTTCCCTCCCCCCACCTCCCCACTCCACTCCAACCACCCCTCCCAGAGTGAGGATCAGTCACAATCCTGCATTCTTTTCCAAATTCCATCATCTCCTGAGATAGTGTCTCCACCGCAGGCATGCATCCTTCTCGCAGCGAAGCGCTCGTCTCAGATTCTGAGCTGAACCTACTTCCTGCATCGGGAGGTTCACATGTACGTGCGTGCGGCCCCTGAAGTACGTCCACCCTCCATCTTTATTGGCCCTGGAGTGGGAGCGTTTGTTTCAGCCACTCCAGCCGAATGTCTTTCCTTTGTCTCTTTGTGTGTGCGCACCTATTTTTTTCTCTTTTTGCTCAGCTGCTTATGTGTGTGTCTGTGTATGTGTGTGTGTGTGTGTCACTCGTTTAAAACACACTGCTGTCTCTCATCTCGGTCCTCCCCGGTTCCGCTCAGGCTGCGCAGATTGAAGCGGCTGCTCACGATGCCGGCGGAATCTTGATCAGCCCCAATTTACATGGAAACAATGAGCGGAGTTGAGAGGCGATTTCTCTCTCCACTCGCCTCTCATTTCCCCTCCTTGAACCCCCCGAGTCCTCTTTCTTGTCCTCCGCTCTGCCTCCTCTCCCTCTGCCAGCGCCCTCCTCCTCTTCCCTTCCTTCCCTTCCCTGACTGTGTATTTAGGAAGACGGTGTCCCCACAAGAGAGAAAAGAGGGGGCATAAAGGATGAAGAGGGAGCCTCCCAGGGAGCAGACTTAGCTCAGTTTCTCCACTATCGTCAGTGGCCCCTGAGGGCCAGACGGCAAAGCCCTGCCGATAATGAACTCACACACATAATACACATGCGTGTGCCCATATATTCACGCTAAGCTAAGCTAAGCTAAGGGGGAAGTTTTCCTGTGGGTTTTAAATGGAGATTCCTGTACCGGGCGACCCACGGCGGTCCCATCGGTTCACACGAGCTGCACTCGGCTCTTAGATCTAACATGCTGACGGTGCAACTGGACTCCGGCTGCTGGCAGATGGAGATGCAGCTGCCCCTCTCCCCACCTCTACCCCCAACCCCCGAACCAATTTTGAGCACCGCAGACTTGACAAACCTAAAGCGACGGGGCCCCGTTAATTGCTGTTTGCCGTACGGAAGAGGATGGCGAGACCCCGCCCACCTCCCTGACAGCATCTAAACAGGTCCAAGCACAACAGCCTGAATAAGCAATCACTTTAAAAGGAAGTAAAAAAAAGAAAATCTTCCATCCGAAGTGACCTAATGCCTGTCTGGAAACAGCTTTGCAGAAATTAGACCCGGCACGTTGCATGATGTTTATGACAGTGTTATTACAGTGTTATTACAGTGTTGTTTGGAGCATGGATGAGGTAGATGAAGCAGGTAATAAATGAGAGAGAGGGAAAGAAAAAA
This sequence comes from Thamnaconus septentrionalis, assembly GCA_009823395.1. Classification (NCBI taxonomy): domain Eukaryota; kingdom Metazoa; phylum Chordata; class Actinopteri; order Tetraodontiformes; family Monacanthidae; genus Thamnaconus; species Thamnaconus septentrionalis. Next base: position 9,173,001 of record CM020512.1, read on the forward strand.
CACATCGGACGGCTGTAATTACATTTCCCGACACAGTGAGTTTTCGGCCTACTGGACTGCGGCCAGCTGCAACTGACACAAACACTTGGGAGTTGCTGAACTTTATTGAGGCCGAGGAGCCAAAAAGGCAATAAAGAGCAGAGCAGATTATCACCTCGCAGCCCCTTTAAATGGTGCCGCGGGATTGTCCGCCGCGCCGCCTGCTTTTGGCCCGAGAGTCGTGAGATCGCTGCATTCAGATGAAGGTTTAAAGCAGCTGGTTAAGAAATCGCCAAATACTCTTGAGATGTCAGTCGGATAAATTTTCTGGAAGAGACTCTGGGATGTTTCCCCAGGTGTAAATAAAAACAACTGAACTGTTGAGGATTTTTTTCTTTAACTGCATTGATTAGCAAAGATTCTTTTACTCTAATCGTCCAAGACTCAATCAGTTGCCCAGCAACATTTCTACTTTGATTGTTTGCTGTCATTAGCGCTTAGATAATGCCTGCAACATTCGAAATAAAGGATCTCCCCTGCACAACAACAGTAGTGAAGTCTAGGGTTTATTCCAAAAAACAAAATAAAAGTCATCTCCTCCGTCGGGACGTGTGCACAGTCGAGTGCGGCCGCCGTCAGCGTCTCTATATTGTGCCCAGCTCTGTGTCGGAGGCTTATTTATTCATTCATTTGATTTTTTTCTGCCTTTTGAGAACAGCCCTGAATGAGCATGGAGAAGAGAGGCAGTGTTTTTTCTCTCAGGCACCGGAGCGGAGTGAGTGAAACCTTTTTAATTTCACTCCTCTCCGCCGCCGCTGGTCGGCTGAATTAACAGCGATTGAAATGTGCCGAGAAGAAAGTTTCTTTCTTTTCTTTCTCCTTTTCGTTTTTTCCCCATCAGAGGCCAAAACTTCTGGGCCAAACTGTACAAAACTTCTCCCACACCCCCAAAAGGCCGCCGGCAGAGCCGCTGCCTTCAGAGCCGCTGCCTTCAGAGCCGCTGCCTTCAGATGTGTGTCGACAAAGGCCGCGGCTCCTGGTGGGGGGTGCGGCCTTTGTTGTGGACTTGTTGTGTTTTGAAAGAGTCCCCCTCCCAGCCACCTGTTGCCTGACAAAGCTCCAGACTGGGCCGCACTTACCTGCTCTCAACCTTTCTGAGCCCTTTTGAGGTTCTGTTTTGCTCATTTGCTCCAAACACACTGGGTAATCCCTGGAAAAATAGAGCTCGTAAAAAGTTGATCCTCCCCCACACCCTCCCCAGATGACTTCACATGGCCTCGGAGCAACAACTTCAAGCCACATATCATGCAAAATGCGCGTTATTTGGATTATACACCCGGTGCTGCAACAAGGTCCTGAGAAAAATATTCAGGCTTGTTTAAAGGTCCTGTAATTATAAAAAAAAATAAACATTTAGGGCCTCAGAAACTGTGAAAACTTGCTAGAACAAAGCTGTTTTTGCACCTTTGGGACATCCCTCATGGCCGCCTTGTATGTCTTTTTCCTCCTTCAAAAACTTTTAACAGGTCCAACGCCTCTTAGGGTGTTAGCAGGAGGTTGTAAACAGAGCGCTAATTGCACTGCTCTCTGGAGCTCTGCGGAGTTTTGGAGGAAAATCATTTTTGCCACATCAGTCTGGGACGAGAATTAAAGGTTGGGAAACTGCTGCAATATGGGACGTTTTAGGCAAGTTTGTTGTTTGCCAAAGGCGACAACACTTTCCTGAGCGCACAAATGCAGCTTCCCAGGTCCCGGCAGGTGCTGCTTCACCTTGCAGAAGGTGCTCAGAAGGTCTGCGGTCAGACGGACCTGCTCGGCTGAGCTCTCTACACCCGGGCCCTCCCTGGTCCGGGGAGACGGGCTCTCATGTCGGCAGATTATTCACGGGGATTTTGTTCCGAATGAGGTGAAATTATTGCTCTCTGTGTGAAGTGGCCCTTTCAGGAGTCGCTGCCAGGCCCCCGAGCCGCTCGGCTGTCTTTGTTCCGCCTTCCCTCCCATTGTCGGCCTGCGTGGCGGGGTAACCCGACCCCGGATGTGACAGGCGCACAGCGGCGGTGGCGGCAAAAAAGAGAGGGGGGGGTTAGCCGTGACTTTGGGTTTTTAAGGAAGTGTTGCGTCGTGATTCTCTCGGAAGGAGACTTTCAACTGAAAATCACCCATTTCTAATTTCTCATTTTTTTTACTTTTAACTTTGATCTATAATATATTTTTTTCAAATACAATGAGGTCACTGCAAAAACAACAGCAACCCATTAACCCATATGCTAGCCCTTCTTCTTGGGCTTTTCACATCATGAACTGTCCAATAAAACAAACAAAAAAAAAAAAATCAGTAAATTTTAGCCCTCTGTTTACAACCTCCCACTAAAACTGATGCACTGATGGACCGTCTGTATGCAAGAAGCAAGAAGGCAGAGCCAACACCTGGCTCTAGGTGTGGTCACTAACCTAGGAGAGGTACCGGTGCCCTTTGTGACATCGTGATGGGCTGATTTCCTGAAATGTCTTTTAGCTCACACTTTTACAAAAAGCGTAGAAAGCAACAGAAATAAAGGATGGGCTGACAGAATACTGATGAAGTCAATCTGGGCCCTTGAACAGCCAACGACGGCCCTCTTTTTTTTTTTTTCTTCTTTCTTTACCAAGATCCTTCGAGACTGGAAAAGCTCTCAAACTATAAAGACGGCTCGAGTTTTTGTTGCTTTCCCCGTCGCCCACCCTCAGCACCGTGGGCGTGGCCAGCCGCCAGCGCAGCAGCAAACTGGGGTTTATTACCGTCATTGTGATGTTATTTCATTGTTTAGGAAGCAGCACTTTGCCCCTGAAATTACGCAGCGGGGCTGATCCTCCGACAGCGTAATGATGCCACCGCTCTTGTTTTGTGTAAATATACACAAAGGCATCGCTGGAGAGGAATTCGTTTCTGTCTCTCTCTTTTTTTTTTTTTAAATGCAGCATTATTTTGAAGTCTGTGCTGTGTGTTAGTGGGCTGATTGAACTGCGTTGCCAGTGTCTTTCTTCCTCATAAATAATGACCATCCCTTCTGCCGCATATTTATATATTTGGCCAACTTTTTTTTCTTTCTTTACGAAACTAAGTGAAAAGTCGCTGAGATCCACCACATTCTTATGAGTTTTGATCGGGAGGTGCAATAAAGAGACGTGGCTAGTTGCAGTTTGTCTACACTTGGAGTAGCGAAAATAGATGCTTCCTGGTTAGCTTAGCTTGGCTTAGCTTTGCGCACTTTAGCGCTCACCGTCAACATTCTTGACAAAGTCCCTTGGAGGAAGAGGCTGTTAACTGTAGCGGCAAACCTCCAGGGACTCGCTCTTCCTTCCCAGCCTTGGCCTTGCTTGCTCGCTCTCTCTCTCTCTCTCTCTCTCTCTCTCTCTCTCGGTCTGTCTGTCTGGCAGCTCCGTGTGACTTTTGCTGCCTGTTGCTCTGCTGTCTGCCCGCCTGATCCATCTCAGACTCTCTCTCTCTGCCTACGGCCCGCTCTGCATCAGCAAACCTTATCGGCGAGGCTCGACGGCATTGACGGGATGTCGTGTTCGTCGGCCCCGCCCACAAGGCAGCCGATGTTTGGAGGATGTCTTTTATTTAGGTTTCCCCAACACGCGTCCGGCAGACAGCTCGTCGGATGGCCTCGGCCCAGCGCCGTGCCAAGAAGCAAACATCCCACTTGACTTTTTTTCCGTTCCACTTTCATCCGACACTCATTCCTTTCCAACTTGGGAGCGTCCCGTCCTGTTCCTGCTCCCTCACACACACACACACACGCCGCGAAGGGTGCGAGGGAGAATCATGAGGCCACATTTGGTCTCCTTCTCCGACACAGTGGGGGGAGGGGTGTCACGGAGGGTGTGTGTGTGTGTGTGTGTGTGTGTGTGTGTGTGTGTGTGTGTGTGGGGATCCTCCTCCTTGTTTGACCGGCCCTTTTGTCTTCCTAATGACCTGGACCGCGTAAAGTTAGCCGCCCCATTCAGCAGGCATTAAGGGTCATTTTACCTGACGACCGCCATTTCCCTCCACTCTTCTTTGCCTGGGGGAAGGGTCTTCTGAGAGGGTGCTTCTCCTCTATTTTGAGAGCGACCGCATTCTGTGTGTTTGTGTGTGTTTTTAGTACATTTGTTGAAAAAAATACATCAATTTGCTAATCTGTTAATTTCAACACTTTGGGTACCTCTTGTTCGAAGTTTGCAAAGTTCTTCTTTTCTTTATTTGAACCAAATCCTAATCAAGTTTTATCTGCTGTGCTCAGTCTCTCTCTCTCTATCTTTTTAAAAAACCCAAAAACACCCAGTTGCAAGTATCTTCCAAAGACAGAGACACCACTATGAATTTTAAACCATTAAAAGAAAACCCTTCCAACCCTAATGCACCTTCTTTTCTCCTCTCATTGTACACACCGACGCATTTGAAAACTCCTGTTGCGCCAGGAATTCTAAGAGTCGCCGCAATCAATCAGGCATAATCAACTTACAGGGACGTTTATGGGACGAGCGGACAGACCTAAAGAGAGGGAGAGAGAGAGAGAGAGGGAGACGCTGGTCTCTCAGAGCCGGCTGGCAGCAGCCCAGAGAGACTCTGAATCTATTTAAGCGACCTACTTAGATGTATCGATTCAGCCTCTATAAAACGCTGTGGCTTCTTTTCTCAAAGTTGCCCAAACTTCCCCCGCTCGCCTCGGCTTGGCTGATGGCGGCCGTTTGTCCCGGACGGGACAGAGACAGAACACAAGGTCGCGGCGGCATTAGGAATTAGGAACGGCTGAGGAATTGGGTTATGAGACTCCGAGTGGAAACAAAGTAACCTGATTATTCCAGAGAGATACCATGTCTGTCTTTTTTTTTTTTTTTTTTTTCCTTTATTTATGCAATTTTGACTTTGTCCCAATGTTGATAGTTTCTATTTGCGTAAAATATCACCAAAGAGAAGTTTTTTTCAGAAAACTCCCTTTGACAGTTTGTGTGCACACATAAAAAAAAACAAGGTTATGTTGTCTCAGTCACTTTGGTTTGACTTTTGCTTCTTTCTGCCACCAATTACCAATTACCAATCTGTTAAGAAACACCAGAACTATTCTAGTTTTAATCTTAAGTATCACAATTGTCCAAATAGCTTTCAATCTCCATTGAGATGATATTTACTAACTTTATAGTCCAGTGCAGTATTTCAAAGTACCACAACCTATTTGATACCAACATAAGATGCCATGTTGGTGATGTCACCAAAGCTTCGTGCGACAACAGCTTGCCTTTTTCCGGCTTTTCTCAAGGCCACTGATTGTCTTTTCAGAGGTTTGTCAAGTGCTAGCTCGCTTGCATGCATCACGACTTTGTGACACTTTTTTAAAACACCGATTGCGTGCACGGAATGAGGCCTGCGCAGATAAATCGATGGGTCCCTGGATCAAAACCAACCAGGGAAGATTGTCTCCGCCCGCAGATCATCAGCAGTCGGCCGCAACTGGCGCTTGCACCAGTTATCCATACTGATGGTTAACATGACCGCAATAAACGTACCAGGGGTGTGTGTGTGTGGGAGCCTGGCTGCTCATTAGCATTCAGCTGACAGCCCGCGGTTATCGCTCTAGTACCTGCTCGGTTGCCAAGGATTTGGCACTTAGGTAATGAAAATGCCCGTTGCTGACGGGGCCACTTGATTGTGCCAGGACTGAGCGAGTGAGAGGGAGAGAGTGAGTGAGAGGGGCCCCAGTGAGGGAAAGGGGAGCAGGGGACGCAGAGGCAGAGGACGGGCCCCCGGGAGAACAGAAGAGAGCTGCTGGCGAGCCGCCATCACCTGAGGACGGGTTTGACCCATCTGCTCGCGAGCTTCACCTCTGAAGAATTTACCGAAGGGGCGGGGGGAGTAGGAAGTGTGAGGAGAGGGGGCTAAAACATGGGGTTTGGTCACGGTTACAACCACGGCGGCTTTGGCGAGGCGAAGACAACTTGCATTGTGAAAGGGCAGCGTTTGAAAACTTGAGATTGTCAGTGCCTCCAAACCGAAATTAGTTTTCTTCTTGCACTTTTCCCCGAACTTCAATCGACAAAACTCACAGATGCAGCCACTTGAAGATGAATCGCATCTGTGACTGTTTGCTTTGGACAATGACTTTGGTTGCTGACGCTGTTTGCTCCTGGTAGTCTCGGTAATGGACCGCTGCAGAGCTGCTTTCCATTTTGCAGAAGCGGCACTACTTTTCTCTTTTTAAACGTACTTGGATGGAATTTTGTTCCTTATTTATTTTCTTTTTTGATTTCCCAAACAGGAGGCAAGAAAGGATGATGCGTGGGGAGGCCTATTAGTCACCAACATTATTAATATTTATTATTATTATTATTATTATTATTATTATTATTGTTGTTATTATTCCAACTTGCCTTCAATGTTTTATTTATTTATGGCACTCCTACCATCGAGACAGCACCCCCTACTGGCCTGCTGTAACTAGCTAGTGAGCTAACAGGGACTGACTTAAATGTTCATAATAGCGAAAGTGCAAACAGTTTTCAAGAGTTTTCAAAGTTCAAAACTAGACCTGCAGGGGGCGCTGTGCCAACGGCAGGGACACTATTCCTCCCATCACATAACGTCAATGAATTGCGAAAACGAAAAACCTTCTCTGTGGACTCCTGAGGTCCCGACACGCAATCTGCCGTCTTTGATTCCATCCCTGCAATAAGTAACAGCTCAAAGTTAACAATGGAACCTGAGGAGGCTACTTAGTCAAGTATTTGGCCCCGTGTTGACTTTTGGACATTTCTCAAATTCCTCCGTCCATTCATGTTTTGTGTGTATGTCGTCACAGGTCAGTGCACCTCTGGCCTTGTTCGGGTGCAGCCTCCAACAATACAGTGTATCCTTAACTCTGGGTACTGCAAGCGCTTGTTCTGGTCAGACTTTTGTTGGAATACCGAAACATGGTTTTCATCTTGTCATTTCAAGTTATACACACATTATAGAAACCTATAGCAGGTTTACCGGATGTATTTAATTGTAGTTTTGGGGCGAGTGTTTAGTTATGAATGTAGACAACAAATAGAAGTGCAATCAATTTAGCACTTTGAGATTTCTTAATGTAAAGTGCAATATAAAGAAAATTCATTAATATTATTATTGTTACAATCAGGTATCATCAGTACAAAAGTTTTTGCAGACTGACAATTTTCTGTCATCAACCAGCAATGTTACCATCCCAGCTTTACTGAATGAAAAATAAAGAAATTGGCACATTTTTTAAGGAAACAAGAATGCAAGATGGGTAAAATTAAATGAATATCCCATTTGCATGTTTTTTTCACCCTCCTATTCAAGTCTTCAAATTCCTTCGAACGTGCAGTTCTTTGAACGTACCACTGGAAAAGATAATTGAGGAAGCGCGATGATCGCTAAATTGCTACCTGTAATGCGGAGATCTTGGCTAAAACCAGTGTTGTTGACACAGGTGTTTTCCTAGCAACAAAGGGGAGGATATGTGCGTCTGCGAGGGAGTGTGAGAACAGAAACATCAGGACAGCCTATCCGGAAGGAAAAAAAAGGAAAATACATTTTTTGTTTTTTTCCGCTTTTTGCCCAGTGTTGCATGCCAACGTCTTGGAGAGTTGACAGATTCTCATCCAGAGTCCAGTTGGTTGTTATTTAATCCTGTTCAGCCCTACGATTGTTGTATGTAAGATCAGCCAGTGATGTCTTGACATATCCTTCACTAATTCTCGCTCAGGCAGATGATGATGATGTCAGACCTGAATGAGGTCAGGGGCACTTAGCAGTTGGGCTAATTTCTTCACACACGGAAAACTATTATTCATGAGGCTGGCTTTGGAAACTGGGGCATGGCGAGGTTGAAGCGAAAGTGCCAACGTGAGGCGTCAATGTTTCACTGCTGTTCAGGCTGAATCCTCCAAAAACAATTATTGCAGGTGTCACAAGCATTTGGCAGCGTGTTAGCCTTGACAAAACACCACAGCCTATTGTGTTATCTTACTTGGATTTGGTCCAGTTTTATTAGTTTTTATGAACGGTGACGTCGCAACATTGATGCGATAATTTCACGTGAACACAGTAGACTGCAATCAGGCTGCCATTGCAGGTTGTCCACAAAATTCATCCCATTTCTTTGCCAATTTATATTTTTTAACAATTTCATGAAGTGCTGTTTTGCAAGTTTTCACAATTCTCATAAAAAACAACTCTTCTGGCGAGTTACTTTCAGGTAGCTGGACGTTTATAATCAACTCTGTGTTTTCAAACAAAGTTTTCCTTTTTTTTCCTGTAACAAGGAAAAGAACAGCGTCCTATGATGTTAGAGGGTTAATGTCACGTGACAAAAGTGCTCAAAATCTATTTTCGTTACTTTTGTGATTCGCATTTCTTTGGCAACGCACGTCTGGAAAGCCACCTCTTGAGAGCGTCAAAACGTTTCTGCAATATTCAAGTTTGCTTTTTTTTAATTCAAGAAATTCCATCCCCCTTTTTTTTTAGATTCAATTTTGAGCAGTTGGAAAGATAAGGGAAACTCAGTTGGGTCGTTTAGCTTCTCTCAATGTTTGTGGTCCAGCCACACGAGAAACGTTTTGTGTCCACTCATCCCACTGAAACAGTGAATTTCCTGGAATGTCCCACTTTTGTGGGAGTTGATTTGACCCATTTCAAAATGACATCTGATTCCAGTTGATGCTGGCTGAAAGTCACAGGCCGCTCCCACCGCCTCCGTCTCCGGGTGTCACCGCCGCTCGTCCAAACAGTGGCAAGAAGCTCCGTTTTCTTTTTGACTGCTGACCAGCGCGATAAGCTGGTGTGATTGGAAGTCGGAAAAGCAGGTGTGGTGACTCAGTGTTTGCTCAATTTGGATTCTTCAAGCAGTGGAGATAAGAAGCGGTGAGAGAGACAGAGAGAGAGAGAGAGAAGATGAGATGGAGGATGAGGAGGAGGTCGGGGAGGGGTGGAGGGAGTGTTCATTAAAGAAGCAGGCTAATGATTTACAGCCGTTTGAGAAATGCTCCCAGCCGAGTCACTGGGCTGCGACGAGCTGCAGCGTCCGAGTCGAAACACTCCCGACTTCAATCAGCCGCCGTGTCGTCCGTCGTATCGTATTTCACTGCGTCATACGGCTCAAAAGCACGAGCATGCTCTAACGGCTACAAAAATGCAGCCTTTGAGTAGTTTGATTCTTTTCTGGTTTTTTGAGGGACCGGCGAAAGGTCCACAATACACCGCAGACACGATCGGGCAATTTCTTTTCTTTTGTCGCCGCTCGAACCTCGGCTATTTCCAGCCCTCGTTTTGTCGGCAACGCTATTAGCGGGGCCGCTTTCGCTGTTGAGATAATCACATAAATAGAACAGAACACTTGTCGGGCGGCAGGAGCGGCTCAGTTGGACACACCCAGGCATTCAGCGACTCCGCCAGCGCTCTCCGATTCCCTCAAATCCCCGAGATCCATGGGAAATTTTCAATAGGGGGGGACAACTCAGGAACCGGTCGGAAACCACATCCACCAGCAGCGACTTGCGTGGAAATTCAGAGGGCTCAGCATGCAGAAAGTGACAGGAAGTTGTTAAAAGATGCCACAGGAGCACAATTTGGTTTTTTGGGTACTGACCTGGCTGTCAAATCCCACCAAATGGCTCATCATCATCATCATCATCATCGTCCTGATTCCTTAGCCCGACCTTGAGGCAGAAAGTCCGACTCTCCGGACTGATCACGTGCACCCGAGCCTCACTGACTTGACATTTCTGGGTGGCAGCGGCGAGAGATCACTGCTGGCTTTCCTCGGGCTCGGCCCCAGCGCTGTAACCAGCAGCTGCAGGGCTCAGGTTTAAGCCGAGGCATCTCGCCGCCGCTGCTGCTGCTGTACCGCCGCCACCACCGCCACCGCCACCCGCCTGGACCGCAGCCCAGACGGTAGAGTTGTACTCACAGTGTTACAAGGCTGCAAACACAAACCGTCCTGTCCAACAAAAGACAAAAAAATCCCTCAAAGACCTCACAGTCTCCCCGCCTTCCCCCGAGCCTGGTCTCGGTTCTCTTGTCAAATCAAAGTCTTCCCTCAATAATAACACAGCTTCTTTTTTTTTTTATTGGAATAGAAGGAGTTTGTGCAGCGTGACAAAGGGAACAGTTTACAAATGACCGTTTCAGAATTAGTTTCTAGAAATAGAATTCAGAATTAGGAGGTTGGATGCAGCAACAGTGGGAGAAGATGGAAGCGCAACAGGAAGTTGGAGGAGCTTCATTCATCTTAACAAAAAAAAAAAAAAAAAAAAAAGCCAGACACTGCAAAGCTTGATGAACTCTCGGCTCCCAAAACTGGTGTTTGTTGTGACAAAGCGCGCGTTTTGCAATGACGTGTTTGAACTCATCTTCCTGCTCGAACGGCGCCGCTGCCTCCCTCCGTGTTTACAGCCGCTGGTGATTTGCAGCCTTTTTTTATTTTCATTCCAGATGGGAATTAAAAAGAAAAGAGGACGTCCTTAAAGTCCCACCGTTTTATCTCTGGCAGGGGGATGATATGACGCGTTGAGGTTATGAAGTCTGGATGATGATGATGATGATGATGATGATGAGAAGAACAGCAGATGGATGCAGATTTCTTCCTTCTAATTTCCGCCGTCGACATCCTGTGTTGTGACACGGCGCAGTGATGCCCGCCGTGTGAAGTTCTGCTCGGGGAAAAAAGCGGCGCCTGCCGACAAAAGTTTCTGCGCGCTTTCCCAAAGTCGGCGCGGCGGGAACGCTAAACGGCGGAATGAATCCTCCCTCGCCGCCGGCTGTAAAACATTACAGCCACTTTATTAAAGATGCTCCTCCACAACAAGCAGCTCTTTATGCAGCGCGGCTGCCATCCATCACTGCGACGACTCGTAAAATCCAAGTCGGGTCTTTTGTTTTTTATTTTTTTGGTGGGAAATGAAATACATCTCCATATCTCTCAGTAGGAAGGAAAAAAAGGAAGAAAAAGAAAGAAAAAACTTGAATCAGAAAAAGCTCTTTATCACATGTTCATGGCCCACAGAGTTTGAAGTATCATCAGGTATCTTCTGCATGGTTCCAGTGATGTTTCCCCTGTCTGAACCGAAGCCACTCCCACCTTTTACACGGCGGTTACCATGGCCATGGCTGAACCCTCAGCTCCTCCCCATCCACATCGTGACAGATGGATGGTGCCCCCGCCTCGGTCTCCGCTTTCTGACCCTGGAAGTTCTACCTCTACACGCTCTGCTTTTTTTGACAGCATGTCTGCGCATCCAGATTGTACAAAGTGGAAAATAATTGAGAGGGAGAAGAAGAAGAAGAAGAAGAAGAAGGGGATGAGGTTTTGACGGGGACTCAGCCACGAGCCGGGTGGCCACAGTGGGCTGAGGGCAGCGGTGGATATATTTAGTCCCCTTGTTGCCCTCAGCGCTGCAGCTGGAAACAAGCGCCGTAAACCAGAGAGCGCAGCGCAGGCTGGCAGCCGCCGCAATGCTTCTAATAGGAACCAGACTCTTTAAACATATGGTTCCACTCCACGGAATCCCCCCCGGAGCAGCCCGGCGAAAGGAAATGTTGTATTTCCAGCTAATGAAAGCGGCCGAGGAGCACCTGTCGCGTTGTTGCTTTTTCATTTGAGCCGCCTTTATTGTATTAGGGCCGCGGCGCTGCGCAGACAGACAGCTGTTTAGATTGCATCTCCAGCGGCCGCGGCTTCCCATGAAGACCTGCCATGTGTTTCTGATCATGTGGCAGAGAGGCTTATATTTATGTAGATATATATATATGTGTGTGTGTATGTGTGTGTGAGAGAGTATGTAAAAACCATTAGCGCGCCCATGATGTCATTTACAGCGTCTACAAGCTGGAAAAAAGGGAAACCATGTTGGACTTTTAAGGCAGGAATCAACAGAACTGGGTCGAGATAAAACGCACGCATTCACTCACTTGGCACCAGTGTTGACACATGGAAAAGGATTTCTTGCACTTTGCTTTTGAACACACAAAGCTTTTACACAACCACAGACCTTTTTTTTTTTTTTTTTATCTGTGATGGTGAAACCCGGTGTAATTTTGACCCTCTCCGTCCTCCGGTTGGGAAAGTCTTTTCAGATTCTTTTTAACTACGCCGGCTTCGATCTCGCAATCTCTGACGGAATTCTTGAAGCGCCGTGGGACAAAGCCGGCCCCCCAGCTGTCCGACACGATTGTGGTCGGACGGAGCCTTTTAAGCACCTGAGCTGAAACGACGTGACTCCCGGGGTTTGTGCGCTTTATCTCTCGTCGCCATCTTTTGTTTGTGGTGGTTGGAGTCACACGGCCGTCAGTTGGGCGTGGGGTCAGAAGGGCGGACGATACGCGACGCGTTCTAAGCTGATTCCGACGCAGTTTGTCCTCACCGGGGACGGCGAACTCCGCCGTGCTTCCTCGTCAGGCGCTCTTGTTTGATCTCACCTCGCCCATCATTTACAGAGCTGTTACATCAAACGCGGTAGATTGTCGAGCTCCCCTTCGGTGTACTGCTCCCCCAATTGCATTATTAATTCTACCAGCACCAGCAACAGCACCCCTTACCCCTCCCAGATTTCCTCCGCTAATCTAATTGGACTTATCTGGAGCAGTTTGTTAATTAAACATAAGGCAGGGGGTGAATTGTGGCGCCCGTTCTGCCTGACTGCGATGCTTGTCTCTCCTCAAAGGAAACCAGACGGTGACAGAAGTAACGGTGCGAAGAGTCACGGCGACGTACCGGCGTTCCCCACCCTCCCCCGACTGCTCATTTAGCTCGTTGTTGTGTTAGACACTCATTAGCGCGACGCTACTAGCAGACACAACGCTACTGATATTCGGAAATTAGCTGCAAACTCTGGCGGCTGGGGACGTGTTGTCGTCTTTAATCGACGAGGGGTTGCGTGTTCACTCTTGTAACATAACTTTCACCCGACAACATCAGAATAATAAGAGGATAAAAAATACAGTTCCATGTTTCCAAGCTCTAGAATGAGCTTGTTTACACAGCAAATATCTAATTATTATCCTTAATAATAATTTAAGGGGTCAAATGAATGATCCACATTGCTGAAAATGCTGCTCATTGTCAGCTGCCATGTCAGTGCTATTATGTCATTCATGATAAGTAGGTCATGTTTACATCATCACCAGTTGCTTCATTATTCAGAGGCGACGACAGACACTGGACCAAAACCGTGATGTCTGTTGGATTAATGCTCGCTTTGAAGTCTGCTATAAAACAACAACAACAGACAAATGTAGCAAAGATTTGTTTCTGTACGACTGTTACAGTTGCTACACGCTTTGCCATCCCAACGGGATTGACGACTGATTTCTGGAAAATATCCGATCTTGACTCGACTCGACATCAACAGGTCCAATCGGCCCAGAACCTTTCCTCTGCGGCGTCTCCGAAGGTTTATCCACTCAAACCTTTGTCGTTTTTTAGCATAATCAACAGAAAAATCGCTCAGGAACATCATGCTCATCGGCGCTTCATCCAAATTTATGCAGCCCCTAAATCCTCTGCCCCAGACAATCGAGCCGTCGACTGCGTCAAAATGATGTTTTGTTTTTTTTGTACAGTTTGTCACTGCAGACACAACACTGGCAGAACCGTGGCTGGGTTCCGCTGGATTTAGACAAAAGGGGTTTTTGCGTCGCGTCTGACAAAAGGATTAGAGGCATTTTACATGCTTGACTTGCTTCATAAAAACACTTTTGAATATAATCCCCGTCATTTGAATAGCTAATGAGGAGGATTGTGAAGCCGGAGGCGGCCACGGCCGTCGCCGCGCCCGGAGTTAAACTGCGATCATGGAGGGATCAGCTGCTGCTGCGTCCAGCAGCAAGGGTTCTGGGAAGTGGAAGATCTTTTTTTTTTCTTTTACCTACAAACAACCCTGTGTTCCCTATAAACACGCCACGGCCTGGGCTGAGGTTATTCATTAGCTGAGGGGGGGAGAAGACAAAAACAAAGTGTTATTCGCATCTTCTTCTCTCCCCGCCACTGTTTGACAGCCACCTTGGCAACCGCCTGGACAATACCAGCGCTGGTCATGGCCGCAGTGTGTGTGTGGTCCAGTCCCACCAGTAAAAGGAGACCAGACAAAGGTGCTTTTTCTTTTTTGCAGCCCCGCAAATTTGGCGCGAGCGGATCAGGCGGATTCGGCCGGGCAACGGTCGACCTTCTGGCGGTGGTGCTGTGAGGCGCGGTGACCTTTTGGAACTCCGGCTCATCCTTGTTAGTCTGGTTTCTGATAATCAATAAGCAATCAGGCCGAGGGGGTTCGATAACGTTGGTTTTCCTGGAGATCGATGGGGCAGGTTTGATGGGAGGCTCCTCTGCACCTCTGCTCGGCCGTAATTGTGTGCGAGGATTGCTGCTCTCTTCTCTGGAGGACGTTCCCGACAGACGCTCCATCAGGCGCTGGCGGAGATCAATCTTCGAGTCTCCGGTCGATGTCTCAGAGTTCTTTCCCTCCTGACTGACGGCCTTCATCGAGCTCCGCTCGGCCAAGGAATGTGGTTCCTTACGCTTTTTCTAAAGCTTAGTTATTCCGTCCATCTCCGACGCCCAGGTTTGTTCTTACCTGACGCGTTTAGACGAAACACTTCCGTCTTCATCAGAGCTTCGTTTGAAGCTCTGATGCTCACAAGGAAAACGTTACCGGTCGACCGGCCAGATCACAACCACCTTTTGCTTGCAGAAGCAACAAAAAAAAAAACGAGTCACTGCTGCTGGTATCTCAGAGCGGAAACCTGTCGTGGAAATGGCTTTGTCCTCTTCCTCTGGGAGTCCTTCATGCTTTCTGAAATTTCTGAGACACTTTTTACCGCCAGAAAATGTGCAGTGATATGTTGCATTTGGTCCCTGAAAAAGTTTGAAGTGCTCCCAGGGGGGAGGTTGACTTCTCCCTCTCTGCCGTGTGGTCTTCGGGTGGTTTTAAATTTGTTTGCTCTCACTGAGGTTCACACTTTCTCTGGCTTTGAGGAGCTGGTGCAACCAGGTATCGCTGCCATCCAAGAAAATCAGGCTAGTCTGCCCTGAATGTGACAAGACCGATTCGGTTCATCCAATCACCTTTCACGCTATCACAGCATTTTTAATCACTCCCTCCCAATTACTTTCAGTTAACTTGTGAAGTAAATCCAATACAATTGAGAAAGTTAAAATTATCTGAATACGGCTATGATTCTTTTTTTCCCCCCCCATTATTTTTAATGCACTTATTCAAACCCGAACATTTGGGTAGAATTTGGGACCAACTGTTCTCTTTTTGTTTCCTCCCCGTCATAAAACATTCATACGTCTAACGCGTGCAAGCTAGCCAGCCAGCCGAAAACCTAAAGTGCTGTGGTAACTGTGAAGTCACATGACTCACCAACCCAAACTGGGTCAAGTTGACATGGTTTAATGAGTAAACTGCCACCAAACACACACACACACACATGGAAGGGAGTACAGACATGCGATGATGCATTATTCAGAATGCATACGCAAACACACACACACACACACACACACACGCACACACAATGCAGCGAGCCTCTTAGAAAGTCAATGATTGTGTGTTAATCAAACTTAGACTTTCTCAGTCACACACAGCCGTAACTGAGTTGGCGGTCGGAGACTCTCTCGCCTTCCTGCAAAACTGAAAATATTTTTGCATAGTTTTTCCATTTTCATTTTACTGCCAAAAGCCACAGGAGAGTTGTTGTCTGTAGTTGTTGTCGCTGAAACGCCGGGGTCGACTTCTGAGGCGGTAATGCGCGAGTCAGACTCGTTACGAGATGAACTTTAAATTAAACCGCCGGCCGGCTCCGCCTTGAACACCCGTGAGAGGACGTGTTTGCTAGCGTGTGACAGACTGAAGCGCTGTAGCCGCTTTAGAGGTTTCAGCCTCCGGCGACAAACTTCAGAGCGTGGAAACGGAGAGCGAGAGAGCGAGAGAGAGAGAGAGACGACAACAACAACAGAAGAGAACCTGAGCGAACTTGCAGCGTCGTCCGGGTGATTCGCAGCAAACATATCACTTTGATGAGTCGGGAGGATTCCCAGCCTGTGTTTGCGAAACAGAAAGGGCAAGTGTCAGTTGCGAGAAGGAATCCTCACTGAGCGCGATCTTTAGGTTCAAAATCCATCCATCCATCCACTTTCAGTACCCTTTTTTAGTTTAGCTTCAGTTTTGAGGCTGACTAATACTGTGAAAAGGTGGGCTGGGCCTGTGATTTGTTGAGTCTGGAAGCTTGTGTGACATCTTGGACTGATGCATGATGCAGGAGCGTTAATGTGACAGAGCGTCCCGATAAAAGCATTTTTTTTTTTTGCTCGATGCTAAATGGAGGCCATTAAGAAATGTTTTTCCCCGCGATGAACATCAAGGTGACAGATTCTGTGGCCAATAATTTGTCTCATAAATAAGTTGCCTTTTTAAGATGCAATCCAACATGTTTATCATATTGGATGAGGTGATGCAATGAGGTCGTCTGTGTGTGTGTGTGTGTGTGTGTGTGTGTGTGTGCTGCAGTGCAGGGAATTTTCTCTAAATTAAGTCAGATCAATCAGATAGCAAAAGAAACATTAGTTCCAGGCGCACTGACCTTCTCCTCCGCTAATGAATCACGGGGCAGCGCAGGTGCGTTCCTGCTGGATGCGTGGACCAGAGAGGCTCGCCGGCAGGTTTGCTGGCAGGAAGCGGAGCGAAGGAAGGGCGGAGCCTAGCGAGAAAGGAGCCCATTGTTGCGGAGGAAGTTAAAAGAGTGCAGCGGCATCCTCACACACAGGTATTCTGCCGAATAAAGGCCGGCATTGTGCGGCTAGCGTGCACGCGGGTGCAAACACATGAGGGTCTGCAGGAGGCATGTCAGACACCTTCGTAAACCAACCACAACCAATCAGAAGCAAGAGTGACCATAGCTTTATTCAGACTTTTTGAAAGATGGATTTCCTAATTGAAATAACTGTGAACAGGCTGCTGCCGTTTCTTTCTTTTTTTTTTTTTTTCAGTCTTCAAGACTTTGTGTGTGTTATTCAAGAGCAGTTTTGAAACTACTTCCTGCTTCTGTCACAACTAGACAGAAACCGACTGGTTGCATAATGTTAGGACCAACCAGGAGCTGCAGGTTGGATGCTGGCAAGGCGGATGTGCAACACTTCGGACTCAGAAGCAGAGCGATGGGGCTGTCGGACGACAGAGAGAGTTTTGTACGCGCTAACGAGCGACAGGCAGGCCGAGGCAGAGACGGATCACAGAGCCGTGCAAGTTCTCACTGCAGGGGGTCAGAGGTCATGGCCTTGAAGTGCCGGCAGTGGGGGGCAATTGGTCCCTGAGGTCAGGTAGTCCCTCAGACTGGTGGTGCAGTGTGTGGGAACCAGAGGTCCGCAGCACACACGCACACACACACATACACACACTCACACACTCACACGCACACACACTCACACACACACTAATAAGCGGTTGGTGTCAGGCTGGAAGCAGAGCAACAGGCACCACACAGTAGAGAGGGGAAAAAAAACAAAACACAAGTTCCCATCGACACAAAGGCGAGCGTTTAGTTCTGTCACCTGTTTCTCGTCATTAATGTCATAATTAGCTCGTAGCTCCCCACTGTGTTTAGCTTAACGCAGTTAGCGAACGGGGTAATTATGCCCTGAAACACTCAGCTGGATGTAGACGGGTTATTATTATTATCATCGTGTCGGTGATGTTGATGATGATGATGATCTTGCTACTTTGCGATAATCCACCCAAAGAATCAGGATCTTTTACAGTGCGGCGACTGTCATTTGTCCTATTATATAAACAGTGAGTATATTAACATTTTTCAATTACGTTTTTTCTTTTGGCCTGGGCTCCTGCTGGTAGACGAACCATAAGTACCTTGCAGATCAAAAGATTAAAGGGAACAAAAATATTTTAATAAATGTTTTCATCAAGCAAATTACCATTGACGTACCTGTGTTTGTTGAGTCCTCTTTTGTAAAGATTTTTTTTTTTTTTTTACCTTTTTTCCCCTGCGGTCTAAGAGGATAGTCAAAAAAGACAGAAAATAACACGACTGAATGAATCTGCATGAATATTGTTCTTTTTTTTAACTTCAATTCCATCCATTTCAGAGAGCAGTGTGGATCAAAAAGCAGAAAATGAGAACAAAAGAGCGACACACTGTCATGTTTTCCTTCTCGTCCTTAATGTGACAGCGAAGCAAAGCGTTACCGTCACGCTCCACAGGAAGCAGTCAAAGCATGAGCCCCTTTTTTCTTTCCTTTTTTTTTTTCCCAATTCCAGTTGTTGTTAACCTGGCACGGCTGCTGCATCGCTCAGAAAGCGGCTCGTGCTGGAGAGATTAGCGTGGATGCTATTTTACCATCAGTTTCTTTCTGGAGTGGTAGGAGTTTTCATACTTTAAGCAAAACAGGCCAATAAAGGCTTCTCTCTGAACTCGTGGTTGCACTTTACTCTTAAATAACTTTGGTGAAACACACAATAGTAGTGTTGAGAAGGTAGCCTAGCCTCCCGCTAACTTAGCAGTAACAAAACTGCTAGCTTGAGTGTTTGCCCAATCACCTGTTTCCAAACATTTTCTACAGGCTGTTTACCCAATGGATTGTCTGAAAGTTGAAGTTTGATCAGCTTTATGAAACTTTAGTTTGTTTCACTGTGGAGCCCAGAAAACTGCTGAGTCACGGTTCTCACATTAGCCGCTGCAAGCAGACGGCAGAGCCGCTGGGATCTTGACATTTCACTCCCGGCTTTCAGAATAAAATCTATTAACCCATCAACACTCTCCGAATCTGTCGTGTTTCAATTTTGGAAAATATAGCTGAGCGTCGAGCCTCTCTTTCTCTCTCTCTGCGCTCTGTTATACAGATGCCCTGGTGCTTGCGCACGACCAGAATGGATGCAGGAGATGCTGCTCATAAAATGCATCACAGAGAGAGACGTGATTCTGCAGAGAATATTCCCCTCGTACTTCCTTTGTGCTCCATTGTCTGGCATCAGGTCATTTGTCAAGCGAGATTTTTGCATCCTCGGTTGAAATGGGGAAATAATCGATATCCAGACTATATACACGCAAGTATTTCTTCTGCTGGAAAAAAACAGAGGGAGCCAAACTTTTGTATCGAGGCCTGAAGTCTCCAGCAATTCATACATCAGGGATTTTTCTTTCTTTAGCTGCCTGTTTAATTGCATGGGAGCTAAATTGGATTGACTCCTCATACATCGTTCCGACTCGTGCTTTTTTCACTTAGCGCTAAATGAGACGAAGAGCCTCACAGAAGCCGGATTCAGTTCATTGTTCATTGCATTCGAATAGCGTGCGACTTTTTGTGGAGGGAAAAGAACAGATGAGCGTTCTTTCCTTGCATTCTGTTCCTTGAATTGTAAAAGTTACTGAGGAGCGACCGTAGCTCAGACTGTGCAGGCTTTCTGACTTTTGAGAAAGCACCGATCCATCTTTGTACCCGAAATCCCGTAATCCCATAAGTTTGTCAGCCCCGTCGCCAGATTCAAGAGAACATCATATTTTCCAACCGGTTTCATTTTCAAGCTCAGCCTTGAAGACCCGTGTCTGCAAACAGACAAAAAGCAAAAACAAGTGCATGTTTTTCAAGGACTGACGCGTTTTACGACGGCCGCTTCTGAAAAACTTTAGTTTTCAGTTCCTGAAACTGCGTCCGCGCTCCCTCCCTCTCCCCATCGCTGCCTCCACCTACCCTCCCTCGCTCCCTCCATACAAAAGGCTGCGATGTGGGACAGATAACGTACGAGAGCGCCGACCCGGAAACATCAAAAGGGCTTCACACCTGCCGCGCGATAAGCCTGGCCTATTGTGACACGATCTGGAGCTGATTGTGTTGGTTTGTGTCTCCTACTTTGCACTGGAGAGGAAATTGAAAAAAAAAAAAAAAAAAAAAAAAAAAAACCGGTGACGGCATCAGACCGGGACCTCTGTAGGTGTGCTCGGAGTCCAAATGAATTGAGTCCCATTCGTCTCAGCAGCACCAATCCACCATCCTCTCTTCTCCCCCTCGGCACATACATCTTGAGAACAAGTGTCAAGTGCGGGTCAATGTGCTCCAGGCGGCCCAATCAGGGCTGATGAATAGGAGGACGGGCTAAGTGCAAACGCCCTCGGCAGGGGAAGGATCAGAGAGTTGATCCGAATGTCGAGCGACCTGGAATGAATGCTAACGCCAGCGTCCTCGGCATCAGATGGCCGGCGTTTTGGGTTTCAAGATGTGATTAAGTTGGGGAAAAAAAGTCAAGTACAATTTGACGGAAGGAGACTCCCGCCTTGCTTTGTCCTACTCGGCCTTCTTTATCAAATGGATAAATAAACAAAAAACATAGTGATGACCTGGGAGGGGTTCTGACTCCTAGTTGCTACTATTTCAGATGGAACTTGTCAATAAAAGGAAATCTAATGTAAAATGCAAAAGTTGTCGGTATTTCCCCTAAATTCTGTTTTGTATTTTCTAAAGAAGCCGGAAATTTCTTTTCAATTTGCTTACTTAGGCAGAGCCAAGCAGTTTGTGAGTGGCTGTTTTGTGTCAGGTGATCTGACCAGGTGACCAGCCTTATGCAAAGGCCACTTTTCCTCTAGAGTCCTGCCAAGTGGGAAAATAAACATACATTTAGTACATTAGCAAGTTTAAGTTTACAGAAAAAACGAACAAAAATCCAGTGAATTAAAATGCAATCAATTAGAAATTGCGATAAAACAATTTGGGTATTTTGGGACCCCTCCCTCCCCACCCCTAAAACGAGGCCAGATTTACGATGCCCCCCCCCTAATCTCCTCCAATCTGCCGCCACTCTCTTTCATTTGCTCAGGTCTCGGCTGTTTCAACAGTGGCATCACGCTGCTCTTTGCACAGGTGTCGGGGGGGCAGAGTGGAAGTCAAACGCGCCTCTGGAGAGCAGCGGTCCGCATTTACTGCCCTGATCCAATAAGTGAAGGGTCAGCGGGGAGGAGGGGGTCGGGGGAGGGTGTGGCTGGGGATGGAAGAAGAGTCGGACACTGGCAGCTGTGGAGCGCACGGCTGGCGTCGGGGGGTCCGATGCCGCTCGCGGTTCCTCCTCCAGATGTGTTTATTATTCCTGCTCTCTGCAACCAGGCAGATTTACGTGCGGGCGGGCCGACGTCGCGTTCCCGTCAGGTCTGTTTTGGATATGACCATGGCGGACGCACAACCTGTCCACGTAGTTTATTTCCCTGAAATTCTGTTTTATAATCTCTAAAGAAGCCCGGAATTCCTTTTAAACTTGGACTTCACGGTCACTTCATGGTCGGTGGTGAGAAGAAGGGAAATCTGGAACGTACCAGAACTGCGCGAGCCGACCCAACTTCTTATCTTGAGTTAAAAAAAAAAAGTTGATTTACTGTATATTCTGTTGACTCTTGGAATTTGACAGAGCTGGAAAAAAAACAACTTTGGCCTTTTGGTTGTGACGACCTTGTCCGACGCGGGTAAAAAGAAAAAGATGAGCAGCTGGGTCGAAGTCTTTGCAGATGCAGATTTGCTGAGTCTCGGGATTCTTTAATGGGTCGAGCCGCAGAAATGAGCTTCCCACAGTGCGGCTCCTCACCTGAAAATAATTAGATCCAGCTCTCACCGTGCGATTCCTCAGTAACCTTGGCAGCACGTCCACCGTACGATATTTATTGACGTGAAAAAAACAAGGAAAAAAAAAAAACAAGGAGTGGGGTGGACTGCGGGCAGCACGCATTGATTTAAACCATAGTTGCACTTTCAAATATTTCAATTTTTGCAAGAACAAAAGAGCAGGTGTGTATTCTTCTGGTTCTTCTTCCTGTTACGGGAAGAAGAAATGTTTCTACATATCAGGCTTAGAAGACCTGCTGCGGAAAACTCTGGTTGGTCTGATGGTCGCCACTTTTTGCTCCACTACTTTTAGATGTGCGTAAGAGGATCACACCCGATTGGTCCACGCGGTTTAGTTTAACAGACGTTCCCTCTGAAAATGCCACACCCACGTTCTCACCACTAGCACGTGCAGCTTCGCCCTCTCGGTGCCGGTTCAGCGGGTCCGCCTCGTCCTCTCGCCCCCTTAATCAGCGATGGCCCCCGCAGCCTCGCTCGCCCCGGGTCCCTTCCTCTCTCTCCGTCCCTGCCAAGCATCCATAAGCATCGCGGCGGCGGCCGTAAAGAAAAATGGAATGAAATTGTTGCTTCGGATCCCGCGCGCTTATTGCATTAAGTGCAATCAATAAATCCTTTTTGTGCGGCTGGCAGTTCTAACCCCCCCCACACACACACACACACACACACACTCACCCCTCCCCCCACACCACCACCACCACCACCACCCTGAATCTCAATAAAGCTGAGAGCTTTCTGTGTAATGAAGATTGCCTGGAAACTTGATTACCCCGGGGTTCGGCCCGTTCTTGCCAATTTTCCTGTGAACTATTCGGGCCATTACTCGGCTTTTTTTTTTTTTTTTTTTGACGGATGGACGTGCCGTCCGACCAGGGGTGCCGTACGGGTCCAGCACGGCCGTGCCGAGTCAAAGTGCGTCACAGTGGCAGCGTCGGAGCAGTAGAGGAGCCTGAGCGAGCACTGGTAGTTCCCTTGAAGCACTCGGGCAGTTCGAGTTTAAAATCAAGTGCGTCCTTTACTTCTCTGGCTGCCTCCACTTTTCAACCACTCCCTCGCTCCACAACATAGATAAGCCCTTTGTGATGTCACAGTGGATACTGATCCCCCCCTCAGGGTAAGTTAGAACAAACCAACCCTCCAACTCAATGTTCCCCCTCAAACTACTTTGGTACTGAACGCAGATCCCCCCAAAAGCATAATTCTTTAGCACAAGGCTGTAAACAGAGGGCTAAATGAGCCGTTTGGGACATTCAGAATCTCTGCATAAACTACTTTCTCTTGCAAAACACTGGCCCATTGGGTCGTCCGGAGAACAGAAACGCGCCGCCAACCTTTTCACACGTTCTCACAAATTGGACTTTGAAGGCTCAGCAAACATTTCAAGAACCTGGGCAGAGGCCTGAGTGAAACCCAGCTTTGATGGCGAGAGCAGGATTGTGCGAGAGCTAAGAGTTAATCAATCACGGGCCAGTCGCTCTCTTGGATGGACTCTTAAGGAAACGGCTTTAGCAGATTAAAGCCCTGGCAGCCGTCGGTGTACCTGGGCAGACCTCCCGACTCAAAAAACACGGCTTGACTCAGCAGAGAGGATTGACTCGGCCTAGCGGTGCAGATTACAGGCCCCGCCCCCGGCCGCGGGAGTGGGCGTGTCCGGGTGCTAGCGTTCTGCTGCTCGGTCTGGGTGAGAAGAGGCTCTCCTCGCCGTCGCTCCTGACACAGAGAGCAGATGTTTTGTCTAGAGCTGCTTCTCCTCCCGCAGCTTTATCTCCTCAGCGGAGGCTCCGAGTCGGCCGATAAACAGAGAGCTTCTGTCACAATCTCCATTCTCCCCGACCGCTCTTATCTCCATTCCTTCCTCACAGTTCTTTTTTTGTTTTTGCTGTTTTTTGTTCTCCCCTAAAGGACATGTAGAACTCTTCTTAAGCACTTTTACCGAGCACAGTTTCAGCTTTTCGGCCAGTGTTTTTTTCTTTGTGTGTGTGTGTGTGTGTGTGTGTGTGTGTCACAGAGTTCACGCTCGCCATGAGTCAGCAGCGCCGGTAACTTGCGCATCATCGCTTCTGGGTCCCGGCAGGTGAAGCTCAAAGGATTAAAAATGCGAGAGAGACGCCGTGTTTCGATAGCGTATCGGCCGAATAAGGTGAAATTTGAAAGGGGAAACGGTTATGGATCAAAGCGAGTGCGTCCGTGAGCTCTTCAAGCACGGCCTTTAGTCTTCACACACACACACACACACACACACACACACACACACACACACACCCACACACACACATTCACAGACATGCTCCAAGTTAATGATTCTCCGTGGTCACTCTCATTCTTCCCGGTCAGGAAGTTCGGCCTCTGAGGCTCCTCCACCTCGATGGGTGGAGCCTGCTGCTGAGCTGGTCGACGGGGCTGTTGGGTGTTTTTGTCAGAATGGTCTCGGCTGTGTTTAATGTTTTCCCTCGCTGGGGGCGACCGAGGTGAAACAACGCGAGGCAACAGAGCACAAAGTCGTCGTCGGCTTTGACGCAAAAGCCGCAAATTGTCCCCTGATAGTTATTTTTGTGTGTGTGTGTGTCTGAAGGAAAAAGCAAACAATCTTCAACGAAATGAACCTCACTGTCATGAGCTAATTGACTTTCTCACGTCTCCGACTGCTCAGGCCCGTTTCTAGCAGCTGCTGCGAGAAAACGACTTTGACACATGTGAAAGCAAACAAATAAACAAACAAGAACTCGAGACTGTGTCATGTGACAAGTCATGTGACGTCAAGTGACGCTGATCTCAGCTGGGGTTGACTGCCTTCACAGCTGCTGCCAGTCAGGAGGATGGTGGCTCGTACCATTTTCTTTTTTTTTTTTTTTTGGTTTTTGAGCGTCGTCCTTGACGAACTTTTCGGATATGATGTTTCAAACTTCTCGCTCTGAGAGATTCCTGTAAAGTGCGCAGCGCCGCCCTGGTGTCAGTGAGTGAGGTGTCCTGAGGTCGTAACTCATCGGCCAGGACGGGAGTCCTTAAAAGCCGCCGCAATGAGATCATGAAACTTTAACAACCAGGCCAACGCCGCCTCTTCTTCTTCTCTGTTCTCCCTCCTCCCCCATCCCCCGCCCTTTTTTCTCATCTCGTACATCCACCCCAAAACTAAATTCAGCATCGTCAGCAAAAAAAATACTAAAAAACAAAAACAAACAAAAAAGAAAAGAGAAAGAAAGAGCAGCTTTGTGCCACCGCAGAGAGGAATCAATACTTCATTTGTTACAGCTCCAATATCAGGCGGCTGGATGTGATTCGGCTGGGATTCAGGAAGTCCTGCCGCATCAGCGCCAGTCCAGACATTAACCTTGACAGATAAAAGTCGACTAGTCGGCTGTTTTTTTTTTTTTTTTTTTGTGCGTCTTGATTCAAAGTGTTTTACTGCGGCAGCGCGATGGGGTGGTGGTGGTGGTGGAGGGGTGGGCGTGGTGCTGGAGAGGGGTGTCGTGGGGGAGGGTGTTTGATGAGGGGGGGGGGCAGCCACCCCGGTGATAAAAGCCTCCATCCGCAGGCTCGTCCGTCTAGACGCGGCTTTTTATCGCTGTGTTCTGCTCTCCGAGCGTCCTGACGGCGCAAAGCCCGCAAACAGTGTCTAATCTTTCTCCTTCTTCTTCTCCTCTCTTTCATGTGCCGCCTCTTTTGTCCTGCCAACGCCCAACCAGGTAAGACCACTCCCTCCCTTCACTTTAATCTGTCTATCACACTGGCCACGCCCCCTCTTTTCCAAACCACAAGCACTGCTGTGTCACCCCCCCTTTCCCCTCAACCCCCTTCCTAAAACCCTTCCTCCCCTTTCATTGTCCCTCAAAATGCTACCATGGAGATCAGGGGCGATTGTGGAGTTGACTGAATTTATCTTCTCCACCACCAACAGCATCATCATCATCATTGCCATGGGTTAAAAGTTTCACACAGCTTGGTTTTATCCCCCAAAAGTTACTTTTGCTGAATAAAACACCATTTCTTTTATTTTTCCTGCTATTTGTATATATATATATATGTATATATATATATATATATATATATACTTCTATTTATTTTACACTATTTCTAAGATGCCACGCCTATTTCTCAGCCCCTGAACTCATCAGCTTTTTTTTTATGTGAATACATTGATGTGTTATGAGGTGGAAAACTTGGGAATTTCTTGAATCATTCATGGCACGGTGGCACAGCATGGCGGGACGGACCGCCGCCGCTTGCCCGCGTTTTTAAAAAGACACGCTTTAACTTTTCAGGAGCGGTTTTTCCAAATGAGAAAGAGCCGCCGTGCACAGAGCATTTTGACAGTTTTCACGGCACTTTCGCACCGGCAAGGCGGCAATGCTGTTGGCGGAAGTAACGCCTCTCCAGAAGCCGAGGAAAATGAGTTTCCTTTTTAACCGATGCATTGGAAAAGCTGTCGGCGGGTTGCGCAGTAAAACGGGTAGATCTTCGATGGCGACGGCTCGGCAGCAATGGGACCCCTGGGTGAGGACGCCCCTTTGTCATGCATATAAAAAGGGATCTTCAGTCAAAACAAGCCTGGCTCGCTCTGTCATTAACGCCCTCAGATGACAGAGTTGGCCTTTCATGTGCTCTCCACTCGGGGGCCCTTCCCTTCCTGGCCGGACCACAGCGGGTGACAGCCGTGACACACGTCCATGTCGTGGACCAGAAGGGTCACGCCCACTTGACCCTGATCTGAAAATGGGTATAATAAGAAACCTTTTATCTTGTAGGATACCGCTCTGTTTGTTAGCATTTAGCGTTTCTTCAATTTCCTTATTTAAAAGGAGGCTTTGCCGATTGCAGCTCTGGAGCTCTCGGACCTTTGAGTCAGAGCAGGAAAATTAGCGGTGAAGCAGCGAACAGTGAGTTGGACTTTGAGGTAGAAACAGTGGAGGCTTTGTGGATCATAATAGGATTTTAATGCCTCGTCCTAGACGATTCCTGCTGATTAAATTCCGGACCGGCCTCGTGCTCCGTGGAATAAACTCACCTGCCGGAGCCGAGCAGCACAGCTTTGAAGTGGCGGAGCGGCTGCTGACGTTGTGGCACGCATGGCGGCGCCTGAAGACGGGTGTGGGATTCCTCCTCGAAGGCCTCCCTCTCTCCGAGGGGGGATGCGGCAGCCACAATGGCCGAGTCGTGCCCGCTCCCAGTGAGACAAAACACCTGTCAGCGGCGGTCACGCCTCATCTCGGGCCCCGTTGAAGTGGGAGGTCCTCGTGTCACTCCGTGGCCCTCATCCTCTCCTTTATTCCTTGTCCTTTTTTTTTTTTGAGGAAGAAGCTCCTTAGCGGGCCTCTTCCACTGTCCGTGCAAGTTTTCCGGCCGTCACTTCTCAGTCCTCCTCTGAGCGGCAGCTACACTGACAGAAGCTGATTTTTAGCAGAGCAGAATGGGCTGGTTTTTGATACAATACCACAGTTTACTTAAAATAAGGAATGACAAACAAAATTTGCTGAAATGTCTGATTGAGTGGACTTTCACTAAAAAAACAAAACCCAGACCTTTTACTCACTGGAAAAAGTAATTAACTGTTTGCTTGAACAAACGTAGATCTGCCCGAATGATCGATAGGTTGATTAATTAATCGACTTTCACTTTGACTCAAGAGCCCCTGAGGATGAGGCCGCCTGCTTCGCTTCAATGTCTCCTTGTGCCCCTTTTTTTATGTGTGTGTGGCAGCAAATCCTCCTCGGTGGTGGAGGTGGATGGTTCCCACTGTCGTGTTGCAGCCGGCAGGGTTCCTTTGACAAGGGCGTGCATGTGTGTGTGTGTGTGAGGACGCAGGAATGCAGATTTCATATCCCTCCAGATAATGAGATTAAGGAGGTGCCATCGGAAAAAAGGAATTCCAGCTATTTGTCCTCCAGATCCAGCCGCTCTCTCTCTCTCTCTCTCTCTCTCTCTCTCTCTCTCTCTCTCTCTCTCTCTCTCTCTCTCTCTCTCTCTCTCTCTCTCTCTCTCCCCAGACCATGAGGAGCATCTCAAAGGGAATCTTTGATTTACTGGAACAGACTTTTAATTTTCTTTATTCTGTTTGTCTCTGGATCTATGGCTCCTTTCTCCTCTCGGTTCACCTTCACGTCTTCTCCCTCTGCGGAATGTCAGGAAGCAGGTTTATTTTGTTTTCCAGAAGTGTTCCTCTTTGACAAAAACCACTGTGTAATTACTACCGCCAGGTAAATTATAGCCCGCATTGTCCCCTTTGCTTTCCTTTCCTTGCTGCAGCTCCAGCACACACACACACACACACACACACACACACACACACACAGGGTCTAAAGAAGCCCCCCCTTTTGGAAAAATTGTGCATTTTTCCATGCAGGCGCAGCGCAGAGACATGACTGCCCGTGTGTTTGTGTGCATGCATGTGTGTCAAATGCTGCTGCATGCCTTGGTAGTTGGTACCAGCGCGGCCACTGAGCTCCCACACAGTGAGAGGGAACCCAGTGGGACTTTAACATGTGTGTGTGTGTGTGTGTGTGTGTGTGTGTGTGTGTGTGTGTGTGTGTGTGTGTGTGTGTGGCGACTCTCTGTGTGGGAGAACTTGAGCTTCTCCACGTGACGATGGCTCCAGTCCCATCCTGCCCGTTCACCCGTAATGACTGGCCCACCTGTGGGACACACATGCACACACACACACACACACACACACACACACACACACACACACACACGTAAAGATTGGGTGACTTCCGACAAGGGGACTTTTCTGGCGGTTTCCCAGAGCCTCTTCCTCGGTTCACAGCTAAACGAGAAAACGATGTATTGCAAAGACATCAAAGCCCCCTCTGTGTGTGTGTGTGTGTGTGTGTGTGTGTGTGTGTGTGTGTGTGTGTGTGTATGTCTCTCCCAGGGAAGAATGACCAATGAAAGGCACACCTAAGCAAAGAGTGGAGATGTCAGGCAGGAATGGGCCATGTAAAGAGGCGAGGGGATGCGTTGGGACACGTCCCGGCCCGGTCCTGTGTCGGCCTGCTCTCACATTCCTCCCCCTGTTTGCGCCTCTGAACGCTACCTCTCCAGATGATTGCTCCGGGATCTCACCCCCCCCCCAGCGTGGCTGCAGCGGCGTTCGTGTGTTTTCCCAGTGTGCGCGCCCGTCACGGAATTGGAATCGCAGTGTGGTTTTAATGACGGCCTAATGGGCCGATAATAGTGGCCGATAATCCAGATTTGCCTAATGGGCTTCGCAGATGAGGCTGGAGGCGCTTCGGTCCACGGCGTTCATCAGAACCTGGAATCCATGCGCTCAAACTCACCACCATCTTTCTAGCTTCGTCAAGCTTGGAACGTTTTTTGCGTCTAGGTCCCCGTCTTCCACTGATCTTAGTTTCCTGAATTCATCGTGAGCCCTTTGATGCTGCGGCCCGATGACATTTCCTAGCTGTTGCCCGTGCTCAGGATGGCATTTAACCTCGCGTTTGTTCATCCAAATCTACCAGCAGAGGCTTTTTTTTTTTTAATCAGCCCAGTGTGTGGAACCCTGTGATAGCTCTCGCTACCGCTCGTGATTGCGTAACAGTGAGCAGCTGCTTTACTGGAGTGCTTTGTCTCCTGGCGGCTGGCACACGGCAGAGGCGACATCAGGACACATTTAAGGAATTGTTCCTGTCATCTCTTTGTTGTCACACACAGAAACATGTTTTATGAGTAAAGTGTAGCTGGTCTGATTAAACCATTACGTGGCTTCAGTTCTGGGGCAACCCTCCCAGCTAGGCATTGGCTCCGCCCACTGAAACCTCCTTGTTTCTGTCCCTTTAGAAACATGTGACAATCCAAAAGAGCGTCAGTTTTAGCAGGAGGCTGTAAACAGACGGCTAAATATGCTTATATTTTAGCATGCCAAGTGTTTTTTTTTATTTGTTTGCATAATTTGGATCATTTTTAAAAACAAAGAACTTAAAACTGGAAGAAACCAGTTTTAAGTTTGTTTGTTAGCATTTTAGCCTGAAGCACCGTACCTTTAGCACAGAGCTGTGACGCTAGCTTATCCCTAAATCAAACCCCCTGTTGGACTGATCACTTTTCAATATGCCACTGCCCAATCCCTGGGCTCATCCGCAGGACCTCCCAGAGTGATAGAACTCCACTCCCAGGTGTCCTGAAGGATCGTGACGGGCCGTGCCGTAAAAGCTTCATCCCGCTAACTTTATGTCCGCGCGCCTGTAATACAACCTGTTTCTTACTGTCATCGCCATTGGGCACAACGACAGTTTGAGGGGCCAGGGCTGTAACTCTCCTGGCCTTCTGGTGCGCTCCGCTCTCGGCTCCATCCTGTCCTCCTCGCGCCGTCTGTCCCCACGGGGACACCGAGGATGAAACTTAAAC
Source organism: Thamnaconus septentrionalis (assembly GCA_009823395.1). Lineage (NCBI taxonomy): Eukaryota > Metazoa > Chordata > Actinopteri > Tetraodontiformes > Monacanthidae > Thamnaconus > Thamnaconus septentrionalis. Next base: position 9,202,955 of record CM020512.1, read on the forward strand.
CTCTGAGGCTTCGGGAACGACTTTAGCAGACACTGCAGCAGCAGCAGCAGCTTCCCCGCCATCGTTCTTACTCTACTTCTCCAACTCTGACGGCTGCCTCCCTTTCCCCACTTCCTCCCTCCTGCGTTTCCTTCTTCCATATCTGCTTTCCCCCAAAAGATTTTGCCTCCTGTTCTTAACACAAAACAGCTTCGGCGGTTGCAGCCGTGTGCATGCGTGTGTGTTTGTTGTCGGGGCGAAGCCTATAAAAGAGATCGCACCTCGTGAAAATGATGTAGTGTGGAGGGAAGTGTTAGCCTGTGTGTGTGTGTGTGTGTGTGTGCGTGCGCGCCGCAGTTGTCACCCCCCTCGTCCATTTACTGTGTTTAGCCGCCGCGTTACGTCAGCTTTTGCTTTAACACCGTCTGGAAACTTGGTGGATGGCGTAGACATTGACATACAGTACAGCTCTCATCATGCCAGTCAGCCCAGTGTGTGTGTGTGTTTGTGTCTAATTGTGTGTGTGTGCATGCGTGTTTGCAGAACATATCTGTTGCCCTCCCTGTACGAACATAGGTGGCCATTGTTAGGAGCACAGAGAGCCTCGCAGAAGGGGGGTGAAGGGGGGGCCGCTGCCGGTTAATAACTGGAAGGAAGCCCAAAAATACTGGGGCAGCAGGGCTCACTGGTGTGTGTGTGTTTGTGTGTGTGTGTGCGCATGCGTGTGTACTGTATGTGTGCGCTCGCCGGCCTCTCCATTTCTGGCGGTCATTAGTGTTTTTGTCTGCAAGAAGCCGATATTGCAGCCAAGTTTGGATTCCCCAGCCGGCCCACCGAGGATTGCGCGACATGTAGTCGTTAGCGTGACATTGATTATGTTGCTGCCGTCGTTTCCAAATAATATAATGACTCCAATAACTTTTCTAGGCTCTCAAAGCACTTTACACAGAACCCATTATTCATTCACACCACATTCACACTGGTGGTGGTGAGCTACGTGTGTAGCCACAGCTGCCCTGGGCCACACTGACGGAAGCGTGGCGGCTAATTTGCGCCAAACGGCCCCTCCGACCACAAGGCAGTGTCTTGCCCAAGGACACAATGACAGACTGGGATGGAGCTGGATTTGAACTGCCAACATTTCGGTCATTGGACAACCTGCTCTACCTCCTGAGCTGCAGTCGCTTCTATCATGCATCACTTGGAGCTGGAGAGCCGACAACTGCAACTCTACTGTCGGCATTGACTCTTCTGGCCCTCATGTGGTGGTTGAGCAGTTTGATATGTTTTTTTCTGGCACTTTCAGCTAAAAAAAAGTGATTGTGGTTTTTGTAAGCCCCTATCAGGTGACCTTGAGCATGTAGCCCTTCAGCACCTTCAGCCACCTGCTCCGGCCGGTGATGACGGTGTTAAACAACAAACAGATTCCCAACACTGGACCACAGCATCATCGCTTCATCCTCCAGTGCTGATCACTGCCTTTAATTAGCGCTTCTGACACACCGCGCTATTAAATCCTCCCAGAGCCAATTAGACTGATTATGCACTCCGGAGCCGATCCCGAGAGAGGCTGCCCTCTGTTTGCTAAATAGAGAGGTGTGATGTGGGGTCCTTGGGGGGATCTTACCTTTTCTTCACACCGCCGCCCTCCTTAATAAGTCAGTGATCCCGATTTCCCGTTTGCCGTCTGGCTAAAATGAAGTTTTCGTGCCTCATTGGCTTGTTGCATGGTAGCGCAGGACTTGTAAGTAGCTAGTCAACATGGGTTCTACTCCCATAAAAGTGAAACAGTCTTAACTTTGCCGATCAGTAAAACGGGACGCACAGTCATTATTGAGCCCACGTTGGTTTGTTGCTAACAGACATTCTCTTATGCATAACAAAATCCTTAAAATAATGAATAAAATAGCCTTTCAACCACTCCTAGTTTTTGAGAAATACATTACTGATTTCCAAAGCCTGTAAAACAAATGGTAGCCTAGATGCTTTCCTGCAGTTAAAATTGATGGAACGCTGTTGAAAAAGTCTTGTAAGATTTCCGTTTCCATTGCCGGTCCAGTGATGCCTCCACTGTGAATCAGTGATGCTCTCTAGAAAAAAAAAAAGAAAAATTCAGACAGAGTTCCAAGAATCATTTTGTCTGATGTGATTTATTGGATTTTGTGAAACAGGCGACGCACTTAAACCCCAAAGGCGGAGCAAAGCCCTTTTTTTTTTTTTTTTTCCCACATTTTTTAATCCGTTTATTTATCGACCGGTGCCAGAACGCTTGAAAGGCCTCCCAGGATTGATTTGCAAAGCACCGAGCGAGTTCATTAAGTCACTGTCACCAGGAACCCGTCAAACGCGGTATTGATCGACCATCACATTGTCCATCGACACATCTGGCGTCAGTCGAGCTAATTTCTCCACAGGCTCCTGAGGATCCGGGCCGTGCAGCGACTTGTCCGCAGGCAAAGCCAACGGATCCTCGGAGGCTGCGACGGAATTCCTGCCCCGTTCTGTCGCACGCTGGAATCCTGACAGCTGGTTTTTGGATGAGCGAATGAACGAATGAAGGAAGGCTCAGTCAATCATTCGGGGGCTGGAGAGCAGCAGCTGGAGAGCTCGTTCTTCCTTCCAGTGACCTTCGTTGACCTACACAAGTGGTTGTGGCTATTATCTCTAGCAGGGAGGATCATGGGTAAAGTGCCGCCCAGTCGGTAACGACTGCCGTTTCTGGCTGCCCGTCACAGAATGTTTTTACCTGGGTTTGGCTCTTACTCGGCATAACCTTGTTTCGTGTTACCTGAAGGCATCGTCGCCTGCTCAAGAAGATGCATCGACTGCGCCAGCTCCCTGTTTGAAACCTCCGTTTCAAGATGAGCTGCTGGATTTTCATTGGTCTCGTGGGCGGATCCATCATCCAGCTGCAATTATGACGGAGGAGAAAAAAAAAGACATCAGCGCATGAGAGGGAGCATGAGAAGGAAGCAATGAGCATCATTTGTATGCGGCGGTGTGGGAGTGGGGACGGAGGTCGGCTGCTCACCTTAGTAGCCGGCCAGCCAGCCAGCCAGCCAGCCAGCCAGCCCGCCAGCCAGCCAGCCAGCAGGCGGAAGGCTTCTCATCATCTCTCATTGTCAGCCAGAACACTTAAGATGATTGCATTGGCGGCGACCTGAAGTGCGTGGGAGGCTGAGATTAAAGGACAGAGAGAGAGAGAGTGAGAGAGGGGGAAAGGAAGCGTTACAGGGCGCGAAAAAAAAAAGCATGAGGGGTGAAAGGAAGAAAGTGATGAGAGGTCATGAGCATTAAAGGGACAGCGTGCTCGTTCAGGGATCTGCCGACGTTTTCTGATCCACGCAACCGTTACAGAGTTTCACACACGACGGAAAACGACTTTGAACTGCTCGCGTGACGTCGTCCAAGTGCCTGGAAGACACACACGTGTCATCTCAACAAGTAGCCTGCCGACTGAATTTGCTTCATTACAGGAGCTTTTACACGAATGCAGCCCCTTTTTCCAGGAGGCTTCTGACTGATACGGAGGACAGAAGTCGGTGCTAACATCACTGTCTCGCCAAGAAAATTGATTAGCCGAGTTTTTAAGCTCGACATCTTGGGAACAGTCGACTTCCTCTGGGTGGAATTCTCGCCCTCAGCGAAACTCCAGAATGGTTGCGTAGATTGTAGAACATCAGTGTAGTCTCCATTGTCATCAGGGTGATAAGCAAATGGGTGAAATTTCAATTTGGGGCCAACCACCCCTGGATCAGGATCAGCCCCCATCGGTCAGAAGTATATCAAGATGTTTGGGAAGATTAGTCCAGAATACGGAGGTCATTTACAATCCTCTGCAGCTCGATCGGCTGCTACTGTTGTTGGCCAGTTGGACTCGGGTCGAAACTGCAGAACGAGGTTTCGACCCAACAAGGAGACTTGTCTCGACTGGAATCTGCCTTTCTGGCATTGTCCTCGGAATACCATCATCAGGTGTCTGTTTGCGTTTGCTTTTGTGTGTGTGTGTGTGTGTGTGTGTGTGTCTGTGTGTGTACGCGCACGTATAGCTGCTATACAAAAGCAGCGGCCACTTAATGAAGTCTCTTTCATTTGGGAAGGGGAGGGGTGGGCACGGAGGTGGATGCACTTCATTAACCTCGATGCCATGTTTGCAAGGCGCGCGCAAACACAAGCGCCGGCGCACCCTGGGGGGGGAGCGAGAGGCGAACTGAGGGCGGAAGTAGCCAAAGCACATGCCAGTCGGATGAAGATGGATGGCAACCTTTTCACAGGGCGCTTTATCTGGGCCCACACAGGACACAAAAAAAAAAACAGCAGCTTTGTCCGCATCCCATTCACTTGGTCTCCTCTGGCAGAACGGAGAGACAATGTCTAACGACCAAAGACCCCCGACATTTATGGATATTGACGATGTGTCTGCCGGGGCAACAAATAGAGCCGCGATGCTTTCGCTGGAGGCAGAAACAATAGCCGGCGTTAAACACCGTTACAGTTGCTACAGGAGCGCCGAAAAAACTTTCATCCAATTTGAAGCAGAGGAATTCTTTTTGGAATTGGTGTGTGTGGGTGTGTGTGGGTGTGTGTGTGCGGCAAGGGTGGGGGGTGCAGGGGAGCAAAAAGAAATTTTGGAATTTGAAGCACTTGGAACAGGCTACACTTTTACCGACTCATGGACAAGAGATCTGACCCCTGCACCGTGTCCATTAACTTAATGGTACGTTCCGTTTACCTCCAGAGTCAGAATGCTAGCTGCATCCACTGTCGTTGTTAGCACTCCAGGTGATACTTTTCACTGTTTTCTCCCAATGGAGATTGTTCTAGCTGCTCAGACCCTCCAACACGCAATTCTGACTTGGAGGAGGATGTTTTTTGGTCTTGACCTTGAAGCAATCACCGAAGATAAACCTGTGTCGGGTGTAACTTGCAGTCAACACTGACTGAACTGTAGAAAACCACACAATGTAGTCATTGTTACTTTGATTACTAATTGTTCACTTCTCGTTAGCGCTGTTGCAAAACAGTCAACTCCTCCTGTCCTCATTGGATAGTTTCTCTATCAACCGATGAACCCTTTCATCGCTCATTGCAAGGCCAAGAGAAAAGGAAACTGGGTCGAGACTCTGGTCCTGGGCCAGGCTGCATTAATTAAAGTTTTAACGAAATCAGATAATTTGCCTTTTCCCGCCTAAACAGTAATTAACATTTTTTTGGATCCAGAGTAGGGTCGGTGGCGCCGCGATAGATCAGTGCTTTGGAATACCTCCCTCATCAATAATGCAGCCTGTCATAAAAGTTTTTGGGAAAGATTGTAAAGTTGGCAGTGCAAAACTGAATTTTAATACGGGCACGTACGATGCAAATTTATACATTTGCGAGACATTTCACGCTTTCCAACTGAGCTACTGTACCTGTCGCGGTTGAGCCCAGGGGTCAAAATCCGAAAGCCAAGATACGGCTCTGTGATCGCCACCTTGTGGGCCGACAAGAATCTAATTATGTTGTGTGCCGAGCGCCTGCGCCCACTGGCAGCCCGGCCAAGGACGTCGCACTTAGCAATTACCGTCCGCCGCACGTCCTCAGCCTGCTGGCGAAGATTGTCGGCCTGCATCCATCATCACTTTGTACCTCTCGTCTCCCGCGGCCTGATCTGAGCAATCGACCGATTCCAACTCAACCCTATGGTCCCCTTATGTTTTTTTTTTTTTCCTTTTCTTTTGCATGCGTGTGTGTGTGTGTTTGATAATTGCTCCTTTGCAGAGGCTCTTCTCGGGGTCGCCTGATGCCTCCCCCATTACACTCTCTTTATTCTCATGGCCTGTTTCTGCAAATCCTCTGGCGCAGCAGATGAATTTACGAGTTGGTTAATTGGCTAAATTAAAAGCCATTTTCTCTAATAGCGGAGGCTTTCGGAGCCTGTAATGCGTCAGCCTATTCCGCTAAAAGGGAGCAAGTGAAGGAGTGAGACTCACCCAGAGGGTGGTGGTGGAGGACATGGTATAAGTAAAGGCAGGGTGTCGCGGAGGAGATCCACTGATGTCACCTGGCTGAAATTCGGGGACAGAACTCGTTACGACGGCTTTTATTTCCCCGCTTGCCCCCTTTTTTGACTTTGGCCAGAAGGACATCAATTGACGCAGGGAGGCCATTTGAAGTCCCGGCCACTGCCAAAGTCTGCATTTAGCAGTGGGCTCGTGAGCCGCATCCGTTTGACGGATGGCTCTGGGAAGTCTGGAGAGCCTTCAATTACTCACAGCTCGCGGCTCTGGGCACTTGACAAGCCAAACATGAGACGGCACTTTTTCAGAGTGCGGTTGCGTGTGCCGCTGGCTTTTGCATTCTCTTTTTTCTTTTCTTAACTTTATGGGATTTGTTCGTAGTTTTGCATCTTCTGGTCGTGGCCCGTAATGCACGTCTTGGCACACAGTACCTTTTGGTTTTTAAAAGGCAGATTCATCACTGGCTTGTTAATTGCGGGATCATTCTTCCGAATATATCTTCTCGTGGGATGCTAGCTTTAGTCCACAAACACTTTGCCAACAATGTTCTGCATATTTAAGACTTGCCCCATTTAAAAGCTGTAAAAGCTGTGGTCCAAATTCGCAGTCACGCCCTGAGAGCCCCGAGCTCCAAGTGACATTTCTGTTTCTTGTCTCACACAGCTAAACGGATGTAAATCACCACCGTTTTCTAACTTTGGCACCTCTGCACATCGGATTTTTTTTTTTCTTGACCTGAGCCCTTTTGTGTTACGCAGCCAGAAGGCTCCACACGCACCTCTGAGTTGGAACCGAACGAGTGTGGAGGCTTTGAGGAGAAACAGCCGCCTCTGTTCTCCCCACTCGGAATGTCAGGAACGTAGCGGCCAATCAGCCTCGCACCTCCCCAAAATGTCATCGGTTGGCGGGGTTCTTGTAAACGGCCAGGGGGAGAGGAGTGACAACGCAGAGCGCCCTCGTATATCGCAGCGGCTCCCACTTTTCCCTTTTCAACGCCATTACAGGGCCGGCGGTAAGACAGACAGAGGCTCTGAGTTTAGCTGCGAGTAAAGGATTAGCTGCCTCACACCGTCAAAATAAGAGTCCGGAAGAGGAAAAAAAAAACTTTTTTATGGCAGCGTTATGGTTGCCTTCAAAGGACTGGTTGGCACTGCAAGACTGTTAATGTATTTTTTATAGATGTACAAATACACGTGAGCACACAATCCTGAATTCTGAATCCTTCCCATTCATCAGGGAACCCACGTTACTCTGTTGATCAAAGACAAATGTCATCAAACACGAGTTATCGCTTAAACTTTGCGCAAAACTTCCTTTTAATTTCTGTGCGATTATTATCATGGGAAATGCAGTTTATGGCACTTACACGACAATTGTACACTTTTCAAGCTCTGGCAAGTTTGTGATGGGCATCAGGAGGACTTTTTCTTTTTTTTTAATCACCGTGCGATTAACCAGCCGTGAATTCACCTGCCGTCACGCCGCTAATTCCCCTCCTTGTCAGCGAGGCTCTGTCTTTGGCCGTCCATCTCGCCGTCCCATCTCGGCATCTGCTGTGAGCGGCTCAATCTCTCGTCTCCTCTCACGGCGTTAATGGAGGCAGATTGAGACTCGCCGAGGAGAAGAGCTGCTGATTTGCCCAGCGTGAAATTAGACTGTTGTGGCGAGCAAGAGCGAGACCTCTCGCCGCTTCTGGGCTCCTTTTTTCGAGACAGCCGCGGCGTCGCCATGCCGCGTATTTGATGCTGCTGATCAGCTGGAAAAAACCCTCGCCTTTGCAAAGCCACCGCTAAGCTGCATCTCTGAAAGTTTTGACCCCTGAGTTACACCTGATGTCTGGGTGGTGAAAAATATGTAACGCTTTTATTTCTGTATCGTATTGTTGGATGGAAAATCCAATGTAATTCTGACTCAAAATGAAGATATGAGGATGCACATTTTTTCCAAGGTTCCACATTTTTTCCAAGGAAAATAATTAAAAAATAAAAAAAACACAGTGCAGGCTTTGCCCTTTTGTGACAAACTTGGCCAAGCCACGAAGGATGCGCCGCCGCCGGAGCTGCACAAGCGTTCAAAGATCCGCTTGATTCCCTTCCTCCATCCTCTTGTCCTGCCCTCCGGCCCTGTTTCTCGGCCTGCGTTTATTCAAGCGGTGATAAAGAAGGGAGTGACAGGGCTGTATACTCCTCACAGCTGGAAGCTGATGGGACTTTTTACAACCCAGTGTCGTGCCTGTGAGAAAATGCGGCGGTCGGAACCGGGAGCCCCTTCATTCCCAGTGCTCGGTCCTGATTGGAGGAATGACCTGAAACCTCACACTTGTTGATTGAAGTTCCTGTGCAATTATTTTTTTTTTGAAATGTATTTATCTGCGGATTTAGAAAATCTATCCATCCCTCCTCCTGCATTCTCCACTTATTCAACTGAACATTTCTGGGGGCCCCGTTTCCTCTGCTGAGGAGTTATGTCGGAGCTCGGCTCAGCTGCCGGGTTAAGCCTTAAATGCAGGTTAATTATTACAGTGGTGGGCCGACTGCAGATTAGAGTTCGCCCCCTTGTTCGGCGGCACACAGGGAGGTTTTGTAAGTGTACAATAGAGGTGGCGGGGGGTGGGGGGGGACATATTTTACATCCTGTAAAATCCTCTCTCATTGAGCAGGGGGTTTTATTTTGAAGGCTTCCTTTTTGTTTTTTTTGTTTTTTGAAAGGGTACAGTAATGGAGCGGCGGGGGGAGGGGCGGCGGGCGTCTATTAGCACTGATGTCGAACAAAGACCCCTCCAGACCCCCCACCACAAACTCATGCAAAACCTTGAATAGCTTGAAGAGGCAAAATCAGTTTTGTGCAACGTCCGTGTCATTTAATTTGAAAAGTCGCTTCAGAGAAACTTTGGATGCAGACGAGCAGTACGAGTGCTCGTTGAGTCGAGAGCCTGGTTGTGAAGTACTGTTGACCTTCTGCGAAATAGCTGTGTGTGTGTGTGTGTGTGTGTGTGTGTGTGTCTGTGTCTGTGTGTGTGTGGGTGGGTGGCAGCATGTGAAAAGCCATTCAGAATCCAGGGCTGTATTTGAGGGCCCTACACACACACAAACACACACACACACACACACACACACACACACACACACACACGCGTTCAATAATAAGGGATGTAACACAGCACCACAATTTATTAATTTGGTAAATCAAACTTTTTTTTTTTGAAAAACATCGGAGGTCCAAACCGACTACTGCATTCCAGTGCTAGTTGCTAGTTGGATGTGCAAATGCTGCTGTTGACGTGGGAGCGTCTCACTCCGAATGTAACCTTTAGCGCATTAGCGAATATCGGAATATTTCCGATATTCCGCACACACGATGAATTGACATGATGGGGAAACTGCAGGATTAGAAATCATGCTTTCATTCATCTGAATCAATAAGGGGGCTTTACTTCATTTGGTCTCATACTCAGTCCGAACCCGCCCTGCAGTACCCAGCCCCTGGTGTCGGCTCAGCGGGATTTGGATCTGCATTTTGCGCCGAGACGCTTAACGGCTGAGCGGAACATAAAGTGCGAGTGAAAAAAAATGATAAAGGGACGCATGTTTGCCCTCTGACGATTGTGAGGGTGCGTTCATGTGTGTTAATTCTGGTCGGAGCCATTAAAACGCAAGCTAACACCCACCCACGCCCACTGTCTCACACACACACACACACACACACACACACACACACACACACACACACACAAGCTGCACGCTCTTATTTAAATATGTGTCTTTAAGGAAGTCCTGTGACCGGGCCAGACTTTCCCCCGACATGAATCACTTGGAAGCAACAGCCTCTGAACTAAATTAACTCCCCACCACCACCACCACCACCCCGCTCGCCCTTAATCACATTAGCCTAAGTGATATGGGAACGGCGGGCCAGACACACGCACTCGCACCCGTCTTTCACCCCCGCCAAATAAAATAGCCACTCCTCCGCAGCTTTAAGTTGTCTTAAGCTCCATCTTTTGGCATAATAGGCCATTTGCTCTTCAGAAAGACCTCAGGCTGGAATAATGAGGATCAGGACGAGGGGGCAGAGCGAGCCGCAGGGAGAGAGGGAGTAGGAGAGAGAGAGAGAGAGACGGGTGAGGGAAAGAGGGTGGAGCGGAGGAGGAGCGCTAACACAGGGCTAATACCCTCTTCCTGACAAAAAAACCCCAAAACACCTGTTTTGTCCAGGGGGCGGGGCTATTAGCCGCCGCTGGAGTTCTTTTGGAGTCGCGTTGCATTTAAAAAGGAAGGAAAAAGAGAGAGAGAGAGAGAGAGAGAGAGAGAGAGTCAGGGCTGGATGGTCTCCCCTCTGGAAGAGAAGGAGAAGTTATTTCACAGCAGATTAACGTTTTGTGGTCATAATGAATCCACCCCCTCCCACCCCCAACCCTCCCACTTGTGTCATTATACTGAGCGCTCAATTCGAGGTGATTTATTCTCCATACGAAGACGATGGCGGACGGCTTATTGAAAAGAAGGTCTGCGCTCTCAGGGCCGACTGGTTCGGCGATACTTAATAATAAAAGTATCGCCTGAAGTGAAGCTGAAGTGCGGCCGACTGCTCGCGCCTTCGTGTCTCGCCTCCAACGACGAGTGCCGACCGAATGAAGAAGCAGCTGGACTCTGGAATGACTTTTTGCATCTCTTACTTACAGCACCCATGAAATGCTGCTCGGAATAAGTCTCCCAAACTAAAGTAGGCTAGGTTGGTCTAATTGTGTGCGAAGCGCTGACTTATTATCAGGCCAAGTGTCCGTTGCTGTAGTCAATACATAACATGTCATTCTGCGGTGTGGCCAGCAGGGTAGTGCGAGTCTTGAAGTTTGTAACCTTGCAAGATGTTGTACGTGTAAAACTTGCCTATCCGTCCTTCAAATCCTCCAATCTGAAACGTTTTCAGCCGGTCATAGCCTGGCTGAGCCGATCACTGTCCTGAGAGAATGTGTGCCAGCTTTTAGGTTTTAAGAGAAAAAAAACAACTAAAAACCTAAATTTGCAAAAATCAGATCTGTATTTTGCGATCTGTAAAAGTTACCCAGAGTATTTTTCCTGAAGAATTTCAAAAGACACACAGTTAGACATTCAGATTCCCATGATTGCAATTGTATGTCCACAGTGAACATCTCTAATCTGAAACATTTTCAGCCGGTCAGAGTGTGACTGGGCCAATCAGTGTCCTTTGAGGAGAAAGGGGTGGAGCTGCCTGCAGCCAATTGACTTTAGCTCAAGAAAGAGCAGAGACGAGCACAAAAGTCTGCAGTCGTGACTTGCTTTTAACTGGCGGTTCTATGCAGCATCAGGCGTCACGGCACGCACCAATAGGAAGCCTCACACTGGTAGTCGCTGATGGTCCGGATGGTCCGTGTTCATCCACTTACACTCAAAAGATTTTTTTTTCCTAACATGAAACACCCTCTGTTTGATTTTTTTGGAAGGACAGAGTTGTTGTATGATTCATAACTGCTCATGAGTAGTTATGGAGTACATGGGGTACATGGAGTAGTAGTCTTTCCTTTCATGCGTCAACACTGGATTTGGTTCTGTTCAGGACAGAATGTCTCCATGTGTTCTTAGTTAATAATCGATGAAGGGAAATCTACTGGTTTCTGTGTGTGTGTCTGTGCGTGTGTGTTTGTGTGTGTGTGTGTGTGTGTGTGTGTGTGTATTTCCTGGTAAATTGCTCCCAGTTTCTGCCGGGTCCAGCCCATCTTTTATGGATGAGCCTCTCATGCCTCGTGAACACGGCTCGCCATCAATCTGCATCAGCTGCGCAAACATTGACCGGCATGTCCGTGTGTGCGTGCGTGCGTGCGTGCGTGCGTGCGTGCGTGCGTGCGTGCGTGCGTGCGTGCGTGCGCGTGCGTGCATGCGTGCGTGCGTGTGTATGTGTGTGTGTGTTGCCCTGCACAGGGAGCGATTGAGATGAGCAAGATTTATAATTTTCTGTGTTTGCTCCGAGTGGTTGTTTTTCTTACTCTCCGCGCAGACGACACGTTTATTTGCTTTATTTATTTGATCACTGACGCCGACGGCCAATTTTGAACGTGCGTAGAAACAATTTTCGTTTGCAAATATTGCAGACGTGATGCAACAGTGCATAAAAAAAGATTTTCAAGTCCCCCGGTTGTGGTCGGGTTTTGTCCAGTGCAGCTAATAACTGAGCTAAAGTGCTCCGCTATTTCTGCTCATTACCTCCTTCTCCTCCTCCTCCTCCTCCTCCTCCTCCTCCTCCTCTTCATCATCATCATTTACCATCGTCTTCCAACTTCATCCAACCACTTCCTGCCCACCACAGCAACTCAACGTCTGTGTGCACACTTTCAGATCTTTCTGGATGTCGACTGTTTGCTAACTGTGCTCCTCTCTCTGTTTTCCTCCTCTGCCTTCCGAAGCTCACAAATATATAATTGCAGGTAAGCAAAACAAAATGTCCTGAAGATGTTCAGTTGTCCAGTTTTTTAAGGTAAAATGCGTCTTTTCGAGTCTTCTGTTAGAAACCGGAGGACAAAACTAAACTAGGAAGTTGTGCTTTTTCACACACGGCGCCACTGAGTCAAGTTGTATTGCTGCATTGGTAGACAATATCCTACCTTGCATGAGAGTTGCTGCTGCAGGGATTTAAACAAGTAACCTACAGTGAACCGGTGCACAGGGAGAAGTCATGGTGAACACGGGAGACAGAGAAACACACAAATACACAATAATGTCCTTAATATACAGCATAATAATATGTGCAGTGATAACTAGAACTGCAACAAGTTATTTTTTTTTATCAATTGAAGGCAATAATTAAAAAAAAAAAATCAATTGAGTCAACTCTAATAATAACTTCAAAACTCAGTTTCATCCTTCTTCTCAACTGCTGCTGCACGAGTCTCGACAATTTTGCAGCATCACGTGGCAATGAGGGGAGCGGAGGGTGGTGGGAGAGGGTGATGAGGGTGCTGGTGGTGTCAAAGGTGGTGGACGCCGCAGTGCTGCGGGGCTCCAGAGCTGCCAGTGGCCTGTGACCCGCTCGCTGTCAGCTCTCCTCGGGGGAACTCATTAGCTGTGGCCGGCGAGGCCGACCTCCTGTCGTGCACCTGAGGTGTGAGAGGGCGCCGCCGCGCTCAGGAGAAGCCTGCGCGTCAAAGTGGAGCGAACTGAATTGAACTCTGTCTCTCTGTTCAGAGGAGCCAATAAGAAGTGGCGGCCGTGGCGGCCGTGGCGGTAATGACTTCTGTTGTTGCTGCGAGGGGCCTCGTTAGATCGGTCCCACCGTCTGTGAGAAAGCCACGCCCTCGTGTCCTCCCTTCAATCTTTAAAGATGTGAGCTAACATGAAGCCTGTCCTTCAATTTGTTGGGTTTATTTCGCGTGGCGATTTGCTAAAGAGCTCGTAGGAAGTGTTTGTGTTGGGGGCAAATCTTTGAAACGTGTATTTGATCAGTCAGTCAGTCAAACTACGGATAGTTTAGCCAGGACCGACAGGTTTCAGTAGAGCAATGTTAGCTAGCTAGGTGTGGCTAGCTAACATCCTGGTGTTCACCTAAACTCATCAAATCTCATTTGAGGCAAAATAAAAACACCAAGAAACGTCCTCATAAACCCTTGTTTATGAGAGCGTTGTCTGCGTATCAAAACTTTGTGCAAGTTATTGGATTATGTTATGAAACTTTATTGCCGCTGTGCTGATAAATCATCACACAAAACAAAAAAAATTGGCCCGGCATTGCTGCTTGTAGCAGCAGCTGTAAGTCATAAAAAATGACTCGAATGACTCAACTTGTCATCAACTCCTCATCCAGAAAGGTTTCTGTTTGGTTGAGGAATTCAGGGGGGGGAAACAAAACAATGTCTGATTGAAAGCACCATCTGTTGGAGTTCGGCCAGATGGATGTAGAAGGTTCCAGATTGATGACCTGTGTGATCCAGGCTGGATGGTTGCTTTGTTTTGACGTTGCAGAATGGAAAGGGAATCCAGGTAGCTGGTCAGAGAGCTTCTCACCATGGACGCTGCTCACCGTCGGAGCGGGTCGTCTTATGTCCAGTCCCTCGCTCCCTTTTTCCTGCTCCGCTGATTTCCCCTTTTTCCTTGGAAGCCCGAACTCCATTATCAGCCCTGTAATGATGTGACTGCTGGATGCAATTATGGGCCGTCAGGTCTGGGAGGTCAGCGCATGTGGTAATCAGCTTTGGTGGGGGTGGGTCGCAGCCCCGGCAGCTCCTGGATCCCTGTGCGGGCGAAGGGTGAGGTGACGCTCGCGGCAAATGAGAAGCGGCACGCCGCGCATTATCCCACCTGCAGGTGGATAAGTGGCCACCAGAGAGAAACGATGCCAGCGTCGCCCTCGCTGGTCTCTGCAGAAGGTTTGCTCTCTGGCTGACGAGGACAAAGAGGCTTTTGTTTTATTTGAGTTTTTTTGCTGCTGTCTTATTCTTAGGAAATCAAGTAGCAGAGTGAAGGCAAATGAATGCAATCTGAAGAAACATACTCACAATCCGGCACATTGTTGGCTTGATTCTGGGAGCTCAGCATGACTCTGTCTCGATCTTCTATCTCCGTTGTTTTCCTGGAATAAAAAAAAATCAATGCATTGGGCATCATGCACCTGACCTTCCAGCTGCAGTCTGGAGTAACACTTTACAAGTGTTGTTTAGTTGTTGTTGTTGTCTTTTTTTGGTTTCCCTCTGGAGCTTTTCGTGGCGGCCTACAGCAACCCCACATGGAGTTCCTCACATCTGAAAGGAAGATGAGTGGCTTTACAATCCGGCACGGATGTAAAATTCTGTTGGAAAAAAAAGTTTTCTAGCTGAGTGCCGAGGCAAGACCTTGGGTTTGTTGAAAAAAGAAAAAGAAAGCCTTTATGGATCATCATTTGTCTGATCCATAGAAAGAAAACCTGAATGATTTTTTCTTCCCAAAAAGTCAGACACACGGACGTTCCCAGCTGCAACCTTGACATCCTGAAAATGTTTCCCTTTTTTGCCGTTTCGTCTTGCATGGTGTGATCATCCGAGGGAGAAATTGATTTTGCTTCCTTCCAAAAATGATATTCCACACTCAGTCAAGGCCTTTTCCCAGCCACGTCACGCTCATCAGTGAGTGTTCTTGGGCCAAGCTGCGTGTGTGTGTGTGAGTGATATGGTTGACTTTTGTATCGCTTGTCATGTCCCTTTCACTCCTCTCAGCTCGGTTTTCCCTCCTCCTGCCTCCTGGAGGCCGGCGGTCCGGCCTTGGATGGGACAGAGACTCCCCCATCTATCAGTCAGAAAAAGGAAAAAAAAAGAGAGAGTGAGAGAGTGAGCCAGGGCCGCAGTGACCCTCCCACCGCGGTCCTGGTCCTCCCTCCCTCGGCCGAGGGGCTAATGAGCCTGACATGTTGCAAACTCCGGCCGAGTTTCAAGGACCATCCTGGAGATTAATCGTCCCTCTGAAGAGCTCACACTCCACCGCGACCGCATTCATTCATTTCCCAGCATGCCTTGAGATCCAGGTTTCCCGCTATCACGCAGGCGGCTTTGGAACGCCTCTCGGTCGACGATTTATTTGTTGTTTTTGTCAAGGGTCCAAGTATTTCCGCCTGTCTTGAAGACGCCCGCGACGCTGAAGATTTGGCTGCCAGAAGTTTCTTTTCTTTTTCTTTTTTTTTGTCTCTTTGCGTTCTTCAGGCATGCCTGCACGTCTGGAAGTCCCAGCCAAACAATAACAACATTAAACTGTGAAAGTGGGCGGGAGCTCAGGGAGATTCGGGATATTTTGTCATTGACCACATGTGATCTTCCGGAAATGTATCACGTTTCCTTTTGAAGGAAAGTTGCATTTATAAATTTCAAAAATGTCAAAAAATCTTCAAAGATAATATTAAGCAATCAAAAATACTATAAGCTGGATTGGCTGGACTTTCAACCTGTTCCATTTAAAACAGATGCTTCTGCATTGAGTAACGTTTCGTCCGATTGGACCGTCTCCCTCTTGCTAAAGTCGCTCAGAAGCGAAGCGACAACATCTCATCCAGCCAGTAATTAAAAGCCTTCGGCGTCAGTCGGCGTGCCACCCACGGGATCAAAACCACTCAAATAAGATCTGAAAATCATCCAAATACTTCAAATGTTGCTATTCAGGGTGCCAAACCCGTCGTCCCCCCCTCATCTTATCTGGTGATTTTAATCCCTAATATCGCGGCAATCTCGGGCTAAACAGCTGTTGCATCCACATCGAGGTGTCACGGCTGTTTAAGGCGGACGTGTCGGATCCTGCACGGCCGTGTTTTCCACAAGCAGCGTGTGACTGTTTATTTCCACAGGCGCGAGTGCAACAGTTTAGTTCCAGATGTGTGTGTGTGTGTGTGTGAGTGAGCGTAGGAAAGTGTAAACTGAGCCGCCGCTCGCTGCAGTCCGCTCATATTCTGGCAGCTCCTCTCGGCAGCAGCAGGTGACCGGAAGGGATCCTCCAGATCCTGCTGTGTGTTTGACGTATAACAGAGACTCTCCGAAAACTGGCAGGGCCGTGGAAGGAAAGTCGACTCGACTCAAGGCCGTGTAAATCTTTACAGGAGAGAATTTTGTCTCGTAGCCGTGACGGCCAAACTAAACAAGTCGTCTGACGGGATAATTGGCTAAACGTCTCCTTTTTATGAGCGCAAGTTTGAAAGCTGTGATAGGTGAACAACTGGGAAAGGCTTTTCAAAATTTCTGTTTTTTTTTGCAAAGTAAAGCGAAAAAAGGTAGAGTGATTCCAAAGTCCAAGTCATTTTCGAAAGCTACCACTAAAAGGAA
This sequence comes from Thamnaconus septentrionalis, assembly GCA_009823395.1. Lineage (NCBI taxonomy): Eukaryota > Metazoa > Chordata > Actinopteri > Tetraodontiformes > Monacanthidae > Thamnaconus > Thamnaconus septentrionalis. The sequence continues at coordinate 9,219,716 of CM020512.1, forward strand.
GCTTAGCATTTGCATACTACTGAGATTGAAAGTGCTTTAGATGGGAGCTCCAACTGCACTGCAATCTCAAAATTTAAAAAAAAACCCAGCAATTTTGGTTTGAATGTAAAAACATCAATTTGCTCCTCCAGCTGAATTTATTTCCAGGTTCTGTCCGTTCTGGCCGTCCCAAACAAAGCAGAGTATTTATTTCAGTCGTGACTCGGAGCGCCGCCGCTCGTAAGAGAAACATTTGGAGCGCACGCCTGCGGATTAACAGCTGTGATGCGCCGCGACTTGCGGAACATTAATGTTGCCCGGAGGCCAGGCTTATTGAGCTGCACTCTGCACACTTTCTTTGGCATGAACCTCCCAAACCTGCTGCCTGCGAACTGACTCACTCCCGCCGGGCTCACCGCCTTTTTTCTTTTTTTTTCTTCCCTACTGGGAAGCAACAACTTTCCCCGTGTGGCGAAAACAAACCCGAGTGCTGCAGCGGCCCGGTCGGTCACGGCGCCGCGGGTCAGAGCGCCTTCCTCCACCACCTCCCCACCCCACCACAACCTGAGCGGCGCCTCGGCCGTGTTTCTCCCCCTCTGACCCACTTTGGAGCTGGTATCTTATCTCCCAGACTCGCAGTGAACTTTGTGTCTTCTTGGCCCGAGCTCGTTGCGGTGGGTCGGCGTCGCAGCCTCCGTCTGGTTGGTTTCCTCGGACTGCGAATGCAAAGCTCTGCCCCTTTACTCTCTGTTTTGTTTTTCTATGGCGGCTGTGTGATACTCTGATCTATGGCCTTGTGTTTTGCTCTGGTTTGTAGTTTCTTATGAGAGTTTGAGGGGATTTGAAGGTGGCTGCAGTTTTGCTGATATCACTGTGACAGAAGTGTTTTCAGACGGCTGTTTAGTTCGGAACTGCAGCAGCCAATCATTTTTGCAGATCGAGCAAGTCGAGTGAGAGTTTTGACAAATTGACAGTTTTTTTTTGTTTGTTTTGTTTGAAAGTGTGTATGCTCCACTGAGTTTTAATGAACCAGAAAGAGAAATGATGAAAACAATAAGCTGTCACTGCTGGACTAGAACTAATTCACCCTGGCAGCATTTCTTTTTATTATTTAATGACATTTAGATTGCAGCCATTGTGTAATAAAACAGCTGCAGTACTTTTCTCAGCCTTTTATTTTTGGCGCATTTGAAATTAAAGAAAATATCAATGAATATTGAAAAGTGGACTTTTTGTGTACCAGTGTATGATAGTGCATCCTGACTATGCGCTTTTTCCAGTTTTGTGTGAAATATTGCATATTTCAGACAGTCCATCCTTGCCTGCATAGGTTTCAAACCACCTGGACATCATATTGCCACCAACACCAGGGAGGATCTCCAGCTGTAAAATAAATAAATAGATAAATAAATAGATAAATAAATAAACCAAAAGGCCTGAGGCATTCCGAACTGGCACCTCCACTTGAAGCGAGTCAGCAAAAATGTAATCAAGTCAACTCTTTTTGGGAGGTCCAGAAAAATGCTGGTTTTGGCCTGGATGCTGCTCATGCCTCCTGATGAATCTGCTACAGAATGTCAGTGAGGCACTACATTTCACATTTCGCAACATTTCACCTTTAGCCAATGTTGGACTGGCAGCCTTCTCTTTTCTAAGTGTTTGTCTTTTTTCTTTATAAATAGATAAATAAATAAATTTTAATTGGCATTGTGTGTATTGGTCATGGCTGTAACTGTGATTATTGATGTCTGCTGATTAAGCAGAAGCCCGGCTGAATAGATTTTTTTTTTCCCCCTGACAGAATTTATCTTCACCAATGGTGTCAATTTTACAGGAAAGCGGCCGTATATCCTTGAAATATTTGGACTTTTGAAGGGGGACAAATAAATACTTAATATTGACAAATGACTTCAGACACTTACAGTCGATGGGCTGTGTGCACTCGGCTAATGAGCTTATTGGTTTCTCTCCTTATTCACCGCTGCATCAGTCCGATGCTGTGACTGTGACGGACGTCCTCACTCGGTCTCAGGCTGACACTGGAACCTGCACACACGGCCTCCAAGACGAGTGAGCGTCTGCTGCCCTCTTATGGCTGCTTTGGGCACTGCATGTTTGCTGCCCTAAACCGTCTCTCGTCAGCGTGCAGTCACCTGCGTTTTGTTATCCCGCCTTCACGTTGCACCTCGTCTTGTCTCTGTTTACCTTCATGCGTTTTGTTTATGTCGGTTCAAACAGCGAGTTATAGCTTGTCTGTGTCAGTCTGTCGTCATTTTACCGATTGAATATAAAAATCTTGACTCGTGCGTGCAGCCTCGTGGTCGGCACAAACACAGGTCGCAATGGACTGTCTTGCGCCTCTTTCATTCGGAAATACAGCCTCGCGCTCAACCTTCGGAAAAAAACCGCGAATCTCAAACTACAGCAAGATGTGCGTTTACACAGCTCATGAAAACACGGAGTACAATGGTTGAAGATACAAAAGATACGTATTTTTGCATTAGTCTTTTTTTCGTTTTTTTTTCTCTGACCATCAAATCGCACGGAAACGGGGTCTGAAACGCTGCAGTGTCCCATCGGTCCACATGGGGGTGCACATGCTCCAACTGTCAGAAAAGGGAGTTGGCTGCCTCGGACAGCTGATCGCGTCTCCGCGGGTCTCCTGCACGGCTCCTCGGTCCAAACCGCCTCCCCCTGCTCGCCGCCCCCCCCCCCTCCCTCCCTCCCTCCATCCTTCCTCCCCGGGCCAACAGTTGTCAAACAATATCACGGCGGCAGACTGACGACATTATAATTTAAGTGCTTTCATTTTGCATGAAAAACAGCCGCAACTCGGTGAGAAAACTGCGCTGTCACAGTGCGTCTTTTGGTTTAATGATTTTTTTTTTTTTTTACGACGCATCTGCTCTTGTGTGTGTGTGTGTGTGTGTGTGTGTGTGTGTCTCTCTCTCTCTCTCTCTCTCTCTGTGTGTCTCTCTCTGTCTCTCTCTCTCTCTCTCTCTCTCTCTCTCTCTCTCTCTCTGTGTCTGTGTGTGTGTGTGTGTGTGTGTGTGTGTGTGTGTGTGTGTGTGTGAGAGAGAGAGAGAGCGAGAGAGCCAGGGGTGACAGGAATGAGGAACGAGTGGAGGAGGCTGAGAGATTGATTTCAGAAATATTATGAGCACATCATACATACATACACACCCCGATCGTTACAGCGGGAAAACAAGAAGGAGAAGAAGAATAAAATAAACTAGCCCTGCAAGCAGGATTGAGCGGGACTGAGCCGCCGCCGCCGACGCCGACCCCGATGACCCCGACCGCCTGCAATTGCCCCGTCCTCTGCCGGCGCCCGGCGACTGATGAGACAAACACGTGGATGTTTGAATAGCGTCTGTACGACTTCTCTAAAGGAAACTGCAGCCATTTATGTGTGTTAAAAAAAGAGGAGAGATAGAAAGGAAAGGCGTTTTTGCAACCTTGGACACCTAAGCTTAGAACTCAGCCATTTCGGGCGTCTACATGAAAGATACTAGTATCATCTTTTAGCTAGGCTGTGCTGCAGTTAAATGTCTGTTGTTATGGGGCGTTGTTCAATCACAAGCCAGCATTTATGACTGACATGTTTTAATAGCCTTTGATCATGTTCTGTCTGCCAGTTGAGGAAAAAAAAAAAAAAGAAAAAGAATGTTACGCAATCAGTGTCCTTTATAGTGGATCTTGCATTGTCAAAGCCGATCCAACGTTCTAACTATATCCACAAATATGAAGTGTTATGACTTAGAGTCTGGTTGGAGGGCCGTTGCACAAAAGCGGTTGGAAAAAGCAAAATGTTTTTGATGATTCTTTGTAATGAAGGTCCAGACTATGTCTTACTGAATTTTCAAGCCCGTTGGACTTGGCGCTTTCTGAGCCTTATGATTTTAATGTGAAAACCAAAAACGTGGGAATAACTCACTCCCTGTATGTCGGGGACAAAGGTTAGAGGTACAAAATGTCGGGCTTGAAGAGGCGAAGCAGCGTGGGTGTTCTCCCCATCTTTTTTCGACCTTCCTAGTGGAAGCTAGGGCCATTTGTAATTTGTGGCCAATTGTAGTTGGACGCCTCTTGGGGGCGCACGAAAACGGTTGGAAAAATCCCTCTTTTTTTTGATGATTCTTTGTAATGAAGGTCCAGTCTATGTCATACTGAATTTTCAAGCCCGTCGGACTTGCGCTTTCTGAGCCTTGTGATTTTAACGTGAAAACGAAAAGTGGGAATAACTCTCTCCCTGTTTTTCGGGGGACATAGGTTAGAGCGTACGAAATGTCGGGCTTGAAGAGACGAACGCGTGGGTGTTTCCCCCATCTTTTTCGACCTTCCTAGTGGAAGCTAGGGCCATTTGTAGTTTTGGACAATTGTAGTTGGACCCTGTAGGGGCGCTAGAAGTGGAATTTTGCCTTTTTGTCTTCATTTTATTTCATTGTGTACCAGTTTCTACCTCCGTGCCGAATTTGGTGAGTTTTGGAGCAAGTTTTGTAAATAATAATAAGAACTAGCCCTGCAAGCAGGATTGAGCGGGACTGAGCCGCCGGCCGACGCGACCCCGATGACCCCCGACCGCCTGCAATTGCCCCCGTCCTCTGCCGACGCCCGGCGACTGATGAGACAAACACGTGGATGTTTGAATGACGTCTGTACGATTTCCCTAGAGGAAACTGCAGCCATTTATGTGTGTTAAAAAAGAGGGAGAGATAGAGAAAGGCGTTAAGCCTCCAAACGAGCAGGAGCAACCTAAGCTTAGAACTCAGCCATTTCGGGCGTCTACATGAAAGATACTGGTATCATCTTTTAGCTAGGCTGTGCTGCAGTTAAATGTCTGTTGTTATGGGCGTTGTTCAATCACAAGCCAGCATTTATGACTGACATGTTTTAATAGCCTTCGATCATGTTCTGCCTGCCAGTTGAGGAAAAAAAAAAAAGAAAAAAGAATGTTACGCAATCAGTGTCCTTTATAGTGGATCTTGCATTGTCAAAGCCGATCCAACGTTCTAACTATATCCACAAATATGAAGAGTTATGGCTTAGAGTCTGGTTGGGGCCGTTGCAGCGGTTGGAAAAAGCAAAAATGTTTTTGATGATTCTTTGTAATGAAGGTCCAGACTATGTCTTACTGAATTTTCAAGCCCGTTGGACTTGCGCTTTCTGAGCGTTATGATTTTAATTTGAAAACCAAAAACGTGGGAATAACTCACTTCCTGTTTGTCGGGGGACAAAGGTTAGAGGTGCAAAATGTCGGGCTTGAAGAGACGAACGCGTGGGTGTTTTCCCCATCTTTTTTGGACCTTCCTAGTGGAAGCTAGGGCCATTTGTAATTTGTGGTCAATTGTAGTTGGACGCCTTTTGGGGCGCACGAAAATGGTTGGAAGCATCCTTTTTTTTTGATGATTCTTTGTAATGAAGGTCCAGTCTATGTCATACTGAATTTTTAAGCCCGTCGGACTTGCGCTTTCTGAGCTGTATGCTTTTAACGTGAAAACGAAAAGTGGGAATAATTCACTTCCTGTTTGTCGGGCGACATAGGTTAGAGCGTACGAAATGTCGGGCTTGAAGAGACGAACGTGGGTGTTTCCCCATCTTTTTCGACCTTCCTAGTGGAAGCTAGGGCCATTTGTAGTTTTTGGACAATTGTAGTTGGACCCCTCTAGGGGGCGCTAGAAGTGGAATTTTGCCTTTTTGTCTTCATTTTCTTTCATTGTGTACCAGTTTCTACCTCCGTGCCGAATTTGGTGGGTTTTGGAGCATGTTTTGTAAAATAATAATAATAATAATAATAAGAATAAACATAGCAAATACAATAGGGTCTTTCGCCCATTATGCGAAAGACCAGTTCATTCGAACTGGTCTTTCACTGGCTCAGTCCCTAATAAACATAGCAAATACAATAGGGTCTTTCGCCATTGCGAAAGACCAGTTCGTTTCGAACTGGTCTTTCACTGGCTCAGTCCCTAATAAATAAAAAATACAGTGGGCAAGGGAGCTTTGAAAGTGCGTGTGGGGGGGGCGTTGGCTCGAGCGCATTCATATTTAATTTGTCATCCGAAGCCGCTGCTGTTGCATCAGCCCTCGTCATTGTCTTGACCCATTGTAGCGGCGCTGCAACCCAGTAGGTCAGAGGCGAAGAAGGGGAACACGTGCGTATGTAGGTTATGGAAAAAATAATATAATCCCTTCTTTCACCCATGAGCGCACCTACTGTACGGCCCCAGAGTGGAGGATGGGGGGTTCATCTGAGCGTGCACGTGCCCAAGGGGTCCCTCTAAGTAGGTAAATGTGTATATGGGTGGAGGTGGTGGTGGTGGTGGTGGGTGGGGTTTATCCCATCTGCCGTGTGTGTGTGTGTGTGTGTGTGTTTGTGTGCGTGTGTGTATGTGTGTGTGTGTGTGTGTGGAGCCGTCCCCCCAAAAAAATCCCCCACAGTGTCCAGCCTGCAGATTAGGAGGCCAGTGTGGAGCCCCTGACCCAGAATTCTTCTTACCCCATCACACACACACACACACACACACACACACACACACACACACACACACACACACACACACACACACACGCACACACCTCATTTCCTCCTCAGGCAGGACAGACGGCCTCACGGGAAAGACTCAGGGTGAGGTCTCCATTAGCGGGCCTCCTCCCCTCCTCATCCGACCTCCCCCCTCCCCTCCCATCCGCGCCGATGGTCGTGTTGCATTCACAGACATGTTGCTGATGAAAAATGGGAGATAAAAGCGAGGGTGTCAGCCGCGGATTGTAGTTGTTGGGCTAAAAGTGTTGGGGGAAGGGGAGGGGAGGGGATGGGAGGGGGGACGGTGGGGGTTACAGTTAGCCTGCAGGGGCTCAAAGTGTAATTCCGCGTATTAATGTCAACAGCGCTAAAGCCCTGTGCCATATCACACACTTGCATTAGCATGCTTAAATCCAGTGCCCTCGTTGTGCGCTGCGGCTAAATGTTGTCGCGGGCAGTTTTGCTCCACATTTCTTCTTTTTCTATAAATATGAATATATCTATCCAGCATTCTGTCAATATCCTGTTTTTTATTTAATGCAAATAGATCTCCCTTCTTAGCCATCTGCTACATACCGTGAGAATTAACTTTGTGCGTGTATGTGCTCAAAATATTAAGCACATGTTAAGCACATGCATGTTTCTGTGCAGCACAGAAACATAAATTACATTAAAATTGCACACTTACGGTTCGTATTGGGGTTAATCGATAGGTCAAAACTATTCAATGACATTTAATCCCCCCCTTCATTGATCATTTTACATCACTCGTCAAGTTAAAAGAAGAAGATGCTGATAATAATATTCTAAGTGTGATGTCATCAGATGACAAGAAGTATTTTTTTAGGTGCATTATCTCTCAGGGAATGAAGAAAGTTGCAATTATTGGTGTTATTACCTCAGGAGACTTGTTCATTACTACTATTTGATGATGAATGACTTCCATTCCAATGAATTCCATATTTCAGTATAAAAACAATCTGTTTGTTTTCATATACTTCCCCATCCTGATCACCCCTCACTGACTAGATGTCTGAATGTGATCATGAAAAACAACATCCACTGATACTGGCTGCAAAAGTAATGTTTTTTTTTCCTTCCCCCTTTTGTTTGGTCCCTTAAGCATTTACTGAATAAAAGATTGTCAGAATTTTTTATTTATTTTTTATTTTGAATTATGCAACAGTATAGTCCTTCATGCATGTGGACCCCCTTCCCCCATTTATCCATCTGCTTTACCTCTGTCACTGCTGAGCCCCCCTGCTGGCCCTGATCCATCCACCCACCCACCAACCATCCATCCTCCCATCCATCCATCCATCCATCCATCCATCCATCCATCCATCCATCCATCCACAGACCTTTTCCTTGGGCACTGACCCGTTGGGGGGGCTTTTGTCTGAGATCCAGGCCACACCCAGTGTCAGAGACCCAGTTTCCGTCTTGTTTGTCAGCCCCCCCGGAGACCCTGCTGCACCACCCAGCTCCGCTCAGCCAGCATCCTCCAACGCTGCGGCCAGTCAGTCAGTCCGTAATGAATCTTCTCTGACGTCTCAACAATAAGATCAGACCTAATTTAGGGAAGAAAAAAAAAAAACAGACAAGAAAAGACGTCTTTCCCGACCGGCAGACTACGTGTGCTTGATGCTCTCCAGCACAGCCTGTTCCTCCCGTCTCCACTGGACCAATTACCGCCACCGACAGTGATGAATTTTGATTTGTGCCACGCCGGCGTCTGTCCGCGCGCTCGCCGTCGCGCCGAGGAGGCTTGTTTGCAACACAGCCCCTCGACGCCCCCACTACCCAACCCCACCCCATGGGAAAAAATGACTGCAGCGTGATGTGTGGGGTTTGGGCCTTTATGACCAAACCTTTGCGTTCAAAATACAGTTTTTATTTTTTATTTATTTTTTATTTTTTTATTTTTTGCTTTAATGGAACATACGGCCCATCGAGTAGGTTGTGGGAGGCGGCATCTAAAAGCCATTAGCGGCCCGGGCTTCCACCGAATCCCTAATGACGACGCGTTTGGAACAATGCGTCCGCCGCTGCGAGCCGCCGCTTGAAAGTCATTGTTGATCAAATGGAATAAAAATGGCAAACGCTGCCCTTTGGCTTCGCTGCCGCTCCCAAACAAAATTTAAAACCCCCCCAAAAAAACATTTTTGTTGCCTGACAGCTGTTGGTGGCTCAAATGGCTTCTTCTCCTTATTTTTAAATTCTGAGAATAACTCAGACATGACATCATGAAATTTCTAGCCCCCATTAAAACTTTTCCCCAAGTGTCCTTTTTCCCCCATTATCGCTCAAATGAAGCCGTAATCCGTTGTGTAGTTAATTGAATAAAGTGGCTGCGGTGGGGATTTAAGACCTGGCGTATTTTGGTTAGTTGTGCCCTGCGGTGAGCCACAATTCTCAATTTTCTTTTTGCTGAAAAAAAAAAAAGCAGCAGATAACGAACCCCTAATTGATAAGATAAACAGTCTGTTGTGAGTCTTTCTCTGCCAACCCGCGGGAGCGTCCCGTCTCGCTAATCCGTCTGCTCGTTTTCCCAACGCCGAACACGCGACAAGGCGTCGTCGCTACCGGACGTGTGCGTTACCCGGACTCACTTTTGTGATGTAAACATGGGCGGAGAGCTCCTCGCTAGAGACAGGAAAAATCCAGGGCGGAGCCAGTGGGGGGAAGGGGGATGGTGGCGAGTCCGCTGGCTGGGAAAATGACGGGGAGGCGGCTGCACAGGCGACACGCTGCACGAGAGGAGAGATTGGCCTAATTGGCACTTTTGGCCCCCGTCTTGTCACATACCTGCTTAATTGGCGTGCCGGGAGGTTGGTTGGTCGGGGTGTGGAGGGGAGGGGGAGTAGAGGGGGATGGAAAGCAAGTGCCGTGGAATTTGTGAGCGGAAGCGAGCTTAGAGTGCATCTCTGTGGGGGGAATAAGGAAGAAATACAGAGCAGAGGCTCATCAGCATAAAGCATTAAAGATTTACACTGACCCAGAATGTCTTCCCAACACCGTCTGTCACAACCGTCATACTTCCCTTCCCTCCTTCGCCTCCATCCGGCAGCTCCGAGGACTCGGATCTATCAGCTGCTTGATAGCGAGGACTCAGCAGGCAGACCGGATCAGACTCGTCCGGTCAAAACCGCCCGCGGTGGAATCAGTCGGCCTCGTCACTTTTTTTTGTCAGTTGGAATTACTTTGGCGACCCGTCTTTTGTTTGGCAAAACTATTTAAAACAGCAAATTTCAAGTTAATTATTGACTCATTTTGCAGGCTTAATTATTTTTTTGCCAGAAGCTTGAAAAACCCTTTGTTTTTTTGCAGAGTTTTGCTGTTGAAGGAAATATAGGGTCAAACCAATTTAGGATACAGTGGGGGAAAAAAAAAAAAATCAAATCTCTTGCGAGTATTTTTGGCTAGTGTCTTAAATTGTCCTCAATCTTTGCAACTAGTGTCCCATTGCTCAGCACTGGACTGGTGGACCTGGACGCTCTTTGGTTCCATTGTTATATTCTTTATCTCTACATCCTTATCAAATTGTTACATACTTATTCCTCCTACTGTTGTCTTGTCTTTTTGCTGTAGTTTCAATTAGCTAATTTATGTAACTGTGTGTCTTGTCACCAGTGTCCTTTGCTGTTTGTGAGAATACTGATACTGATGCTATAGGCTAACTACTAGCCCGTAGCATTACATTTGTTTAACAACTCCAAATGTCTTCAAAGTAAAAATTCTTCCTTTCTGCCTTAAAATTTCTCCCCAAACCGGAGCTTGTAAACTCCGACGAGCAGCTGTTGTCCTCTGAATTCTTTTAGCAGCACCGGTCATTTTTTTAGTTTTTTGTCCCTCTCTCCCCCTCCCCCGCACATGTTTTCACTCCCACGTGACAATCATGCAGAGTGAAGAAGATGCAGCAGCAGCTGTAGCTTTTAGTCCAACGGCCACTGTGGTGTTTTTTTTTTTAGTGGCGGGAGACGGTTCGGTTTATCGTGATGGACTGCAGATGTGTCTTTGTGGCCGGCGAGCTCGGCTGTGCAAAGTGGTTCCGGTTGGGGGGGAAAAAATTACAACTAGGATTAAAAAGAAAAGGGGAGGAAGACGGCCTGTCTCACCCCCTCCTCTCCCCCACCTCCTCCCCTCTCTCGCCCCGTCGGCCGCCTTGTAATCGTCGCCGTCCAAATTGATTTCCAGGTGAATTATTCCCACGTTCCCCTAATAATAATAATCAGTCCCCTTCGCCCTCTCCTGACACCTTCCGTCCCTCTTTTCCGAGACGTGCCTCGTTAATTGCTCGTTTCAATATTCCGGACCCTTCCTGCGCCGGCGCGCTCGCCTCCCAGCGGAGCGGCGGCCGGGCCTGAGTGGCCGCCTGTTAAAGTGGCTGATCTGGTGATTGATAAGGAGTGACCGGCGGGCGATGCCGGGAAAAGAACGGAAAAAAAAAAAGAGTCGGAATGGCTGGGAGGAAAAAAAAAAAAAGAGACGGAGGGAGAGAAGCATCGGAAAAGGGCACCGGCATTTGAATCATTCCTCTTTCTCCGTCCTGGCAGCGAGCCTTGGATCGTCCACCTACGGATCATAAATCACTGCCTTGTTAATCCTCTTCAAGTCTTATCCATCTGGGTAAATGCCAGCGCAGTTTTTCTTTTTTTTTTCTTTTTTTTCCGGGTGAGTTTTAGGATGATAAAATTGCCTCGAGATGATACAAAACATTCAGCCCCTTTAAAGGGAGGCTTTACAGTCGGCATCACACGCCGTCTCCCTGTCCTTGAGGGTCATTTTTTTTTCAGCTTTGTGTCCCCCCCCTCTCTCTACGGAGCCAAAGCAGGAGCTAAAAGGCTTCAGCAGAGTTTTTTTTTATCGACAGCAGAGGGAGGAGCAGTCGATGAGTCAACAGTATTGACTTGGGGGAGTGGGGGGCAGGGGGGTGTGTGTGCAGGGGACTGGGCTGAAGATAAACTCTGCTGAAAGGATGATCAAGCTTTAACTCTAAGTTACGTATTTGTATCATCAGCTGTTTGGGGCCTAGAAGCCAAATCCGGCTCTGAGCCAAGGTCAGACGTACACGGTAGACTCCTTTATGCCGCACATAAATATCAGTGCGCACGCACACACACACACTGATACCCGCTGTATTCTTGACAAATCAGAGCTGAATCGGAGAAAATCCCAGTCCGGATCGCTCGTCGCCTTCCTTTTAATTGGCGCCGTTGCGGATCAACAGTTTGCAGAAACTGTTTCTGGTGCCGGTTTTTTAAAAACATTTTTAATTTTTTTTTAATTTCTTCCTTTTTTTGGCTCCAAGTCGGTCCTCCAGAACCGAACAACTGTCGCCGGTTGGCCGAGCCCAACAACAGCCTCTGATTAGTCCCGGACCGACTCGTCTCGACTTGGCGTCCAATCCGGACACTCGGGCGTCGCTCTTAATTGGATTTTCAGTGGCGCTTTATCAGCCTCTCGACGAGCTCAACAGCGACGGAAGGAGCGCCGTTGTTGTTTGGTTTCAGTTGGTCGCCATTTATTTCCCCTTTCTCCTTTCCAAGGAGACGAGCGGACAGACACTCGTTACTCTGCCTCGCAGCGAGCGCGGAGGCGTTGTGAAAAATAGATGAAGCAACCTTTATAAAAATCGTCCGTCCGTCCCGTTTCTCCAGCCCTCAGGGTCGCCGGGCTGCTGGAGTCGCTCTCAGCTGTCCGGCCATCTTCACACACACACACACACACATAAGGCCTAGAGTCCTGAAATTAAACCTGCAACCTTCTTGCTTGGTGGCAACCCACTGCACCAAAGTGTTAACCTTAAAAAACAAAAATACAATTTCCTAAAAAGCTCCTTTGATTTGAGGACAATCAACCCAGATTTTTTCCCGCCTTCCAGGACTCTGGAACCAAAATGCAAAACATACAAACGCAGTCCATATGTCTTATTGGCTGACAGTTCCATCCATCCATCCATCCATCCATCCATTCCTTCATCAGTTCATCCGTAGCGCTTTGCACTGGATTTGGACAGTGTTTCAGCGGACCAATCAACCGCTACACCCCTAAACAACAACAACAACAAAAAAAGTGTTTTTCTAACATTGTTACAACAAACACGCCCTCGTCTTCCTACATTATGCCCGACATGCAAAAAAAAATTGCTGCAGCTAATATGTTTATTTTTCCTCTACCTCTTCTTCTTCTTCTCCTTCTTTCCCGCTAAGCCGTTGGTTTGATTAATCAGCTAATCCTGCCTGCATTATCATAAAATTGTGCAAAATTACCGCTGAAATGATCCAGAAGCCCAGGTGGTACAAAATAAAAAAGGAAAAAAGTGGGGAGGGGGCGCGTATGAGGGGAAATGGGAGTGACTACTTTACATTCACTGCTTTTCGCGGGTGTGTGTGTGTGTGTGTGTGTGTGTGTGTGTGTGTGTGTGTGTGTGTGTGTGTGTGTGTGTGTGTGTGTGGGCGGCGGCAGCACCTAGGGATGATTTTCCTGGCAGGTGACCCTGCAGCTCGTCCAGCTGCCTCTCACTTCCCGGGCCGGAGTCCAGGGGTTCGAGCTGTCTCTCTCTCTCTCTCTCTCTTTCTCTTTCTCTCTCTCACGCTGGAGGAACCCCCCCCTCCCCTCCCTCATCACCCCCCACCCCCACCCCACAGCGAGGCGCCCTGACGTGTTCTTCTGTGGACAACACACAGACTCACTCCGGGCCCGACAGCGAGGTCCGGAGGTCCGGTGGGGGGGGCGGGGTCACGCTGCTCAACCACCCCCCACCCCCCACGCCCCCTCCACACACACACACCACCATCCCTTCACCCGCCCCCCTCCACCACCCCCACCTTCCTCTGTGGTTGCACCTCTCTCGCCAGCCATTACCCTCTCACTGCTCTCACCCTTTCAACCTCTCGCTGTCACCCCCCCCCTACTCCTCCCCTCCCCTCCCCTCTCCTCCCCACCTCTGTTCATTCTGCCTTGTCAAGCTTTTAACATCTAATCCCTCGTTTCTTTTCCTTTTTTTCCAACCACCTCCTCCTCCTCCTCCCGTACTGGGAATGCTTCTGTTTCGCTTCCCCCCCCGTCCCCCGACCATCTCCCACATCTGCTCCATTCATTTCGCACCCCCACCCCAACCCCCACCTCCCCAACCTGCAATCTCCGTCCACCACTCCGCTACTTCAACCCTCTGCGCTAATTTGCCTTCACCTCCACTTCCCCCCGGTCCAGGCTGGGGCTCCAGCTACCTCCCACCCCCCACCCCCCAACACCACCCGAGATTTGATTGCCTGTGTGTGTGTGTGTGTGTGTGTGTGTGTGTGTGTGTGTGTGTGTGCAAAAGAAAAAGAAGTTGCACTGTGTGTGAGCGCCTGACGGAGAGCGAGTCCCGCCTGACTCTCAGCAGTTACAGTTCACCTTGCTGTGTGTGTGTGTGTGTGTGTGTGTGTGTGTGTGTGTGTGTGTGTGTGTGTGGCTGTACCTTTAACCCTTCTGCTCTGCCAGTAATGAAGCAGATTGTATTAGCAGGATGTGGGAGGGTGTCGCGGGATGGAAGTCAGCCACAGGTTCAGACCCAACCCCCCAGCCCCTCCCCCTTCGCCTCTTTCTCCCTCTCACGCACTCACACGCGCGCGCACGTGCGCACACACACACACATGCATACATGCGCTCCCCCAAGCCCCCCAACCCAGCCGTCTCCCTCAGGGCAACTCAGCAGCTAGCAAATCATTTATCACGCAGTAATGGCTCTGATGATCTCTCCGCGGCTCCCCGTCTCTCCACTTAAGGGGTTTTGCCCCAGATTCTCAATCACAGGGCGGCTGCTGCTGCTGCTGCTGCTGCTGCTGCCGTCGTCATGGGCGCAAAGTGTTGCGTTTGTTGCGCGTGTGTGTGAGCGTGATCGTGCATTTTAGCAACATCTCATAAAAAGCTCCGCCTGAGGTCCACTCACCGGGTTTTCTGCAAGCTGACGTTCACACCCGGCAGTGTGACCTAGGAGGTGGGGGAGGAGGAGGAGGAGGAGGGGAGGAGGAGGAGTAGGAGCTGTTGCTGTAATGGTTGTGTTGTGGCGGCTAGTCAGCGCGGACGTGCAGTGGTGTCCAGTCATAAAGTGCCTTTATTTTTCCTGCTCTTGGGACAAACTTTGTGAAATTTTTAAACCAGACGTGTCAGTGGAAGAGCTTTTATATCTCCGTGTGGAGGAGCGAGACAGAATAAAAGGTAAGGTGAGGGACCCCACCGGGGGGTGTGGCGAGGCGAATTAAGCCCCCACCCCCCGCGGTGAAAAGCGTCCCTTGTTTGAGGCTTTGAAGACAGCCGCCTCAAAACAATAACAACCCGCGTGTGCAGAAAACGCATGCGAGATTCCTTCTTTCATCACTGATAAAGTGAATATTACCATTACATAGATATAATTAATACTCATATTTGTTTTTGTTTTAACGGTTGATCACATTTCCCAACAAAGCAGCACCTGCCACTTTCAGAGAAGAACACGAGCTGCCAAAACCGTGTTTAATTAATTACCATTTATTGTTTGTTAATTGGAAAATGATGTTGTTTCCTGTCATAGAAGTAGAAAAAAAACAAAGTCGCATCGGCAGCTCAGCTTCCTGCTGTGTCTCTGGCTGGAGGTGAGAATATAAAATCATATTTTGTACAAGACTACATCCTGTATATATCCTGTAATGTAGAGCAATTTTTTTTTGTTGCTGGATTGAAACCAGAAACACACACACATGCACACACACACACACACACACACACAGCCGCCGTGAATCATCGGCTGAACTTTAACTCAAGTCTTTACAGACGTTATTTCAATTAGCGGCGTAACCGCGGACTCGTGATCGAGGTGTTATTTTTTTCACCTTGAGACTCTGATACTCTCTGATACTCGCAGTCTCTCCTGAGGAGGAGGCGGCGGCGGCGGCGATGATGTCGACCAATGTTTCCACCGGGTTGCCTTGCAACCTAATGACGACGAGACCTTCAGGGGATTATCGATCTCCCTCATCCGAGTCTCGATTTGCCGCGTCCCGAACCCCCTGCTAATAACGCCCAGAATTAAACATCTCTGGGGCTCATGGTTGACAAGGCGGCCAATCAGCGGGTCACCTTGAGCGCCGGGAAATTGAATCGTGTGAGCTTGCCATGTCGTCTGTAAGCAGCCGACGCAGTCGACTGGGGGCGACGCCGGAGGGAAAAATCAGCGGAATGTCGTCTTTTTTTTCTTTTTCTTTTTTTTTTGCGTTGCCGTCGCGGAGGCTCGGGGATAAACCGCTTGCTCGGCTGAGACTTTGGCGACGTCGCAGGAATAGGAAACTCGGGCGCCACCTGTCACATCCTCCAAGGTTAATCAGACTAAAGGGAAGAAGGAGGGGAAAGTCACCGGAACAGTCGAGAAGTACGGATGTGATTGGAATCTCCGAAATAGAGACATAAAAGCAGGAGGGGGAGAGAAAAAAAAATATTCAAGACTCGCTGGAGCTCAGTGGCATCTTTGCAAACAGCGGGGAGACGGAGAAGAGAGAGAGAGAAAAAGAAGGGCGGACTCACCGGAGTTCAGATCCTTATTTCCCCCTTCATCCCCATGCTGCTCTTTGGTGTAAAGCCTCCCTGTTCAGTCGGATCTATAAACATGAAGTTCAGCTTCTTAATAAGCCATTAAAAAAAATAAAATCCCCCCAAAAACTTTCAAAAGCAATTTCTTTTTTTTTTTTTAATCTCAATGACATTTTTGGTCTTTGGCTGTGTGATAATTGCTCGCTGCTGCCTCACGAGAAGAGAGAGAAAAGAAATCAGATGAATATTGATCCTCTGAATAACTCAGCAGCTCCAGCTGCATTTTTCCTCTTCTTTTGTGGAGCTTCCACTTATTTTTTTCTTTTCCCAGCTAACATTTAACTTCATTTCATATGAATAGAAAAAAAGTGGGGAAAAATATATATATATATATATATATATACATATGTCATCGCTATCAGGGATGACGACCCCTCAGTGGGAGTGACGGCCTGTGGCCATTGTGCACTGTGGGCCCGTGTGAGGTCTAACAGGGGGTCGCAGATCACAGAATCACAGATCCAGGTCTGATAGAGTCATTGTTTGAGGCACCGAGGTTGCTGGAGGAGGGAGGGAAGGGTCACGACCTGCAGCCGAAGAGACAAAACCACCAAAAGACTAAAGGATCACCGTGTCTTTTGTGTTTTTTTGGTTCTTTTTGTTTCGTTTTTTTTTGGTTTCCTGCCACCGCTGCTTTGGATTCAGCCGGCGCCGCCTTCCCGCCCAGTCCGGCCTGTGCCAGCGCGAGGAAGAAATTGCCCGGCGCGCGTTATCATTCAGGAAATGTAGTGGCACGCAGAGACATGAAAGGCGGCGGCGGCGGTGAAAACTGACAGAATGCAAATGGCTGGCAGGTGGAAATGGAAATGAAATGAGATGAAATGAAATGACGGGCGGATGAGGTGTTTCTGCCCCGCCGTCCCGGAACACAGCCGCCCTCACAAGTGACCCAAATTGTCTAAAGCAGCGGCGCCAATCGCTTGCGAGTCCTGCTCCCCCCTCCCCCACCTCACACCCCCCTCCTCTCTTCAGCCGCTCACTTCCTCCCCGCTTCCCTCCTTCCACTCATCACTCGCAGCGGTTTTTCAAAATCAAATCTCACAAATCAACCGCATTTTTTTCCACCCCCCCTCTCTCGCTCTCTCTCGCTCTCTCTCGCTCTCTGTCTCTCTCCCTCTCCCCCTCCCCACGGGAATTCGCCGCGTGGCGGCTTTCCGCGTACGAGGCGTTGCCGTAGCAACGCGGCGATAATTCATCCCCCCGCCGATTTCTCGCGCGGATCACGTTGCACGAGTTCTGATGGGTGAGCGGCGAGACCCGGGATATCAGCCTAATCCTCCCTACCTGCGGTGACGACGGCGGCGGCGGCCGCGAGCTGATTGGTCGCTGTGGTGGGGATGGCGGGGTGCGGGGGGAGGGTATTGATGTTTGATGTCGTACTGGAGGTAATGACCTGCACGCTCCGGCGTGAATCCAACCTTGTTTGTGTGTCGTCGAAACGACTCGCCACTAGGTCCGAGAGCCCGGGAAGCTCCGCCCCCAACCTCGGGAACTCGCCACGCCCCTCCCAACTATTAATATGATCCCAGCGCCGCTACCGCCGCCGCCACCACCGGCTTCTAAATGTCTCTTTTGGTTCGATCGGCGTGATTTTTTTCAACCCGGCCGCCGCTGTTCCTCTTCATTTACTTCGTTTATCAGTTTGTTGTTGCGGATGAATAATGGATGAGGCCCGGCGTCGGGCCAGAGCTCGTCACTGTCGGCCCGTCCGCTCTGAGGGGAGAGAAAAAAAAAAGTCATGCCGCCTGCCGCCCGCCCCCCCCCCTCGACTCGCCTCCCTCCCTCCCATCCTCCTCCATGTGATGGATGAGTTGATTTATTGGCACATGTATGTGATTGAGTTTTTGGCTGTTTGTCTCGGCCGCGCTGGCCGCAGCCGATGAAGATAAAGGGCGACTGCCACGGCGGGGAAGGACGCGTCGAGATCCGCCAAGCGTACGCAGAGGTCTCCTCAAGGGCGGAGCGACACGCTCGGCCCCTTCCTCCATCCTGTCGCCGGGACGCCGTTCCCGCCGCCGGTTTTGTCCTTTTTTCGTGGATGGATGCGTGCCGGCGGAATGGCTTTCGTCCGCCATCCATCCATCCATCCATCCATCCATCCATCCATTGCTTTCCTTTGCTCCGAGGAGTCCATCTAAACGTTCCCCTGATGGATGAGGACGTAGGCACGTACACGCACCGAAAAAAATGACGCCGTAGCTCGAAAGCGGCGGCGGAAAACCATCAAGGAGCCAAAATTGAGGCCAATAACCAGCCGAGATTGAGGGTTTTTCCACTGTGACCCGGCAGGCCGAGGGGGAAAAGGCGCTTTATTGATCCCCGTGGAGAATTTCTATTTGTCTGCTGTACTTATAGATGGAGGTCAAAGGTCGGGCAGGGCAACAAGAGGGTGCTCGGGGACCAGATGCGATTTTAACGCCTCCTGCTGCTCAGAGAAACTTTAACCGGCTGATACTTTTCCCCCCCTTAATTTCTTCAATCAAAACAGGATTTAAAAGGTGGCTTTTCCCAGCTAATAAATAATTTCTGAGCTATAAACATTTTAAAAGGGAGGTTGTGAAAAATCAGTGGCTCTTTTTAACTGGTTCCCCCCCGAAAAGAGAGAAAAAAAAAGATCTGCGCCTCCCTGCCGGGGCTCTTCTCCTGCTCATAAACTTTATGGGGGAGGCTTTTAAAAAACATCCAGCCAACTATTAGATTCACTTTTAGTTTTTATTTTTTCAGCCTGTGGTTTTTCCAGCCATTTTTTTCTGCACGTCATTTATTTCAACGCTGCGAAGCTCCTCGCGGCTCTTTTCAGAGGGGAAGTACGTGTCCGCCGGTGCTTTTGCCGCGGTGGGCGGCTCTGAGGTCAGCGTGCGGCTCCGGGCGACTCGGCCGGGGAAAAACAAACTCACCTGCCGCCGCTGGATCGATGGCTCGCCTGACGTCCGTCGGCGTCGTCCGTGGCTCCTCCGCGGTTCTGAACTCTGCCCCGGCGGTCAATAATGGCCCATTTGTTGCGGCTTTTTCCTCCTTGAAACCCGAGTACGACTTTCCCCGCTGAAACCCCCCCCCCGACCTCAGCGAAGCAAAGTCGCCGCCGCCACAGCTGCCGCCGCATCCATCTTGCGTTCAAACCCTAGCAGCCACTGCTGACCCCCTGGCGAGGTCAGGTCAGGTTTAACGCCGACATGAAAATATGAAAAACGAGAAAAAAAATGTGCGCCCGTGGCCTTAGACACACAGGTCTGCTTGACTATCAATTTTGACCTGGCAATTTCGTTGTACCTAATTATTAATGGCGATGAGAAGCTGATTTACCTTTTAAAAGTTAGAAAAGCCAGTTTGGAGCAGGTCGAAAGCTGTGATAAATGTGTTTCATGTCCCATAAATAACCGCAAGATTGCGTGTTTTTCTTCCGGTCCCTTGAATGAAGGTGTCTGATGATTCTTTGGTCACAGAATGAATGGCTGGAGTTTCATAGATGACCTTCTGTGAAACTGCGGACTGGTCACGTGCATTAGAAAAAAGATGAATTACCCGCCCGGGAAGGTATCCGATCATTCTTTGCTACTCGTCTCGTCGCTCACCGTTTGTTTCCGCCGCTCGGCGACTGCCGTCTCTCCATCCGCTGTTTTTTGACGGGAACCTGCTAATAGAATCCGATGCGCAAATGTCTTTTGAATTCCCCCGATTCATAAGCGCTTCACCTCGCGTCGTCGTTCTCATTTCATTCACACCTTGTTGCTTTTGTACCTCGAGTGCATTATCACCTTTACTTCACACCTGCACTTTTTTTTTTTTATCTTTTTGGTCTAATCAGAACAAAAACCTGCCAGACGCATTCAGATCCCTGCCGCTAAGCGGCTCGTTCATTTCATTCATTTCTCTTTTTTTTTCCCCCTCCCCGGCTGCGATTGCAGCCAGCAAGCGGCCTGTTTCGTCATAGTGTTGCCATATTTCCTGACTCAGAGCTCATCTCTGCTGCACTTTAAATGGCCAGAAATGAAGAAGAGTGGAGGACGAAGGAGAGTTATTCGCAAAGTAGCGCAGGAACATGTCATGTTTGAAGGGGGAAAAAAGAAGGGAAGTCGAGAGCGCGCACGCCATCTGATCGGGCGGTTCAATTATTTATGGCCATTTCATTTATAGGGCCGGGAGTCGACAGGCGGCCAATTAATATTCCCACTCCGGCCTCTTTGTGAGGAGACGCAGCTCTGAGTGATGTGCTGAGATTATGACAGAAACAACAGAGGAAGGAAGGACCGGGGAAGTTGTTACTGCAGAGGCAACCGGGTGGCAGCATCGTAATAGTTTGTTGGCGGCGGTAGACCGGTCCGATGTATTTGCTTGTTTACAGTGTGTTGATGTTGCAGTGATGCTGATCCAACGCGCCTCTTGTACAACGGCTGGAGTGGTTGTAAGCGAGCGAAGGGGACAGTTTGAAATCACAACACTTCCTGTAGGGCTGCTGCTCAGTGAATCATCGGCATATTTCATAGGGAAGTGTTATTTCGAGACACCTGTTCACTTTTTATCACGTCATTCTGAAAGGAATAATTCACCAACATGTGAATCAGTGTGAGTCAAAGTTTCTACATAACTGAAGTTTCTCGGAAAAGGGTTTTGTCCGATGTAGACACAAAATCACTTGCAAAGTTTTATAAAAAAGAAAAAAGTCAATTTAAAAACAAATCACGACGTGTCTCCATATCGCTGCTGTGGCGTCGTCCAAGCGTCTGGAAGACTCGACAGGATCCAACTTGGCTCCAGACAGCGACGCTAACATGCCGCGTCTTTCGCCAAAATACTCGCTGCAGCTTTCTGGAACTGGGGCCGCAGTCTTGCTAGTTAGCTGTTCTTGCTAAAATGGCTTGTTATTTTTTCACATTCTAATTTCTGGGAGGCAAATACGAACACGGAAGTTAACGACGTTTTAGTTTCTGAGCACATCAACGTCAGGTGGAATCGTCCACGTCTGTGAAACTCCAGAAGGGTTTCGTGATCGGAAAATGTAACCCAACGTCGCGGTGAGTGTGGAAATATCTAATCGACCAAAGGTGCCGTGACTCTTGATGATTGCTCCTCCACACCGACCAGCCAGTGGCACACAGAGCCTCTGATGAAGCTGCAACGTAAAGTAGATGATTTCAAGGCAGTAATAACAGTGTTTCCGCTACGATGTTCGGCTCATAAAAAACAATGTACGAAAAATCTTTTGATTGAAGGAGGGAAAAAAACAAAACAAAAAATAACTCCCTTTGCCCCCTTCTTCTCCTCTCGGCTCATCAGTTGGTGGCTCTTTTTGCCTCTGAATAATCATTATTAACTTTCAGAACTGCACTTCCATGAGTTTCTTACTTTTTGACAATAGCGTTAAATGACAGAGTGGCAGCAATCAGAGCTGCTCACCTGCAGTTCTTACCCCTCACTGCCTGTGTGTGTGTGTGTGTTTTTCTGGCGCTAATGCAATACCTGGAGGCCCCCCGATGAAGCCAAAGTGAAAAAAAAAAAACAAAGTTGTAAATTCACTCTTAATGGACTCAAATTCACGCTGTTGGAGATGAGGTGAGGGAACGTCTGTGCGAGATGAAAATATTAAAACACTTGTGCGTGTCCCCAGGCTTGAAATGTGCAGCGACAGAGGCAAGTGGAGACAGCCAATATTGAAATAAGTGAAGTGAAGTGGAATAACTCTTAATGCAGGACCTCTTAGGTCCTCGTATTTTTATGAGTAATGCCGCCACATTTTGCCTGAATGCAATTTCGGCTGCTGCTGCTCTGCCGTTCATAAACACACCCTTTTCTTTTTCTTTTGCCTTAGCAGAATCTACAGAGAAGCACTTTTCTTTTTTTGTCAGCCTCATACCAATAATTTAGCCCGGTGAACCAGACTTGGCTAAAAATTATACATTTATTCAAAAGTTGCTTCAAGGAATCTTATTATGCTTTTTTTTTTTTTTTTTTTTTAACAAAATATCTTTCTAGTCCCTTAATGAACTCATCCAAACTGAAAATGTCCTTTTCTTTGTTCATTTTTTTTTGGCTTTCACCACTTGTTAAAAAGTGTTTGTTATAACGCACAGTGCTTCAGATCAGCTCTTTGTGATGTCACAAAGTGGCGACACCTCTGTCAGGTGGCTTTTCACTCTTTTATTTTTCTGACAATCTCACACCGGCCTTGTTTTCAGTGAAGCCTCAGTCTCAGCAGGAAGCCAATGCCCAGCGTTTACAGAGGGCTGTAAACAGAGGGCTAAACGTGTTGTGTTCTTCAGATCCATAGTTTTTTTGACAGAGTGGGTATATAATCATCTGGCTGGTCCAACCAAGTCCAGAATGAAACATAAAGATAAGAAAAAACAGGTGTAATGTCGGAATTTCAACACGCCGTGCCAAAAAAAAAGGTCTTGTCAAATCTCGCCGCCTCACTTCCTCACTCGACTTGCTGCCCTCTGTCCACACCGACGACCGACGACTGTCTGGCCACCGCTGGGAAAGGGGCCACGGCGAACCAGCGGACGCCGTCCAGCTCGTAATGACCGGTCAACGCCGAGTCTCCCGCCGCTTTCCTGCCGGCATGCCAGTGCGACTTTGGCCGCGTCCCGGCGCCAGATGGCCGACTTGGCCGCCGCCCGACATCTGTATCATCCTTTGGCCTCGCAGCGCCTCGGCCGGGCCACCTTTTATTTATTTATTACATTTTTTTTTCTGCGAGACTGAGCCAGCCACTCACTCCTACGCCCTGGAGTCCCTCCTCGCCGCCGCTTTCTGTACCGCCGCCACCACTATTGACTCCATATGCCAGGCGTCGCTCGCCGCTAACGGCGGCCAACTCGCCCGGGTTGCTCATCTCCTCGCCTGCCGCTGCCGCCCTTTCGCACCGTTCACTTCTCCTCGGTCAGTTTTCCTTGAATTTCGTAGCAGTTTTCCTCATTTCCTACACAGCCGTTAAGGTGGAAATGTTGGCGCTCAAGGCTTCCAATAAACAGGCCGAGGCGGCGGCGGTGAGGATATTACATCCAGTAATAATCATCGTTCTGGGTGTTTCAGTCGGGGTGAGTTGGGGGGGGTAGTTATAGAAACAGCGCACGGCTAATCGTGAGTTACTCCGCCCCTGGACGACTGTCTGCTCATTTAGACAATGAAGACGTGGGGTTGGCGAGGCGGCGGGGTTGAAATGATCACGCCTGGGGCGAGTAGCGCTTTCCTCCGGCTGAGATAAGCCCCTCCCCTGCTCCTCCCTTCCCCCAACCCCCTCCCCGAGGCGGGGAATATATCTGCCTGGCCATTGAAGGGGAAGGTGAATGGCCGGCGATGGGCACTTCCTGGATCTAGCCCGAGGCCGCCTGTGAAAGCAGGTCATGGCAGCGTTGGCTGGAGTGGGAGGTGGAGGAGGAAGAGGTGGAGGATGGGGAATCTTCAGGTTTGACGGCTGCAGGGCTGCTCCCTCGAACAGCCAATCAGGATTCGGTACCGGGATCCAAGATGGCGGACGGATTTGCGCAATCACGCGGAATTTGTTTTGTTTTTGCTGCTTTTTTCTTCTTCCTCTTTTTTTTTTCCATCCGAGCTCACACTGAGCAGTGTGTCACACTGTGACTCACCCATTTTTGAGTCACATTGTGTGCAGCCCACCCAAGAGTGTCAAAGCGTCTCATTCGCACTTACATCAGCTCTGGCAATTAGCAGCAGACTCACCATCCAGTGGAAGAGGAACGATGATGTGTTTGACCGGAACGCAGGAATGTTTTTGCAGACGCGACGCGGCCTTGATTCAAAAAAACCAAAACAAAACAATGTTATAATCCACAATTGCCACGACACGTTTAACGTGTTTAGACTGAGGGCGTGCACGTGGTTCTCAAATATTTTTCCAACTCAAGGCACTTTTTATTCATGAGTATTGTCGGATATTTGGAATGCACAGCTTTTTGCATTTTTGACACTTATTACAGTCAATAAACACCCCCCTCTCTCCAAAAAAAGCCAAAAATAATAATTTTCCACTTTGGGTCTCGTAGGCAGCGGCTTCGTCCTGGGTTCATCACAACTGAGATGAAGCTGATTGCAGAATTTATGGCAAGACAGATCCAAAATTATTTCCAATCATTTTTATCAGAGTTTGGCAGGACGGACTGGGAGAGACAACAGATTGAAAATCAGCTGCGGTCATTTCAAGACAATGCAATGCAACAGCACAATCAAGAAAGCGACTACTGCGACGTGCAAAGTTTCCCTCAGTTGTAAAAAAAAAATAAAAAAAAAAAATTGCATTCCATTATTTGTATTCTCCGTGCACGGTCGGTTCGGCGTAGCTGGAGGAAGTTCAGCATCTTTATTTTATTCGCCCACCGCTATCATCTGCGCTTGTGCCTCCCACTCATATTTTTTTTTACTGTGTTTTTTTTTTTTGCTATCCCTGAGCTTGTGTTAGGCAGAGGTTAATGCCAGTGGCTCCGCGCAGCTGCGAGACGCCCCGATCTCGTCGAGAGCTGCTCGTTTTGACGAGGGAAATCTGCGAATGTGTGGGACGCCGCCGCCGCGGTGCTGCGCGGTCGGAGCGGAGAGTGGGGGGGCGGGGGTACAGAACCATTTGAGCTAATGGTTCCGATAGGCGTTCATACCCACCTGCTAGCACCTCCCACCGTCGCCCGCCGCTGGCTGGGCGAGCGGTTTGGAGCTCCTCCTGCAGCACCAGTCGGTCCGGCTGCACGGACGGATGCGCACGATGGAGTCGAACACGGCCTCCTGATGTCGCCCTAATGGCTCCGACTGCTGCTGCTGCTTATGTCCTTGAATAAATAGCTGGCTCTGGGATGAGATGCTCCTAATAGAGGCGCTTCGAACAAGAAAGTGTTAATGGCTCCCAATAGAGCCGACTGCAAAAATAAACCTTTTTTTTTGGTTTGTTTGTTTTTTTGTATTCCCGCCGTCTATGCACACTCATGCGCCAAACGACGCCGAAAAAAAAAAATTATGACCCACCGCAAATATTGTCCGGGATTATCTTGTGAATAATGCAGACATGAATAGCTGAGTGGTTTGAGTGCAGGTAATTACTAAATGCGTTGTCTGTCTTTTTTTTTTTTTTTTTGAGTTCCTCCCGCTCGCCGACTTCGTTCGAACAGTGCTCAGTTACAGTGGACGGATGATCTTTAATGCCATTAGTGGAGGCTGAGCCCCCCCACACACACCCGTTCACCCCCCCCACCTCCCAGTCTTTGAAAAATGGACGTGTCTAATGGGCCGCCGGCTGTATTCATCAACACACATATCTCTCCTCACGCGCTCATACATACTCATGCAAAGCTGTTGTTGTCACATTCGCCGACGGATCTTTGTCCTCGGAACAGATTGCCGCCGTGGAAAGAGTCGCCTCCGTGAATGAGCTCCGGCTTATTCCGCCGGATGCATTGTTTCCCAAATCAGTTGGATGCCACGAAAAAAAAAAAAAAAAAAAAAAAAAACAAACAAAAAACACCAAGAGACGGTGTTTGGAAAGAGAAGGCAAAAATTGGAAGGTGATTGACTGGCCTGCTTTGACTATGACAAGCCAGTGTACCAATCACAGTTGCTGCTACAGCGAGAAGCTTCCTGTTGGTGGGATCGGAACCGCTTCCTTTTATCCCAGGAAATAAATGTTGTCTGCTGCGAAAAAGCCAGTAGTTTGTTCACAGCAGTTTAGAGCAGCAGATTTAAAATGGTTTCATGCATGAGTTTGGCAAGATGGATGGGTAGATTTAGTGGATGTTTTACTCGTGTTTAGTATTAAATTTGTTTTAGATCAGTGAATTGTTTTATAAGAAAGGCACTCAGTGTTTGTGGGTCTTTTTTTTTCCTGTGTGAAGGACGGCGCAGCTCGGTTCACATCAAACAAACGAGCATATTGTATCATTTGTTTAGTCTGGACCGATTAATCAGTTTTAATACCACTGCGTCCTTCAAGTAGATATTTTACCCAGTGCATTTAATTAGCCTGAGTGGAAAATGCAGACACACTCACATCTCCTGCTCTCTGCTGACCTCAGCCTGGTCGAAGTGCTTTTAGCGGGAAGGCGTTTCTGATGGAAGAACATCCATCTCTTGCAAAGTTGCAAAAATGAAAAACGTCGCACATCTGACCCCTCGACCCTGCCGGGGGTGCAGCCGGAATGCCGGCCGCATGCTAAATACGTCTAAATGATTCCGGTCGGGGGCGTGAAGCGGAAGTGTGGGAGGTTTCGCCCCACCTCGTTGCTTTTTCTCCGGCGGATGCCACTTTGTCGGGCGTCAATCCGTTTCAGCCGTTCGCCGCTGTCGTCCTTGGTGTCTGGCAAAGACCTCAGCTGTTTTCTCTTAGATCAATGGGATTAAGGCCGGCCGGCCCGCCTGCCTGCCAGCCAGAAGACCGGGATGTGCGCCGGGATGCACGCGCCAGATGCACGGAGACACACACTGGAAGCGCGACGGAAAACAAAGAGAGAAAGACAAGAAATAAATTAAAATCCTCGCTACCGACTCGCGTGCCTGCAGACAGAAAGCCGTTTTCCTCATCTCCAAAAACATTTCATTTTTTTGCTTTCGAGCCATCATAAACAACTGGGGGAAAAAAAGCAGCTAAAACCCTGCGCGGCTTTTTAAAACCCCAAAAAGAAATGCAGCGTATTAAACACAAATAAAAAAAAAAATAAACAAACTGCAAGGCAAAATTGAAGATCTCTGGATAGCTTGGGAAAACAAAATAATAATCACGAGCATATCTTTTTTGCCAAGTCTTGCCTACTGCTGCTGCTGCATCGCTGTCAGCGTCCCCAAATCAATTAAAGATCGCCGAGACTTTTCCCAAAGTTCTGGAAAACTGCGGCAGCCTTTTCTGTCAGCGTCTGGATGAAAAGATAACGACGCGACGATCCGAGTCCTTCCTCCGGCAGCTGCCGAGTAATGTGATCCCCAAACCCAGGGAAGCCCAGGAACCGCAGACGCTTTAGGAGCAACCTTTGGTTTCCACGAGGGCTGCGAGCGGTTTGTAATGAAAAGGTTCGAGACGGACGGACGGAGCCGCAGTCGTCCACACAGATGCACTAGCACACGCTGATTTAAGCATTATTTTCCCACTGTGATTGGACATGACAAATCTCTCTGGACCTCTCTGCAGGAAACACACACACACACACACACAGACACACTCGCTTTTCCAGGCTCGCTCATCAACTTTAACACCTGCCAGACCATTAAAACGGGAGAGCAGCTCCTTTGGCTCCTTAATGTAAATTGCGATTTCAAAGCCTTTTGGAGAGAGATGTTAACCTTCTGCGATACTCGTGCCATTAAAAATGGATCAAAGCGGCTCGGCTTTGATGTTCGGCGGAAGATCTTATTTGGGTCGTGGGAGAAGCGGCGGCGGCGGCGGCGGCAGTGTGGGGGGGCGGCGGAGGTAGTGATGAGGCAGCCGGCTCGCTTGCAGCCTCTGCTGGGGAGATCGGGGCATTTCACTGCACTTGTGCATAATTGCTGTGACCCCCTCGGAGACGGAACGCAGGGCTGATCGAGACTCTGTGGCCTGCAGACGGATGTGAGGATGAGGAGGAGGAGGAGGTGGAGGAGGAGGAGGAGGAGGAGGAGGAGGAGGAGGAGGAGGAGGAGGAGGAGGCTGGAAAAACAGCAGCTGCTTTCTTTTGTATCTTCTCCCGGCCCATCAATCAGGTTTTGTTACGCAATCCGAGAGTTGATGTGGACTGTCTGGGGTATTGTGAGTGCGGCCTGTGTGTGTGTGTGTGTGTGTGTGTGTGGTGGGGAGGGGCACAACCTCTGGCCGCCCGTTGTTGTTGATGACGGCGTGAACTGTTGACCCTCCGCGCGGAGCTCAAGTTATGGAATGAAAACCAGCAGCTTCATGTGAAAACATCACCTCCAGTGTGCGTGTGTGTGTGTGTGTGTGTGTGTGTGTGTGTGTGTGTGAGACAGAGAATCAGAAGGAGCCATTTTGCCGTGTGTAACCAATGTGCTAGTTTGCTGTCAGACAGAAAAGGCAATTGTGCGCGCATTCATGCAATTCCTCTGTGGACGCGGCGCCGGCTCTGTGCATGTGCGCGCGTGCAACGTGCGTGTGTCTGTAAAGGCTCAGAGTCGGGTTGGGGGGGGAGAGCGAAGGCAGAAGGGGAAGAAGATGGAGACGCGCAGATAGAGGGAGCGAAAAGAAAACATAAATAATTGATGCTCAGACGACGCTTTGCATCTCCTCCCCGCCGCCACCGAGTTTCTGTGTGCGGTTTTTTTTTTTCCCTCACTGTGTCTTTCAAAGTGGATATCGATGGCAGCGCCTCGCTAAAACAAAGCGCCGCCGCCCCCTCCGCTTCGACCTCGTTATCGCCTCGGATGAGCAATAATGCATCGCTTTTTTTTTTTTTTAAACGGGGGGGTTGGGCTGGAAATACGGGGAATCACGGGCCGCCTGGGATCGGTGGCAAAAGCTGATGAATATTAATTAAGTTTTTGTTTTGCCAGTTTTTTTTTTTTTTTTTTTTTTAAACTCTTCGTGAACGTGAGAGGTAAAGGTCCGAACTGCAGCTCTAAGGAATGCAAAATTGTTACGTTTGTTGCGGTGGAGCACACACACACAAACACACACAAACACGAACGGATCTACTTTTTTCCCCGTTGTGGTGGCAGGTCAAGGAACAAGAAGGTTTTTTTTTTTTACCTCTGCTCAGGCACAACAACAGCTTGTTTTCCATCTAAATGTAAATCCAAAGTTTTCGTAACGTAATCCTATTAAAAAAAGAAACTTTTTATATTATTGTGCGGTTGCAGCCGAACAACGTACACCAGTCCTGCAGGTAGGTGGCGGTACGCGCAACAGGAAGAGGGTCACAAGCGCACACAGCTCGGGTCGGTGGTGTCGTTTGCTGTTTTATCACAGACGGGAAGGTGCGACTTGCCTGTTGTTGCAAATGAAAAAAAAAAAAAATAAGGCCGTGACGTCAATGCTGGCTAATTGGAGTCATCCAAGGCGCGCTGCCCCCTAGGCAAGTCACTAGTGCATTGCAGCGCCGGGTTAATGTCTCTTTGGTCAGCACGTGGAGAGTGGAACCCCCCTGAGACACCACAGAACCAAGTCCCAGGCTGGAATCCAAGCCGTGACCCTCTGGATGCGAGGCGATCCCCCCCCCCAACCACCGAGTCGCCCTCTCATTAGTCATTATGCCATTTGTTTTGTTTTTTTGAGGGGGTTGGGGGAGATCGTGGTGTGGTGTTACCCTTTTCCAGGCCTTTGGGTCGTGGGGTCAGAGGTGGAGTATATCCCGGATTAGTCCCTTTTTTTTTTAATGCGGTAATCAGAAAAAAAACAAATCCCTTTGACAAAAACAAGAGGATGTGAACCCGGCTGCGACGTCGCTTCAATAAAGTTTCTTTCCCCTCCCCTCACACCGACCCTGCCTCCCCCTCCTCTGTCTCCGCTCGCAGCGTTTAAAGTCTTTGCGCAAACTTTTTTGGGACGACGTCTCCTTGATTAGACCGCAAAAAAACGGAGCTCTCGCTTGACAGCCCCCCCCCGCCCCCCGCCAACAAGACGACCCCCTCTTTTGTTGTGCTGCCCTCCCCCACCACCACCACCATCCCCCCACTCTGACAGGACTACTGGAGTAATATTCCCCAAAGCCTTTATTCTCACTTGTTTCTCCTTTTTTTCTTCCTCCGCCCAACTCGACCCCCTCCTCCCTCCTCCTGCCTTTGTTAAAGACGGCCCCTCAACCACTCCCCCCACTCCTCTCTCTCTCTCTCTCTCTCTCTCTCTCTCTCTCCCTCTGCCTCTCGCACATTCTCGCTCGCTCCCTCATTATGCGCTCATCCGTTCCGCCGGCTGAGGGCTGAGAGCGGAGTGCTCGCTCGCTCACTCGCTCGGGAGGAAGGAGAGTGTTTGGGTAGCCGGCGACACGCTGCCGCCTGCCGCTTGCCTCTCCTTAAAGAGGTGGAAGAGAGAGAGAGAGAGACATCCGGAGCTGCTCTACCTTACGGCCGCCACACCTCCTCCTCCTCCTCCTCCTCATTCCCGCCCTCCCTTTTCTTGCTCCCTCCCGGTGATGCCGCGTCTGTCCGACGACGACTTCTCTCATTGACTCAGTCGCTCCAGCCGGCTGAGTGCGCTGACACCGGGACCACTACCTGCTGCCTGCGGGGGATTAACGCGCGCAGTGAATACCCTCAGCCTAATTTGTTGTCTTGGCTGCTGCTGAATGCACCCGATCCCCTTCGGAGGAGAAGCTGGCGCGTAAAATCCTCGTGGACACGGCGGCGTGACAGCGCCTAAGGACTGAGGGCTCAGGACGAGGACTGGATGCTTTGGGGGGGAGGCGGGTGATTAGGGACCAAAAACCAGAGGGGAGACGACGCGCGGACAAGTTCATTCTTAAAAGGAGCCAGTGGCAGGAGACAAGTCGGGAGAGGGATCGGAATGCAAGGAGAACCTTTCGCTCTCTTCTTATTTGCTGGGGATTCTCTGTCAGGAGCGCCGACACAAGGGGAGTAAAGCCGAACAAATCTCCGCCTGGAGCGTCTCGGTTGATTTCCGATCACACACAGATTTTCTCCCGCCCGCCAGCGCGTCGGTGCTCCGCGTTTCGCCGCTCATCCACGGCAGCTTCGGCGGGCCGTTGGGAAAAAGAAGGCAGAGCTCCGCCGCCGACAGGTCGAACGGGATCGTCCCCCTCCGCAACTTTTCTCCTCCGTCCCCGTGGAGCCACTTTTTCCGGACCTGTTTTTGGCCCCCCCCACGGCACACGAGAGGGGGCGGGGGCCTACCGTCTTCGCGAGGCTGGCCGTGAATAAAGGCTATTGAGGCGAGGAGGAGCGGCAGACACGCAAGAGGGGAAACAAGGGGGTCGAAAAAAAAAAAAAAAAAAGGAACCTTCCACGCGAACCTTGGAGCCTCGGAGCAACATATGGTTCAGCGGGAGGCGGCCAGCTGCTTCTGCCGCCTTCCCCGCTGGTCACGCTAGGGGGAGGATACAACTTGCTCCAGTGGCAGTGTCAAGTTTGGACAGATGATATACATCGTCGGCGCGACGCAATCTCCCAGGCGGCGAGTCGAGCGTCCGCTGGATATAAAGAAGCAGCTGTGAGGGAGCAGCCGACGCTCCCGGCCCCACCAGGCAACCGGCGTCAAGGGGGGCGCTTGACGATATACCAGACTGTCATCTCAGGGGGGCGGGGAAGTCATTGGCGAACACATGTTGTAGCGGAGCGGCGGGCTGTTTGACAAGGAACACGTGGCCTCTTCCCCAGCCAGGTGGACTGGGAAGCGGCGGGATCGCTGTGGATACAAACCGTCTCGGGAAGTTTTTCTCCTTGTGGATATCTTGACAGTTCCATTGGCCCACCAGAAGCACGGCTTAGGCGCATCTCATGCAGATTCATCCCCGACGCGCATCGACACACTTTTGCCAGCACATTGTCACCTCTCATTTCCCCCCCATGCACATTTCGCCGCTGTAAGTATAACCCAC
This sequence comes from Thamnaconus septentrionalis, assembly GCA_009823395.1. NCBI lineage: Eukaryota > Metazoa > Chordata > Actinopteri > Tetraodontiformes > Monacanthidae > Thamnaconus > Thamnaconus septentrionalis. The sequence goes on from CM020512.1 coordinate 9,251,291, forward strand.
CGCCCCACCGCCACCTCCTCCACGTCCACGGCCCATCGCCTCGTCTTCCCGGCGGATGCAGCAGCATGGAGGTGGTGTGGACAGGTGGGGGGCTGTAGTAGGAGTCCAGAGTCTCGTCCCCCACCACCACCACCACCAGTCTATCTTCTTTTCCCAAATTGATGTCGCCCTCTCGGAAAATGCGTTGCTTGGAAACCAGTGAAAGCTTTGCTCCTGCGATTTTGTGACAGAGACCCGCACGGGGTCGCCGCTGGAGCCGCCGCTGAAGCACCAACCGTCGAGGCAGCTGCCCCGCTTTCTTGTTTTTTGTGTGTTCCACCCTTCCACCTTCATCTTCTTTTCTCAACCGCCCGCGCCCCCACCCCACCGCCACCATTTTCTCCAACGGGTCCTTGGGCACCCCTCGCCGCCCTCCACGTCCCATCATCTCCCCCGGCCTGGGGGGGAGGGGGTCGTTGGACTGGAGCATGAGCGGGTGCCACTATCCCTCGTCGCCGCCGGCCGACCAGGAGCGCCGCTACCAGCACAAGGTGTCCCTGGTGGTGCGCTACTTCATGATCCCCTGCAACATCTGCCTGATCCTGCTGGCCACGTCCACGCTGGGCTTCGCCGTGCTCCTCTTCCTCAACAACTGTACGTTAAGTTTTGACAGAGAGAGAAAAAAAAAAGCGCCGCTGTGCATTTAAATCTGAAACTCGCTAAAAGTCTGAGACAAAAGTCCCGGTGAGGTGATTTTAAGGTGGTTTAGCTTGCAAAAATACATGCAGCTCGTTCTTCTCGTCCTTGTTGAAACACTCTTGTTGACGGCCCCTGTCGAATGCTGCAGAGCCCCCTCCACCCCGGTGACCCCACCATCCCCCCCTGCTGGTAAAATTGCCTCCCGTTTCCGTTTCAAGGACTTAGCATTTGCTTTGATGAAGCATTAAATGGCGACTAAATGCCTTTGGAGGATGGAAATTTGTGTCTTGGCCCGGAAAAGCTCTGAACCCGTTTGTCATCTGCTGCCACTGCACCGGGCGCAAGGGGCTAATTAAAGCTGCAAAGGAGTGATGTTGGAGCGCCTCGGCGCAATTGTGGCCATGGCGGTACTGTGTATTATGCTAAAAGAGTTGTTTTGAAGAGTTTTTTTTTTTTTTTTTCATCTGGCAAGAGAGATTTATCTCTGCTGCTTAGTTTATTACTCTCCAATTTGGCAGCGGAATCGCCGAGATTTTCTCGATTTTCGAGATGCTCAGCTGCGCTCACGACCCGCTCTGCCGCAATCGTCCCACAGTTTTGCCTCAAAATAAGACATTTGCCAGTCACTTGAGCTCGATATGTTTTTAATTGCCTGCCGAGTGGCTGAAACTCCCATCTCTAATATTGCATGAGCGCTCTGATTTATCCGTCCTCCGCTTGCCTTCTCGCAGATCTATTTCTGGCCACTTTTGAATTTTTTTCCCTCAAATCTCCGGCTTTGCGGAACGTGCAAAATTCACTCGAGCTGTTTTAATGAGCGGACGCTTCATTTTTTTTTTTGAAGACGTCCAGAGAAGTGCTGAGGAGGACTTTTAAAGGCTGGATGCTGTGTTTATGTTCGGCGGACATGGTCACTCGTCCGTGTCGACTCTCCTTCTTCGGCGACCCTGATATCGGACTGTTGACATTTCAGCTGTGAGCACGGCTAAGTCCTCCGTAGCGCTTCCTCTCCCTCATTCGGTGCGTCTTTCTTTCTTTTTCTTTTTTTTTAGTTTGGAAGGGAGGAGAGCCATTCATTTGTAACCTCGTCGTGCGACCAAATCAATCCTCGACGACGGCAGATTCCATTAGATTTAATAGAGTCTCCATTCAAGTGGGCCAATTCTGGCCTCCCCCGGTCGACGGTGCGAGAAAGAAAAGTGCACCGTGGGAGGAGAGGAAGAAATGAATCCATCACGCTGCAAGGACCCCCTCTGTCAGTTCGCGGCACGGGGACAGCCGGCCGGTGACGGCGGTCGCTGCCGGGGGTCGGGGGAGGGGCAGGGGGAAGGGGGTGACGTTAGCTGGGTGTGGGAGGAGTCACTCACCACTCGGAAATCACGACATCTGCCGCCACCGCCGCCGCCATACGGGCTGAACCCGCTGCTGTCCCTGCCAGCGGAATCCACACATAGACGCAGACTCACTTTTTTTTTTTGGGAGGCGGGAAGCTTCGCAAACACACCTCCTTCTCTCTCTCTCCCCCATCCCCCGCGCGTGGCGCACAAAATGTCACAGTCAGACACATATTGATTCGGCGACGATAGGGGCCTGAGCGATGGCCGCGTTGTGACATGCGCGTGCGCTCGTGGATTCCCGCTGAAAAGGGAAGATGGGGAAGCCCGATATGTTTATGGAAAGACCTTATCTCGTCCTTTTCATTATGGAAATATGAACAAGTCATTCAGCTCCTTCTCTCTCTCTCTCTCTCTCTCTCTCTCTCTCTCTCTCTCTCTCTCTCTCTCTTCCTCTCGGCGTCTCGGCTCTCACTTTGAACGCCGCCTTATCAGCCGGCCCGTGTCGGATTCCTCACCCCCGTCCCTCCCCCGACCTTCTCCCTCCCCCTCGCCCTCCCCCTCCCCCTCCGCATCCTCACTACGACAATACGTCTCTGTCGTTTGTCTCGCGTGCGTTCAGACGTGTGCGTCCGCGTCGGCCCGTCGCCCAACTTCTACATTTTCCGCGGCAATTTCCAGCCCTCCCCTTGTTTCACCCCCATCACACACACACACACACACCCGCGCACACAACCTCCCAGATGGAAATCAGTTACTGTCATCACTGACTGGAAAACAGCTTCAGCAGACACTTCATTATTCACCTCCAGCACCAGCAGCGCCGCGCGGCACCGCGCCACCCCTCTCCTCGTTTTTTTCCCTTCCCTTCCCTTCCTCCCTCACACGCGCACACACACACACACACACACACACACACACACAACCGCCACCCTGAAGCGGAGAGTGTTGACAAGCAATTCTAAAGCCAGCCTAAATTTAAAACTCAGAGCTGTGTCTTGGGACACTGACGGGTATCGCACGAGTCCTGGAAGGAAAAAAAAAAAAAAAAGAGGCTTCGGCTCTTGACGGGGGCCGAGCAAGGAAGAAGCGAGAGAGAGAGAGCGAGAGAGGGAGAGGAGAGGAGAGAGAGAGAGAGAGAGAGAGGAGAAGTGTTGGCGGCCTAATTGATGAGATGTGTTTTATCTTCCTCATTATCCTCTCCTAGCAGAGACGTCAGAAGGATGGCTTGATGCCTGCTTGTCCCCTCTGAGTTTGTGTGTGTGTGTGCGTCCACGCACATGCGCGCGCGTGGTTGTGTTTGTTCACTTCAGGCAGCTCTGACAACTGAACGAGGCTCAGCTCTGCTTAGTGTGAGTCAGTCCGACAGCTGACTTGACCAGAATGAGGGTGCCGGCTTGTTCGGATGACGGTTGTGTGTTGTTGTTTTTTTTTTTTTTTCTAAAGACTTTTAGTTCCCGCGAGAAAAAAATTGGTACTCAGAAAAAATGACTTGTCTGCACAGTTGTGAACAATTTTTCTGTATTTGCTGGTTCAATTTTTTTGTAAGAAAAAAAAAATCCTTTGTCTGGCATTCAAGCCATTGTGATGTCACCAAGGGCAGAGATTCATCTTCATCTATTTTGGCTAAATTATTCATTTTCCAGATTAAAAAAAAAAAAAAAAAAGAAAACTCTGCTCCCGTCCTCCCCTGATTTGCTGCCGTCGTGCGCCTGCGAGTCTTTTGCGAGTCTCGTTGTGTAGTTTTGCCAGCCTACCTGCTCTCGCAGTTGCACGTCCTTGTTAGCGGCGGAAAATGATTAACTGCTTAATTAATCAGCAAATTGACGGAACGCCTAACGCGCACGGTACACAGTGGAGTCGTGCGGCGCGCTGGAACGTGAGATCAATCTTTTTGGAAACTTCAGAATGTTTTTTCTCTGCCCTGCGGACGCGTCCGTTCTCCCCTTTCCATCTGCGAAACTCGCTGCTGCGCGTCCATTAGCGTTTCTGGAGAGGCGCTGAAAGGGCGAAAACTTCTCGGGTTTCCTGCGGAATTCCCTCCTGAGCCCGACTCCACACTCCGGTCATCTGAAACGCCGGGTCCCGTGTCTCGGTTCCCACACGGAGAGAGCGGCTCGACGTCACCGTCCGCTGGGTGCTGACCCGCAGAGCTGCGTGATGTCATTTGATATATTAGCAGGAGGGAAAAAAAGTTGATTTATCTGGCGTGCGGCCGTCGGGGGAAGGGTTGAGTTTCCCTCGCCTGACTCGACTTCATATCAGTTCTTGCAGGTTTCAACCCCCCCAAAGTCCCCCCCACTGAAAAGTGTGACGCCTCCTGCAGGGCCAAGAGCGGCGCTGAAAAGCTGCACGATTGTCTTAAAGTCAACGTCTGCGCAGCTTTAAAGCTAACACGGGCCATAAATCCCGCCTCCCACAATGCATCTTGATTTTTTTTTTTCCCCCTACAACGGGACAGCTGCTATATTCCAGTGTATTTCTTTCCACTTTGTGAGTGTGTGTGTGTGTGTGTGTGTGTGTGTGTGTGTGTGTGTTACCTGATTAAGACCTTGTCTGAATTCAACATTAGTTGCATTGGCACCAGCCTCCTTTGAAGTGACCCGGGGTGTCTTTTTTTTTTTTAAACGGTTTTCTGCCTTTTTCCTATTTTTTCACCCTTTTCCCAGATCTCTGTTATTTAATCTTTACTCTCTGAAACGTCCTTTTAAACCAAAACTAAAAATAACCCACCATTCTCTTTTTTTTTTATCTCTTTCAGACAAACCTCCTCACTTCACGCCGGCGCAGCCTCCTGATGGTGAGTCCACTGTTTCCCTGACCAGTGTTTTTCTTTTTTTTTTTTTTTTGAAATCATTTTTTGCTTCCTCTGTCAATAATGACCTTGGACGGCTGATTCCCGTCTTTGAAGTCGGCCGCTGTCTGCGCCCCCTTTTTTCCTGCTCTTAGACCCCCCACCCTCTCCCCCTCCTCCTCCTCCTCCTCCTCCCCCTCCTCCCTCGGCGGCTGCTCTCGGTATGGCGGGCACGCGTCCAGGTCGGCTCGTGGCGGCTTTGATGTGCGAGGGATCTTTTGATGACTTCATTTGATCCGCTGGACGCGGCTAGTTGGGGCCGATGTTGGATAGCTGTTGGCACGGCGGCGGCGGCGGCGGCGGCGTTGGCCTTCTCCTGATGGGGCCTAATAGGATAATAACCAGCCTCTCCCCGGGTGCTTCCGCCTTCCTCCAGGCTGCCGGCGGGTTTGAAGGCCTCGGGCACGACGCTTGTTAGCCGCATCTTCCCGTCCTGTCACGCCCACGTAGCATTTAGCAAATTGAGGGGATGAGTATTTTGACAACTTGGTGTCAAAATACTTTCTGGGGTCCAGTTACATGGGCCTCACGCTTAAGGAAAATGAATGTATTTTCTTTTATTACTAAGAGAAGAAGATGTGCGGATGATTTAATTGGAGGTAAACAGCTGATTTCCAAGCCACCGCCGCCACCACCAGCATGAATATTTCACCGAGGCAGCACAGTCGGACATGGTTGGATTGACTTTGTTTTTTGTGTTTTTGTTTTGGTTTTTTTTTGTGCTTTCTCTTTCTACTGTATTCCGAGGGACGGACGGACTCCTGCTAGTTGTGTCACGCTGCCCGTGTGTGCTGTCTACAAAGCCAGAGGTTAGGAAGGAATGTAAAAGAAAGAAAAAAAAAGAAATAAAGGCAAAGAAAAAAAGGCGAGAGAAATGTCTCTAATGATTGGCCAGCTGATGCCGGGGACAAAAGGCCACAGTGGGAGTGTTGCTGGAACTGTCTGTGATAATTGCTCAATCACTCGCCCTGTAGGTCCAGTTTGTTTGGGAAAGCACAATTGTTTAAAAAAAAAAAAAAAAAAAACGTGATGGGGGGAAAAGTAACAAATTAGAAGTGGTTTATCATGAATGTGATTGTTCGGACAATGGTGGCTTTCTCACCGGCGACGTGAGAGAAAAAAAACAAAAAACGGCCGCTATGGCTTTTCAGCAGCGTAATTGCGGCTGATTGGAACGTTTCTCAACTTGGCCTCAACCTCGACCTGAGCGCGCCGATGTCGTGGCGTCAGGCCCGCCGCGCTCCGCCCGCCTCGGAAAAAAACGGTGGAAATTCGATTTCCACCAACGCCGCAGCAGCAGCAGCAGCAGCACCTGTTCTGTTTTTCTGTTTAGTTTTTTTGTTTTTTATTTTAATGAAGGATGAAATTGACTTGACAAGTTATTACATATCGCAGAGCGTCTCCCTCTCTCCCTCTCTCTCCTGTTTGTCTGTTTTTGCGAGGGAAGGGGAAGGAGGGAAGAAAATTTGTCTCACCACTGCTAAAACAACAAGCGCTACGCCGCCGCCACCGCCGCCGCTCCCTGGTCGTCTTTAAATGTCTCAAACGGCGTCGGCGTATCGACTGAGTCTCTCATTTCCCCGCGTATTAAAGACTATGCTTTTTTTCTCCTCCCTCCTGCGCTGTCTGAGGGGGCCACGGTGTGTTTCTGCTCTAGTCGACCGTTTAAAAAGGTGCTGCGAGCCCTTAATTACATTTCCAATAGTTCCGTAGGTCGCCCCCGACAGCCGCCTGTGCTATTTTAATACAGCGAGCGGAAAAACAAAAGCCAAAAGTCTACAATCAGCGGGGTAAGCCTGCCCGCTGGGAGCCACTTTCTCCGGGTCATTTAATACTGGAGAGATTAGCGAGACAATTACCGCCGCTTCAAATAAGACAGTAAGGCCAGTTCTTTCTGTTTAGTTTTTTTTTTTTTTTTTTTAGCAGACACATGGTTGGTAGAAGGGTGATTTAGAGGTGGCTCAGCGCTACAGCGCCGCATCGGGCTAGCCATCGTCGTTGCTAACTTTTTTTTTTTTTGCCAAGGACGCCCTGCACCCTGGTGCTTCATTAGCGAAGGAAATCAGACGACATACCACGCAGATTGCATTTTTAAACGGGCCCCGCTTATCTCTGAACCGCGCTTGATTAGGCGTCCTTCTTAGCAAGAGGAGATTCTTCAAGAAGGGGAAGGAATTTGTTCGGCAAAAAGAGTTAATGATTCCGGGGATGCACACGCATGCACACAAACACACACACAAGAAGCAAAAACGCGCTGTTAGGGTACGACACCCTCAAAGCTCTCAAACAGCGTTTATGCTCGGTGCCGCCCGCAAATAGCTGTTGAATCCTCCTCGGAAAATAGTCCGTAATCACCGGTCCAAGGGAAAAAAAGGGGGGACAAAAGTCACTAAGCAGCCTTTAATTAGGCTGTTTCTTTGAAAGCCCAAAGCTGCCTCTGCTTGGCTCAGGCCACACTCATTATTGCCTGTCATCCCCCCCCCGATAATAAGAGAGTTGTTGTCCATTTTTGGCCAAAGCTAGAGAGCTAAAAGGGGGTATTTGCAGCCGGACAAATGAGCATCGGTTGATTGGAAAAGAGTGTTGACCTTGACAAATGCATGAAGAATAACAAGAAGCTCCGGTGGTCGTTATCGGGGGCCTGTAATTTCTGCAATCACCGAACCGTGGGTGGAGTTGCAATAAAATCGGAAATTGAACACGGAGCATCGTCGGTTTATAAAATGCCAAAACCTCCATAACTCTTTCGAGAAAGGCAGATAATAAAAGAATGATACAGAAAGTTTGGTTGACACAGTATTAATTCAAAACATATAGATGCTTTACCACTTTATGTTCCAAGGATCACAAAGTCTCCACCAATTGATTGCAATGGAATAAAGCAGAATTTATTTTTGGGTGCGGGAGTGGGGTTGGATGTCACAGCCCTTAAACATGATTTTCCACTGGTTGGGGACAATGGAAATAAATTTTAGGCATTTTTGATAGAAATCAGAAAGAACATTGAAAAGTGAAGCGCTCCGCTTCGAGCACTGGAGACAAGGACGGAAAACTGAAGCGAACCACGTGGATGTCTCCCCCTCTGGAATCCCTTATTTCATCCTGTTATGGCCCAGAGTGACTAAAGACTGTCCAAACACAATCAAAAAACAGGCCGGGACCCCAGCATGGGAAAAGGAAAAAAAAAAAAAGGAAGTGTAATTGAGAAACGGGCCACTCGGGGCATCTTGTGCGCCTGTCGAGCGGAGGCCCACTTGGCAGGAGCTCATTCCCTGCCAATGCTTCAATTTTGCGTTTGTTACTGACGGCACTCCCCGGGGGAAGCTCCTCGCTGACAGACAAAATAAAACTCCTGAAGTGGAATCTGATTTGAGCTAAGATGGTGGGAGGCCTCGGGAGGTGGGGGGAGAGGAGTGGGTGAGGGTGGGAGGGGCCAGTCGTTTGCCTCCAGAAGAACTCAACCTCCCCGACCCGACGAAGCGAGCGAGTTAGCGTAGCGCTCCAATCGGCCGTCAGACAGAACGCTTGTGTGTTTTTTTTTTGTTCCTGCCCGACTCTTTTCCAGTGTTCTTGACAGTAAGCCCGACTTGGACGGAGGCAGAATTAATTATAACACCTGGGCCTATCTTAATTAAATCATTTCACATCACAGATTTCGCACAACAGACAAAAAAAAAGAACCATCTAGCTTATCTCCTCAGGTGGTGTAACAGCCCCAGTGTGTCTCGCCTCAACTTATCAAAAGGTGCTCTCCAAAGTTGCCCGTCCAGGATTAGGGTTCGCAAAGACACACACGAACACACACACAAACACACACACACATGCACACATGAGCTGTCATGTCCGGCTTTAAACAGTGAACAGCTTGTTAGCGCCGCCGCTAGCGCCGCCGCCGCTGTTGTTGTTGCAGAGGGGGAGAGAGGAAGGAGAAGCACAAGGAGCAGCTTCGACTTTATCAGCTGCAAAAGTTTGTTGCCCTTTGTGATTACACACACACAGTGTTTCCAGCCACACAACTGAACTCTGCTTCCCCACCTTGGCCGCCGTTAGCAACCCGTCTCTCCTTTCTTTCTCATCTGTAGGCACAGCAGATGTTTACTCTTGGGGGTTACATAGAGGTCCAAAAACTTCCGGGAACTTTCTGGAAGCTGTCTACTGCGGGGAATTTTTGGGAGTGGAACAGGATAACAAACAAAATATTATTACGAACAAAGCTAGCTAACATGCCGCCAGTTAGCTTAGAATTTCAACAGAATTGCATTAGGAAGGGTTGAGCATTTCTGATCAAACAAGCCGTCCAGCTCAATGAATGCATTTATTTTTGGGCTAGCTTGTCGTAAAACAGATCATTGGACGTTTACATTTGAAGGGGCTGATTAATTTTGGTGAACTTCCAAAAACATTCTGGGATTTGAAGGATGTTCCAAGTTAGGGAGGATTCTGGCTGGCTGAGTCATATACCAAATGAAAACATACATTTTTGCTTTACTGACTACGGATTTCTTTCTTCAATTAATTTTGAACTACGACTTACATTTTGGTATGATCACAGCATCAAAGTTGAGCTAGCTGGTCCCCTGATTAGATTAGACTAGACTCTCACATTGTCAATGAAATGATCTTGATTGTGGAATTACTTTATGCTTGTGCCTGTTGTGTATCAAATCCCATTCATCATGATAGCCATAATTACTCTAATACATAAAACCTAATGACTGTACATATAATTTGGCTCAGACGCAGCGCTGTGGCTTCAACAGTCCTGCCGTTGAGAATTCAAGAAATTGTGTAAGCGATGGAGGAAAGCGCTGAATTTGCCCTTTGACTGGTTTGCAACCCAGTTTTCTTTTCTTTTTGTGTTGTTGTCGTTGTTGTCCATAAGCGAAGGTGAAGGGCAAAAAAAGTCCTGGTCGAATGCTGTCAAGTCGCACGTCTAGTAACCACATCCTTGACAGCGTTCCCAATCGCCTCACTTCACTCCAGCTTACTCGGTATTGATCCGCTCAGACAGGTGAGAGGCAGCGGTTTAAGGGTTGAGAAAACATAATTATTATTAGCACCAGCAAAGAAGAGGTGAATTCAAGCGGGTCAGAGCTGTAAAGTGAAGCAATATTTACTTCTTCTTTTTTTTTTATCCCGGTTGACACAGAGCGTCAGCACTGCGGGTCCGCTTTGATACGACCCCCCACCACCGCCGGCTGTGTTTGCGACCCCCAGGCAGCGATCGTTGATGCAGGTTAATCCGGGACCCCGGACCTTGTAAAGATCAGCGCATTCTTTGAAGTGGACGGGCGGCACGCTGAGCTATCTGTAGCTTTTATCTGGAAGCTGTCAGCCAGCATCCAGCCCGATAGCGGCGTCTGTTGTTTAGATTTTTTTTTCCCCCTTCGTCTTGCATTCTACGCAGGCTGTGCAGGAAGTGTGAGTGCTGATCGGCCGGTGTTGTAGTCCTGGTACCTCCAACAGCTGCTTTGCATTAACTACCCAAAGGCAGATGGATTACAGGAGGTTTCAGGTCTGAAGCATCTTGCAGATCCGTCTTGAAAAGATCTCCACTGACTGTTTTGTTCAACCCATCATTCTCCGGCTAGCACCTTTGAAGCTACTGCCAGGATTGAGTTATGAAAAACAGAAATCGACTCAAAGTGCGATGTTGGGTGATTTCATACAAACTGGATGACATTTCCTCAATAAAAGATGAGTTTAAAAAAAAAAAAAAAAAAAAAGCAAAACGGCCAGATAGACACTTGGACAAATGGATGTGACATGCAATTTTTTTTTTTTTTTAAATTCCATCAGTTGATCACAGGAGGAGCGTTTCTCTTTGATGAGCGAAATGTGATAGACGTGATTGTTGCCAACCGGCCAGATAATGACTGACAGCTGCAGGATTTAGCGTGACGTCACCGCTTCCTGCCTCACTTTCCTCCAGTGATTGCAATGAGCCTCGGTCACATGAAAATCTAGCATCCACATATCCCCCGTTTTGCCTTCCGTAAATGAGAAAATCATTACATCATCATCACCATCAAGCTTGCTTTTTTTTTTTTGGGAGACGGTTAAGGGAGAGAAAATTCATTTTTCGCCTGGCGGAACTCCTTGGAAACATGGAATGAAATGAGCGTGCAAAATGTGCAGAATAGATAAATAAATAGAAGGCGGTATGAAGCCATGTGAGCTAATTAATTGTTTCTAGCCGCTCATTGAAGCTCTTATCGCTCAGTGTGGCGTTTTTGAAAGCAGCCGCCCATCTCGCGCTATTGTTAAGTATTGGAAGTAATTAGCATGTAGGCCGGCCGGATGTCACCTCCTATGAAAGCTCCACGTTCCCTCCATGCTTTTTTCTTTTTTTTTCTTTTCTTTTTTTCTTTTTTTTTTGTTCCTCTTCAAATTTTATTCCGCCCTCGTTAGCGCAGCGCCGAGTTATTTGGCGTCGACCGGCTTGTTGTGCACTTTGGGTTGTGATGGGCAGGCGCTAATTTAATTGTTGGGTGGCAATGTCGGAAAATTAAGCGCGGCGACAAGTGGAACGGCTCCAGCCAATTCCACCGTCAGGTTGTTAATTAAGGAAAAATAAAGTGGCTCGCCGCCGCGGCGACGTCTTGCACGACAATATTGTGCTTGATATCCCGCTATTAGCACGCGTCGCGCTCATTGTTTTGCCTTTTCTTTCTTTTCTTTTTTCTCTCTTAGCCCCGCAGCGACAACGCACGGGCCCTTCACGGTCACACCAGATGTGTGCGCGTGTGTGTGCGTTCTGCAAAGATTGCTGCAAAAACCGCCGTCTCTGGCTGGTTGCGTGTCAGGCAGACACACAGACGAGTTCTTCTCTTCCTTCCTCTTCAGCATTTCAGCCCTTTTGGCTCCTTGTTTTTCCTTCGCTCAGCCAGATACAGTGTTTACAGATAGCTGTTGAACCTCAGGATATACGCGCGACACACACACACTCACTCACATTGCCATACCGAACAACCCCCCCCACCCACCCCCAACATCCTATTTTCACAGTTTCTATCAACTTTTTTTTATTTTTTTATCCCCATGTGTTTGTGTGTTCCTGCTCTGGGAAGAAGCTTTGTGAAAGACTCGAGTTCTTCGTATAAAGGGAGGAAACCTTCCACCCTCAACATGACCCAGGCTTCTCCTCCTCCCCAGGAAGTTAGACCAAAGCACGCACACGCACACACACACACTTGGGATCCAAGCACCACCATGTTTTCTTCCCACCCTGCTCTTATAAACCCAGACACCAGCAGTAGTGCAGCACACGTTCAGGGACCATATTTCACACATCCAACCATCTGGAGAGAAAATAAAAAAGCAAGGAAGAGGAACCAATCAGATTTCTTCCCGACCTGCTCATTGGTCGGTTCGGTTTTCCTCCATGGGAAAGAGTTTTAAAGAAGCTGCCGTGAGATTTCAGCCTTGTAATGTGCAACTTCACTCATTAAAAGTCAACGTCCCAACAGTGAGACGAGCTGCACAATAGATGCCACCAAAAAAATCACGTCTCATATCTTGCTTGTTTCTCTCAGGCTTCCTGCCAGTCATTGTTACTATAACAACCTGACGTGACATAACCAATCCACAGTATCCATTCAACCACACAGACTTGACTCGCCGCTCTAGATTTTCATTGTGGATGGTTGGTTGTTTTGCTCTGGACGGAAAAACCGAATTGCGTCCTCCCTGCAGTAACACTTGCAGCCAGTAGGGGGCCAAGTTCCATCGTCGTCATCGTCATTAATCATGAACGGTTGCAGGTGTCGCCATGCAGCGAACGGACGGCGGACTAATGACCACTCACCTCCTTACAGGAGCTCAGAGCCGAGCCTACGTCTGCGTGGGTGTTTGGAATATACTGTGTGTGCTCATACAGTATATATATATATTTATATACATTTATATACATACCGCACCATTGTCCATTGTGACAACTCAGTGACAAAGTGGCCTCGTCAGTGTGCGAGTGACACTGTTAACACCTGGTTAGCGTTATAACCCCACCTACACACACACACACACATAGATTCAGCCTATACTATAGCACGCTAACCGCCTCCCTCTGGCTGAGCCTAAACAAGATTTATTGCGGCAGGGAGCGATACAGAAGGAGCCAAATGTAATAATATAGCCGCAGCGCCTCTGTTTGTCTCCCTCCTCCGACACAAATAAACACATACAAGCTCCCCGCGCAGTCCATATATATATACTGTATTATGTGCTGCATTGAAATGTCAGGCCAGCCAGGGGTGTGTTTGAGGGTAATAATCATATTAAAGTGTCGACTCGGGTGTCTAACGTAATGTTTTTGCGTGTATCCGTCCCGCTCCATTGATGTCATGTGTCACATCGGTGACTGTGGGAACTGTTTTTTTTTTTTTTCTTTTAATTTGGTGTTTGTCGTTGTTGTTTCCTGTGTGTGGCTGAGCAGTTAGCAGCAGACACGCAGTAGCAGCCGCAGTTGATTCAGTTTATTCTCCGCGATCCTCCGCACGGATCGCTGCGAGTGGCGCGCAAACAGCCGCTTGTCCAGAGCAGGATGCGACTGTCAGACGAACAAGACATTTCCCAGGGAGACGCACCAGAGCAGCACGCTGATAGCGCTAATCTAGAGGAAGAAATGTCAGCAATGAAGACGAGTTCACGTGCATGTTTTTTCATTTTATTTTCTGAAAAACACACGTTTGTCTAACTTTTAAATTACCAGCAGTGTTTTGAAATAACAATTATTTCATGATTTGAAAATATCATCTACACGCCGTCAGGACACGTTGGCTAATCAGAGAAAAGTGGGAGTGGCAATAAAAGTCTAAATAGGCAATGAAGGCAAGTAACCGACCTGATTATTAGACTAGAGTAGCGTGAAGCTAATAGAGAGTGAGAAGTGCCATCAGACGGCTCTCGTCAGCGTGGTTGGAGAGTTGACGTATGTTTTTTTTTTTTTTCCCTGGACACGAGTAAACAAGAAAAGTGTAGCTAGAAAAGTTCAAATCACAGTTAAAATATATAAAACAGTATAAAACCAATTAAAGGTTAAAATGTCATCTGACGGCTTTCGTCTTTACTGTAGGAGAATCACTGTAACATAACTGTTACATATGCATAATAGTTCTGGTCTCAGAGGCTTGAATAGCACATATATATTTTTTAGTGACCTAAAAACAGTTTCATCTGGACAACATGGAGCGAAAAAAATTTAATGCGAGCAAAAAACAACAACAAAAAAAAAGCCCACCACCCACGCCAGTGCGGACGCGGCCTCGGTTTACATTCTTCACGTGAGGCGTGCACAACACCTGCGCCCGTTTCTTCGGCGCATGTGGCCGTAAAAAAACTGCCGCGCTGAATAATATGCAAATAAAAGAGGAGCGCGGCCGTATGGGGCGAAATATAAATTGGGCTTAAGTGGTCAGCATTCACGCCGGTGAGATAAACAGCCGTTCCATTTAAGAATGAAATTTGTCTCGGAGGGAGGTCCGACTCGGAGTCGCAGGTGGGAAGCGGGGGGGAAAAAAATAACACAAAACAAAACAAACGGCCGCCACATCGAGGGAGAGCGCAGTCGATTTATTTTTGCATATGTTTGGTTTTGTTGTGTGTGGTTTTTTTCATTTGCCTGCCTCTGGTTGCAGCCAGTGGCTCCAGCCGTCGACTGGACTGAGCAGAATTCAAGCAGCAGCAGCAGCAGCAGCAGCAGATTTTGTTTCACTGCAATATTTTTTAACTCACCGTTACATGACATCATCCTCGCGGTTCCTCGACCGCACACACCAGCCAACTGTGTGCGTGTTGTGTGCGTGTGTGTGTGCATGACGGAGAACAAATGCACAGTGCGCTTGGTATTCCAGCGGCCTCGCACATCTGCCCGTTCGCTCATTTCCATAATGAAATTGAGAGTGGGAAGGAGAGAGAGAGAGGAAGGGGGAGCGAGGGAGGAAGGAGGGAGGAGGAGGAGGAGGAGGAGGAGGAGGAGGAGTAGAGAAATGGAATGGGAATGAGGAAGTGGCCGCCGTCCCGACGCGTCGGCTCTCTTTCTGCTGCTGCTTTTTTATTATTTGTCCTCTTTTTCCCCTCGTCTCATGTCGTCCAATGACGACGTCTGGACGTGGCTGTTTTTTTCCCCTGCTTTTTTCCCCTCTTTCTCTGTTTCCACAAACTGCCAGCAGCATGGCGGGGAAATCGCAAAACAGGAAGTCCCTCCCCACACCTCCCCGCACCTCCCCCAGAACACATCAGAGGTTTGTTTCCCACCGTAATAAGGCAGCGTGTGCCGGCTGGTGTCAGCCGCCTCCGCCGCCGCCGCCGCCGCCGCCCGCCGCTCCTCCGAGGCCAGTTTGTTTTTGTTTCGGCCGGGAGTCTCCCGCCGTCCCTGCGGTGGCGCTGTGCAGTCGGGTAATTAGGGGTCAGCGTCACCGCAGGCAGGCTCGGTGAAAGTGTGCGAAATTTGTCACAGGAAGCTGCAGCGGTGGATTTTATTTTGTTTTGTTTACCCCTTGCGGTTTTGCTTTTTTGCATTCTGGGTTCAGAGATTTTTTTTTTTTTTAGATTGGAAGAAGTGATTGCGGTTGTTTGTAGACAATGAAAAAACAGCAGACATCAGGGGGGAAAAATGGATACGTAAGACATCGATGAACGTCTAACTATGACATCAGAGGACTCGGTGGCAGCCGCAGTTCAGAAGACTTCGGAATTGACTGTCGACCCCGGACTTTGCAAACAAGCAAATGAAAAATCCAGATTCAAACGTTTCTTCTTCTTCTTCTTCTTCTTCTTCTTCTTCTTCTTCTTCTTCTTCTTCTTCTTCTTCTTCTTCTTCTTCTTCTTCTTCTTCTTCTTCTTCTTCTTCTTCTTCTTCTTCTTCTTCTTCTTCTTCAGGCAAACTCTGCTTCTTCTTTGTTCAAAACAAACCACTAGTTTTGCATTGTCTTTTTTTTCTTATCGTTTCCGAGGCCTGTAAAGAAAAATACCTGCTTCCTTTGGCGCCGACTCAAACTGTGAACACACTCGCACATAAACAGGCGCCTGATGAAGAATAATTGCGCCGTTTTCTTGACTTCTTTTCATCAACAATTCAACAGTTCTTTTGACAGACAGCCACCGGGGATGCGCGGAGGCTTGCGAACGTCGCGAGACGAGAGAACGGCGCTGAAAGAAAAAGACAACGGGCAACTTTAATATTTTCTCTCGCAACTTTGAGTCTCACGATTCAGTAGAAAAAGGAAAATCTGAGGCTGTTTGTGCAGAAACCCCAGTGCATGCGGCGAATCGTACATCTTCTACACATAGATTTCTGCTGTTCAATCTCCCTGACAATCGATGCAAGCGTGAGCACACGTGCGAGCGCACACACACTCGCTCACACTGGCGCATCTGTAGGCGGCAAAGGTGAAGTGTTTTATGTACGTGTCTGACTTGATGTACGGGCCGACGTCTCGAGTGTCAAACCCACGCACACGTGGCCGCCGCTGCTCTGCGTCGAGGTGAGTTCACGTCTCGGCTCGGCTCGGCTCGGCTCGGCTCGGCTCGACTGGGTTTTCCGCTGTGCGAGTCGCTCCAACGTGTAGCTCGCATTAAGAGCCGAGCGCCGGACGGCTCCCGCCGCGCTGGAGCAATTCATCGCCCAGCGGAGCTCCTTCATCTCCAAAAGTGTCTGAGGTTATCAGGCGCCACTCCGGGTTTTAATCCCGCTGCGTCTGTTATCACTTCGCTTATTAAATTTATTTAATTTTATATATATATATATATATATATATTTTTTTTTAGTATATTAAAGGCCCTTGAATCGCTCCATCAAGATGTGTCGTCTCGATTCGAGGGCCCGACTGTAACTCCAGATCCTTCCACTGATGTTCCGATGTTCAGATATCGGCCTGATAGTTTGGATCACTGTTTAATCAGCTGCGCGCAGAGATTAATGTCTGAGGCGTTTTTTTGGTTTTTTTAAACTTGATCTGGAGGATTTTATTTCTTTTTTGGAAGGTTTTTCTTCCTCCTCTCGTTTTTCTTCTTTTTCATCTGCTTCCTTTTAATCTCTCTGCCTCGTCCAAACTAAACACACAACTTGACGCTACGCAAACACAGACACTAGCAGAGCGGCCACACACCTAAATGCACGCACGTGCACGTACACACACACACACACACACATACATACACTCGCACAAAAAAGACCCCCGACTGTGGCAACAACCTAGCAGGTGAGCTTGTGTCTGCAGGAAGCGTTGTAGTGAATAATGAGAGTCAAGGAGTGTGTGTGTGTGTGTGTGTGTGTGTGTGTGTGTAATTCAGTCCGTGACTCGTGGATGTAGCTCATGGCCGGCTGCTCTGAGAAGGAAATGGGAGAACAAATCGATGCTGCTGCTGTGGAGGAGGTTGACTGTGTGTCTCTGGATGTCGACGCCCGGCTGTGTAGCGCCGTCTCCCAACCTGTGGGACCGGAACCTGTTACTTCGATAAAGTCGCATCTCGACTACAGCGACTGAATTCTTGCACAGCCACCTCGAAAAAGTTCCCGGCTGATTCCTTTCAACCTGGTCAGGGTGCGGCAGAACCAATCGGCATCATTTTTTTTTTTTTTTGGGGGGACCTCCAGCCTGTAACAGGAAGTGGCTGTAAAGCAGAGCCCGTATGGTCAGTTTTGTCAGCGGTGGTTGGCATTCATGGTTAGTAGATTAGAAATGGAAAGAAGTGATGGAAAGATGAACGCGGAGGGAAGTCTGGTGTGGCGGGAAAGAAATCTGATTGGCTCAGGTTGAAGGACACACCCAGTGGAAAAGGGTGCGGAGTCCCGCCTCCTCCGCCCTGTGAATTTTAAGTTCCCGCCCTTTCAGCAGCTTGAACCCCCCCCCCCCCCCAAAATAAAACCAAAACAAAACAAATCAGTTCCTTTGATTGATCTTTTCCCCTCTGGTGGACTCACTGTGTAGTCGCTGCATTTGCAACCATGATCTTGCATTTAGAACCCGAGAGCCGCGTCAGAGCCCTCAGAGAGCCGCTGCGTCTCCTCCAGTTCAAAGACAGATTTTTATTTTTTTTATGTGCCGGCAGAAACGTCACTCCTGCGCGAGCATAGGAAAAAAAAAAAAAATAACAGAAAGTGCAATTACCTCAGCGGCGTGCTGCGTTCATCTGACGCCACGCTAAGATTCAATCACTCCCTCCTCCCGAGCCCCCACCGCTTCCATTATAGCCGAGAGGAGCAGGGATTGGTTTGGGTGATGATGTGAAGCTTCCTACTTTTGTTTTTCTATCAGATGTTTTTTTTTTCTTCTTTTTTTTTTTTCCCCTCCCCTCGGTCGGTCAGTCGGTCGGTGTTCGGGACGCACCTCCGAACCGGTTCTGTCCTTGTTCTGAGCTCCTGTTAGACCGCCTGCGTGTCGCATGGGGAACAAGACAGTGGCAGGGCCAGATGGCAGCCAGAACACACACACACACACACACACACACACACACGGATGACTTCCTTGTCCTAGGGCAGTGTTAGATTGGTCACAGTCGTCCGCCATCCCTGCAAAAGATGAGATATGGTGCTGGAGATGAGAGGCGGCTAGCTTAAGGCAGCGGCTCCACACACACTCCCACACACGCACACACACACACACACACACACACATATATATATATATATATTTATATATATATACACATATATAGATATACAATGGCATTATTATGCATCGGCACACACGGGCCGTGCAGGTAAACAAAGCCGTGTTTGTCAACTTGAGAGGCAGACGGCGTGCAGTCCGTCCCTCCCTGCTGCTCGCTGACCACACATGAATTCTGCGAAAACGACGCAAACTGCCTCGTGTCTGCTCGTGTCTGGTCTATTTTTTTCTTCTTCTCCTCTTTTAGTAGAGTGCATCAACCTTACATAGAGAGAACGCTACAAGCAGGGCCGGAGGATTTACCCTGGATCGTTGAAAGGATCTCGGTGCATCAAGACACAATTGATCGCTAAACAGATTTTTTTTTTTTTGGTTTTGTTTTGTTTTGTTTTCTCAAAATCGCCCAACAGCAGAGTGGAGAATCATCACTCTCCTTAAAGTACAGAGTTGAAGACTTTTTAGATTAGATCACTTCCTTGTATCGTGCATATTAATAACATATATAGATAGAAAGAGAGGGAGAGGGAGAGAGAGAGAGAGAAATTATGTCATTAATATGCATGAACACACTTTGGCGAAAGCAGGTAAACAAAATGCAATTTGTCGCTGTGAAACCAACTTCAGAACCTGAAGACTTGAAAACCTTTTTTTTATTCTATAAAAAAGTATATATACGTATGAATGTATAATTTCCTGATGTCTGCGAACATTAATACGCTGATGAAGAATTATGTTCCTGTCCACCACTCGGCAGCACCCCCCTGCCCCCCGGCCACACGGGGGGATCGCGCCCTGTCTGGATTTTACAAACAGCCATGCATATTTAAATCTCGGCGATGCCCCTTTGAGAAACGTCTTCAATTTTTTAAAAGTCACAATCTGCGCCGTCCGTACAAGTAAATTCCTCTTTCCGTCCACCTCCCTTGAGCCGTCCATTGATTTAAGGCGGTTGAATTATTCATTTAGCGATTGCGGCGGCTAAACACCGGCGGATAGGTTTGGGTTTTTTTTGGGGGGGGTGTGGGTCACTTTTAAAAGAATGTTTGTTAATTTTTTACACGTCTGATAGATGGAGGATGAAGCCGAACGTCTTGAGCAAAACTTGGATTGACTGAGGAGAGAGCAGCAGCTAGCAGCTAGCAGCAGCTAGCTGCTAGCTGACCTTTAGCTACCAGAAATAACAGAAGAAAACTACAGTGGCCAGCACTGTGAAGGTGTTTTTCTAAAAAGATTCATTTCTTCACGTCAATTTGTTAAACGCAGTGCCAGAAGTCGACGGAAACTCTGAAGCTGAAGTTGTCACCAGTTCATAGCGGAACCGCTGGGAATTTTTTGCGATGTCCTGGTTAGCAATACGGTGAGAAATATGCGGCCATGTTAGTTCAGCTCTCACGACTTCGCCCTTCGACACGGTCGGGTATAAATAAAAGGGACAGTTGGGCCGTGTTCACGGAGCCTTGGGGAGGAAGAGGAGGATTTGAGGAGGCCGGAGGATCGCCGTCCTGGGAACTCTGCCGTGATTCCGGCCATTTCTATCACCAAACACATTATGCTAATGGCCAGAGTCGAGACCGCCGCCGCCGCCGCCGCCGCCGCCGCTGCTGCTTTTAGAGCGAGTGTTCAGGTTCATCAAGTTTTAATGAGGCGGGAGAGAAATCGGCGGCGACGCCGGCGCGCTCCACTTTATGCCGACGTTCCTCCCCGAAGCTGCACGGTGCAGGTGCGTCACAGCCGGGGTTGGGCTGTGGGGGGTGGGGAGCGGACGTCCGTCCTGGCTTCACATCCTGCAGAGCCCCTAGCTTCCCTTACCCCCTGCATGTGTTCTCAGAGACGGACCTTCAGTCCAGATGAAATGCAGCTAATGTGGCACATAATGAAAAGCAGGATTATCCCGGTAATGCCGCCATTTTTTTCATTCTTTCTTTCTCTCTCTCTCTCTCTCTCTCTCTCTCTCTCTCTCTCTCTCTCTCTCTCTCTCCTCCGCCTTCCCACTCGCCCGTCCCCCCGCCTGTCTCTAAATGAGAGACGGGGCTGTGCATGCGAGATGCAAAAAAAAGGCGCCGCTCTGGCTTCTGCCTCTATAGCGTCTGCTTTGTTTTTTCCCTCTCGGGAGACGGTGGGAAGACGCCGCTGCATTATTGAATAAAGCCATATACTTGCGAATTTATTCACACTTCCCGGCTTAAATATTTAAAAAGTTGTTTGTACCTGCGCGGCAAGAGAGGAGGAGGCGGTAGTTTAGCGTGTTTGTCTTTGCGTCTCGCCCCCCCCCCTCAGACGGGCGCGGCCGCGTCTGCTGGTTGGTCGGTTGTGGGGCGTTGGGGTTGGGGTGGGTGGAGCTTCTCGACTCGCCGGACGGCGTGGATTTGGGTCAATGCGGCGGCGGCGGGGAAAAGGCGACGTTGATAAATGAAAAACAAAAAAACCCCACTGCAGACGGCGGGAGATTAAAGCGATATTTTGCCCCTAAAGGAGATTAACGGACGATAATGTCATAATACGGCGGGACTTAGTGTTTCATTTGATGCGCAGTTTGGAGCCTGTTACCCCCGTCACCTTGGGACGCGGCGCACGCGTGTGAGAAGATTCCATTTCAATTATTTAAAAGCTGGAAATCCTGCCGGATATCAGGGCTGATGAATAATGGACGACCGCTGATTTATTATTTTTTTTTGATTTTTGTTTTTTTCAAAAAACGCCATTTGTGCTTGGATGTTTTGAAAACTTAACTTACTTCTGCCGCCTCTAATGCTTTTCCTCTTGGGCTTCCCTCGCCCGGTGTCTGTGACTGTAGACTGTTAGAAAAATATATATGCCGTCAACCAGGTTCATTTCACCAACTTTGTTGCCGCGGTAACAGATTCTGAGTCGACGCCGCCGACTCTCTCGCGTGTGAAACTGGGCCGCAGTCGCTCCACTGGTGGAATGGAAACACCCGGCGTTTCCCTGCTACTGCCAGGACTCTCCTGTGATCCAGGGAACCCTTGAACGCCTCGGCTGGGTGTCAAGTGCGCCACAGCGCCCCCTGCTTCCGGCTGAGCGTCACGCTCCCTCACTCCTCCGACTCTGGTCTCCTGTCACCAGCGGCGCGTCAAAGTGCACGTCGGCGTGTCCGATTGCCACATTTGCTGCGGGCGTGCACGGCTGTGTGTCATCCCCGAGTGACGCATGTGCCCCCCCCCTCGTCCACCCTCACCCCTTCTTTTCTTTTCCTTTTTTTTATTGCGAACAGCGTCAGCGCTCGCCACCCTCTGTTCTGGCAAATTGGCAAAGCGCCGCAAGCTTTTTTTTTTTTTATTTGTATTTTTTTGCTCGTGCTCGGAAATGAACTTCTCTGCTCCACGAGAGCAACAAGTGACTTCCTCGTCTTTTGGCCTTTCACACGTCCACGGTTCACCTCCAGGATGCAGCCAACCTCTCCAGTCCACAGTGTTTAATACTATATATTGACATTTTGCTTCTTGAAGCGTTCCATGAATAGACAAACCAGACTGCTGCTGCTGCTGCTGCTGCTTCCAATTGTTTGAGTGGAGGCTTCTCAAATTTGCCCAGACTGCAAAAAAAAAAAAAAAAAAAATCATCACAGATGGAGGTGACATATGCGTCACGTAACCCTTTACATGACGATGACTCATTATGTTTGCAGAGCCGATTTTTTTTTTTTTTTTTTTGCTTTTTCTGTCCTCCTCCCCCTCGTCCTCCGGTGGGAAAAATTCTCTTTGACAAGTGCAGCTGCATCCTAATTAAGCCGAGAGACGCGGCAGAGTTCACGTCGGTGGGCGCTGCTGCGTTTTACAGCTCGGGGAGGACGGAGGAGAGCGGCGGCGGCAGCGGCGGTGGCGAATCGTAGCTCTGCTGCCATTTAGCCAGGCTGTCATCCCACTGTATTTACCGTGAATGCAAACATATGTGGGCGCAGGTGGGAGGCGGAGCCGTAACTCAGGAAGTGTCGCGCCACGGGACGCTCGAGGGAGAAAAAAAACCTTTTTGGTGATAGAGATGCATCACCTCGGCGGCGGGGAGCGTACGGGCTTTTGGAGGCAGCGCGGCGAGTGAGAGGAATCTGAAGTGAGCCCAGCGCTTCTCCTCCTCTTCCTCTTCCTCTTCCTCTTCCCTCTTCATCTTCCTCCTCCTCGGCCGGCGGCTTCCAGGGACACTGGCCGAGCTGCAGGAAGAGATTCAAAGGAAGAGATTCGCAGGGACGAGCTTTTCCAAAAAGAAGAAGAAGAGAAGGAAGTGGAAGAGGAAGAGGAAGAGGAAGAGGAGGAGGAGGAGGAGGCACTTAATAGCGTATTCCACGGAGGTGCACAACTTTGCACCGCTGGGGGAAGATAAAGTGCTAATTGAAGCTCTCTGTAATGTAATTATACCTTCGCTCTGTGTGATAAAAAATAAATTCTCTGGGTGCTATTTACCATCTCATTTACATTAGCAGATATCTTGTAACGTTAGAGCTTCGGCATAATTGGGTGAGGACGCAGGAAATTTGTTTTTATATATTTCCCAGGGGACCGCTGTGTGGACCCCTGCGACCTCCCTTTAAACACCAGGAAGCAACCTGGCTGAGGGGGGGGGGGGGGTGCAGGTCTTTGGAGTTCGCGTCAAAGTTAGTTAAAGTTCGAGGAAGTCTGCTGGAGTCTTCTGGCCTGTCAGTGATGATGTCACAAAGGGCACTCTCCCCAGCAGCATTTCAGCCAGGTGTTGGCTCCGCCCCCCCACTCCCCTAGACCTCCTTAAAATATCGCATTAAAAAACTGGTTATGCCGCTCTCATCAGGAGCTTTTCCAGACGTATCCATATAGAGGCAAATCGCAAAAGTGTCGTGGAAAACACTTTTTTTTTTTTTCACATTTACGCATCACCGGATGTGACGTACGGGGGTCACGTGACCAGTTGACTTCAAGTGAAAATGGCGTGTTGTGTTTGGACGAAGGGATATTTCTTACAAGTAACCAAAGAGAAAAATATAACAACCATTCTTGACAATAAACAAACGGAAACAAAGAAAAGCAAGGTAATTTTCGTAATTACGAGAATTACAGCTTAAGCGCTTCACACCATTCAATGGAAACACCTGCAAATCACAATTGTACTTTGTCGAAAATTTAGAAACATCGCTTTTATTTTGCAAAAAACTGTTTCAGAAATGCAGCTTTTGTCTCCACTCAAACATGCGTTTGGCACGTTTTGTTTTTTTCAGTAGGCTGTAAACAGAGGGCTAAACTGGCTGCTCCTTGCAGGTGCAGAGAGCTTCTCCCTCTGCAGGAATCTCTCGGCTGAACAGTAAACGGATGGAGCTCTTTAACAAAAAAAAAAAAAAAAAGCCGCAGGAGGAGCAGAAACCTCAGCAGCCTCTTCACAGTTTCATTTTCTAAAATCGGAGCGAAGGTTTCTCCCGTCACCATTTTCCGACTCCTCCAGCAGCACCTGCGGTTTCTCCCTGCCAGCCGAGTCGAGTCTGCTCCCTTCTGCTTCCTTCTGCTTCCTCCTTTTTTTTTGGTTGCAACATTTAAAGGGGGTAGAAAAAAATAAATAAATGAAAAAGTAAAAGCAGCCTCGCAGTCAGTCGTCCGCAGTGGGGATGAGGCCTCCTGGATAGTCTGCTGGGGGGATTAGACCGGATTGATCCTGAAGAAGCCGCCGCCGCCGCCGCCGCCGTTGTCATCGCTGCGTTGGCGGGATGCACTTTTGGAGCATTTGTCAGCGGGGGAGGGCGGGTGGGGGAGGGGGGGCAGCGGGGGATCGGCGTCAAAACGGAAAGCGGCGCGTTTTTAACGCTCCCAGGTGTCACAATGTGCCTCTTCAGAGGAGCCTCGTTCTTCATCCCTCTCACCTGCACCAAGTCAAGGATTAGTGTGTGTGTGTGCGTGCGCGTGTCAACGATGAGCCCCCCCCTTTTTTTTTTCTGTCTTTGCGTCCAAAGATTCCACCCTTGCCTTCGGATCAGGTGCTCGCGAAGGGAAGAAAAAAAATGCGTCCTGAATAAACGAGTCCGTGTTTATTTGGCTATTTTTAGACAGAGTGCTGGGAAATGTATCAATTATTGAAATGGGAACGTGTGTGTGCGTGTGCGAGTGTGGGTGGGTGGGTGAGAGAGAGATAGAAAGAGAGAGAGAGAGAGAGAGAGAGAGAGAGAGAGAGAGAGAGGGTGAGAGAGAGAGAGAGAGAGAGAGAGCAGGCAGGAGAAGATCTGGGAGAAAAAGGAATTGGTGTAAATATTAATAATGAAGGACTGAAGTGTCAAAGGAAGAGCACTTGGAAGGGTGTGTGTGTGTGTGTGTGTGTGTGTTGGGGGGAACTGCCTGTCCTCCTACCTGGGGTGATAATAACTCAGTCCAGCACCTTCACTGGCACGTCTGGCAGCACTGACGAGTCACTCGGGCAGAATTTGAGAAAAGCCCCCCCCGAAGGACAGGAACTAACTCTGGGGCACGCACGCACCCACACACACACACACACACACACACACACACACACAACAGCGACAGTTACATTCATCTTACTCTTTCAATTTCTCCGTGTTAATGTGGGGCAGTTTTTATTTCGCCCTTGTTTTTTTTAATTCCCCTTGTGTTTCTGTCTCTGACGTGGTGCAACGACGTCTTCTTAACCCGACATATTTGTTTCCTGCTTGGCATGAGCGGAGTTTTTTTTTTTTAGCTATAACCAAACTCCCCTTGCTCTAAATGCAGTTTTTTACGGTCAGATGTTTTTCTTCATTGCAGAGCGCGTTAAACAAGAGCCAGTGCGTCGCCCTCACAATGACATCCTAGCAGGAAAACGTGCAGCTGATTTTTTTGCCTTATTATTCACATATATGTCGGTTAAAATGGGAATATTGTCGTTGCTGCCTTTACGCGGTCGGCCCCACTAGGATATGCAGCTCAATCGCAGCAGTTTCCTGCTTATTAGTCGGAAATACAATCCCGGAACGACCTGGTTTGAGGTGACAATATGGATGTTCACCTACGTGTTGAATGTCGTCTGAGCTGTTTAATGGAAATGTTCAATTTAAGTTCCTGGCAGTGTTTATCCGCCGCTTTATTCTGCGGAGTGAGTTGGTTTAGAATTAAACAAAAAAACCTGACGGATGCAAATTACCTGCAAACTGAGTGGAAACAGAGGAGCGGAATTGTTTTTTTCCCCGCCATCATTTAATTCTAATTTATGTCCGTTTTTCTTATTTTCCTTCTCTTTTTTTTTTTTTGCATCAATTTTCACTGGTAAACAGTCTGATTCCGCCAGCTGTTATTTCCTCCACCTCGTGTCTAATCCCGGGGAGCGAAAGGAAAAACAATAAAGCAAAATGAATTTGGCTCAGTGGGAACCGCTCATGACTCGCATAAATAGAGATATTTGGGGTGGGGGGTGTTGCATTTGCTTTTTTTTTTTTTTTTTTTTTGCTGTTACTTCTTTGACTGTGATTGCAGCAGAAGCATTTTCTTTTTTTTTTTTTTTTTTTGTAATATTGAATGTTTGTGCCGGGTCAAGACTCGTCCCTGACCCGACCTAGATGGTGATTAAACGCCGTCCGCTGCAGGGCTCCAGAAGAAGCCCTGTTGGATTCCTATTGGCCTCCTATTCAGAGCCGCCGCCCCCCTTGCCTCTGATGGAGGTGGGCGGAGCTGAAGAGGACGACGGGGCAGTGCCGATAAAACTGCCTTTCACGCTTCTTGTGTGTATGTGTGTGTGTGTGTGTGTACACGTATATTTTTTTCATGGCTTCACAACTGTTTACTCCATTAAAGGCTCCTTTATCCCGGCAACTCCTCAATGCATGCGCGCACACAAGGCTGGGGTCAAAGGTCGGACTCCACCCCCCTCATCCATGACACCGCCCCGATTACTTCCAGGACGTAAATGGCCTCACGCAGGGCTGAATACATATGGGCGAGGTCGAGGCATGAATATGGAGGAGCTCCTACACACACACACACACACACACACACACACACACACACACACACACACACACACACACTACAACCAGCTGGAGATTATCTGCAGGGAGGTGATGGACATTGAACAACCTGATCCCTCCCACCCTCATGCACTATTCATGATGACCTTTCCATTTGACCCCTTTCCTCATTCCCAACACACACACACACACCCACATACATACACCTTAACCATCATGGCCTGGTCCAACCTGTACCCTCCCAACCCCCCGCCGACCCTCCTGCATATCGCGTCACCGCGCTAAGCTTTTTAGCCCCGGATATCTGCATCAGCATGGCGTAATGGGGGAGCAACATGAGCCCAGTGATGCATGATGGGAAAGCGGGGGGAAGCCGCAACCGTAATGAGAACAAACAGATGTATAGATAGCGAGATTATAGCACCCGCAGAGTAGGCGAGTGTACATATATATATATATAAAAAGAAGAACCAGCCCGGCGGCGCCTGATAAATAAAATCACATTAGGCAGCAGCAGTCGCGGCAGGTGCGCCAGGTTGTTAGCTTTCAATACGCCTCGCTGCCGGGCCCCGCATTGATCGCCGTGGCGGAGACAATGCGGAGGCCCACGTCGAGCGCTGCCTCCCCCCCAAGCATCGGTATCAATTACGCGACAATATGCCGTTTATTTTGGTATTAGAACGAAGACTGCAGCGTGTAATTTTGGTTTATGACACAAACACACTGCCAGGCTCACGCCGGTTTACTGTGCGAGCGGTAGTAGAGATAATAGGTCAATACATGGATCTGGAATCTTAAATATGACCGTAAGGCACAAAAAAAATCTTTAAAAAACAAATGGAGGTGGGTGTCAAAGTCAATAATGGATGGCTTGTGCGGTTAACCTTTTATTGGATTGTACCAGAAACTTGGCACGCAAGTCTAAATTTGCACTTTTCACCACCCGAATCACGTACGTCTGTTGCTGAACCACATCTTCTTCTTCGTCTTCTTCTTCTTCTTCTTCTTCTTCTGTTTATTTTTAAACTAAATTGCAAGCAAGTTGTAAAGACCGTGAAGAAGAAACAAACCCAAACTCACACCGCGCTCACCACAACACCAATGCTGCATGCTGCCCTGGCTAGGAGCGTGTTTAGTTAGCTAGCTAACATGAGCGGACCTCCCGGGCTATTACACACTAAATCCGCGATTTGTTGTTTGAAAATGCGACACGGCCATGAAAGAAGTAGCTTTATAATAGCTTTTAGCTTTTGTGAATTTCAGTTCAGTCTCAGTGAACCATGGCTGTGTTTTACGCTAATGTTGTAATGTATACGCTTCACTGCAGTTTAATCACTGTACTGATTTAATCATTTTCACCCAGTCGGTGCTTGCAACGCAGAACACCACAGCCACTGAAGTGCGCAGGATTGGAGGTGGCTCGTGTTTACAATAATGCTAAAAAAAAACACTCCCATCTGACCACCATCTTTCTGCCTCCTTCTGCCGCCGCCGTGTGAAAGCGGAAAAAGGCCGCAGTCACAGCGGTTTCCCTTCTCCGCTGTCTCTTGGCTGTTTCGCCAAACACAAAACAGCTGTTACCTTCCATATCTCCGACGAGCAGATATCCATAAATTCACGCTGGGAGGAAAAAGGAGAAGAAGAAGAAGGAGAAGGAGAAAAAAAAAATACATACCCAGCATCACTTAGCATATGAATAGCCCCGCGTTTAGCCTAAGTGATTCAACTTAATGCAGTCTGGCACTCCGTTAAATGGAAAGAGAATCTGATGCAATCTAAATTTCAAGGCCGCTCGAATGTTCTGGCTTTCCAGTGACAAACCCTCCACACACGCACACACACACACAGGCGTTCCTCCCAGCTTTAGCAGCAGGGAGCCCACGTACTGCTGCCGCCACCTTATTCTGTCTTCAAGGGCTTTCAGAGACGTCGTAATTGCACGGCGAGCGAGAAATGAGCAGGCCGACGCCGTGCTTAGCGAAGAATTTCTCTGTGATATAATCTAAACGGTAACCCGGAGCACAAGCAAGCAAACCAAAAAAAAAAAAGAAGATGTTCGTTAATGTGTGTTGTGATAAATTGTCTTTGTTAAGGGTGCGGTGCTCTGAATTTATCTCGCTGGCATATGGTTTCCGTGTACCGAAGATGAAGACGAGCGTAGAATATGAATTAAAGGCTCAATTTTATGCACTTTGCAAATGTTTTACGGCAATATTTTATTTATTTGCTGCCTGTCAGTAAATGCCGCAGAAATAAAATGTCCATCCAGCACTTTTTCAGGAAGCTCTCGCTGCTAAAGTTGTGCACACAGTTCTGGGGGAAAAAAAAAAATGTCCCTTTGTGATGTCACAAAGGACACTGTGGCACCTCTCCCAGGTTAGTGACCACCCCCAAGCTCCCCCACACCAGGCCAGGTGTTGGCTCCACCCCGTGAAGCCTCTCCGTTGATCATTTTTAGCAGACGGCTGTAAACAC
Source organism: Thamnaconus septentrionalis (assembly GCA_009823395.1). NCBI lineage: Eukaryota > Metazoa > Chordata > Actinopteri > Tetraodontiformes > Monacanthidae > Thamnaconus > Thamnaconus septentrionalis. The sequence continues at coordinate 9,280,163 of CM020512.1, forward strand.
AGGGCTAAATTAGGTGTTTTTCTGCACAGGTTTCCAGACAACTGCAGTTGAAGCTTAAACGCGGTTCAAGAGCTGGAACTGACTGCAGTGTGGGACCTTTTATAATCGTAATTTTCTCATTTTTTTTCCCCCCGCTCCCGCTGCCGCCTGCACAGCATCGCCTTTTCTAAAAAGAGGACACGGCCGCAGCGTCCATCTGGCTGCTACACCCCAAAACAACTTGAATGGCCCCCAAATCGCATTTGCAGATTGTGAACTTGAAAAAAGGGGGCGGCGGGGGAGGCCCTGCGAAGGGGGGAGGGAGATTGAAAGCGGTGCGAAGCGCCAGCAGTCAAATGGTTTTCCAGCGCCGTGTGAAAAGAAAAGAAAAGAAAGGGATAAAAAGCGCCGACGGGAGGGAAGGAGGAGGGAAATATATAAATAAATAAAAGAGGCTTTTAATGAGCCAAGGACGGCGGCTGGTGAAGTTTTCCGGTGAGGACGTCGCTCACCTGCAGCCGGTGCGAGCCGGCGACCTCGCCCGCCGCCACCGCCGCCGGGATCCAGTCCAAATTTGATCACAATTCCACGTCACGTTTCCAAAAACTGCATCCAGCCTTCTCGAAAAAAAAATCGCGGAGCCGAACTGAGTCTCCCGGACGTGACGCCCGTCGACGCGTCATCGCGCCTCAATCGGAGGCCGGGGGATCATTAGCGCGCCGCTCGCTGCATGGATGCTGATTCACGAATGAGCATTTTGTGTTTTTTTTTTTTTGTTTTTTCCTCCCTTCCGCCTTCCCACTCTACTCCTGAAGGGCAGAAATCAGCGGCGGAAAGAAGAAGCCGGTTTATCTCTGCCGCCATATTCCACGTTAGGGAAAAAAAAAGAGGCTGCTTTACGATTTTTCACGTCGCCCCCATCATTTATTTATTTATTTCTTCTTCTGAAACTAAGCAGCACACGCCATGACGGACGCGACAAAATTGTTTTGGAATCAGCCGCCGGATTTCCGCTTAAATCCTGACAAACTTAACGAGACGTTTTGACGCAAAGTGCGTTAATCGCTTCCATCTCGCCCTCCGTCCCGCCGTCTGCCTGTCAGGATCAGACCTCCTATACGCACACACACACACACACACACACACATGCAGGAGTCTCAGGTGAAATCCACAGTTGAGTGAACGTGGTTAGCAGCAGCCTGCCTCGCCGCTGGACTCGCACTGGTTTGTGTATCCTTGAGAGGGCAGATCAGCGGCAGGTTTTCCAGCCGCTCGGCCGCCTGCGCAGACCACTAACGCGTGCGCACACACGCGTGCGCACATTCACAAAAAGCATTGCTTCAGCGCTCCCGCGCGTCTCAGCTTCCACCCGGCCCAGAAAAACCAAAACACAGCCGCAGCAAACATCGTCCTCCCTGTGCAGACCTGCACTGGAGGGCACAGCAGCCGCACAACTTTGCTTTTTGCGTTTTTGCTTTTGTAAATTCCTGTATTTTGTGTAGTCGAAGGTAAACAGCCGACCCCGTTAGAAGCCCGGCCTGGTCGCGCTTTTATTTTGAAACCCGACAGGATGCGGGATTCATTTAAAAAGAATGGAAGGAAGAAATAGTTAGAATTTTCACGCGACGTGGCGCCGAGTCGCCGACAGCCTTGTGTCTTTGTTTTCTTGGTAGGATCGAGTGACTCGCAAGTCGTTGTTGTGAGTCTTTTGTGGGCTCTGCGGAGGGGAAATGAGACGAGACGTCCAGACGGACGGCAGGAAGTTGTTGAGTGAGCGCGAGTGTGACAGACAGACAGAATGAAGTCTGTGCAAGCAAAGAGTTTTGTATTTGTGGTTTGAGCCTCATTAAACAGGAACAAAACAGCACGTTGTCAACACCATGAAAACTGTCATTTTTGCGCATTTTTTTGTCGTGTTGTGCTCATATTGTTGTTTTTCTGTTGTTGTTGTACTGATGGATACCATGGATCATTTGCCCGACTTGTTGCATCTATCTATCTATCTATCTATTTATCCATCTATAATGTCGCATAGAAAGACCAAATCATTTTCTCCGCGGGGATCAATAGAAGAAATCAATTCATTTTCTTCTCCCTCTAATGAAATGTATTTTCATCTGACTTAGGATTTGTCAAAGTCAATGACGTTCCTGGGTACATTATAAGGCCCCGGAAGTCACAGGAAGTCCCAACTCTAAATTATTAAAACGTTTCTCTTTTCACGTTGTCATTCACAAGTATTTGCTCCCTGGACTCTCACAGCCAGTTTTTCCCTCCCGCTCGTCATTTCCCCCCCCACCCCCACCCCTCCACGCCGCCCTGCCTGCCACTTGTCCGCACCGATTTTGTGGAATGTCAATGAAGTCGTTGTACATCTCCGACATCGATCCCAAAGACTCCCGTCGCTTTTCCATCCCGGCCGGCGTGCTCCGACTGTGATATGGCCGGTCCATACGGTCCCGAGGAAGGTCGCCGCCGCCGCACAAATTGAGTCCACCTGCACGGACAAACACACACACACACACACACACACACACACACACACACATATGGCCTTGGCCCCTGTATCTGTGTTAATGTCCAGGGTCCACACCATTAACACAGCCTCGCCTCGCTCCGGCACACCGGCAACCTTTTCCCAACCCCCCCCCTCTACCCCCTCTCCGGCTGTCAGAGCAAAAAAAAAAAAAGGAGGGGGGGCGTGGGCACACGGTGGCAGCTAATTAGCTCGGGCGCTAACTGCCAAGCGGCAATGCTTGCTCGCGCACGTGCACGCCGAGGCCACTCTCATTTTACCTGTCGCGAGTTTTCGTCGAAGTGTCGGAACGCTAAACACACACACACACACACACACACACACACACATGCAAATCGCCATCTGTTTGGTGCATTATGCGGACGCCGCACGAACACATACACGCGCACACACTCGGAGCTTCTGTGCTGGAAGGTGGAGGCAGGCAGGTGTGTTGGTTTAGATCTTGGTGAATAGGGGAATCAGTGTGACGACAAAGGCGGTTGGTTCTCTGCAGACTGCGGCCGTTTTGTTTTGTTCTGTTTTGTTGTGTTTTGTGTTTTTTTGGTTTTTTTTCCTGTGCAACGGATTCTTATTTATACATACCAGCTTCAAATCCACTTATATAACTTAAAGAAGCTGCTGGTACCAGTTAATCCACCGACAATGCCTTGCATTTTCTCACGGGTGTCGGTTCCTCCCTGGCGGAGGAGATTTGTAACAGCCCCCCCCCCTTCCGCCCTTCCTCCTGCTACACTTCAATGCGGCTGTGAGGTGGCGGCGGTGGTGGTAGGGGGGGAAGCCTGAAATGTTTACAGCGTTTCACGCGCACGACTCCCATTTCGCGGGTAAAACGCCGTCTCCACGGCCGGGATTTGAACTCGCACGCGGACAAAAGTCGGTGTTTCACGACAAATTCCAGGTACGCGGGCGCGATGGCGAGTAGGGAAAATGCTGCCGCTGCGTTTTTTTTTTTCTTTTACCCCTCCTCCGACGGAAAGGAATCCTCTGTAGGATCTTAAATTAGAGCTGCGGCTTCTCTCATTCTCATTCAGGTAGCAGCGGCCGGGCGGGCAGAGCCTGGGAGCCGCTGGTGTCGGTCCAGCGGTCCAGACGTATGGCGGTGAAGCTGGAACTGCATCCAATGGAAGGGCCAGAACGTTTCTACTTCCTGCTACTTAATGATCAGAATGTTAATTGTCCGTCTGACGACGATGCAAAAATACTAATGAACACACAGTGAATTTTTTTTTAAGATCGTGGTCATTCTCAGTTCGGCTCTCTGTTGTCGTAGTGACTTTGCAAAAGTTGCCTCAAAAACTCTGACTGACGGATGAAACTCTCCCCAAATGGCAAACAAACAAACAAACAAAACATTCCTAATCACTTCCTGCCTCTCGACGGTTTTACATCGGGATTTATTCATAATCAACATCGTCCCTGATTGAGTTTCTCCAATTAGCGAATCTATTATCGGACTAATCGCTCCGTCAATACAAAAGGCCGTTTAGTTGCCTGCGATGCCCGATGATCTGACGGATCTTTATTGGCTCTCTGCCGTGTTCTCGCACCTCTCTGAGCCGTTTCTCCTGGTCCTGACCGGTGGCCGCGTTTTCCACCGCCGGGTCGCGGTGCAGAAGTGCCAAATTTTTTTTAAAAAAACAGCTGCTGCGGCAGCAGAACGAAGCTACACAGCTTCCAGCCCAGGGAATCGTTTCTCCCCTGTGTCACATGACCAGGGGCGATGATGAGTCCACACACAAACTGTTGGTTCCTGCTGTTGGGAAATGTAATAGTATGTTGCAGTTTGCATCTGAAGACGTCAAGTTGTTCTGCTAAACTCGCAATCGAGTGTCTTGATGCTGCTAATTGAGCCTCGGCTTTGGTTGGTCAGATTTGGAATTTGGCTTGGTTGAAAAAAAATCATAAATTCTACTCAATCATAACAAAAACGAATAGCCAACAATAATCTGACTCATATTTAGCACCAGCACTGGCAAAGCCCCTAAATAACATTTTCAAACAGCCCGAGTCACTTCGGTATTTTTTTTTTTTGTTCAACCATTGACTTTTAATTGGACGCTGCTGCAGCTCTGATTGCCAGTTAACCTTGTGCACTGCACATTCCAGCCAAACCTGCTCTTAAATATCACACAAGACCCGTCCGTCATTTATCAAAGGCGTCGCACAGGCTGCAAATAATGAATTAAACTAGTTGGAACGGAGGATTTCTTCGACCTGCAGCCTCGGTTAAACACTCAGCGCTCCGGTCAAACGTCCTTGAACCAGCCGCTGGGTCCTTAGGTGGCGCCGTGCAATGGGCGGACTGTGCCGGCCTCGGCGCTCCCGGAGGAGGAGCCGGACCTAAACACCAGGCATCAATCAATATAAAGGTACACAGAGCTCTGCGGCAGGCTGTTAGAGAGCAGACACTTAATCTTATTACATTACTACGGGCAGCGGTGAACCCGCTAACACACACTAACGTGCACTGGCACACACACACACGCGCGCGCACGTACACGCACGCGTGCGTGGATCCAATTCAGCTCCGTCTTTAATGGTTTTACGAGGTGAAATCTTCTCCGCCGCCCGTCGTTAGGAGGCCTCAGAGAGAGAGAGAGAGAGAGAGAGAGAGAGAGAGAGAGAGAGAGAGAGAGAGAGCTTTTCCATCAAAGTGCGCCGGCTCGGCACGCGCGAAATCCGAAGTTGCTGGGTTTTTTTGTTTTTTTTCCATTCGGTCGGGAGGTGGCGCTAGAGGGTTCCGAGCTGACGGACGATTGGCGTCTCGGGAGCCGCGCAGATTGCAACAGCCGACCCCTAAAAACCCGGCGCTCCGCTTTGTCATTTTCTCTCCGTTTAACGCCATCCTCCGAGTCCCCCGCCCTTCTCCTCCACATCCCCCTATCCTCCGACAGCGAGAGCTAATTTATAATTGCCACATAAGCCGCGATAACCCTCCAACCTTCAGAGCAGCAAATCTGTCTCCTTAAATCAGCCGGGAACCCGGAGCTGCCCGCCGCTGGAGCGCCTTTTTATTATTGTGTGTGTATGGGTGTGGGGTGCAGGTGGGGGAGGGGATGGGAGGGTGAGGGGGGCGTTTGAACACGTGTCTTATTAGGGAGGAAATATGCAGCATATTGGCGGCGGAATGTGGAGTAATTTGATAAGCGCGGTGGCGAGCTCGCAGGGGTCGGCGGAGCGCGGCGGAGGAACGCCGGCTCCGAAAAGCCACCGTTGCCCCGGACAACCTAATTGGTGCAGAGATACGGCTCAGTCTTACCTGGACGACCGGATTCTTTGTCACAGGAAAAAAAAAAGAGAAGAAAGACGCTGTGAATCGTTACCTCTGGGGGATGTTGAAAGAGTACATAGAACTGAAATTTTTGGTCTCCTTTTGGAAATTGCTGACTGGGGGACGACTGTTCCGGAGTCTCACAGGTGGACACAGTGTCACCTGATGCCAATTTTGGTCCAACTTGTCGCAAAGCAGCAACGCTATTTTTTTGGGGTTCTTATTTTCAGCCACAACATCCACCGGAGCCTCGGCACCATACGCGCACGTGATCTCCATTTGAAGTTTGGGCGAACGAACCCTCTGCTCGACCCTGCTGCAAGTATTTCAGCTGCAGACGAGAGATCGAGCAGCTTTCTGCGGAACTTTAATTTGCCAAATTCTGAAGAGAGAAAAAAAAAAAAAAAAAAGCCAGAAAATTCTTTCCTGTTCCTGCGAACAACAACAACTTACAGGAAATAGCTTTTTGGAAAATCCTGAATGTCTCTCGAATATGGGCTCCGGGGAGAATCTGAGCTGCCTCTCAGAAAAATAAGCCGTCCATCAAAAACGTCCCCCCCAAACACACACCCACACCTTTTGTCGGGTCCTTGCTAAACTCTAAATCTCCCTCAAACTACATAAACCATCAGCGGGCTCTCCACCACGCCGGAGGAGAGCAGCTCTCATCAGACACGAGTGGGAGCTGGAGGAGCGGCTGCGGCTCCTCAGAGGAAGGCTGTGCAAATGTTGAATGTAAACAGAGTCGAGGAGACGAGGACGGAAGCGTGGCTGTTTGTCTGGTTTTAAAGGTGAATTTGCTGTTCATTTACATATTTACTTGTTTATTTATTTTATTTTATTTTTATTTTTGGCTTGGCTCAATTGCATCAACCTACCGAGTCGTCACACTGACAAGAAACCAGACAAAGATCGACTCTCGACATATATTGACTGACTGGTTGATTGATTAACTGGCTGATTGATTGACTGTGGATGTTTCTTCCTGTGCAAGTCAGTCAAATCTACTGCCGCTGCTGCTGCTGCTGCTGCTGTCGCGTGTTAAGGCAAATGTTGCCAGTCTTGCATTCTTTAGATTAGGGATGTTAACAATTAATCGATTGTTGATTAATCGTCGATTAAGAATTTAATCGATTAAATTAAATTTGTCACAATTAATTAAACATTCTTTACATTGGTAGTTCATATCATAAAAGCAGTGTATTGACAGGAAAGAGAAATTCACCTGTAGATACTGTGATGGTCATAATATACCTAGAAAAAATTACTTTTAAACAACTTTTTTAAAGAAGAAGTTGAAATGTGACCCATTAGAAGTCAACTTAAAGTCAGAGGATAAAACATTATTTAAGGGTTAAATAATGTGTTCCGTACACATTTTTCATTGTGAAACTTTGGTTCTCAGGAAAAATCCCCGCTGATCAATTAATCATCAATCGGTCAATAAGGTCAACCAACTACCGATGAATGAATTAATCAATAATTTGCCCCGCGGCGCAGCTGCATCTGCTGGGTCACGACAGGCTGAGAGAGGAAATGAAGACAAATGAAGACGGAGGATCGAAGCGCTTTGCGTCGCTCGTCCTCCCCTTTTCCTCCCCCACCCCCCGTCCCTCCCCTGTCCCAGTGAAAATATGACAAAGCAGCGCAGAAAAGAAAGCACCCACACGCAGTAATGAAAAGCGGAAAAGCGTGGCGGCCCTCCCCCCCCTCCACGCCGCTTTCGCGTCACCGGCAATTAACTCCAGCGCGGCGGCCGGCGCTGACGGCCTGTAACGCAGTCGCTGAAAACTGGACGCGCAGGTGCATGAGCGATATATCTGAGCTTTTTTCGGGTTGTTGTTTTTTTGCAGTCAGGCACTTTGTCCCCTTTCCTTTTCGCGGCGCCATGTGTGCACTTAACGTCAGCCTGCGTTGTCCTCGACAGCTGATCGGGAAGCCGGAGCTCTGCCCAGATTGCACTTTGATTTCTCTTTGTGGAAAATAACACAATCACAGGCTGCGTCGGCCTTTTAGGGGGACTGTTGGCGGAGAGCAGCGGCAGCAGCGGCGGCGGCAGCGGCAGCAGCTGTGATGAAGGTGTGTGGAGGTGTGCAGGAGTGTTTGTCAGGTTTTTAAGAATGAGCCGCCGAGGCTCCTCTGAAGCAAAGGTGTCATCTAATGGTTCTCCCTTTGCAGGAGAGGCACGGCCACTTTGACAAGGGCTACATTACTCCGACCTCAGATTCTTTTTCGCTCTCTCGCTCTCTCTCTCTCTCTCTCTCTCTCTCTCTCTCCCTCCTTTTCTCTCTCTCTCTGTCAGCCCATTGTGGGTCTGAAGGTGGAGGGAGGGAAAACAATTAAGTGGAGTGATTCACGGCCGCATCGATTGACAGTTTGCGGCTATTGATTGGAGTTCGGGGGGGGGAGCAAGTAAAAGAAAAAACAAGCTCCGTCCAGTTAAAAGAGAGAGGACAGTGTCGAGAGAGAGAGAGAGAGAGAGAGAGAGAGAGAGGGCGATGAAGAGCCAGTGGCGTTTGGACTCAGACTGGCATTTGGTCCTCGCAGTTTCACGGCAACCGCAGAAAATCCATTTTATTTTCTCCGAAGCTTCAGTTCTTCTGTTTTTAATTTACTGGAACTCACTCAAAGTGAGAGGGTTGGCATGTTGTTGTTTTTTCTCACGGACTTGAGGCCGACACGATTTTTCGATACCGCGGGAAACCCGCGACGTGCCGCGCTTGTTCAGGTGCAGGAAGTACCAATTTCCAGAATTCAACTGGTTCAGGTCGTGTGTCGGGTCGAGCACCGCTGTGATTGGTTTTGCTTGTTTTCCTGGAGGGCGGAGCCATCAGAACCGTGTCCACTCCCACAGCCATTAAGTTCCAAATACAAAATTCCAATTTAACGTCCTGGTTAGCGACACCCTGTGAGACCCCTGCCCCGAGCAGCAACGCTCCTCTTTCCCCTCCGATACAGTATTTTCAGTCGGATAAAGGTCAAAATCCCTGATATTGCCTGTCTAATGGCCGGGGCCAATTCCGCCGGCGATCTGGTGAGAGAGGAACCCGTCGGGGACGGCGGACGACTCCATCTATCTCTGCTGCTCGATATTTTCCTCCTCCTCCTCGTCCTCATCCAGGAAGACGACCCCTCCTGGATTCCAGCTCCTCTTCTGAACAGAGACATCAAGAGGGATCCCCGCCCGTCCTACTTTTCCCTTTCCAAACCCATATGGTCGCCCAAATACCAACTGGCTTTCACGGCTATTTGGCTCCGCCGTCCCAGTTTTTAACACAATGCAACTCGCAGGCAGGAAGTGGTAATTCCTTCTCCGGCTTATCCCGAACGCCTCCATCCGTCCCTGACCGTGTCGGCGGCGGCGGCGGCGGCGGCGGCGAGCGGCGGCGAGCTGCGAGCGTACGCACGGCACCTTGTTGTGATTAGGCGCAGCAATGGGGAGCATATGGAGGAGGCCGGCTCCCTTTTTATCCAGCGTGGACCAGCTCAGCACTTGAGAGCTGCCACTTCCTGGCGCGCCTTCCAAGCTCTCCCCAGGTTCCCTCTGAGTCCCATCCTGCCGCCATCTGCCGCTGACTTGGGTTCCCTCCAGAAATGGTGGGGGAGAGAAAAGAAGAAGAAAAACACACACACACACACAGACACACACACGACCAACACTCCTCTCTGCATAGTGGGAGCCCAGTTTCCTCTTCACTTTAAAGGGAGCCAGTCGGAACCCCCCCACCCTCTGGCAGGATGTTCGGGTGAATTCCGCTCATGTGGGACTAACTGGCAGGCAGAGGGTCGAACGACGGCGGTCACTTTTTTTTTTTTTTTTTTAAAAGCATTTTCAAACGGGCCTCCGCTCACTCTGAGCATGTAATTTGTGTTTCAATTTGAAGCGACAAGAACAGGGTGGCGCCCGGCGTGAGGAAGGAAAACAAAAATAAAGAAATAATCCCCGCAGTCATATTGCTGCTGTTTGGGGAAGTTAATTTCCAATAGTTGCAGGAGCAGAGAGCAGTTATTCAAAGTGACTTCGATGCTGCCTATACGTTGTATTAATCTTACAGAAGCTTGTACAAATTCAATTTTGTTAAGTTAAAAACAAACAACCTCCAAACTGTTGGTTTGATTTGGCTGTAATTTAACATCGTGGAGCCGTGGTGTCTTGCAATCATCGATCAAGTGATGCAGCTTCCCCTGCAAGTCTTTCAACTCTTCCTCAGCCTCCCCTCGATTTCAATAAATACAATGGACCAGGATATTACCTTTATTTGAAGCTTCAGCTGTGAAGATCTATATTTAGATGGAAACTTTGGGTTGGAGGCACTTTTTTTGGCGGGGCAGAGGGGAACAAAAACAACTTTCCAGGCCGTCTGATCTGGCTAATTATTGCAAAAGTTGCTAACCAACCCGTAGGTAATTCCGGCTGGTGACCTCCGGGTTCGCTATCTCTCGGGTGCAGCAGGCTTTTTGGACGCGGGTTGACACGGAGGAGGAGGAGGAGGAGGGAGAAAAAAAAGAAAAAAAAGTTGTCTGTTGGCTCCTGTTTTCTCTCTGAGGAAAAAAAAACACAAAGTGGAGAGATTGGTCTGTAGCGGCAATCAAGCAGAGCAAATGTGTCTGAAGCTCCATATGGTGCTTACAATAACAGAGACGGCAGTTTTTAGCCTCTGTCACTCCTCCCACGCGGCCGCCATACGCTTCCTGTTTCCCGCGCACCGAGTCGGAGGGAACATAATGCCGAGGAGCGGAGGGAAGCGCAGCGCCGCGCCGCGCCGCGAACTGAGATGACGTTCGGGGACGAATCGTCCCTCCGACACCATGACGCCCCCCCCCCCCCCTCCCCAATTAGGAAGCCTTGTGAAAAAGAAAACGACACACAACTTCCCTCTTCACTTCCTGCTTTGCTTCCATCATACGTAAACCCAGGAGAGCCGTCGTCGCACTTTACGTAAATTGCACCAAATCCAGCAGTGCCAACACAAGAGGAGCTCTTCTCTTCCGCTGAATTATTGAGCCCCGACGTGCGACGGCGGAGACGGCAGCGGTGGCGACAGCAGGGGTCGCCATGCTGATTTCTCCTCATGCATATTGCAGCACAGCTGTAATCTCTTCCCGAAGAAGCGGCCCCCCGCCCGTCCCGCCGGTTACCGTGCGGGAAATGCGAGGCGACAGAAACGGGCTCTGCCGCCGACGGCTCCATTATTGATAAGCGCGCAGGGCGGAAGTACGGAAAAGCACCGGGAACGCCGCCGGAGGTCTTCTGAGATCTCTCCGGGAGAACGCGGAACGCGGTCGCGCCGTTCAAATATACATCGTCCGGAGTGAGTCGGGGCCGCTCGCCGCCTCCCGAGCGAGTTGATAACCAACCGAAGAAACGGGAGCGAGAGCAAGGAGTTCCGTCTCTCCGACAGGATAAATCGCCGCTAATTCCCAACACATTCTCCGCAGCCAAGCTGTTCCTGTGTCAGCAGCGAGATCTGACGCCATTAGCAGATGGCGTCTATATACCGTACGTGACACTTTAAAAGCTCAGACGCTCACTGGCGCCGGGCTGCGGGCCCAACTTAGCACTTTCTAACAAGTGCGACCGCGGCGCACGACAAGTTTATTTTTCATCCGCACGCCTCTTTCTTTTTTTTTCCCCTTGCGCTCGTCTTTCTGTCTTTCCATCTCCGCTCGCCGCCCACTATTCTTCCCTCCCGCTCTCGTCGCTTGTCTGCAGGAGACAAATAACCCCCCTCTCACAGCCGTCATTTATTTCCTCCTGCCGTAACAAGCGTGATTAGGCAGATGTTCCGAGCTGTCAGCGGCCGTCATTCTCGGGCAGCTAATTTATGAAGACGTAGCACCTACTGTATTGTGCGAGCGGCGGGCGATGAAGAGGCTGATGGTTTTCTGAAGGCGTCGCCCGCCACTGCCGCCACTGCCGCCACTGCCGCCACCGCAGATATAAAAACATCATTTTTTTTTCGGTCGGTTGCAGCTGCAGGTTCAGCGTCCAGTGCAAATCCAGGCTGAAGCGCCAGGGTCAGAAGACGAGCGCTAAATAAATCCCTGAGTGTTTTTCTGAGGATAAACAACTCTCTGTACTTGGGTTTGCAGTGCAGGCAGGTCACAGTCCCAATGTTTCCCCAACTCAGGGTTCTTTTTTGGAGATTTGTTTTTAAAAACCTCTCCACACAAGGTCCAGGTTTAATTGCCTTTGGGGGGGATGGTGGCGGTGGGTGGGGGTTGGGGGAGGTTGTGGCGGGGGCTATTAGAGCAAAAGGAAAAGGCCGGTGGGTTTGCGTAAAGTCTTTCCTTATTGGACTGAAAAAGACATTTAAAATAATTTAAAAAATAACAGAAACGCTGAAAAATAATATTTCAGGTCGGTGCGAAGAGGAGCGAAGGAAGACGAACCGGTGAGAAAAAATACTGAGGGGAAATTTTCTGAGCTGTGCAAAGAACAAAAAGGGCAATTAAGACCTGCGTGGCCCCCTAAAAGAGACCTGACTGACTAATGCACCAGCACTTTTTACTATTCAATATACAGTACTAGGGGAAAAAAATCATTGCCAGATAATTTTTGTTTGTGTATCAAAAGGTTTGGCTGCAAACAAATGGAAAGTGCTTGGTTGTTTATTGCTAATGAGACAAAATAAAATAAAAAAAAACGAAATCCTTGAGGTTCTCTGGATGTGCAACAAGGGACAAAGTCTTCTAAAATAAACTGCACTTGGAGACCTCAGACTGATTCTCAGCCCAATACAGTACATCACAAATGCATGAGGCGTCCAAAAACTTTTTGCCCACCGCTGTATAACAGACGGCACTCTGTGTGTGAGCTGAAGGACACGACTGACGGGGAATTCAACCATTTCAACCAGTGAAAACATGCAAATGGTTCGCTTTGGTCGACACTCCTTCAAGCCCTTATTTAAAAACAACAACAACAAAAACAACAACAGCAATTCCTCCTCCGCGTCCCAATGTGTGCGTTTGTTGTGGCTCCGCTCGTCTCTTTATTTACCCTTGATGCCGGTGGGACTTCATTAAAAATAAAAAAAGAGCCGAGGTGGCCGAGGGAGATGAAGAAATAGCAACAAATCTCGGAGCGGCGGCGGTGACTGAGGTGACGGAGCGACGGGAGTCGGCTCACAACAAGCCATCCGAGCCATCCATTCAAACACCAGCGGATTGATCCGGATGCTGAGATGTAAATAAGGACGAGTGGAAAGAAAAGCCAGTAATTATGCTGCTGTTTCTTTTTTTTTTTTTACCAAACAGGTGCAGATGGAGGCACAGTGGGCGTGCTTTTCTCTTCTTTTCTTTTCTGTTCTCCGCTCCTCTTCCGTTCTTTTCTTTTCTTTGCGGCCTTTTGTTCGCGGGAAGCCGGAGGAAAATTGTTTCCGCATCAATTCTGCCACAACCTGCAGAGCGTTAGGCGGCTGCTGACGGGTTTGTTCACCTGGACGTCGTTTGCTCCATTTGGTTGAAAATTTCTTGCAGTTCTCAAATCTTGTGCATCCCGCTTGGCAAGCTCCAGTCAAGTGTTGTTTTGTATATATATCCCTAGTGTTGTGGAACTGATTAGCTTTCTTTTTCATTGGGCAAGTTGGAAAGAGACGCTGCAGGCTGCTTTAATATAGCAGAAGAGATGAAGAAGAAATACAGGAAGTGAACGTTAGTCATAATGAGGAGGCTAGCATGGGCGCGACAGCAGAGCTGGGTGGTATTTTGCAGTGATGTTGCTCCTCCGAGTCAATGCGGCAGCAGCCGATATTATGGCTTTGAACGTGATCCGCAGGAGGAACTTCAACCTTTTATTTGAATGGCCACACTTTTCAAATCAGCGTCGGTGCTTCACGACGAAACAAATTCACAACACAAAACCCTCAGAAGATCAACTATGATGAACTGGAAAAAGAGACAAATACAACAACAAATGATGATGAAATGTTCTCCGCTGGCTCTTGTCCAGACGGATTGTGTGAGATAAATGGATGTGGAACGTTTTCCGTCCAGTTCAAAAGGTTTCTTCTCTTCTGCTGGACTGTGTGAGGCGCCTCACTCACTTCGCCACCGGCCTCGTCGTCCCTCGCAACTCACATTAACCTTCCGTCACATCTTTAATAAAAGCCTCTTTTTCTTCCTTTTCCTTCCTCCCACCTCATGTCCCTCTCTCTCTCTCTCTCTCTCTCTCTCTCTCTCTCTCTCTCTCTCTCTCTCTCTCTCTCTCTCTCTCTTTCTCTCTGCACCAAATTCATCTCTCTCTCTCTCTCTCTCTCTCTCCTTCTTGTGGACTCTCATGCACGGTGGCGCCCCCTGGATGGTGCACGGCCGTGACTAGCCACTGTTTGTTAAATGAGTTCATCCAGAGTGTTAGCCAGGTCAGCAGCCAGCCGCTCGGCTACATGGGTGTGCGTGCATGTGTGTGTGTGTGTGTGTGTGTGTGTGTGTGTGTGTGTGTGTGTGTGTGTGTGTGTGTGTGTGTGTGTGTGTGTTACATCCGGCGAGAGGGGGCAGAGTGAAATTGATTGCACCCTTTATGTGAGGGAATGAGAAAATACTGTAGCGGCCCACACACTCCAAAAAATATATATATAAAATAAAATACATAGACACGGACCTTAGAGGGAGAGAAAAAAATACTCACACATTCAAAAACTCGGCATCCAAAGACGGAAGGAATCGGCCAAAGATTTTTTTGCAGTTTGTTTCTATTTGGCAATTTGTTCATCCTGCCGCTGCGGCCCTGATAAGAAAAGCTCGACTTAAAAACTAAATGAACAAGTGGGAAAAATTCAGAATCCCACCAGCGGAAAAAAAGAACACTGTTGTCTGCCCTCCTTCGGCCTCTTGCTTTTTTTTGTGTGTGTATAACGGCGGTAAAAAAGTAACTCCCTCCTCCCCCAGCGGCGGAGGCCAGGTGTTGGGGCTCTTTTCACACCGGGCCGTTTTGTGATTGCGCCCCGATCAATTATTGACAGCATCGGTCCCCTGAGGGCCGCTGGGCAGAGATCGATGGGAGCCGCTGCCTTTTTGTTTTCCTGTTTTCTTTTTCTCCCGTCCTCACACCTGATACAACCGGCGGTGGCGTTTCTGAAGAATCGGGCCGCCCTGTGTCGACGGGATCTTCTACTCAACTGTTAATCAATGATTTGGTGATTGAACGGCCACAGTGGGACCGCAGACAAGAAAAATCTAAAATTGGAAGCTGCAAAACATTTAGGCCGGCTGTAGGGGGCGACGGCAGAATGCGAGGTGATGAAAAACAAAAGATTTTTTTTTTTGTACAAAAGTAAAAACAATTTAACAAAAAAGAAGTCAGGCTTTGGATGTTTCCATGAGGTTTGCAAATATGCAACTTTAGACCTCCAGGGGGCAGCGTAGTTAGCCCCCTGTTTGCAGCCTCCTGCTGAAAACAATGATTTGTTGGACCTTCCCATGTTTCTCAGGGGGCGGAGAGGTGTCAGTGCCCTTTGTGACATCACAGAAGAGGTCACATATCAGGACTGTGTTTTAGCGCAAACTTTGTGAAAAGTGCTGAAACACAGTTTCTGGGGATTTTATTGACAGGACGGAGAGAAATTTCTGTCGGGGAGGTGAAATTTAATAATGTGGGGACTTTAGTGTTGCACCGACAGACACTTTATCAGCTTCCTTCTCTATTTAATTTCGATTTACTTTCCATATATGCGGAGACAAAACCTACCTCAGTCCCCGGAACTTTTATTTATTTATTTATTTTTGTTCAGAATATTACAGGACTTTTTCCAAACTTTCAGGGTTTCCGTCTCTCGCAGCCATTATGGGGCCGATTTGAAATGCGCATAAAAACAACTTACCCAACAGCCAGTTATTGACAGTTGGGCGTGCACGTCGGGAGCTTCTCCTCCCGCGTGCCTTGTGACGATTGCATCACCGCTAGTTGCCATGGCAACCCATCGCCCTCACCGCCGCTGCTGGGCCGAAGTCCTCTAACAGCAGAAGAGGAAGAGGAGGAGGAGGAGGAGCGGGAGGAGGCGGGGACTGTTTTAAGCCGCCGCCTCCTCAGCCCTGCACATCGGTGTTACTGAGTGAATGGATCCCTTCGTCAGCCAGTAGGTGGCAGACGTCCCCCCCATAGCGCAGCAGAGTCTAATTTAGACTGAGCCTGCAGGTCGTCAATCAAACCCGGGGTGGGAGGGGCGAGGGTGGAGTGGGAGGGGCTGAGGGCGAGGCCATAAGACACTGTCTGCTAATTGAATCTTCCCACCTTTTCTTTTCTTTTCTTTCCTCTCTTTTCTTTTTTTTCTCCCACCTCCTCCCCCTCTCAAGGCTGATTTGCTGTAGCCTGATTGTCTCTGAGTGGCTCCACGCTGCACTTGTTGTCGTTGTTGTCGTCGTCGTCGTCGTTGTTTTTGGCTCCCTTTCTCAACGACACATTTTTGACAATACGACCTTGAAACTCCGAATCGGCTTGTTTTGCAGCGAGAACAAGCTGCAAACGATGACTCAGCAACAGCAGCAGCAGCGCCCCCGCTGGTCAAAGCGTTCGTCATCGTCCCATTCTTGTTCCTCGTGCTCCTACAAACACGTGGCACCCGCACACAATAGGGAATCTGTCGAGCGGCGTCTCGCTTCCTCGCTGCACATTCAACCCTTAAATTAACCCCCGACTCGTTTGCCGGCGTCATTGTCGCCATGACGATGTCCCACAATGCAGCGAGTCAGCGGCACTGATGAGGAAGTGAGACGAGGGTGACGGGGAAACCCGGCGAGGGCGGTTCCCCCGGCCCGCTTCACAACAACACACTGTGAACAGGAAGCCACCCGGCGGCGCCATTATTATTGATTCCGAGCAAATCGGCTCTTTCAGGAAAAAAAACAAACAACAACAACAACACAAAGCCAGCGGATCAATTGCTGTGTGTTGTCGTTTTTTTCGGAAATTAAACTACGGATTTTGCGTTTCTTTGTCTCCGAGAACAGACGTGGACTTTTGAAAACGCGCAGGATTTTTAAGAAGCCCTAATTAAATGTTTATCTTCCAGTCAGTCACACGCAGATTTAATTGGATCTCCGAGCGCTAAGACGTCACACGTTGTTGTCGCGCACGAATTGTGTGAGAGGGATTTCATTGTTCCGCCCGACGACGACAAGCAGCAGCCCTAATCCTCCGCAGACACCAGTCAGGGGGGAATGTTTTTATCATTCCCGCCGTGCACCGGATCCTGGAGCGGCACGGAGGGGGAAAAAAAAAAAAAAAACATTGAATGGTGGAATCGGTGGAAAATTGCCACCAGACAACTTTGCCAACCGTGCCAGTTTTTTTCACTGAGGTTTTTTCTTCCTCTCCTTTTCTTTCTTTTTTAAACCTCTCCTAACATCCTTAAGGCTGATCCGGCGTCTCGTCGTATTTAACGGATGAGGCGTCCAAACAAAGGATGAAATGTTACCTGGACGGGACGAGCGAGACGCCGCACTCGCCGGCTCTTCCTCTCGATGGGATTTTTTTCCACCCTCGGCCTTGAACAGGAAGAGAAGCCGGCATGTAAATGGAGCTTTTAGCGCTGCGGGGCTGGAGTTCGACTTTACACGGTCATGTGGCTCGGCAAAAAAAGAAAAAAAAATGCACAAGGCTGCACACACGTTACAAAAATGAAAAGCTGAGGGGGGTGGGGGGGGCGACGATCGAGGTTGAATTTCGTCTCCCTTCTTCCCTCCAGCTGGTGGCTTCTCCAGTTTCACAGGAGAAAAATCGAAAATAAAGTGTACATGAATTATTTATTTTGGTTGAGTTGCCGTAAAGTGTCGAGTGAACTTTTGTGTTGGAGGTGAGGGGGATGAAAAATATGTTTTCTGCATTTGCCCAGACAAAAAAAATTGGGACACAGAACAAACTTTCCAGAAATGTTCGAATGCCAAACTCCTTCTAATGCACATTTCAAAGCTAACTGGCTTCGTCCATTTGTCCAGCATTTACTCGCAAAGATCTCAGCAGTTTTTGATCGTCTACGAGGCGATGTTCCGTGGTGCGGAACGTTTCGGAGACTTCCCGACGAATTCACTTTCTGCGCGTTTCACCAAACGCTCTGGCTGCTCTCTGTGTTTCACACTCAAATGCGCGTCGTCGGAAACGGTCCGCTGATCCAGTGAGAGAGAAGACAAAGAGGCAAAGGTCGCCTCGCTGTTGTCTCATGATGAGCGTCTTTGTGGAGGGAAAAAATGAAGAGAGAGAGAGAGAGAGAGAGAGAGAGAGAGAGAGAGAGAGAGAGAGATCTGAGCCTCCCCGCCTGCGGATCAGGTTAAATCTCTCACTTTAATCGTTGGAAGCCTCGCGGAAACGTTTTATTGTTGCTCAGCGTTGTGGGTGAAGAAGTCTCGGGTGTAATGCGCTCCCTCTGGAGAGAGAGAGAGAGAAAGAGAGAAACTACTCCGACGCGTTGGGCCTCGGCCTAAACGTCTGATTAAAGGCCGAGACGTTTGGCGTTTCCCCACTGGGAACTTTTAAAGGCCCCACAACCCGCAGGAAGGAAAAAAAAACAACTGACTCTGGCCTTGTCTCTGGCCAATCGGTGAACTTCCCCACTGATGAAACAACGTCCATCCATCATGTAACTGGCGCTGAAATCAGCCTCTTGTGATGTCACAAAGGGCTCTGTCAGCTGCCGCTCCTTGTTTTGGCCACTCTGGCTAACTGCAATATTGGACAACTCCACCACACTTTGAAGTTGTAAAAACGGATGTTGTGTGCAGCTTCACATATGACTTGATTTCAGCGCTGAAATGCTATTGGCTGGAGGGCGCCGCGGCTTCTCTGCCAAGCCACTCAAACACTGAGAAGATTTTCACTCTGCGGCTTTCGGAGTTCTTTTCTACGCCACTGTTAATTTAGTTTTAAATGAAAAAAAAAAACACCTGCTGGAATTGAGAGCCAAGCCTTTGAATGAAATCATCCGTCTCCATCCACTTCCTCCCGTCTCCTCCTCCTCCTCCTCCTTCTTCTTCTTCTTCTTCTTCTTCTTCTTCCGCTATTGTCGTTCCTCCCCGCTCGGCGCTCGTCCATCACTCACAGCGAGTCGATGTCAAAACCGCTCGGGATGTTGATTGTTGAGCGATTTGGCTCGTCTGCGGCGGACTTTTGGTTTTGACAAATGTAGACAACAGGCGAAGGCGTCTTTGCCGTTTGTCAAGCGTTGTCTCTCTCCTCTCTCTCTCTCTCTCTCTCTCTCTCTCTCTCTCTCTCCCTTCACGTCGAGGAGGCTTTTCTTTTTCATCCCCTCACAGGGTAAAAAAAAAACCTGCTGCTGCTGCTCCGTCGGAGCGGCGCTTGATACCTCCAGCGTGACAGAACCCTTGGCTCTGGTGTCAGTTCTTTGTGTGGAGCGCTCGGGGCTAAAGGGAGATTTTCTTATAGGGAAACGTCGCTGAACACATCCGGTTACAAACACACCTCCCGGCGTTCATGTCTTGTCCCCCCCCCATCAGATTTATGGTTGAGATACGGCATGAAAACAGGACGGATTACCAGTTCAGGTGTATTGTATATATATATATATTTTTTTTTTTTATTATTATTTGGCCCTCGTCATCCTATCACACACTCTCGCTCTCCCTTGTACACATCTGACACAGTTCAGATTGAATTTCACCTCTTGTCGCTCGGCGCGCCAGGTTTCGCTTCACAGCCGCCCGCTGAGCCGTACGTGCGCGCGCGTGTGCGAGTGTGTGTGTGTGTGTGTGTGTGTGACAGCACCTTCAAGCTCGCACCTGCCTGATTGTGACTCCCCGTGTGTGTGTGTGTGTGTGTGTGTGTGTGTGTGTGTGTGTGTGTGTGTGTGTGTGTGTGTGTGTGTGTGTAATCGTCTGACACTTCCCACACACTCGCACACACACACACACACACACACACACACACACACACCGGTGTCAGGAATACTGATGCATCTGTGGACACACACAAATGTGCACACAGCTGTATACACACACACACACACACACACACACAGTCAGACTTCCTGTTCCCTCTGGTACAAAAGAGAGTGAGCTCTGAGCTCAGGTAGCTGTCAGGAGTTCCCCCGACGGGAACAGTGGTCAAGTCAAAAACAGCCGACTCGCCTGTCACTCCGCGCACGCACACAAACGCACGCACGCACACACACACACACACATTGACGCACTGAAGGACTGGACTGGAATTAGTTGCTGCTCTGGGAAGATGCCCGACCAGTTCCCTGTGTCAGTCCGTGTGTGTGTGTGTGTGTGTGTGTGTGTGTGTGTGTGTGTGTGTATCAGAGCGTCCGTCTATCCACTAAAGCGGAAAAAAAAAAAAATACATCTGCCAGCGAGTCCGTGTGGACATGCCGCCTTGCGTTTAGTCCTGGCCTGGGAGCTGATGATAAGAAATAGCCGTGCAGCGAGTGTGCGTGTGCATGCGTGTGTGTGTGTGTGTGCGTGTGTGTGTGTGTGCGTGCGTGTGTGTCTGTTTGCTCCCCTCCAACCAAAAGCGCTCTTCTTTTCTGTCCATCGATTGTTGCGATCAGGTCGGCCACCTGCTGCTGCTGCTGCTGCTGCTGCTGCTGCTGCTGCTGCTCGGCTACCTTCTCCCCTTCCTCCCTCCTCCCACCCCCCTCCACAGACCTCCGCCCCCTCCCCTCTACCCCCCTCCCCTCGCCAGCCGGCTCGCCCGAACAGCTGCGGCTGCCACAACACGGGTCAATTAGTCTCTAAGTCGATGTTGTGTACACACGGAGCAGCGCTGCAGGTCCTGGGCTCCTGCGCCGGAGTTGCACCGGTGTGAGGATACATCCAGGAGGCGCCCCTCGGAAAAACAAACTTGACCATGAAATAAAAAACACATGAAAAGTGTAGTTTTGCATTTGTGTACTTTCCCAATTTGGGATCAATGAAGTACATCTATTCTTTAAATTGTTCATATTTTAAATTGAAATTTTAAATTGCTTATATTTCTTCTTTTTCCTTTGTTATTGAAGGGTTCACGTAGGGCTGGGCAATTTTGGACAAAAATAAAATCAATATTTTTAAATATGCTACAAAAATGGGACAAGTGCATGTCATACGCGACTTCGGAAGATTAATATTTACTGCCACTGGTAGTGGCGAGGGCAGCATACGGAATCACTTCCTGGTTTTAACATCTGCTGTAGCTAGGACAACTACAGATGCGAGTAAACCAGTTAACCAGTTAGCCAGTTATACAGCTTCTGGAGGAGGGAGGAGGACTACGGCAGCCTAGAGGCGCCGACCCGGAAGCATGAGAGAGGAAAATCAGTTTTCCCATTTTCCTCCTTTTAACATCGTCTTGACTAAACAATTGGATTTCAATTTAAAATCGATTAATCGCACAGCCCTAGGTTCACGTATTCTTTCTATATTACTTGTTTACGGTGTTTATAATGTGTGTTGCTATCCACTCTGCTGCTGTAATGCTGGAAATGTCCCCACTGTGGGATCTTATTTTATCTTATCTTATCTATCTTATTCTATTCTATTCTATTCTATTCTATTCTATTCTAAAAAAAAAAAGTCAGACAGTAACCTTCCTTCGCCGCCGCCTCTCTTGTCGTCTCAGGCTGCAGGGGGATGCTGTGCGGCTTTGGCGCCGTGTGCGAGCGCGACCCCACCGACCCCGCCAAGGCCGAGTGCGTGTGCAAGAGGTTGGAGTGCCCGTCGCTGGTGGCGCCCGTGTGCGGCTCCGACTCGTCCACCTACTCCAACGAGTGCGAGCTGGAGAAGGCCCAGTGCAGCACGCAGCGGCGCATCAAGGTGCTGCGCAAGGGGCCCTGCTGTAAGTAACACACACACACACACACACACATCCAGCCTGCATGCATCATGTCACTCATGACACTCCCCTCAACAAACACAAGCTAGCAGGAAGTTAAGGGACAGGAAGTTGCGGTTTGTTTTCAAAATAAAACAAGGACGAACAAAAATCTGTGACAGGCCGATGACATCAGTTTTGCAGCCCTGTGATTAGAGATCATACCCTAGCCAAAACATACTCAAGGAATAATTTAATAATGTAATTATGTTGCTTAAAGTAGCCGGACAAAAATCAAACTTTTTTCTCAATCATGTCTTTTAGGTTCTGCGTATAAGATCCTGCTATAACTCAACATT
The DNA here is from genome assembly GCA_009823395.1 of Thamnaconus septentrionalis. Lineage (NCBI taxonomy): Eukaryota > Metazoa > Chordata > Actinopteri > Tetraodontiformes > Monacanthidae > Thamnaconus > Thamnaconus septentrionalis. Next base: position 9,302,053 of record CM020512.1, read on the forward strand.
TTCAGTGAATTCTCTGTTTAATCAAACAAAAGTGACACTTATTTCAGATCTTGTCATTAGATTTCATAGTCAGGCTCCAAAAGAATGAAAAGCGATTTGCCACATTTTAAATGCAAATCTTGCGATACAGAAGCTGCAAACTTGAAGCTGCAAAAGGTAAAAAAGCCTGAAGAAAGAAAGAGAGACAGAGAGACGGAGAGAAGCTGCAGAGAGAAGAGAGAGAGAGAGAGCTGAGAGAAAGGAGAGAAAAGAGAGAGAGAAGAGAGAAGAGAGAGAGAGAGAGACAGAGAGAGAGAGAGAGAGAGAGAGAGAGACAGAGAGAGAGAGAGAGAGAGAGAGAGAGAGAGAGAGAGAGAGAGAGGCCGCAGCAGAGCTTCCTCCTCTGATGACGGGGACAGAGCGGCTGCTGGGTAGAAGCAGCGGAAGCACATAATCATGGTGCCGCTCAGCATGGCAGCCCAGGAACAGGGCACACACACACACACACACACACACACACACAAGTACATATACACACTGGAGACTCCTCGTCCAGAGCTGCACCAGACTTTATAATGGCGTTGCTTGTCCAAACCCCGTGTTGATTCGCTGCTCTTCAGCCGTGAATCGACATCATTTGCTTCAAAGACCCTCGTTACCGACCGCTGCTTCGTGTTGCATTCTGGAGTGGGAGCGTTGCCGCGCTTTAATAAATGTATGTATGATCTGTACGTTCAGGAGACTCTTTGATGCCAGCGAGATCAATTTTTGGAAACGCGGCCAGGGTTTTAAGTCAGCGGTGGTTTTCAAAAATCTCGCTCAGCGTCTCGCTGATTCATGGATCCACCGTACCGCCGTTTTTCTGATGTTTATATTTCATACCTGAATCCAGTGTGGCGGCCGTGCGCAGAACTCTGGAAACCAACCCATTTAGCCCTCTGTTTACAGCCTCCTGCAGGAAGTCTGAACTTTGCAGCTGGAATGGCAGGAAAGGTCTCGGGGGGAGAATGAAAAGCCAACTGGCTGGTGTGTTTCACTGACCTGCTTACTCAAGCATCGGCGCCTTTCATGACATCACAAAGGGCAGGTTGCCAAAATTGCGCTCTTGACGTCTTGCACTGACCAGGTAGTTGGTAGTTGATAGTTGGAAGGATGCTGCTGCAGGACAGTCAGAATGTATCATCCAGTTGGGAGGTGTTGCTTCAGTGTCAGTGCCCTTGGTGACATCACAAAGGGCTCTTTTAGCATAAAGTCCATTGTTGAGTATCTGAATCAAAGGAGCTTATTTCCATAAGCAAGAAGCAAAGGATGGACTTTTCGTTTCACAGCAGTATTTATGATTTTGCTTCTTGCATAACGTGGAAACTTTTCCCGTTTCTCCATCCTTGGGATGTTTGGAATCTCAGGGAACAGACGTTAGCCCGAAGCTAATGCGAGTGTCGCTGAATCTCTCGCTGCATCGTCACTGTGACGGATTTCCTCGCACACGTAGCTGTTTGCCCTCCTCCATATTCAAAATTTCAAATTCTTTATTCTTAAAAAGGGACAAAGTCCATAAATCAACTTTTCTTTAAGAATAGTAAATATCCCTGAGCTAGCTGAAGGCTAATTTCCATTGGTAATCCCTTTGCCAGGTGTTAATAGACACTTCAATAAAATACACGATAGACATAGACAGGAAGACAGCATGAAGACAGATAGACAGATACAATGCAAAGATAAAAATAAACAAAAAAAAAAAAAAAGTACAGTACAATCATCATAAGACAAGCCACATTGGCTAGAGCACAGTTTTATAGGACTTTTTTTTAGTCACTACCTGATACAAGCAAAATACACAACAAAACTCAAGCAAAAAACACTCAGGTAATAGAAGCATTGCCTGATAACTATTGTTAATATTTCTGTCTTCCTCCCCGTTAAGTCCAAATGCCAAATCATCTTCCGTTGCACGGCTTCCTGGTTGGAGGTCTGCAGCGCCTCACATTGTTCCTCTCCAGTGAAAGCCCATCAAAATGGGGCTCCCTTCAAGCTAACGACAGCTAGCTGCAGGAGAGCAGGGAGGTTCCAAGGAGATTGCAGGGAGAAAGTAAAGGGATGAGGCTAAAAGAGGAAAGAGCTCTGAAACATTTAGGCGGCGGCAGCGGCGGCGGCAGCGGCGGCGGCGGCGGCAGCGGCAGCGGCGGCAGCAGCGGAGCGGTGAGTGGGCCGGGTCCAGCGGCTCAGATGGTTTATAGATCGGCGAGGCCATTGAAGGCATCATAATTACAGTCATCGAGCCGGCAACTCGCAGGAAACCAAGTGAGGGCGGGTTGGGAAAAAAGCAACATAATAATGATGATAATAGTGATAGGGATGCTAATGACAATTCTGCTGCTGCTGCTGCTACCGCTGCTGCTGCCGCTCCTCCACGAGAATACAGATCTTTGCGTTCCCCCCTCCCCGTCCTCCACTGGCTGTGTTATGAAAAGGTCAGTGCCATTATTGCACACAGTGAGGATGTTTGTGCTCCTCTGCCTTCCATCTATGTTTTCTTTATATATCACGCTGGACTGGCCTGGCAGAAGCCTTCGATAATAATCACAACAAAACAAACACAAACTGAAAAATAGCCTCCAACTAGAGCACCGGCCTTTAGCTGAGTGCTAGATTATTGCAAAGCAGTGCGAGCTTGATCTACATGTTCCGCATTACCATCGTTTTCACATCTTTCATTTTCAGTTCTTGCAATTATCGGAATAAAAAAGGAAGCTGCAACGGGGTTCCTGTTTCAACTGGTCTCGACATTCTGTTTTGAGAATCAAGTGGAGTCGCCCCACCTAAATAATCATCCGATGAGAAATAAAATTGCATGGTTAGCCCTTTGTTTACAGCCTCCTGTTCAAAACTCTGCGTTTTGGCGTCCCGGTGCTCTGCTGGACCTTCCAGTTGCTCTCAGGGAGTCACAAGGGGGCGGAGCCATCACCTGGCTGTCAGGTCGTCACCTCGGTGCCCTTTGTGATCTCACGAGTAGCTGAGTTCCACGAGTGCGTGTGAGCGGTGGCACTTTGCGGAGAAAAAAAACAGCTGACGGGCTTTTATCATTTCTGCAGCATCAGCCTAGAGGGGATTGCGACTGAACATGCGACCTCACATAAATGAGTGCAGCACCCTTGTGACGGAGAAGACAACATTTTGGGGTTTTTTTGCGAACTGCAATTCAGAGTTGAGAGTTTTGAGATTTTTCAGCTTTGCTCTGATTGTTTCTGGCCTCCACGGCGAAGCAGCTGTGCGAGGGACTTGAATGGCTGAATAGTCAAAGCTCCCAGACTCGACCCACACCCTGAAATCAAAAGGCCGGCCTCATAACCAGCGCTCTGCAAAGGGAGAGGGGAAAAAAAGAATTGTGTGATGTTGGAGTATTTTCTCATCTCTGACCGGGTTCGGGCTGCAACGTCTCCTCGCTCATTCCTTCTTACCTGCTGCACGTGCCCGCCGTCCTGCCAGTCAAGGCCTGCAAAATGCAAAAGGTGTTTTTATCTTCGCTTGCGGCTTCGTCAAAACACCCACGCCGCCACCGCCGCCGCCGTGGAGGTGGGCAAGCGTCCAAAAGATTTCCTTGGGGAATCGGCGAATCACCGATGGAGGTTTGACCGGACGGAGCAGGGTGCGTCTTTTTTTTTTTTTTTTTTTTTTTTTTTCATTGGGGGATGCGAGGGACGAGGCGGTGAGAAGACAAGGTCGTTGGAAGGTTGAGTGACAGATCGTCATTGGCTGTCTGCCTGCCTGCGGTGAAGCCCGTCAAGGTGCGGGAGGGGTCGGGCCGCGGCTCCGCGTCCAACTCAGTTTCTAAGGATGGAAGAAGAGAAGCGGGAAATGTAGGCGGGCGCAGACAGAGCAGCAAGTAAGGGGCTTTTTTTTATGTTTTTTTTTTTTATTTTAAATTTTAAATTTGGAAGAAAATCATGGGCGGCTGCGTTTAAAGCCTCGTTTGACTCATTCGATTGAAATCACAAGTTTCAACTGAGGTTTTGGGAATTGGCTGCCGTCCTGGCCTCCCAAAGGGAATTTTATTTATTTATTTATTTATTCATTCAGCGACTAACCTCTTCCACTGTCTAAACGCTAGAGTTATGCATGGCGTGTTGTTGTTTTCCCATCACGGGTTGCACAGGAAATGCGAGCACGTCGTCGGTCAGATTTACATTTAAGCCGTCGCTTCAGACTCTTCTGAAGATTCAACGAGTGGCGTAAAAACAGCCTAATATAAGCGTGACACATTAGGAAGGTGGCGAAGCGTTTGATCTCGGTCAGCGACAGGAAGTGAGGCTGGACACAAACCGACTCCGCTCGCCGAGAGCTCTAACGGAAAAAGGGAATAAAAAGCAATTTGTGTCTTTAATTTCAAAGCAGCCTCTCTCATCCGGTGGGTCAGTGCGGCGGAGATTTTTTGGCGAGGATTTCCTTCGCTAAAAGCATCATTACCCGCAGGTTCGCCGACACGCTCGGTCGGAGGAAAAAAACGCGATCGGGCCTCCTTCCTCCCGGCAATTATCTCCGAGGAGATCGTAAAGTGAGTCTTTACGAAAAAAAAAAAAAAAACTTTCTGAGCAGCAGTGGACAGCGTTTAGGTACACGGATAAACTCCTTATTAGTTTCAATGTGATTAAAGTTAATTATATGACTGCCACTGAACATCGCGGCCTCTTTGCGTGACCTCTTAACCTCTCGCCGAACAACACCGCAATATTACGTAAAGTATTGCGGATTGTTTCCCGATCTGCTGCAGTATTTCCACTTTCAAATCCCTCTGTTTCAACATCATCTTTCTCGATTCATCGGCTTGCGATCAGGACAATCGCACCGCCGCCACCCATTGGTGCGGCGCCCCCAGCTGGCCCCCCGGTGTAGGGCTGCGTAAAGCTAGCCAGATTTTTTTTTTTGTTTGCAGGATAATGTCCTTATCTTGGCTCTGGAAGTGCTGCCACAGGTCGTGAGAGTGCGAGCTGAGTTTTCCATGGTCCTGCGCCAGCCAGCCAGCCAGCCAGCGAGGCAGGCCGGCCGGCCGGCCAGCCAGGTGGGCTGTGCACTTGTAAAATACCGTCCCTGCAATGCGATGTTGGCATTGGATAGCAGGGAGTCAGCAGTGGGTCCCGCTTTAAAGACGGCCAGGGTGGCTGCAGAGGGAGGGAACGCCACAGCTGCTGAGCGGGCACGCTAATAATATTTAGCGCGCGTGTCGTTAAAGTCAACGTTCAGCTTCATCTCCTTGTGAGTGTGTGTGTGTGTGTGTGTGTGTGTGTGTGTGTGTGTAGGGTTATAAACACTTGCTGATGTCGGGCGGTGCAGGAGAGCTTGATTTGAACACAAGGGGGAGGGACGGAGCAGGAGGGAGTGTGTGTGTGTGCATAATAACGTGTGTGTGTGTGTATGTGGGGCGCTCTACAATCAGCCGGGGAGCGTGCACCATGTTGGCTCTCCTAATATTGAACTTGGAGCCGAGCGGTAAATACACTCCCCTTCCCAGAGAGCGCGGCCGTAAAAGTGCTGCAGAACTCATCTTGTGTGGCCACTCTTGTGGAACATGGACTTTTTCATTCTTCTTTTTCTTCTTCTTCTTCTTCTCCTTCTACTACTTCTACTTCTTCTTCTGCTTCTTTTTTCACGGCCTCAGACCCACCCACCCTCGACTTTTTCTCCTCGAGCGGCTGCAACAAGTAATGCAAGAGGGGAGAAAAGTGTGCGAGGTGACTGAGGTTGGAGAGAGTGATCAATGGAGATTGATTTTTTTGTGTGTGTGTGTGTGCGCGTACGTGTGTGTGTGTGTGTGTGTGTGCTGTGGAGAGGCGGCCATGGCCTGCTGCTCCTCCTCTTCTATCAGTCCACTCTCACTCTCCCTCTGTGCGCTTCAGAGAGGAGCGCTATCTCAGCCACGCCACGCTCCTCTGTCCTCGCCGTCAAAGACGAAAAGCTGCTGCTGCTCCTACTGCTCTTACTGCTCCTTCTGCTCCTCCTGCTCCTCCTGCTGCTGCTGCTCCTACTGCTCTTACTGCTCTTACTGCTCCTCCTGCTCCTCCTGCTCCTCCTGCTCCTTCTGTTGCTGCTGCTCCTACTGCTCTTACTGCTCCTCCTGCTCCTCCTGCTCCTCCTGCTGCCTGCTGCTCTTACTGCTCTTACTGCTCCTCCTGCTCCTCCTGCTCCTTCTGTTGCTGCTGCTCCTACTGCTCTTACTGCTCTTACTGCTCCTCCTGCTCCTCCTGCTCCTTCTGTTGCTGCCCCTACTGCTGCTCCGACTGCCGCTACTCTTGCTCCTCCTGCTCTTACTGCTCCTCCTGCTCCTTCTGCTGTTGCTCCTCCTGCTGCCCCTACTGCTCCTCCTCCGGCTGTACGTCCTACTCCTACTCCTCCTGCTCCTGCTCCTTCCGCTCTTTCTGCTCTGTCTACTCCTCCTGCTCCTACTTCTCCTCCTCCTAATGCTCCTCCTGCTCCTACTCCTGCTTCTACTTCTTCTTCTTCTCCGCCTCATGCTCCTCCTGCTCCTTCTAGTCCAACTCCTACTCCTGCTGCTGCTCCTCCTACTCCTCCTACTCCTCCTGCCCCTGCTGCTGCTCCTCCTACTCCTCCTCCTGCTCATCCTGCTCATCCTGCTCCTACTCCCGCTGCTGCTTCTCCTACCCCTGCTTCTGCTCCTGCTCTTCCTCGAACTCCTACTCCTGCTGCTGCTCCTCCTACTCCTGCTGCTGCTCCTGCTGCTACAAGTCACGTCACTCTCTCCATCCGGGGTGCTGAAAAGTTTTTCTGTTTTTTATTAATCTTTGGTTTTCATGTATTCATATGCAAACCACCCCCACCCGCCTCCCTCTGAAGCTGCAAGCAGCGTGTTCATGACATGACAGTGACGTGGCGCCTGGGAAACCTGCTTTGCATAAACTAGTCTTGAGGTCACGACGTGCCAGCCAACACGGCTGCTTTAAGGATAATCCTGAAATTTAATCCTGGCTAATGAGTCATTTCACCTTGCGTGCGCGGGGGTGCAAATCCTCGCCGAGGCCTCCTCAACAGTTCCCTCCTTCACTGTATTTTATTTTTGCCCCGAGAACAAAGAGGTCCAACAGGCGACAGGTCGGCGACGAGCTTCAGCTCCGACACGCCGCTCTGGTCCCTCGTGTGAGAAATTCACAGCGACTGACCTTCTCACCTCGGCGGCTCTGACTGGCTGTTCGGGTGGGTTTGGGGGGCTCGGCTGAGTAAAGCCCGGCCCGGTTTATCAGTCTGCAGCCGTGGAGGAGGGAAAAAAAAAATCTCCTGCCAGCGAAAAGCTTCTTTCTGCCGCAGAGCTCCAGCCGGCGGTGCGATGAGAGGCAGCCGGGCTTTATTCCTCGCAGCCACACAACTTCCTCTTCCTTCCTTCTTTCCTTCCTTCCTTCCTTCCTTCCTTCCTCCCACCTCCCCTTAGCTGACATGGCTGGCCGGGTGGGCTGCTTGCAATGGCAATAATGACAGCAGATGAGGATGAAGATGACTTTCATCCTGTTCTGGAGAAGAAAACAGTTTTGCTCTCAGTGACTAGTGACAATTATTCAATCTTAACCCCCCGCCCCACCCCTTCCACACACACAGACACACTCCGGATCTCATCATTTCCTCCTCATTTATGAAATCTGAGTTATTTTTTTTCTAAATTTAGTTTTTTTTCTGCTCTCAGATTTTGTACGCACTTCAATTTCAAAATTCTCTTTTATTTTCCTTTTATGCTAATTTTATTTTTTCTCATTAGAGCCATTAGAGCTTTTCCCCCCTTTGATTTTCACACCTATTTGCATGTTTCCACCACAGATGATGTCTAAGCAGTGCATCACCTCGCATGCAAAAGTTGGAAACTGTGCAGTTTGGTTGTTTTTTTGTAATAGGTTAGTATTAGACGTTTTTGGTTTTTTTAATGCGACTCCCCTAAACAACCGATTCAAAGTTCCTCCGCCACACGACATAAAACAGAATTTCAGTCTCCGTCTCTTCAGTCAGATTCAGCCGCCGCTCGCCGTCACAGAAAGCAGAAATGATTTTTTATTTTTTTTCCTCCCGCTCGGCTCATCAGCGCTTCGTGCGCACACGCACACTCAAATGTTTGGAGTAATCAGATTTCTCGGGGCGTGATTGTCGAATGCGCCTCACACACACACACAAGGGGGCGAGAGGTCATTGTAAATAACTCCGTTTTCATGCTTCATTTCCCTTTGGCCATCCACTCACTTGGTATTCACAGGCAAAACACAGAGGGTCTGACAAGCTGAGTGTGAGTGTGTGTGTGTGTGTGCGTGTGTGTGTGTGTGTTCTGATAACCTACCGTATTTATAACTCTTATGCATGAGGCTGTATAAGCGCCCTGGCACATTTGGTGGAAGAGACACTGACTAGAGGCAGTTGTTGTTTTTTCTTATTTTGCAAGCAGATATACCGTCATGTGATCGTTCCTCCCTCTCTCTCTCTCTCTCTCTCTCTCTCTCTCTCTCTCTCTCTCTCTCTCTCTCTCTCTCTCTCTCGCTCACACACACACTCACTCAAACGTCCTCGTGATAATGGAATCCTCTCTCCATCACTGGCCGCCTCACTCGTCTGTGACCGCTGATACTTGCCAGACAAATCCCGTCTTCCTCATCTCTCGACTGCCGGCGCTCACCTTCTCCCGCACCACCTGCAGGCACAACACAGATTATCCACACACACACACATACACACTGAGACAGGCTCGCGACTCTCGCTCACTCACTCACTCACAGAGCGGCTTAATACCAGACAAGGTGTTGTTGTTGTTGTTGTTGTTGTTGTTGTTGTGTTTCCAGACTTTTATAATGTATTTATGCACCCGCCGCCTGCTGAATAATACATGCTTGTTTGTTGTTCTGCCCTGCGTAGACTTTGGCGGTGATGGAAGGAGGGGGCGGAGTTTGAAATAAAAGCAGAGTTTTGTTGGGGAAATATGGGCATAACTACGCGGCTCCAAAGACGATTCCTTCTATTTCAGTTTTGTCTTTTTTTTATTTTCTTCTCCGTGTCTGCTTGCGTGGAGAGAGAGAAACGGTGACAGGAAATTCTGAAGAACGGCTCGCCTTGTTTCTTGTTTTTTTTGCGCTTGTGGATACATTTCTAAATATACACACATATATATGTATGTTAGAGCGTGTGTGGCCCTTGGCGGGGGTGTGAGGAGCTGTCACGCAACGCTGCCTCATACTGTACAAACTATCTATAAGTTCTCTTTTCTCCCCTCGCATGTGTGTTAAAGGATTAGCGACACAGGCCAGGCCAAAAAAAACAACAACCATTTTTCTCCGTCCCTGCCGAATGAACAAAATAGATGCACTTTTTAAAAAAAGTATAAAAAAAAACACCTTTTTAATGAGTTGTTTTAATTTGCTGACATTTCCAGCCGGTTAATTAAAAAGCTGCGATTGCAGACGGAATAATTGTCTAGCACTATTTCATGGCAGGATGATTTTGAAGCATATGTTTATGTTTATGCAGATTCCACTTCATCGCTGATCCCCAACATTGATTTGCACCACGTTTCAGGAAGTGTGCTCTGGAAGCTGGCTCTTTGTGATGTCACAAAGGGCTCAGATACAGCTCCCAGGTCAATTGTAGCACCATTAGACAGCACAGCATCAGTTTCAGGAGGAGGTTGTAAACAGAGGGCTAGCCACGCTATTTATTTTTTTTTTTTCTTGGAGAGTTCAAGGAGCGCCTCATTATTCTCAACGGACGCCGATTGGCTGTTCAGCAGAGCTGATAAATGCTTGAGATTGGAGCTTTGTGACGTGGATGTGCAGAACGTCAGAGGACGATCAGGCTCGATGATGAGCAGCTTAAACATTCAGACCCTGTTTTTGATTTTAATCCACAATGCCTCGACTCACTTTTCCCATCCGCATGGAAGGGGGCGGAGCTTCGATCCGCAGCATCCAGAGCCGGCAGCAGACGAGTGGGCGGCGGCCTTCAGCAGGACCTCGGCAGGACCTCGACTGCGAGTTTCCGCCGCTGACGATTCAAAACGAGCCAAACTGATGTTAAACTTTTTCGGGCCTTTGACCTTTTTACCTCGGGCAGCGAGTTTAAAAACAAATAAAACGAGAGAGAGAGAGAGAGAGAGAGAGAGAGAGAGAGAGAGAGAGAGAGAGAGAGAGAGAGAGAGAGAGAGAGAGAGAGAGAGAGAGAGAGAGTGAGGGAGAGAGGGAGGGAGCGAGAGACGACGCTGAGATATTCAGCAGCATGTGCAGCTCCCGCGTCAAGCTGCCGTTGACCCGGGCTGAGGCCAACGCTGAAGCCGTGCGAGGCGAAGGGGGCGGGGTTATTGATCCCGGCGAATCAGGACCTGCCGGCGCCTCACATTAGCAGTCCGACCGGAAAAGTGTTTCCTACCTGGGCCGGAATGCCGATGTGGCCAGGCCCGGCTGAGAGCGAGGAGAAAGGACCTTTTCACCCTCTTAAATCCTGTGGAGAAAATTCAGGGATAATTAGTGGCCGCGTAGACAATTAACTCTTCAAAAAAAAAAAAATAATAAACCTGAAGAAAGAACCGGTGCGCTGATGAACCAGTGGCGGCCGCGGCGTGCAGAGAGTTTTCTTGCAAGCATTCCGATCCCATCTCATCCTGCTGTGTGCAGGTAGATGGATGTTCCAGCAGAGGGCTGCGGCTTTGTCTGCATCGCAATTCACTCAAATACAAACGTGCTGCTAATACACAATGGAGCTGATGATTCTCCGACTCTCCGAAAGAGTCGAAGGGGAAAAAAAAAAAAACAGCCAACCAACCAACTTTAGTCGCAACAGGAGCTTTTGCAGCGAAGGTTGTGCTGCTCTTACAAGTAGCCGGAAGGCAAAAAGGCCCAAAGTCGGAATCAGACAGAAAAAAGGAATAAAGAGACAAATAAATCAGCTGTTAGAACCTTCGCCAGTGGAAAGAAGAGAGAAGAAAACAGCAGAGATGTTCTCCTTTCTCGGCTTCTCTCTCTCTCTCGCTCTCTCTCTCTCTCTCTCTCTCTCTCTCTCTCTCTCTCTCTCTCTCTCTCGCTCTCTCTCTCTCTTCTATTCTCATTCATTTATTCTATTCCCATTACTTACCGAGTAGTTTATTTCATCTATATTAGTCGCCTGTTGCTTCCCCCCGCCCCGCCTAAAGTAATTTTCCTGTGCGTGCGATTCAATTATATCACACAATACCTGTATTTAAAGAGCAAATGACAGCTTAAACATTTGGAGTCGCCTGCTGGTTATAGGAATGAGTCAGAGTGGCTCCGCCCCCCAAAGAACCCAGACTTATCATCTAGACCAGGGCTGGGCAAACTTTTTGACTGGTGGGGCCACAATGGGTTCTAACGTGTGACAGAGGGGGCCGGAGCAGCAGCAGATGGATGGAGTGTTTTGGTGAACCACCTCATAGGAGAAAAAATATATATCATGGGATACGTAGAAAACACGTGCTTTAATTTCAATTTGGAATTGAACAAAAGGGTTACAACAAAATCTCGTTTCTTTGAAGCTCCACAGTATTCAGCTCTTTATTGAAATGACTCTTAAAACACTGGGGAAAAAAAGGATGAAATACAGCTACTTTATTGCTTACTTACTATTAAATTGATTTCTTCAAGTTCGTCAGGCCGGATTATACAGCTTAACGGGCCGCATATGACCCCAGGACCATAGTTTGCCCACCCCTGCTCTAGAATCTGTCCAGTTGGTCACACTCAATGGTTCACTTCCTGTTTATGCATTTTTCTTTTGATCTTTTTCGCAAAGTTCCCATTTAAATTCACAGTTTCTGGGAAACTGATGTTGTTTTTCCAAACCTTCCACTCGTTGATCAGTCACATGGCGTCCGACCGCTGACAGCGATGCTCATTTTGTCAAAGACTGCTGCTGCTGCTGCTGCTGCTGCTGCTGCTGCTGTTGTTGTTTGGCTTTTTCTTTTTTTTACTCTAATTACCTCAACAATATACCTTAATCTGACCCCACAATGTGTTTGTTTACTCGCTCCTTCCGCCGTTTTCCTCACAATTAAAGCAACACACACACACACACACTCTCACACACGCACACACACCAGCTCTAACCGCTCTCACCCGTTCTCGCGCTGCCTGGCTATAATAATGATTCTTGCCAGAAAGCAGAGCGGAGAATCAGTCCCAGTTATTTCCAGCCGCTGTTTGCGCTGGATAAATGTCAGCTCTCGGCGCCTCTCCTGCAGTTTCATTCTGCCTCCCCCAAATAAAAGAGGCTTATCAGAAGTGCCTTAATTAAATTGCCGCGGCGTGAAACGGGGGTCCTCCGTCGCAGATTAAGGTTATTAATCTGATGGCTGTGTTTTTGGTGCTTCTGTGTTTGGGCAGACTGGTGTCTGTCTGAGGAAGCCGGTCCGTCATCCTGCGCTATAGAATAAATATTTCTTCTGTGAGAAATTAGACAAAGAAAAAACAAATGAATGCATAACCGAAAAATAGCAAATATTGGAAATAGTGGCTACACACTGTCAGCCAGAACTGGAAGTTTTTTTTATTGAGATAAAAGAGCAGGAACAGGAAATAGCTGGAACAGAGTGTTCGCACAGGTGTGCATGTGTGCATGTGATGCCGTTGCTCAGTTGCAGCCGAGACTTTTTTTTTTCCTTTTTTTTTTTTTTTAGCAGGAAGTGAAGGGCCATATTGCGCCAGCGGCCGTCACTCATTAGCATGTGTTGATGGCGAAGGCCAAGTGTGATTAGCCGACGCTTCGCTGCACACCAGCGCTGATTTTTCCAGTTATTTATTTATTTGTTTTTTGGCTCCCCGCTAACAGAAGCTAATGAAAGGAAACTTGTGGCATATGCGCCGCGTTGCCCGCTCGCACCTCCTCGCAGGGCTCGCGATGTTTCTCCTCCTGCTGGCCGCCCGCGGAAACAGCGCGCTCGACTCTCTTTGAAAAAAAAAAACAAATCAGGCAGACTTTTAGTCTTTTTCTGCCGCTCCTGCAACTTTTGCTGCATTTTTTTAATGGTCACCACAATGAAAAAGTGTTTGATTGGCCCGCCGCGGCTCGACTGTTTGAATGTTTGTCTTAGTGAATCTGCTAACCGGGGTCCACGGCAAACGAGTTTCATCGCGCTCCATTTAATCCGGAGGTGCCGGCTGCCGCACCGCCTCGGCCATTTTAAAAGCACCTAAATGCTTTATTGATTATGCGCGATCTCGGACCTGAAGAGGTAAACAACAGAGCAGATAATGGCGTCTCCGGCTGCACTTTGTTCACCCCCCCTTTTTTTTTTTCCAAAGAGCCCCGGCATTAATCCAGGAGTTCCAGCTCCGCTGACATTTCTCCGATAGCCAAGACCCACTTTTTCCCCCCCACTCGGCCATTAAGCTGACGTGGAGGCCGTGAGTTTAAAGAGGCCAAGAGGCTACCGACCGCTAACGACCGTCTGCCTTGTCCTTTCTCATCTCTTTTAGTCTGATTGAATGGATCGCCGGCTATCAGTCAATCAGCCCGTGCGGCTGTCGGCTTTCCATCCAATCGCAAGCGAGTTCAGTCGATAGAAAAGTGCAAATCAGTTTCCGTCAGCTTGAGCGGAGAGAATAATACTCAGGGTCAGCGGCACTGTGTCAGTGCGATCGCTACAGGTTACGTTTGCACATTAGCGGCTAGGTGGCAAGCTAATGAATGCAGTGGAGCTAACAGGCAAGACGTCAACTCATCCAATTTGTAAGACGCCTTGGGGGATGTTTATAGTCACACGCACAGTTTTTCTCCAGCAACAAGATGCTGATTAAACAATATCTCAGTTTGTCAATAAATATTAAAATCTCTCGATTTCTCAGATTTTATTGCACATTTCTGCCCCAAAAAAAAGCCCCTTCAAAACAAACCGCTGCAGGGTCAATGGACACTGAACACTCCACATTTGATGTAAACTGTAAGGGTCCAATACTCTTCATTCTCAATACGCCAGCTGGACTGACCCCTAACTGAGAAGTAAAACGTGAGATTTCTCCCCTTTAATGACCCGATAAATTTGTATCAACCGTGTTTGGATTATCCCCTGTGAGATGAGATGATTGATGGCTTGATCTCCATACAGTCCCCAGGATGCACTCTGTCGCATTCACTGATGTTTAACTTAAAGGATCTGAGTGTGACATTTTGGCATTTTGGGGGTTATGAGAAAGAAAGAAAGAAAAAAGAAAGAAAGAAAGAAAGTAAGAAGATGAAGAAGAAGAAGCCCCACATCTGTCTGCGTCTGTCATAAATGCCACAAGCAGCCGATTAAGTCCGTCTCGCCTGCTGGCTGTCACTCAGTTGAATAAATGTGCAGTCACTCCAGCTTCCCCCACCTGCTCTGTGAGAAAGCTGCCACCTGACAATGACAGCGGCGGGTTGGAGATGTGACGGTGTGGTACATCTTAATATTTTGGCCCATCTGTGATGATTTTTGTATTTTCTCTTCCAGTTAGCCTTGTGTTTAACGGGAGTTTAGCGGGTGGCTAACCTCCAACCTCTCACATCATGAATTGTTTCCTGCAGCGGCTACAGTGTAAGATTTTCTTTAGAGGGAAAGCAAAACTTTCGCTTTCAGTCAAGGCTTCCTGCTTCCTGTACGATGTCTTACGACCTTTTTCCTGCCAGTGGCGCCGCTGCACAACGTAGTCGCTTTGATTTTGAAGACGACGCGGTTGCAGAGACTGTGTCGGACAAATTGAATATTTACTATTGGATGGTTTTCAAGAAGGATGAGTTTCCAGGTGTGCGAGGTCAGGTGAGGTCAGGTGACCTGCTAAGGCTCAAGGTAACGTGTTTAAAAAAAAATCTGATAAGCTCTTTCGCACGGCCTGCCACTTCACCTTGCATGTTGGGGATGAGAGTTTTTATTATTATCATTATTATTATTATTATTATCATTATTATTATTATTGTTTTAGCTCATCTTTTTTATCCGAAAAGTAACGAAAATTAAATAAATATCAGCAGCGGCGTGGGGAAGAGAAGAGAGCAACAGCTGCAGCTCGATGGAGCTCTTTGAAGACACACATCAAACACAGAATCATCTCCGAGCTACTGGCCCCCCACGGCAGAGAGTGTCGCGCATTTGTGCGTGTGTGTGTGTGTGTGTCTTGGAGAGGTGCTCCGGGCCGTTAATCCTTTGGCCTGCCCTCCAGTCTCGGCCTCCTGCTCCACCGTCTCCGGCTCGGCCCGCCGCTGCATATTCTCCTCCAGCCAGTGGCTTGCTTGGATCTGCCGCCTCATTGGTCTTGTCTGTTAATCTTGTTTATGTTTGCGGCGGCCGCTCGCTCCCTCTCCCCTGCTCCCGCTCTGACCCTCTCCCCTTATCGCGCTGGCACACACTTTCTCCCCATCCCACCTATCGACTCCTCAACTTTCAGCTTTTCTTCTTCCTCCTTCTTCTTCCTCCTGCTCTGCTTCTTCACGCCTCTGAGCTCAGACGTCGCGGCTGTTTGACGTGGCACCGAGTGTAACTCAAGTTCTTGCCCGGCTTTGAAAAACATAATTTCTGATTTTTTTTTTTTCTTTTGCCACCTGACCTCGTCGCCCTCCCTGGCTCTGACGCTAACGAGTTTTTTTTTATACTGCAAGTGAAGAAAAGTTGGTGATGTCATGAACAGAGTGTAGTTTTCACTCTGCTTATCTCTTAATATGCACTCAATGGCCACTTTAAGTTTTAAGTTCAGTTGCCTTTTAAAGAGATCTGCACTTTTAGGCCAACAACGGAGTAATATTGTGCATGTATAAAAATCTTATTATTATCATTATTATTATTATTATTATTATTATTATTATTATTATTATTATTATTATTATTATCATTATTATTATTATGAAACTCCAGATTTTGCACAAGTTGTCGCTCTTATTTCCCTCCCTGTCCCCCCTGCGCTGATTGTTTTCTCAATCGGCCCCAGCATTTGCAGAGCAGGCGTATTCACTGGAGCAGCTTTAAACGCTGACGGCAAGTCGTTTAGCCTTATTAGCTTAGCATAAACCCCTCCTCCGCCCGGGTGCGTGCAGGAGCCGCTGAGGCACCGCTCGTAACGTTTTACGGCGCGCTCTAAAAAACGTGGACGTGTCGCCGCTCTGTTTTTTTCCGCACTTTGCCGCTTCGCTCCGTTTGTCCCGACAGACTCCCCGCCCCTCTTCCTCTCCTCCCTGCTCCTCGTCTTCCTCAACCTCAGCTTCGTCTCCGGCTGGTAGGAGGCTGGCGGGAGGAAGTCGCGCGTGTGTGTGAATAAAACACACACAGTCACGTTCCCCTTACTCTGCATTATTGCTTTTGATTAGTTCCAACCCCCTGCTTATTCCTTTGTCACAGCCGGGACAACAGGAAGCACCACACACTCTCTCTCTCTCTCACACACACACATGCATACATGCATGCAGATGTGCAGCTGCTCTGGTATCTGGCAAATGCAGTTTTGAGACTCATTTCAACTCCATGGTAGCCTGAGGCCGAGCTTTGACATACAAATGCCCACACACACAAACACACAAACACACACACACACACACACACACGCCTGTGGCTGAGTGACGGCGTGGCAGCGGGGCAGCAGGTAAAGCCAGCGTGGTGCTGACAGCTCCGGGTCCCTAATGAAGCATTAATAAACCGCAGCAGCAAAAGGAAAAAAAAGAAAAGAAAAGAAAAGAAAAGAAAAACCAGTGGATCAGTCGAGCGGCGCCAAGACCCCCCACCAGTCAGGAGGTGGGAGGGGCAACGGATCACTGACAGGCCCGAAACCGCCAGCCGCTCTCGCTTCACGTCGGTGCTGGAGGTCGAGGTTGACGTTCGACCGCAATACAGTTTAATTAAAGTCCTGCAGCAGCAGCAGCAGCAGCAGCAGCAGCAGCAGCTCTGCAACAGAAAAAAAAACAACAACACGCAAACTGGAACATCTGCTCCCGTTAATGAAATCTGTGCGGCAGAGCAGAGTTTCATTAAACAGGTATTCAGAGAGTTCAAATGTCCCAAACATTGAAGGATGCAGTGTTTTCCAGAAATAATGTGTCTCTCGCCCGTCATGAACTCTTCCGAAATGAGAAATGTCCGACTTTCACTTCTTCAGCTTGCTCAACTTTTCGCGGTACGGCAAACGGTATTAGAGCCAAACCCTCTGTGAGGTCACAAAGGGCACAGACACCTCTACCAGGTCGGTGACGACAGCCTGAGCCAGGTGTTGTGCCCCGTGTTTAAAAACGTGAAGGTGGTTCATTGCGGGAAGCTAAAATCATTTTTTTTACAGGGAGGTTGTAAACAGAGGGTTAAGTATGTTGGGAATCATACGGCTCCATCTGGTATTTAAATGATCGGGGTCAGAAAATGTGTGTAAAGGGAAATAAGCAAAGGCAGAGAGTCATTTAACGTCGGGCTCCAAACATTTACAGTCCGGAGCAGCTTCACTTTGATATTCCTTTAAATTTACCCACTATTTAGTCGTGCAAAGACTCCCGGAAGCCATTAGACCTTGAATTTAATGCCCGGTAGTTTCTTTTCGAGCACTTACTCTTCGCAGAGATAATATTAGCTTTTAATCCAACAGTAATAAATCTCAGATATGGCTGCTGGGAGAGGGGGGAGAGGAACGCAAGCTAGCATCCAAATATTATGAGAAACTAAGCATCATTTTATTGAAATTGCTATTTTTCCAAGAAAAAGTGGTATTGAAGTGGGAAGAAAAGACAAAACTTTTGTTCTGTTGGATGAATGACATGTTTGTTGTCTGGACACGTGATTGGCAGGTTGAAAAGAGTGGAGAGGGGTGGCACCAGCGGATGGGGAGGGGGGGTATTGCAACAGAAAATATTTGACGATAACATGTTAATGTGGGCTCTGTAAGTCCGGCAGCCACGTGGCTGCCTGCAGGTTGGTTGTGTTTGTGAGCTCTGTGTCCCCAGTCAGCCAGTCAGTCAGTCAGTCAGGAAACATCCCAGACGGAAAACACATCGCTGAAAATGAAGCGAACCTGCTGAGTGGAGATATTCCTGGAACGTGTGTGTGTGTGTGTGTGTGTGTGTGCGCGCGCCCATTCACATGCTGCATGACTCTGATTAAGCCGAACTGGAGCCATTGTTCAGGGGGAGGAGAAAAAAAAAATAAAAATCCAATTCAACCAGGTTCCACAGCTGTGATGGACTGACAGGAAGTGAGTCTGTCTCAATGTGCTGTGTGTGTGTGTGTGTGTGTGTCTTATTCAGATTCGGTTTTTCAGGAATGCAGCCTCTCATATTTAAAGCAGGAAGTGTCTAATTATTTGGGCTGATGATGTCATCCTCCTTTCCTCTCCTCTCTCTCTCTCTCTCTCTCTCTCTCTCTCTCTCTCTCTCTCTCTCTCCCTCCCTCCGCTCTCATTATCCCCGACTCTGGAAACCTTGCTGAGCTTTTACACCTGTGCCAGGATCTGATCTAATTGGCAGCGAGGAACATCACTGTAATTTAGCGGTGCCGGTTTTTCTGCTGAACGCTCACTTCGCCGTCTTCTATCTGTTTTTTTCCTTTTTTTTTTTTTTTTCGCCGCCACGTTCATGATAATGATGAGGTGGTGGAGGAGGGGAAAAAAAAGAATCCATATCAACGGGAACTCCCCGCAGGTTGCAGCGGTGAGCGTGTTGTTTTTTTTTTTAACCCCCCCCCCGTAACGTGGCCCGGCTTGTTACGCCGATCACATTCTCCGAGGCAATTTGCCTGCTTGTCGGAGCCTGAGAAGGAGCCTTATCGCCGCTAATGCCCCACAGTGGCCGTGTTTCCGGAGCCAAATCGGACGGTCGTGTTCGCATCCAAATCAGCCGCCCGCCGCACCTTTTTCCCCCCCTCTCCTTCTTCCCGCTCCTTCTCCCCCTCACCTCCCCTCCCTTCCTGTCAACACGCTAGCCTGAGAGAGAGAGAGAGAGAGAGAGAGAGAGAGAGAGAGAGAGAGAGAGAGAGAGAGAGAGAGAGAGAGAGAGAGAGAGAGCCAGGGCTGTTGTTTAATGAGATCAAGAAGTGGAAGGCTGCTGTTTACTGTCACGCAGCTCTCCGGGGTTCCCTCGCAGCAGGTGAGGCAAACTCGCTGGGCTCCTCCCTCCTCACTCTTCCTCCCACCCTCCCCCCCCCTCCGCTCACCTTAACAGCCACCTTTTCCAAGAACTGACAAGGTGACGCGCGCTTCATCCCTCCCCCCCACTCGCGGCGGCGGCAGCAGCAGCAGTTGGAGAATCCATTAGGCGTCTGATTGGTGAGGCTGCTTCTCGCCCGGCCTGACATTTTATGAAGAGACTCCGCAGAGCTTTTTTTTTTTCATTACTACTATTATTATTATTATTATTATTATTATTATTATTATTATTATTATTTGGAAAATCTTCCAGACCCACTTTCCTCGCTCGGTGACGGTTGACTCCGAACATGACGCACCTTTGGGTTTTATAATTTAAAGGGTAAAGTCCCACATATTGTCACAAAACTAGGGATGTATGAATTGTCGACCCCTGAGGTAGCAGACGCAGAAGTACTAAATACCTGCATTCTACCGTTTGGCCAGCAGGGACCGCCAAAGTTGGTTGCAAAACGACTAAAAATAACTGGCTGTCAATACGGAAAAGAGTCATACTATTAGAAACGGGTTAAAATTATTTAGTTGGTCTAAATTACTATTTATTACTAGCAATTTTGTCTAATTTTGAGTAAAAATAGTTAGTTTGCCATGCGGCACTCACGCTCCAATCACTGCTCACCTCCAGCACCACCCACACATCCAAATATGGAAATTTCTGGTTTCAAAATGAACCAGAAGAAGCTCAAGACGAGCGTAAAAACCAACCACCAGGCTTCAGCACGGCTTCGCTAACCAGCGGCGGCTGACCTCTGACCCTGACACGCCAAGTGTAACGCTTCTTGACACTCTCCGGATGCGTCTCGTGCACCCGTCTGGCAGAGAGCCCACCGAAAGGGCAAAGTTATTGGGCCAATGTAGCGCTGCAATACTCAACAGAACTCTTGCCAACACCAGCTGGGTGTCACACCGGGCAGTGTTATCCAATCAGATAGAAGCTGATAAGCTGTGTACTCCAGTGTGCAGCCTGGGCCGCCATGCCAGGCTCGCTTACAACTGCATATCTACGTAACCTTTTAGTGTTTTGGCGTATCAGCCGGGAAGGCCCCCGTGTTGTGAAATGACGGCGGCTATGATTGGTCCTGACCTTTCTCTCCTGCAGGTCCTGTGATTAGAGCCAGATTACAGGCCAAGAGTCAAGTTCGTTATCGAGTTTACACCCCCCCCCCCCCACTCACCCACCCCCGAGCTCTCAGACCTCCACTTGTTCTCCTCCGCCTCCTTTTTTTCGTTCCCGTTAGCTTCGGCTGTGAGTTTACCGCAGTGTTTTGTTTCATTCCTTCCCCTTCTGGGTTTGTCTTTGCCATAAATTAGGTCGCGTCAGTTCCAAAAGTTTCACAAGAAACAAATACGACGTGGGGGTCTGCCGCGGGAGGGGAGGTTAAAAGAAGAGCGTTCATTAGCTAGTCAGACATAGCAAACCTCAAAAGGACTTGACAGGAGGGAGGGAGAGAGAGGGGGAGAGGTGATGGATGCACGGATGGATGGATGGATGTTGGGGAGGAAGCAGTGAAGAGGAGCAAAGCATGGTGGGAAGTTGGAGGGGCGGGGGGAGGTGGATGGGGGGGCGGGGGGTGGTGACACCCTTTGATCAGCGGCGCTCCTCGTCGCACTGCCGTCTCCTCGCACATCCATAATACATCTCCGCGCACATTCCACGCTCGCATTAACAAGGCGGCGCCGTCTCCATCCGCCACCCTTTGCCCAAAAAAGACAAACAAAAAAAAAAAGCAAAATGAGGAAAAGCGAAACAGTCAGCCCAAAGCAAACTTTTGCCGCCTTTATCTTCAAAGCGACGAGGAGGTGAGAGGAGGGAAAACAAAAGATTAGGCGGGATTCAACGTGCGCACTCGCCCTTTAATTTAAATTCATTCGCGTCGGCGGCCGTATCCGAAGAGGGGATAATATCAGACATCGGAAAATATTTATTCTAAAAGTGGCGGGGCTTTAGGAAATGAGAGGGGCTGCTGCTGCTGCTGCTGCTGCTGCTGCTGCTGCTGCTGCCTCCCGGGGAGGGAGGGAGGAGAGCCATGTTGGCCATAAATATGTATCGCAGCCGCAGTCGTAATCTGATGGCGGCGGCCTTTTGTGGCGCATATGAGAAACGCGGAGGTGGCGGGGAAAAAAAAAGAGTGTGAGGAGGAGACACCACCACTGCCAACCACGCCCCCTAGAGGTGAGCAGAGGCAGAATTAAAAGTTGAGGCTCTCGCAGCAACAAGTGGCACACTCTTTAATTAGAGAAGACACACACACACACACACACACACACACACACACACACACTTGTACGTGGCTTCCTGTTTTTTTCCCCACTTGGTCTCATTTACGGAAAGGTGAATATTGAAGGGGGTCGGTCGGTTGAGGCTGGTTGTTTCTACGACGTGACAGCTACAGGAGAGTGTGTGTGTGTGTGTGTGTGTGTGTGTGTGTGTGTGTGTGTGTGTCGTACAATGCCAGAGTCCCTCAGAATCAATTTGAGCTGAAAATAAAAAATGGAACTTGCATCTGCACTCCGGGGGCGTCAAGTAGTCCTTCAAGTCGGCGACAAACGGGCATCCAAAAGCGCAGCAGCAGCAGCAGCAGCAGCAGCAGCAGCAGCAGCAGCAGCAGCCACTTCGACGAGGCTGCTTTCCAACCCGGAGACGAGCCAGTTTTTCTTCTCCCTTAGGCACCGAAAAAATCAAAAATCAAAAACCCTCTTCTTTTCTTCTCTCTGCCCCCGCAGCCCTGAAGGACCCCTGCGCCGAGGTGACCTGCAGCTACGGCAGCACGTGCGTGCAGTCGTCGGACGGCCTGTCGGCCAAGTGCATGTGCCCGCTGGGCTGCGAGGGCAAGGCGGAGCAGACGGTGTGCGGCAGCGACGGCAAGGACTACCGCAACGAGTGCGAGCTGCACCAGCACGCCTGCAAGAACCAGAAGAACCTGCGGGTGCAGTACCCGGGCCGCTGCGGTGAGTTCCACAAGCTGCTCCCTTCCGCTTTGGAGGAAAGAAAAAAAAAAAAAAAAACTTTATTCACACATCAATTCACCCATCAACTTTTATTTGCGACGCGGTAAATCACATCCAAAGGGCAAACACACCTGCACGTGCACGCCCACAGACACACACACACTCCTGCCCTGAGGAAGTCATGGTCAGCGACATTGACATCGTGGTGGGTTGTGGTTGGGCCCAGCATTCTTGTATCGAGTTGGAGTCCTTTCAATGTTGAAGGGGACTGAGGAGGTCAACAGCACAACCCGGTGCAGCAAGACTCAACTTTTTCATTCCACTTACACCTCCAACGTTGAATCAAAGAATCCTCCATCCAAAAAAAATCCACTTTTTATTCCTCCTCCGGCCAGGATGGGGGCGGGGTTTACACCTGCACGCACGAAAGGCGGCCGGTGGGACGAAATGCATGGTATTGCACTGGTTGCACTGGTTGAGTCTCTTGCTGCGGCAGGACAGCCTTCAGCAGCTGCAGCACAGTACGGCAAAGTTGGGAGAAGTGAATGTGTGGAAAGAATGTTGTTTTTTTTTTTTTTTTTATAAAAATGAATTTTTTTTTTTTTTTTATTGGACAAATTGTCTAATAAAACCCACTTTGTCGGGCCTATTTGCTGATTTAATTTCAGTTTAATTTCTCGTTTGGGAGAAACGCAGCTGTTAACGGCAATCTGGAGCATTAATAGTCCTTTATAAGGAAAAATATATATATTTATGTGATTTCACAGTGAATTGGTTCATTAAATATTTTATGACTTGCATTCATAAAATATTTTTGACTGACTCGAACTTGTGTTTGAGCTGAATTTTCTTTTCTTTTTTTCTGACGTTTGCTTCAGTGTCGGCCTCGAGTCCTTCCATACCAAATCAGCGCTAAATCTTCTCCTCACTCCCTCCCCCCTGCCACTCGTGTTGTTCCCCCATGGGGGAGCCGTCTTTACCTGCGGCACGCCTCCACTAATTCTCATTCCTCACCCGGGCCGCTTCACTCCACAGCCGGCAGTCCTGCGCTGAGAATTGTTGTTTTCTCTAAGTAGGTCTTCAGAGCTCCTGTTTTCTCCTGCCTTTTCTTCATCTTCTTCTTCTTCTTCATCTTCTTCTTCCCCGCTCATCCTCGTTATCATCAGGCAGGCGATTGTTGTTTACTCCCAAGGCTCTCAACTTTATGGTTTTTCTTTTTCTTTTCTTTTTTTTTTTAAATTCCTCTTCTTGCTTTTATATTTGTTACGACGAGCCAGATGGAGAGAGAGAGACGGAGAGATGGGAGGTGTGGGGGGAGGAAAAGATGAGAAACAAAGGCGGTCTCTTAGCAGCGGGAGCCTCCTGGAGACGGCGAGGAGGCTGGTGGGCAACAAGAGATGGATGTGTTGGTCTGCCTGCTGAAGGCTGCTCGTATAAATCCAGTCTGATTCAGCTACAGTGACCTGAGCTGCCCACACACACACACACACACACACACACACACACCTTCCTCAGAGGGGAGGGTGAGCTCTCGGGGGGACCAGACCAGTCAGCCGCGATGGCCCTTTAAATCTTGCCGCAGTCATTCTTGTAAAAATCTGGCCGGCTCCCAGTTGTTCTCTCCAGCCAGATAGATTCTGCTGATTTATCAGCACCACCAGCCATTTTCTTTTTTCTTTTTTTCCCCCTTTTTTTTTTTAAGAGCAAACACACCGACCGCTTTTTCTAATTACCCCACTAGCTCAGCCTAAGGGGGCAGCAGCTCAGCTCGGCTCTGGGAAGCCTGTTAATGGGAGGTAATGGCGCTGCTCCGGGATGACAGTCAGGCCAGTCAGTCGCTCGGCGGATGAAACGGCTCGCCCACCCCGCCCACGGGGAGGCGCTTTCACGATGCGTCCGACGGAAAATCCGCTCGGGGTCGTCTGGAGTCGGCCGCTGTCGCGGTGTCGCTTCTCAGGAACCCACGCACGTCATCCGTTGGAAAACATTAGCGTTGGCCGACAACGTTTCTCGCTTGTACTGGAGCGACATCCCACTAGGGGGAGTGCTGCTTTGCTGCCAACATGGGCGATGTGGAGGGTCATCGTCAGAGACAGACAGCAGTTCTGCAAACTTTTCCTCAGGCTAGTCAACTGAGAACGAGATGATTTGTTCGTTCAGTTAATCCCTGACGGTGAAGCTACTCTTTGACTCTTATCTAGAATTACCGACAACACATTGGCCAGTACGATGACCGGATGCTCTGAACTTTAAACTCCTCAAGGGTCTTGAAAGAGGGTTGGTTGGAATCTTCCTGCCAACCAAAACCCTGCCAGAGTTTGTATCATCGGATGTATTATAAGCACTGGATACCGGATTGCCAATATGGCGGCGTGCCGATTTCTCCCAGTGGCCACTCTAGGTACTGAAAAAGAAAATCCCACAGGCTGCGTCTCAACTCGTTCTGATCCTGACGTGTCTGTAAGTGACCTTCTCCAGGATCGTTCTGATTGGCCAAATAGATCATGTGAGTTACAGTGGCATGATGGGAAGTGACTACTCCGTATTTTCTATTGGCCCATTAATGCGGAAATTAAAAACTTTTTCGGCGTGTGCGCTGGGTGAGCAACTTCATTGAAATGAATGGGGCCGCTTGATCTGCACACGTCTGCTCCAATCAGAACACTCGGTCAGAAGCTAACGCTTGTAATAATTCCGTCTCATTGTCAGCGGTGGCGAGCGACCGCCCCCCCCCGAGCCCGGCGGCCATTGGACACGCCGCATAAGTCCCCTTGTCTTCCGACACGCTGAGAGCGCAGCGTAACAACCAACCCCGTCGTCAACCCCGCACACATCCACACAGCCAATTCTATTACGATCAGGGGGGCCGATAAGGGGGGCCGGCACTGTGCCAGGGCGAGGCTGCGAGCTGAGGGGGGTGTGGGGTGGGTAGTGTGTGTGTGTGTGTGTGTGTGTGTGTGTGCGGGCGGTCCAATCGGATCCTCCATCTCTTCCTGCGCCCCCCCCCCCCTGTCTTGCCTCTACCTCCGAGGTCCCGGTCAGAGCGGAGCTCTCCATCGCCGGGTCTCAGATGGTATCAGCAGAGCAGAGAGATGATGGAACCTCCTGCCCCCCTCCACCCACCCCCGGAACCCCACCCACTGACCCCTCCACCCCCACCCCCACACACGGTTCCACTCCCCCCACTTTCTCTTTTTCCGCCTCCCTTTTTGAATTTCCGTGATAAATATCGACAAACAAAGGCGAGTTAATGGATTCTGACTTACACCGCAGCAGCAGCAGCAGCGGTGGTGGTGATAAAGTCCCTTGAAATGCACTGCAGGTTTTTCTTTGGTTTTTTTTTTACTGTTTACTGCGATACAAAAACAAAGCTTGCCAAGGCTCCGACAGGAACTTTAATTTGGACGCCCGTTTCCAAGGAAAATTAAGCCAGCGAGCAAAATGTTCTGTTTGTGTTTTTAAAGTGTATTTCTTTTTTTCTCCCTTTCCCTCTTTTGGCCAAGTAATTGCAGTTTTCCGTCTCCACAGAGGACCGGCTCTTGGACAAAGACGCTTCTGATTCAAGCGTTCCCTCTATCGCTTTCTCACTCTCTCTCTCCCTCTCAATCCCCTGCAGTCTAATTAGCGCAGGAAAAAAATGAAAAGAAGTGTATTTATAAATACCCGATCCCGCTCAGCAGATAAACGGCGGACGCGCCGTTCTTTTGTGTTGACGAGCTCACCTTGTCTCGTCTCACCGTGTCTCCGCAGACCCGTGCGACGGCAGCGAGAACAGCCTGAACACCATGTGCCGGGTGGAGGCGCTCACCCGCCAGCCGCTGCAGTTCTTCCTGCCCGAGTCGTGCCCGCCGAGCGGCGACACCCTGTGCGCCAGCGACGGCCAGACCTACGCCGGCGAGTGCGCCATGACCTCCACCGGCCTGCAGAGGGGCGTCAAGCTAAGGAAGATCCACTCGGGTCGTTGCAGAGGACCGGGTAGGTGCACGAGTGGAGCGGCAGCTAGCGATTCATTTCTTTTTCTCAATCGATTAATCTATCGATTTTTTTTTTTTTTTTTTAAAGATCCTTTGAATAGGCCAAAAAAATGGTCAAGATGTGGAAAATACAATGATATAATGTCTGAAAATCAAAACATTCATCACATTAATGCGTGAGAACAACTTCACTTTACGTAAAGTTTTATAGTCAACGGATCTTAAAAAAAAATAATCTGTCCCGGTTACCTTGTGCGTCACAGTGGAATCAATGTTTGGTAGAAGCGAAATTATGAAAATGAAGGTTTGATTAAAAAAATGCAATTACATTTTTTTTTAATCCATTCAAGCAATTAATTATTGCAGCTAAGCAACATGTAGATGATTTCTTGCCAACATTTTCAAAAATGTCCCACATTGCACTCATGTTCAAGTCCTCACTTGCTGTTCCACACTCTAATGATGCAGCCTGGCAAGATTAATTAGCCTAAAAACTCTCCAGTTCTCCAAAATAACAACATGTTTAGCCCTCTGTTTAGGGCCCCCAGCATAAAAACGCTTACATTATAAATATGTGGAACTTTTAGCATATTTGAAAGGAGGGTAGAAGGGGCGGTCCTAGAAGGTCCGAGAGGATGGAACCGTCACCTGACTGGGGGTGTCTTTGATGCATCTGACCCTTGTGACATCACAAAGGGCTGACTTAATACACAATTTGGAAAAGATCGGCCCAAGCAAGAGACGAGGTCTTATTTGTTTGGTCCGGTGAAAGAAGAACGATTGTGAAAAAAGACACTTTTCAAATGAATCCCTCGCCAGGTTGGACCTTTAGAAGTCTAATTCCAACCAGATAAATGACTCCTCAGGTCTCAGGTACGGCTGTGCGCTGTATCGGTGCTAGCGGTAGCCTCCTGAAGGCTCGATAAGGGCCTCCCGAGCTGTTATCTGTGCCATTAGAACACGGGCTTTAAGCCTTAGTCAACAAAGAGCCGTCAGCTCCTACTGTACCGTCTGATAGCCATCGGAGGAAATCCAATTTTCCCCGCTGTGTTGTCGGCCCGGCCGGCCGCTCAGCCTCTGATGTGCCGCTTTCGCGGCGGCGATGCGCGCAGACCCTCGCCAATTTGCCAAGACCCCCCCAACACACACACACACACACACACCCTGACGAAGAGGGGGGGGGGTTGGGGATGGATGCCGGCACGCTGCTCCGACACATCCACCAGATCTCCTGCTTGTTTTGCTTGACAGGCTTGAAAAATACAGCAGGAAGCCCCTTATTTCTCCAGCAGCACTGCGAGGTTCCTTTGTTTGCTAACAGTTAGCGTCGGACTTTTCCAGCTAAGATTCGCAAAGGCTCGCTGCGTTTTTTGTTTTGTTTTTTTCGGCTGATTTTTTTCTTTCTTTTTTCTTTTTGTTCCTTTATTTTTTTTTTTAACAAATGAAGAACGATTCAATTTGAAACAGAGATCCATGAAATCATGTCCCCAAAGCAAATCACAAATTGGCACCTAATGAAAATGGCCGTCTCGACTGGT
The DNA here is from genome assembly GCA_009823395.1 of Thamnaconus septentrionalis. NCBI lineage: Eukaryota > Metazoa > Chordata > Actinopteri > Tetraodontiformes > Monacanthidae > Thamnaconus > Thamnaconus septentrionalis. The sequence goes on from CM020512.1 coordinate 9,329,596, forward strand.
AACCGTGACATCGCACATCCTCGTGGCCCCTCTCTCTCTCTCTCTCTCTCTCTCTCTCTCTCTCTCTCTCTCTCTCTCTCTCTCTCTCCCTCTCTCTCAGTGGCGGGCGGCGATGTAATTAAGTGTAGCATGACGGGCTTTTAAAGAGGACGGCGAGAAGCAATTCAGCCGCCGCGCAAAAATTTGATCCGCCGATCGGGAATGAAATAAAAATTCCGAGGGCCCAGCCGGCGGCCGGCAGAGCACAGAGCCGCCGCCGCCGCAAATTGGATTTTCTCACGTCGTTGCGACAAATTCGCCGGTTTCACCGTCGCTTCTTTCTCGTCGCTTTAATTTCCGCAAGCGATTTCTGCTTAGTGAGTCGAAATGCAACGAACGCAACAGTTTTGGAACTTAGTTAAAACTTGACCCCAATTTTTCAAAAATGCTCTCCACTTTTAATTTCATTTTATCAGTTGTTGATGTTTTTTTTTTCTCATCTGAATTTTCTGAAGTTATGGAGAAACTTCATTTGATTGATGTTCGGTGGGGAGAAGGCGGCCGATCAGCGCTGATCTCCAGCCGGCTGTAAGCAGCCGAGCCACCGGAGGACTTATATTACCCGTGTCGCTGCATGGATTATTAAATCATGGGGGGGTTTTGCTTTAATAAACGCCGGGGAGATGTAAGGCGTCGGCTTTTTCAGCTGAAGTAGAAACATTATTATACCAAACTCAATTTCCTGCATTTCAATAAAATCTAATATGTTCAGTTTCTCCTGTTCCATATATATAAATGTCAAGTTGTTGTGACCTCGGGGGCCTGAAATCCTGCAGCAGCTGTGAATTTTTGTTAAAAGAGGCCTTTTCTTTTATCCACACGCTCCAGAAATGTTGCGTCTTTAACCTAGAAGTTTGTGTGTAGCAGCGTTAGCGAGGGAGGCTCCTTGTTTTTTTTTTTGAAAGTTGGTTGCAAAGAAAGTCTTCTCCCTGTGAGAGGGATGAACAGCTTTAGATGTAAAAGAAAGAAAAGGAAATCAGACTTCCAGTTGTGAAAGCATCATCCGAGCATCTGAGCTACTTCTGACCTTCATGATAAAAAATAAAAACATTTATTTTTTTTTTGTCCCCTAACTCACAGATGGTCCAGCAAGAAGAACAATCGGTTCTGTGCTTTGTTAACTTGAAATATAAATATATATATTTTTGTGTTCCACGCCTGCTGAGTTGCTCCGTCGTCTCCTCTTCCTCGCCGGCCATCACTCTGTCACGCTGCTCGGAGGCTGACAGTCGGAGTCGCTCTCCAGCTGAAAGTCTTATCAGCGCCGATACAGATGGCCGACAAAGAAAAACAGCAGAAAAAAAAACAAGGGAAGTGAAAAATAAAAAGACGGGAGCGTTAAACAGTCTTCCTCTCGTCCTCTCCAGACGAGTGCCAGGAGGAGTGTCTGTTCAACGCCGTGTGTGTGGTGGAGCCGGCCGGCGCTCGCTGCTCCTGCGACCCCATCGAGTGCGACGGCAGCTACAAGCCGCAGTGCGGACGAGACGGACGCACCTACACCAACGACTGCATGAGGCGCAAAGCCGAGTGCTTCGGCCGGGCGCCGCTGCCCGTCAAGCACCAGGGGCCCCTGTGGTGAGTGAGGCCAGAGGCCTCCTCCTCTTCCTCCTCCTCCTCCTCTTCAGCCTCCTCCTCTTCCTCCTCCTCCTCCTCCTCCCCTCTTCTTCAGCCTCCTCCTCTTCCTCATCCTCTTCTTCCTTTTTATCCTCTTACTCCTCTTCCTCCTCCTCCTGTTCCTCCTCCTCTCCTTCCTACTTCTCCTCTCCCTCCTCCTCCTGCTCCTTCTCCTCCTCCTTTCTTCCTCTTCTTCCTCCACCTCCTCTTCTTCTTCCTCCTACTTCTCTTCTTCCTTTTCCCCCTCCTGCTGCTTTTTTCTTCCTCCTCCTCCTCCTTCCCCTCCCTTTCCTCCTTCTCCTGCTCTTTCTTCTCCCTCTTCTTCTTCCTCCTCCTCCTCCTCTTCTTCCCCCTCCTCCTCCTCCTCCTCTTCCTCTTGTTTGTTAACGTGTCTCTCCTCTCTCCCCCGAGGTCGAAGATTTCTGTCGTGTCTTGCGCTGGGCAAAACAAAAGCGTCCATATGGGGCCGCGCCCTGTGAAAGTGGGCGGGTGTGTGGGCGGGGTTTCCTCTCGCTCGAAGCGCCTCGGGACGCCTCCAAAAAAAAACCAAACAAACCAAAAACAAACCACGCCTCCTCCTCCACTGGCTCCACCCCCTCATGCATCTCCGTCACACCGTCAGGCGCCACATCACAAACAAACAAACAAACAAACAGACGCCATCCTCATGTTTCATCCACCCAGCCACCTTCACCTCCCTCCTCCTCCTCCTCCACCATCTCCACCTCCTCCTCTGCCTCTTCTTTGGCTGTTTTGTCTTCTGCTGTGTCCCCACACGGCCGTGTCTTAAAGAAAAGCTGTTTTTTCTTGTTTCAGTCTGTCTGTCTGTCTGTCTCTGTCCGTGTGGCCGCCTCCACCTCTCCCTCCTCCTCCTCCCCGCCCTCCTTCTTCTTCTTCTCCACCGGTTGTCTGGCTGCAGGTGCGGTCACCCGCTAAGGGGGTCGACCTCATCAGGCGGATATCCGACGGGTGACGCCCCAGGAGGACCTAACAGCAGGGGGTCTTGTACTGCTGCCTGTTTTTTTTCTTCTCCTCCTTCTTCTTCTTCCTCTTCCTCTTCTTCTATTTTTTTTCTCCCCTCCGGCTCCTGCTGCCCCCTGTGTCTGTGACTGTCTGTCTGCGTGCCATAACTGTGTTTTCCCCGCTGTTAAAGATGTGATCTGTGAGGTTGAGACGTCCCCCCCCCCCCCGGCTCTGTTGCTGTACTTCCTGACAGCAAACCCTCCCCCCTCCCCTTTGACGCCACTGCATGCCGCCCCCAGAACGTCCCCTCGTTTTCGCCCTCATCACGGAAAACTGACCTGGTCGCTTTCCTGGTTGTCATTGGTTGACCTCGGACCGGGGGAGTTCGGATTTAACGTTCAATCTTTACGAAGATTTTTTTAGCAGGGCTGAAGCTCAAACTGTGTTCCGTGTTTCTGCACCCAAAAAAAAAAAAATTAAAAACGAGGCCTAGAAGTTGCAAAAATTGAGCAAAATGCTCATTTGAAAATGATGCGACCTTAAAAGACAACAACATTAGCCATTAGCCGTTAGCTAATTGGATCACAGTTGGTTCAACGTCCTCCTCTCCACCACCACCACCACTGCCTCAAAGGTTTTTGGGAATCGGGGGGGAAGTATTTTTATTTTGCTTTTTTGCGAACTTTGCTGTTTCGGATACGTTGGCCACGCCCCCCCGCCCGGCATCGGGGGCGGAGCCAGCGGGCAGCGTTATCTCGGGCAGTCAGCGTCAGGAGGCAGCGGGGCCTTGTTTTGGAGTCGAGGAGGAAGAAAAAAACGCGACGTGAGCCTTTATTTGTTCTGCTCCGTTCCATCGTGCTGTTTTTCCTCCCTTCCAGTCTTCCTCCTCCTCCTCCTCCTCCTCTCTCCCTCCTCCGCCGCTGTCGGCTGTCGGCGCTCCCAAGACTGTTTGCTCTCTTTATAAAAAAAAATGCATATTTTTATTTATTTATTTAGCCTAACAGACGACTACAAATGTGCTTCATGTTAATTAAACATCAAAAGGGACGAGGGGGTGGGGCCTAGAGAGACTCGCTGCTCCAGTCAGGCTGCACTCGCCTCTCTCTCTCTCTCTCTCTCTCTCTCTCTCTCTCTCTCCACACTTCCATCCCTCCCTCCTCTCTGGCTTCCCTAATCTTTCATCCCCCCTTCCCTCTTTCTTTTTCATTTAATTCATTTCATATTTTCTTTCTTCCTCCCTCCAATCCTCCTCTCTTTCATTTTTCCTCCCCTTCACCTTCTTCTCCCTCCTCCTCTTTCATTCCTTTTTCATTCTGACCATCCCTCCTGTCCTTCGTTTCATTTTTATTTACTCATTCTATATTTTTCTCTGCCCTTCATTTTCCCTGATTCTTCCTCTCTTTCATTTGGCTTCTGTCTGTCTTATTACATTCATTTTTTTCTTTCTTCTGTCCCCTTTTTCTTCTCTCCCATTTTTTCTTTTTTGTCTTTTATATCTGTCTTTCCAAATGTGTTCCTTCCTTTCTTCTGTCTCTGCTTTGTTTTTCTTCTCTCCCTCTTTCCTTCTTCTCTTCCCTCCACCCTTTGTCTTTTTCTGTCTATTTACACCCATTTCTCCCTTGTTTTCCTTCATCTCTTCTGTCCCTCTCCATTCGTCTTTTTCTTTTGCTCACACTTCCTTCCATCTTATGTCCTTTTTTCTTTCAGTTTCTTTCTGCCTCCCTCTTTCCTCCCACTTACTCTTACTTTTATTTATTTTTTTCCTTTTCTCCGGGGTTTCTGTTTTTTTTTTTCTTCCTTCCTGCCAGTCCAGGCCCAGGTTGATGTGGCAGCACAAACCCCTCCAGATGAATTTACACCAGCCCGGCGGTGTTGTTGCTGTTTTGTCCCTTTCCCTCTTTTGAAACGGCTTGTACCTGCGTGGAGGTGATCAATAGATCGCGAGTGTCACACACACACACACACAAGCAGACTTCTGGCTCTGATCTGAAGTGCAGCAGCAGCAGCAGCGCTGATGACTGGAGGCCTCAGCACCAGACGTTTTAATCCACCATTAGCTGATGAATAACCGTAACTCTTCCTGTTTCTGAGGCCGAGGCCGTCCATCGTCCCCGCCGGCTGACAGGCCGATACAGTTCCGTCCGTGCCAGCGGGGCCTTAAATCTGGAGTCGGTGGGAACACGGCGGTGGTGGAGGGGAAGCGGGGAAAGAATTACCTCTGCCGTCGATGACGTCCCGAGTCATCGTCTCCGCCTGGGAGGACGCCGTGATTGATATCGGCGGCTCTTTTGTCTGATTAGTTCCGGCTCGGGCGCCCGTCACAAATCCCACTGACGTTCGGGAAGGTGTTCTGTGTTCTACAGCTGGAGGAGGCGCCTGCTGGGAGAGGAAATCACCAATAGTTGCAATTTTTTTAACCTAGGCTTAATTAATCCGGGTCTAAAATTGTTCAAAAACAAAACCAAAGAAAAGACATTTTTCCTTCCTTCTCCTCCATCAGATGTTGACACAGTCGAGGTCGAGCTGAAGCTAAACAGGGAAGTGATCCTGCAGAGATTGTTTAGCTGTGCATTGGAGGCGCGCCGGCACCCCAACGTTCCCAAAGGCCTTTATTCTTTTGTTCTAACTTTTAAAAAAACAAAAAAACATCACATCCATTCAAAGGGTTTATTCTTGGCGGCGCCAGGTTGAGGAAATCCGACCAGTGACGACGACAGAAACAAAGCATAAAACGGCCAACAAACCTCATGTTCAACTGTTTATTCACATCATGTGGATGTGGCTGCGTGAAAGCAGGTTGGTTCATTCTCACTGTTCACTAGTCGGCAACAGTGTGAGTTGGCCTGCATGGAAACATTTGCGGAGGAATTTGTGCCTTCATGGCTGGGTGTGACGCCGCTGATTGTAAGCACAGAGGAGGAGAGAAGAGGGAGGTGGAAGCAAAAAGGGCAAAAGAAAAAGTTGCTTGAATGGTTGGCCGTCGCCCCTGGAGGTTAACAGAAAATCAGTCAGCGGCAGCAGACGCATTGTCATTGACAAAGAGCCGCGAGAAGTCGGGGTAGGGAAGAGAGGGAAGGAGGGTGAAAAAGAAAGAGAAGCCCACCTCGGGCGACGAGCCGAATATTCCATTCTTCCCATGTTTATTTGATTAGCATCTCCGGCGGGCTGCGCTGATTGGACTAGCAAACAGTTGTTCTGCTGGAGTCGACTGCGAGATCATCGGTGCTGCTTTTTTTGTTGCTTTGTTTTTTTTCCCCTTCCTCTGCTAATCAAGTTAATTAGATGAAGCGTCGCAGGAGTCAGATTGACAGCGGCCGGGGACTCGCTGCCGACCGCCGGGCGCGCAGGAAATGCAAGGCGAGGATTGTGCGTCTCTGAGCTGTTTTCAACCACTCGATTCCTCCTGAATTTTTTTTTTTTCATTTCCTGGTTCGTCTTCGGTACTGTGTTGTTGTTTTTTTTTTTGTTGTTGTTGATTTGCTGCTTTGCTCCTGACGAGCGCTGAAAAAAAAGCGAACCGAAGCGGAGGGTAATTCGGCTATTCCACGACCTGCTAGCTAGCAAGCTAGATGTCAAAAGATCAGGGATCACATCCTCCTCTCCTCCCGTTTTTTTGTTTGGTTTTTGTTGGGGGGTTTTTTCAGTTCTGATTTTGAAGAGAGGCGCGTCTGTAGTTGTAATTGCACAAAGAGGCTTCGATCCACCTGCGGCCTGTGATGAGTATTCAGCGGCAGACACGCACAGCCCGCGGCTAAGCCTTTTGCTGCATGCTAATGTCGCCTCCCGTTCCTTCCACCGACATGATACATGAGTGTTTTTCTGCGAAAAAGGAGGAAGTAGGGATGAAAGTCCTCCTCGCTCCCCCATCTTCCCCCCGCAGGTGTCGAGAGGCAGGGGGCGGGGCACTGATTCTTCACCTGGATTACGCTGATTTCCTGCACCTGCATAATAGGAGCTAGCGATTTGGAACTGCACGCATGGGTGGGAGGGGGGACCAATCCAATTAGCATATGTATGAGCTGAGGGAAGACGGAATGAAGCTCCCGCCAAAAAAAATAATCTCCCAGCGTTTCGCCCGACACGACGTCGCGGCGGCGGGTTAACAACGGGCGGCGGCTCAGCGAGGAGTCCCGCCGGAGCTCGCCGCCGTGCCGCCGCCTAACGAGGGGCCGATAAGATGAAGGCAGCCGTCCCGGCCACTTCACCCGTCAGGTGAGGCCGGCTAAGTGGCACCGTAATGACGCCCCAGGCGGGCAGGTGAGCTAGCAGCGGGACGGTGCTGTTCTCTCGACGGGGGAACATCCGGCGCCGCCGGCCAAACCACCACAGCCGTCTCCGGGCTAATTAAAGCAGAATCCCCCCACACAGGACACAAGCCGGCGAGGAAGGTAAAGCGGCGTGGCGGCGCAGAGCCGCAGCCGAGCACACGCTTGCACGCCGAGCCGAGCGCGCACTTGCATAATCCTTGATAAGAAGGAATTATTCATATTTTTCCCTCCTCCTCCTCCTCCTCCTCCTCCTTCTCCCCTCCTCCTCTTCCTCTTTCTCTTCCTCCTCTTCCGTGACTTTTTGCTCCGCCGCCATTCGCTGCACCTGCTCAGCCACCGGAAAGCACCAACCAATGCACGAGGCCAGGCGCGCACGTGTGTGTGCACGCCGATGCAGATGTTGCCGAGCCATTACACCCCCCCACCACCACCACCCACCACCACCACCACCTGTGTATAAATAGTTTGGTTCAAACCCGGCAACTCGGGTCTATTCTGGACCAGACCGAGGAAAAAGATGTGTTTCAGAATCTGGAAGGAGACCAAGAGAAGAAACCAGGGCTGTGAAAACACACACACACATACACACACAAGCCTGACGAGCTGCCATTTCAAAGACTGACTGCAACCGAGACGGACAAAGAGGCAGCTTCACTTCTTTAACTGTGTCACCACATTTTTTACACTTGGGATTTTTTTCCCCCTTTTTTTTTTTCTTGCCTTGTGTTTTGTTTTGTTTTTTGAGAGCTTTTTTCCCTCCGACGCCCCCTCCGCTTTAATAAACCGGCCGTGAATTTTCGCCCCCCCCTCCTCTCCACCCGCTTCCAAAGGTAGGCCTGTTTTGCTGCCAAATTCTTTAATTTCCTCTGATGAGCATGAAACCGAAACAACAGGAGACTCCGCCGCCGTTATCGGAGGCTGCAGTCGTGTTTCCAGGAGCCCGTCGCGGTGCAGCGGTGGCGGGGCCCCTTGTTCAGGTTGGCCGGCCCCGCCGCTGTCACGCTTAATCCGGGATCACAAGCTGGCGAATATGAATACATATCTATCTTTCTTTTTTTTTTCTTTCCAACACGGATGTGCTCTCCTGGCGCCCCCACCAGGCGCCGACACGCCATCGTGGAGGAATCAATTGTCTGTTTGGAGGGCGCCGCGAATGAACGCCGGCTTACACATTCATGCAGCACCTTCAAAAGCCCCTTTTTGGAACAACAGCCTGGCGGCGCAACACACAGACACACACACAAACACACGCAGAGACAAACAAATCGCAGCGCTCCACCTCCCAAATTGGAACCTTTTAGTTTCAGGAAAGCGGGAAAAAGGTCTGCCCTTTTCCCGCTTTCCTAAAACGGCAGCTTGAGGGATGGACGAGTCCCGTCGTGGAAAAACATTCCCTACGTCATTAACACAACATTGATTGGTCCCCGGGAAGCTGCTGCTCCTCCTCCTCTTCCTTCTTCTCCGCCTCCTCCTCCTCCTCCTCCCACTTCTCTTCCTCCCGGCTCCCTCAATCAAAACTAGGAAGAATCTAATTGCCCCAATTTGATATATTCCTCCCCCCTCCTCCTCGCCGCCGGCGCCAGCAGAGTGGTTCGCGCGGCCGGACTTGATAGATGGATGATGGCGGCTGGTTGCTCAAACTGGTTTAATCCCATAATGGTCGCAATGATCCGACATCCGTCGGTGGGTTTTGGTTTAGGAGAGGCGAGTGTCCACAGCAGCAGCACCGCGACCTCAAAGAGAACAGGGGCCTCGTCTGTGATTGGCTAATACAGCTTAGCTCTTTTTTTATTCTATTTTTTTGTCCTTTATGGGTCACTAAAAACTGTTTTGTGCGACCTCGTCTCCTAAGCAGTGGAGCATAAATGGCAGTGGGAACCGTCACAGTGCTGGTTTTAACCTTCCGGGCAAGATTCTTTTTTCTTTGTTTCCATTTCCATTCAGATAAACGTCTACTTTCCCCCCCACGGCAATTACAAGTTGCTTTTTCTGCCTTTCGCGTTAATTCCAGATGTGTCCACATGTTTTTTTTACCTTTAATCATCTCTCGACCTAACTGAGCATTTTGGTGCTTTTTCTTATGTAACGCATTCTTCCGATTGGCAAATGCGCCGTGTGTCGCCCCCTCTTGGCGTAGTTTATCATCACCTACCAAGCTGTCTGACGAGACCTTTCTTTAGACGGTATCTCCTTCCTTCGGCTCCTCCCACAGTCCGAAGACGTAACACGCTAGGCTACCGTTCACCCTAAGACTATTGAGATATGACCCCCCCCACCCCCCCTCCCCCACCATCAGACGCTGCTCATCAGGAATCATTTGACGCTTCCTCCTGTTTTAGCCCCCATATTTCTCCCCTCTAATCTGCAGGCGTGCTGCACCTCAGCCCAGCGACCTCCCGCTCATGCGTGAAGCTTTGCAAATGGAAAATCACGGCGGAGCCCCGACTATTGTCTCTCCCTCCCCCTCTCTCTCTCTCTCTCTCTCTCTCTGGCTCGTGCCGTCCCACCTGAAGGCCTCACCCCCTCCCCCCGCCTGCTTTTTAAACATCCGCGCAGTCGGTGGCGTATCTTGGCGCAGCCACACATACTCGCACGCTGCCGTGTAACTCTATCGCCGACACACAAAGCCTGTAGAGAATTGATTGAGGCAGGATGGGAAGCTGTGATCAAAGGGGCTCGTTCACGTTTGTCTCGCTCTCGCTTTCTCTCCTCCCTCCTCGCTCGCCATCCCGTCAACTTCTGTGAGCACAGCCCACACCCATCTTGATGGCGGCGGCAACGGCAACGGCGGGAATCATGGGTGCAAAAAATACATAAAAACGGAAGAAAAAAAATCCTCATTTTAATGAAGCCGTGAAGCCGGAGCTGCTGCTGCTGCTGCTGCTGCTGCTGCTGCTAGACTGAAGCCGCCTCCCTGTGATGTTCACATTTCATATCTGCCTTTGCCCAGGAGCTCGCCTTTTTTTTTTTTGAATTATTAAACAGAACGCTCTTTCTTCTTCTTCTTCTTCTTCTTTAACCCGTCTCTCTTCTTCTTCTTCGTCTACATTCTACATTTTCACACACTGGTATCGACACAAACTTTCCTCCCTCTCCGCTCTCTCTCTCTCTCTCTCTCTCTCTCTCTCTCTCTCTCTCTCTCTCTCTCTCTCTCTCTCTCTCTCTCTCTCTCACTCTCTTTCTACGGCTCCGACCGGCCGCTGGCTGAAGCGGCGGCGGCAAGATGCAAATGGCGAAACCTTTGAAGGGGAACGTCAATTAATCCCGCCGTTTAACTCGCCTGAAAGACACAAAATTTAAAAATAAAAAATAAAACAAAGAGTCCAGCAGCCATTGTGCTGAAGGGACTACTGGGTGTTTTTTTTTCCTTCTTTTTTTGTTTTTTTTTTTTTTTTATCCACCGTCGTCCTGCCAACCGCATTTGTTCTGCAGACGCTTCAAAGATTGAGGAAACACCAGGAGGGGCGACAAAAGGCCAGGAAATGACACAGGAAGCCCAGGGAGTCGCGGCCGTGTCGCGGGAAATAGGCCGGCGTTGCATATTCCATCGAATTTTCTTTCATCCCTCCCCAAAGCTTTTCTTCTAACACCGACCTCAGAGCCTCTAACACCCCCCCCCCCCACTCCCACCCCTCTTCTGCCCCCCTGCGGCCCCCCTATCCTCCCAATCCCACCAGCCTCCGCCCGGAACTCCAGACCCGCCCCTTCTAACTCTGTGCGTATGTGTGTTTGTGTTTGTGTTTGTGTTGGTGTTGTTTGTGTTTCCCTCGCCCTCCACGCCGCCCCTCAGACCTCAGCGAGCCCAGCCCCTGCCTGGACAAGGTGTGCGAGCACGGCGCCGTGTGCGTGGTGAAGAACGGCGAGCCGGTGTGCGAGTGCCCCGAGGCGTGTCCGCAGACGTCCGACCCGGTGTGCGGCTCCGACGGCCACAGCTACGGCAGCCCCTGCGAGATGCGGGCCATGAGTTGCGCCCTGCAGAGGGCCATCGCCATCCAGCACAAAGGGCCCTGCGGTGAGTGTCCCCGCGGCAACGGCCGCCTCTTTCTCTTCTCGAATTCTTTCTCTCTCTTTTTTTTTTAATGATATACCAACGTCTGTAGCATCACTCAGAAACCGAACCGGTGAAACTATTTGAATCATGGTGATGAGGAGGGAGGAAATATCTCTCCCTTTGGACTCCAGTTGGATGGTAGCTGCTGTTTGTTGCCTATCATTTTTTTTTTTTTTCTGATTGGTTGTTGCGCTGATTTGTTACTGCCGGTTCCCCCTGTGGGCGAAGGAAACAGTACGCACCGCTTGGAATCCAACAAATTTTCCTCACGAGGACAATTACAGCATGATGCATCCCATCGACTCCAGTCAAGAAGTTTTCCGCAATTAATTATCGCATAAACCATCGATATGTCTCCTTAAAACACCCATATCCAGCCCTCTGTTGAGCACATCAACCCTGAGGGCGAACACCGAAAACGGGCCATGATCACTAACCTCTGGGAGAGGTACAAGTATCCTTTTGTGACATCACAAAGAGGTGATTTCCCAAGAAAATTGCCATTAGAAAACATTGGCAGTAGATGGCAGAGGCGTCCATGGCACATGACCAAGCAATCACTGCTCCACATCCATGATGGATGTCATGTGTTTATTTTCATTTTCCTCCTCATGCAGTGACAATGAGGTGCGAGAGACAAAGTGGCATCACAAAGGGCACTGGTTTCCAGGAGAAAAAGAGCAATTAAATTGTATTTTCTTACATTCCAGCCCTCAGCAAACCGACTGAATTTACCTGCACTGACCCTTTAAGCCCCAGACGCTGTTTACACGAGACGCGGTGGCGCCGCACTCCGCCTGTAATTGGCTACATGGGTCGTGCGGCTTTGTCCGACGCTGCCAGATGCGCGGCATTAGCGTTAGCACGCTGGCGACGGCGGCCAGTTTGCAGAACGCAAGTTAAGACACGGCGAGCTGGCTCGACGCCAGGACGCAACACGTCTGGATGGCTCGGTGCCACCTCCCCCCTTCCCCCTCCACCCCTGCCTTCCCACGTCCCCCCCCCCTCCGCCCAGCCGGACTCTCTAATTGGTGATTTGGTCTTCTTCTTTTCTCCAGGATCAGACCGTTTGCTTTTCACCGGCCGGTTATTAGCCCCCAGGCTCGGTTCGCTCACTAACCTAATTTTTACACAATGCACTCCAGCATATTTTGAAGGCCATTAGTGGGAAAATGAGTCGGCCTCTGCCGTGTTGTTGTGCTGGATGAGCCCCAGCAGTTCCAGCAGGGATGATCGAACACAATAAAAACTACAGGGCTGATTTTCTTTACAGTAACACTTTGGGTTTTAATGTTTTGGGGTTTTTTTTTTTGAAGAGATGGAGATGGATGTGGTTCATTCGCTGATTTCTACTGGCTGGACGAGCAAAAATACACTGAACTGTTTCTCAACGCAGCAATTTGTTGAAAAAACAGTGACGTGGCACCAAGGCAAAAGAAAGCTTCCAGCTTTGAGGCTTTTCACATCTCACCGCTAAACGCGGCTCTCTTAGAAGTCATTACAAGCTACTGAAAAACATTTTCAATTACAGTCATTAAGTACTTCAACTTATTATAACTTACTCTTATTCTTTTCATCAAAATAGATCTCGTGATGTTCCCTGTGGTAGAAGAACAGAACAGAACATCAGCAGGTCCTTCTTCTGCTTCTGGGAACAATCACGTCTTTTTCCTGTTGGCGCAGTCTTTCATGGACTTGTGCCTCAGCAAGTGCAAGTGCACAAGAATCGAGGTTGGAAATCAGGGGCCTTTTCCTGGCCGTCCCTGAATTAAAATCCTCCACGTCATGGTGGTGAGCCACTGGTCTGCAGTCGGCAGGAGGCCTCAGCAGCAGGTCGACGTCCTGCCGGTCGGTCCTGTGGACCCTGAGCCGTGATGAACAGCCTTTATTTAAAAAAGACAGGAAGCTTAGGGGCCCTTGTCTGCGGAAGACTCTGTTTTTTTCCTGACTGAAGGTGCCTGTGAAGTCGGTGAAGGTATCGCCGGGTGATGATGGTGATGGTGATGACGACAGTGATGATGATGTGGGTTATTTCTGGGCCGTTTGCACGGCGTTGGCAGGGCTTCACTCTGCGCCATAACAACTGGCGGGCTGCGGCTATTATCTCACCTAATTATCACGGGCTATTCCCACTGCTGATGTACAATAAGTGTTTATGGAGCCGGAGGAGACAGGGGAGACGGACGAGAGTGGCTGCAGGGGCTGCAGGAGGAGCTGGAGTTTAATGAATTAAAAAGAGAGAGAGAGGGAAGAATGAATGAACGACAGACGGAGCAGCAACGTCAGTGTGGTGGCGTCGCAATTAACAAAATGTTTTTTTGTGGACAGAGAGTCCACAAATGGCCCATCGTTCTCTGTTCTTCCATGCAAATAGAAGAACAGGTGAAGTGGAAGTGTTTTCCACCAGGAAGCAAGGCGCGGGGAAAAACGTTGCCGAAAAGCTGAAACCACCAACGAGCGGCGACTCGTTTCTCAGGCGCCACTTTCTGAGATTAACACGTGATGTTGTTGTGTATCCATGAGCCACAGGGAGTGTTATTATTACTATCCCTCAGCTCTCTGTGCATGCAATTCCCGAATATTACTAAGAAAAGAACAACAACCAAGAAAACAGGGTTTTATTTGCAGCCGTTCTGGTTATTATATATACAAAAAGCATTATAATAAAAAATCTTTCCGCTTTTTATGCAGCGAGATATGAGGGAGTCGGTACAATAGCAGACGTACACATGTCAACGCATATCGTGTGTGTGTGTGTGTGTGTGTGGTTTACGGCGCTCCGTCCTTTCATTTCCTCCGCTGTGGGCTGCAGAAGTCGAGCTTTATCTATACGACTCAGGTGCAACCAGATAGCAACACTCCCGACGTGTTTTTTTTTTTTATATCATTATCATCGTTATTTAATATTATTATTAATATCATCATCACCACCCGGAGTCCCCGACCTGCTCCGCCGTCACCGACCTTGTAAGGGGTGTTCAGGTAATGGATCCCCTCAACTGGATATCAACCACCATGGGGGAAAGGAGAGAGAGAGAGCGGGGGAGGCGGGGGAGTGGTTTATACGGCGCTAACCCAAACAGATGAGGAGCCGCAGTCGTTTAAGTCGTGGAAATAATAAATCCTGGGTCCGCCTCGGTTTCTCCTCTCCCGCCGGTGCTTGGAATGATCTACGGGGGCGTCCGGAGGGGAGGGGGCGGGGGGACAGGTGAGCGCGAGAGCGGGACAGGAAGTGGCGGCGGCGGTGGATGGAGGTGATTAAGACGAGGAGGGAGAAGGCGGGAGGAGAAGTGGGAGGAGTTAACGGCCCGCCAGCCGTCCGCAGGGGAGTTGTTATTGAGCCCCCCTCCAGCCCCCCACCGACAAACACAAACCACTTCTTTCCGTCTAATCTTGAGGAAACACTTCGCCCAGAGCCCCTTGGCTGCAATTCATGTTTTTTTTTCTTCCTTTTTTTTTCTTCTCCTCCTTCTTCTTCTTCTACCCCCATTTTTTTTTCGGCCCTGTAAGGATTTCAGCAGAACGCTGAAAAGCTGGAGGCTCCGCTTGTTTTTCTCCCCCCGCCTCCTTCATCCGTCTCAAGGCCACCCAGCGCGCCGCCTAATTCCCTGCCACACACACACACACAGGCTTGGCTATCAGACATTTGCCCCTAAGAGCTGCAACAACAGGCTGTAAACAGGGGGCTAAACATGCTGTTTTACAGAGATTTCTTTTTTTTTACCAGAGATAATCGTGCAAAACCCTCCCCCCAAGAAACTCCCGATGACCTGGGTTCAATATTTCCTACAGAATTCCGCCACGACATATCTAGGACGAATGGAAATTCCTCATGGATGTTTTCAGATCTCTGGACATTATATTTTATTTAATGTTTTTGGAATTATTAATCCCGGACTAGAGTCTGGGATTTAGGTGGGTTAAATGAAGCTCTTAAAAAATGGGCGTAATACAGGGACTTAAAATTTAAAGTCCATAAAATAAAGCTAAGTCTGCAACCAGAAGGACTGGGCCGTGTGTTCCGCCTGCAGTACCACCAGCCTCCAGCAGGGCGTCAAACATCAAACGTCATCATCATATCAGGCATCTCCTCACATCTGGCTGCCAAAAAGCCCGGATCAAAGGCTCCGACGAGCTGCCAATCAGCTTCAGCCACTAGCAAAAAAATAAAAGAAAAAGAAAAAAAACTTGTATATTCCAGCTTTCATTTGGTGCTGATTCCGACTTTCAGTCGACTCCGTGTCCATCCGGCAGATACCTGAGCCGTCATGCTGAAGTTTTCACTCTTTGGGCTATTTTTCAGGGATACAGCTTCATTTTCTCTCTCTCTCCCTCTCTCTCTCTCTCTCTCTCTCTCCCTCTCTCTTCCTCTCTCTCTCTCTCTCTCTCACTTACCTGGCACGAGAAAGCCTTAAAATATCGGACTTTGATCTCGGACACGCTGCGTTGCGCTGAAGATTTGCTGCCGAGGCTGGCCGTTTTCTTTTCTTTTTTTTTTTTTTTTTTTTTCCTTTTTTGCATCGCAGGACTTGAAAGGTGTTTGACGGAGATGAAAGATCACAGTCGCTAAAGTTAGCGCCGCTGTGCTCGCGCGTGTCACACAATCGCTCACAATTCCGTACTTTTCCTTTTTTTCTACTCGCTCTCCCCTCTCTCTCTCTCTCTCTCTCTCTCTCTCTCTCTCACCTTATCGTGTGAAGTTTTTTACCCGCCTCCTTTCGGCAGCGTCGGCTCCAACTTATCGCCGTCGCAGCCGCGGGAATGACAGAGCGGCGGAGGAGTGAGCTGCGCCGTCTTTGAGGCCCCTCGAGCGACGTTTCCTACTTTCTGCCTGTTTGGTCTGTGATGCGCCTCCTTGTCGGGAGGATCAGGAGAGTGTGGAGAGCCAGGTGCGAGGGCAGGGAGCTGATAAAGCGGCGCCACTATCGTCTCCCGATAGCCGAGCAGCACAGCGGCCGCATCCACTTCCCGATTTACAGCAGCCGGAGTGGAGCCGAGTCGTGTCCATTGGCCGGAATCATTTCATGTTTATTTTTATCGCAGTACACACACACACACACACACACACACCCACACATACCCGGCTATTGCTGTCATCTGCCGATCAACTGAAACATCAACATTGGACCACCTGACTCCCTCCTCATAGCATGAATAAAACAGCGAAACAGTCGGCCAGAAAGGATCCGAGCGAGCAGATATTTCTGGTCTTTTTTGTTGTTTTGTTCTGGGTATTTTTTTTTTTTGCTCAACGCCTCGCCTCTACAGCAGGCGGCAGGCGGGAGGCGCCGCTCCCACTGCCAAGCCCACTTCTGGGAAACCTTCCACCAGATTTGGGGAGGCTGCTGGTTGCCGCGGTGGTGGCCGGATTTGCTCCCATCCAGCAAACAGGAGCATTAGTGTGGTGGTGGTGGTGGTGCTCAGGCCTGGCTCACGCTCATCGTTCCAGTTAATCCCCAAAGTGTTGGACGGCTGCATGTGAGTCCGCCGCATTTCTCCACTTTCCCCATCCCAGAACAAAAAACCCCCAAAATCCAAATCCGCTGATTTCTACCTCCTAGTCGAGGATGTTTTTCCCCTTCTGGAGGTGGAATGAGGATGTTTGTTGGGGGAGTTCTGATTGCAGCCGGCTGGATGTCTCTCGGTTTCATCGCACCGGCAGCCGCAGTGAGATCCGGTCGCACTGTCGTGTCGTGTCCTGCCAGAATTTGGTTGATTGGGTTCAGAGATTTAAAGTAGTTCACTGGCAATCCACACAAGGGAATTGTTCATTGCACTTGTTTGAATGAGCGTCAGCATATACAGTGCTCAGTGTACACATACGGAGCACAAGAACAACAAGAATTTAGTTTTCTTATTTTGTCTTATTAACAATAAACAACAAAATGATTTGTTTGTTTGTCTCTGATGCAGAGAAACCTTTTGAGGTTTTGGGGAAAAAATCTGGCAAATAATTAAGTGAAATTTAAAAAGTTTTTCATCCTAAAAAATTTTTAGACTTTTTTAAAATAAATCTGTTTTCCCTGTTTTCCCCTGGCAAAGTATTTTTCTCCAGTGTTTAAGCAGCCACAGAGGCTTATTGCCTGAATAATGTAAAGCGCCGTGCAGGGTGAAGTCAAGGCTATTAATCAGGGGCACGGCTGCACCAGATAAAGCGATGGAAGGAAAGGAGAAGAGTCGTAAAGAGTAATAAACACATTATTAATGCGGAAGGTTCCGGCAGCGGGCCTCACCTCCCTCAATTAGCGGCAAACCAGAAGCAGTTATTAGCCGGCCCCTAATTGAATGCGAAAGCGAGCCGCGCTAATGAAATCCTGCAGGTGTAATTGGTGTCGGAGGAGGCGGGGGAACGGCGGTGGGTTTTCCGCCTCTCCCGACTCGTTTGTCCGCCGCCGCACGCCGAGGTGACGCCAGTCGTCGGTGATCCTGCCAAGCCTGACGAGCCTTTTTTCTTAAAAAAAATTCATTTATGGGAAGTTAAAAAAAAAAAAAAAAAGCTCTGAAGCAGCCAATTACTCTGGAGATGATCCAAGCGATTCGTGCGCTCTGAAAAAAAGCATCATTAGCATTTTGGATGTGTGTGTGGACTCTCTTCTCTCACGGAGGAGGGGGGAAGAAGACAGGCACGGATCTGGTTGATGCTGACTCAAAGTTCTCAGGGAAAACAGCATATTTATCAGGCGGATATGAAAGATTGAGAGGGGGAAAAAAGTGCAACTTTTCTCGCTCAAACTGCAGTTTGTTATTCTTTTTCAACTACCTGGTGCTCAGAAGTGTCCCTCAAAGATGTGAGCGCGGAGGCGCTGGCACCCCGCGCCTCCGCAGGGACGATCTGGCTCTCATTAGATAGAGCCACCGCAATCCAGGTCAAACACTTTGCTTCATCGCACCAGAATATGAAAAAAAAAAAAAAAAAAAAAAAAAAACGGTTTGGTGTTTTCCGGAGATGCAGCCAGGCTGCCGTGTGGCCCGTTTCCCAGGAGGAGAAGCTCCACCTCTGACCGCTCCTGCAGACATCCCTGCCAGCTTCTTCCCAACGTCCTCGGTGGCAGAGAACACTTTTCTCAACTGGAACTTGGTGCATTTCTACATATATAATAAAAAAAAAAGACCTTACTATTTTGCTATTCTTTTCATCAGTTGGATTCTGGTGAGAGTTTCAATTTGATGGCTCCTTGTGTCCCACGGCACCTTCTCCCCGGAGAATCTTTTCAAACTATTTCTACTGCTTGTGCGTTGAATTCAACTCGTATTTTAATGCAGCACTGAAGCTTTGGTTGGTTGGATAGGGTGGTTAAATTAGGATTGGGCGGCGACTGTTTAAGCTTGTTTTGAATCAAATGAAATAGTCATAGCAAGTCAATTTCACTGTTTTTTTTTACACGTTCTTCTATGCGTATCTATATAGATCGATAGATATCGATCTATATCGATATATATATATATAGATAGATAGATTGATAGATATATAAACAATGACTTGTATTCATCTGATGTTTAATTGTGATTTTAAAGAACCAAAAGTATGTTAATAATACATTAATAACATATCTGTAATGCACAGTTATTTTTTTCTTATGTACTTCTGCTGTGATTATACAAAATTAGCAAGACAAGAAATCTGTTTAAAAAAATATATATATGTATATATAGATATAGATATAGATATAGACATAAATATAGATATACTGTAGATATATAGACATATATATATATATATATATACTTTTTCAACTTTAAATTTATATGTGTCCTGGGAATCATTAAATGGCACATAATGAATAATGATAATAGTATCATAGTAGAAAAAACTCAAAGTCCATTTATGGATTAATCGGTGTAACTCATTGTGTGAGTCTGCACAGCAAACATTTGCACAAAGAGGCTAATGAGGCTGTTTGCCCGCCGCTACCTGCAATCAGATTGTGAGAACACACACACACACACACACACACACACACCTGAGCCTCTCTCATCTCACACCCCCTCCCCTCCCTCTCTTATCTCCATCCAGATGAGGCCTGCGCCAACTGCTCGTTCGGGGCGATCTGCGACGCCCAGAGCGGCCGCTGCGTGTGTCCGTCCGAGTGCGTGGAGTCCCGCCAGCCCGTGTGCGGCAGCGACGGCGCCACCTACACCAGCGAGTGCGAGCTCAACGTGCGCGCCTGCAAGGAGCAGATGGAGCTGCGCGTGGTCGGCCAGGGCGAGTGCAGTAAGTGGCGCGACGCATGTCTCGACGCAGCACGTGGCGAGGGAGTGGGAACCGGGAATTGGAAAAAAGAAGTCGTAGTCCAGATTGAACGTGTCGAATGTGGGAACGCAGGTGGAGCCTCGCGCAGAGCTCCGGAAGCGGCGGCTTTCAAACCCGGAAGTGCATTCCTGCTTAAAGTTAAACTTTATCGCAAGTGATGTGGTGCCAGATTCCTCGTTTTAAGGCCTCACAGTAGGAGTGATTTCACATCAGTTTTTTTCCATCCCACTCTCACGCTTTTTGCTGAAAACAGCACTTTTAGCCCTCTGTTTACATCCTCCCCGATGAAGCTGTGAGTTTCAGCCTCCTGCTTAAGCTTAAGAGGTGGAAGAAACGCCCGGCTTGGTGGGCTAACCTGGGAGAGACGTTATCAGTGCCCTTTGTGACATCACAAAGGAAGGATTTTCCAAGTTTGTCTTTTTGGCTAGCGGTATTAGCGCCACTAGCCAAAAAGGCGCTAACGATGGATTTTCCTTTTTTTGCCAGACAGCAGATGCAGATTGTTGAAAATAAACAAATTTGAAACAAATTTGAAACATGTGTGTGTGTGTGTGTGTGTGTGTGTGTGTGTGTGTGTGTGTGTGTGTGTGTGTGTGTGTGTGTGTGTGTGTGTGTGTTTAAATAGAAAGAAGTAGCGAAATAAATTCCGCATAATTCAGGCACTTAAAGACGAATCAAACCTTTGGATATTGACTTTCCTCTCCAGTCACCTCTGACCTCTTCTGTGTCCCCCCCCACCCCCAACCAGAAACTTGCGGTGGCGTGGTCTGCGCCTGGGGCGCCCGCTGCGTCCTCAACCAGTGCGAGTGCCAGCCGTGCTCGGGCGAGCCGCTCTCGCTGGTGTGCGGCAGCGACGGCAACACCTACGACAACGAGTGCGAGCTGCGCCTGTCGTCCTGCCTGCAGAAGAGGCGGATCGACGCGGCCCGGCCCGGCAGCTGCGACGAAGGTACGGTGTGTGTGTGTGTGTGAAGTGTGTGTGTGCGCGAGCGATTACACCTGCCAACTGGCCGCCGAAATGGCGCAATTATCTTTATCAAGCGACCTGAGCTGCGCCGGTCACCATCTGCGGATGGCCGCCGCCGGCGCGGCGCCAGTCGGGACGACCGCGACGGCGAATCGGAACGCAAACCTGCTGCGTGAACGCACAACTTCACGCCGGGCGATTCATTTCACGGCGACATTATTGAAGCGATTGTTTAATGGGTTGGCTCTTTCCACTTTGTTTTCGGGTGGAAATAATCGCACACACTCCCAGGTTTTGGGTATAAATATTTCATTTCCTTTTTTTTCTACCCCCTGCAATCGCTGTTTGTCTAAAGCATCAGAAAATATCAAAATGCGAAGGTATCAGCTTCAGCTGGTGATCCCGGACGCGGAGAAGTTACTGAATTTTTCCCGCCTTTTGCGGCAGCCTTCGCCGGTATCAATAGTCAGCAGCTCAGGAAACACAAAGCCAGGACAATGTTTCTGCTCAAGTGAGAAAATGAAAAAAAAAAAAAAACTCCTGGTTGGTCGGACCGGCCGGCTGGTGGAAGGTTCCCCGAGTCCACTGTGATGGGTTTCACACCATCACACCAGGAGAGAGGAAGCAGGAGCAGAAGCCCAGCGCAGGTCCAACGCGGCCTGAAACACAACCACTGGTTCAATTCCGTTCATCAGCGTCTGTTGCAACCAGCCACCATCAGTTTCCTCTTTTGTTTATTTATTTATTCTTTTTCATTTGTTGCTGCGGCCCCTCTGTCCCAATTATGATGTCAGACGTATGACCGGCGGCTAATGGCTAATGCAGGCGGCCCCCAGATTTCCACCCCCGGAGGGCGCCCTCGCTCCCTCTCATTCTGAGTAATTGCCATCTAATTCGCCGGTCAAATTGCATCTCCGTCGGAGAGTTTTGTGGGGGGGGGATCACACGTCTGGCAAGGGGCCGGTCGGTCGTGCCGCAGCTCGGGGCTTCTGCGGCTGACAAGGTGCATCAGGAAGCAGAACCTGCCGGCCGCTGCTTCCGCCGCCGCCGCCGAGGGACGAGAGGAAGGAGGGGGAAAAAAATCAGACCAAACGGGGGGGGCGACGGAGGACAGAGTTAATAGAAATGAAAGAAATCCTGTCCCATTTTGATTCGCCGCCCCGAGTGCTTCCTCCTTATCGCCCCCCACACCCCCGCCGCCGCCTTGTTCCCTCCCCCCCTCCCCCCACCATTGTCTCGCTCGTGGGCCCGGCGGCCTGCGAGGCGAGCGGCGCCGCCGAGGCCCCTCGTGGTCGATTTAACATCATTTCATTGACTGAGACGAGTGACCTTTTTTTCTCTCTCTCTCTCTCTCTCTCTCTCTCTCGACCGCTCGCCGTATGTGGCGCATGAAGAAATGTGACTCACTGTCGCTGCTGCTGCTGCTGCTGCTGCTGCTGCTGCAGCTGCACAGATGCTTGAGGACACTCGCCTTCTCAGTGTGGCGGCAGTCTGGCATCAGGCGGAAACTCTCTCTCTCTCTCTCTCTCTCTCTCTCTCTCTCTCTCTCTCTCTCTCTCTCTCTCTCCCTCCCCACCACCAAGGACGCCGCTGCGCTGGCTCGAGACGCCTCACCCACTTTCTCTATTTCATCCGCTCTCCAACGCCGTCCCTGTGAATCTCTTCCCTTTTCTTTTTTTTTCCTCTCCCATCATTTTGAAGAAAAACCATCTGGCTCATACAATAGAATCTTTTTTCTTCTTTTTTTTCTTTACACTCGTCCTCCCCCCGCCCTCCACGCCGCCACCGCCGCTGTCTGCCGTCCCACACACAATCGTGATTTTCTTTCAAAGTTCTTTCTCCATCAGAATCGTGCTGCTTCGGAAAAAAAAAGAGTTTTTTTTTTTTTAGAGCACTTTGGCTCGTCCTCGATCGATGGGTTTCACCTCAGGGGTGACCGCTGCTCCTCTCCCCCGCCTCGCTCGGGCCTCCATCCTACATGCAGTCCCCCCCTCTTTTTCCTTCAAAGCACCAACGCGGACCCTCGGCAGGAAGTCCGGTGCCATTATCAAGCAATCAAGAGCCAAGTGGCTCCATTTCCCTCCAAACGTGCCCGACTCGCTCTGACTCCGTCTCTGGCTGAACTGGAAGACGAGGGTTTGTTTTATTTCGATGCCTCCTCCCTCTATATGTGTGTGTTTTAGTTTCGGAGCAAAAGTGGGAATTTGGACCCGCAGGTGCCATTTTTGTTAGGTGCACCTTACCAGCAACAGCTGCCTAATGAAGCGGCGGGTGAGTGTGTAGTTATAGTTGCTGTGTCAGATCCGTATGATGAGGATGTCTGATGTTTTATACAATGCCATAGTCCACAGTCCCACTTTCTCATCATCCCTTGCGTTTTGCTAGCGTATACATCCTAGCTAGCATAACATAACTAGTGATCATTTCGATGGTCACTTGGTCAAATCAACGCTGTCATTCACAGCAAGAAATTTACATTGTGTGTTACACAAGAACTGAAACACACCGACGGGCCTTTATTTTAAATAAAAGCCATCCACCCTTTTTTCCCAAAAGTCTTTTTTTATTTGTCTTTGTGCAGTCAATATTCTCTCGCGAACCCCCTTAAGGAGGCATTATCGTGTTGTGAGATTTTAATACCGCCGCAGCCCCTTGAACATAAAACACTGTCTTATAAAGGGAGTTCTGTGGCGGCGGCGGCGGCGGCGGCGGCGGCGAGGCCTCTACATCACAGCGCCGCGCCGAGGCCCCCGCACTCCATACTTCACATCGCAGATAAGCCTGAGGAGGAAGTGAGCGCGTGATTCATTGAGCTAGCTAGCGCAGGTCCCGGCACCCAGCGGTCGGGGGGGAAAAAATTAAATAAAACGCAACGCAAACGTCCTCATTAGTCTTGTCGGACGGGCGGGTCGGAGGGGCGGCCAGCATGGAAATGGAAGTTGTTTTCTTGCGCTTTTTGTTTAACAGAGATGAAAAATGACAGCGCCCCCGCTGGTGGCCGCACGGGGAAATTTATCACCTGTTTAATTTCACAGCTGGCTGCAGCTCTGTGTTTTCCTTCCTCCACGCTGATGGAACGGCGGCAGAAGCAAGTGGCGCTTCGCCTGTGTAGCATCCGTGGTCGCCAACCCGTTTTTTCTTTTTTTCTTTTTCTTCTTTTTGGTTTCTAATTGATTAAATGGACGTTTGCATGAGGAAGAAGACGCCTTACTTCCTGCCACGCAGCAGCAGATGTTCCCATCCGTTCGTTCGTTCGTCCCTCCTCACCGTCCATCTCCATCCCTCTCCAGTTTTATTGGGACCAAAGCCAACCTAGTCGCGTCAGTCAGGTCACAGGAAGGACTGATAGAGGAAAAAAAACAAAGAACAAATGCAAATCCCACCGTATCCTTGGGCGAAAAAGGCCACCGTGGTCTCTCCATCCGGAGGGGGAAGGTGGGCAGAACGTGTTTTTTTTTTTTTTGTTGTTGTTTTTTTCCAAACAAGGCGTGTCCGTGCTGTGCATTGGGCGAGGCGGCGATAGCAGGAGGTACCAGACCAACCTCACAGAATAATCTGTAGTATTTGCCCTTGTCCGCATCTTTTCTTTCCCCCCGTCAAACCAGCAAACGCGTCCGGACGGCTTTGACTTTAACAGCGTCTCCACATTCACTCCTGCGGCCAGAAGCTCCTCCTTGTAATATTACCCCCCCCCCCCCCCTCCTTGCTGATCTCCATTTTTACAGAACATCATATTTTTCCCTTCCTCCGCCCCCTTCACCTCTGCTGGGTAAACGGACGCCCCCACCCCTCCCGCCCTACCTCCGACGTGATGGAGTGAAGGAGGCCGGAGTGGACGGGTTGGAGGAGCTGACGCAGCCCCTGACGCCGTCCTGCTGGCTGGCACTGGATTAATTGAAAGGTTCAGAGGCGGCGCAGGTGGCGGCCGCATCAAAGCTCGCCGGCTAATTAGACCCCCCCCCCTCATCCCCATCCACCCCCACCCCCTTCGCCTTTCCCCTTTTATTTAGTGCCTGCTGAAGTCTTACCTCCTTTTTATTTATTATTTATCTGCTCTTTCCGTCGAGCGGAATATGAATCGGCCGCAATTTTCCCTTTTTTTTTCGTTGTGTCTCGCTGAGCCGCCGCCGCCGCCGCGTCGCCAAGGCCAGCGCTCTGATTACCTCACCTCGGGATGACGCCTCTGTCAGCTGATGTCGGGCTATTTGAAGCCGCGCACCCACGCCGCCGAGACAACCCATTAGCCGGCGGACGCGTTATTTTTTGTCGTCGTTGCGTCTTTCCAATCGATAGACAGCCAAGCGGGGCAGATTCCAGCGTAATGGTCGTGGTCTAATGTCGCGCTTGGTTAAAACTGGAGACCTGGGAATTCCCCCAAGGAGTCCCGATGTTTTTGCCGCCGCCGCCGCCAATGAAGTGACGGGCCCCTGCGCTGCATCGACCACTCGGCCGTCACAGCTGGTTGCCGAGCGGCCGAGCGGCCGGGGCCTCCCTCCCTCCCTCGCCCGCCACTCCCAGCACGGCAGCACGATGACCCGCCTCTTAATCTGCTTTAGAAGACAGCTTATGCTAAGTGGCACTTCCGTGGCGGCCGCATTGATTTCCCCATTAGAGGCGCTGCTTCAGCACCAGAGTTGAGTACGAGGCCTCTGAAAGCGGAATGGAAATATGGAAGATGCGGCGTGGAGGAGAAACGACTTGCTTACCTGATGCTTTCTCTTTATTTTTTTGCATTTTACTTTTTTTTCTTGCGGATGCTTTCGGTAGCGCTGGGAGCTTTCAGTTCTGCCGTGTTTTTCTTTTTCTGAATAGCAGAATGGTTTGAAAGGAACTTACTGCGAGCCTGCGGTGTGTCCCTGTCTAGCGGCGTTGAATCATCCATCCATCCATCCTCCCATCCATCCATCCATCCATCCATCCATCCATCCATCCATCCATCCATCCATCCATCCATCCATCCATCCATCCATCCATCCATCCATCCATCCATCCATCCATCCATCCATCCATCCATCCATCCATCCATCCATCCTTCCATCCATCCATCCATCCATCCATCCATTCTTCCATCCATCCATCCATCCATCCATCCTTCCATCCATCTCACACCAGGATGGAACTTCAAAAGTCGGATGTTTTTTTATTTCCATCCCACACTCTATCAAAAGCCCCCAATTTTCTTTTTTTTTTTTGGTCTCCATTTGTACCTGTTAAAACTTCAAATTCTTCATCCTCCTGCCCCGACGTTCGCACCACGGACTCACGCCGTCATCTGTTTGCTGAACCCAGACGCACCGGGCCAGAGAGATAATAGGACTTTGTTTAACCGGTAGCCCAGACTTTTACATCCAGAGAAGTGCGCTTTCAAAACTAATGGAAGGGCCGTGCTTATGTAATTGCTGGAACTTTTTTTTCCCTTCTTCTTCTTCTTCTTCTTCTTCTTCTTCTTCTTCTTCTTCTCCCCCTAAAGTCTCATCCGATAATTAGATTTTACAGAACACTTTGCAATTAGATGCCTTCTCATATCAGGAAGCAGGCACCCGTGCAGCGAAGACCTCGCCACCAATTCACTCGGCACACTTGGAGGCCGGAGTTAATAGTTCCCTCTGCTTTTTTTTCCTCCTATGTGTCTGATCCAATGGAAATGAAAAAAGCCGGTTGGTGCCGTGACGTTGTGTCTAATTTATTTAGTCAATCTCTCCCCCTTCTTTACTCTCGGTCATTATCTTGTGCCACCAGCGGTGCCTTTGGTCTCCTTTTTTCAGGAGCAGCAGCAAAAAGAAATGAGAATTAAACCAACTTAAGAGCATTGGAATCTTAAACTGAAAACATTTTCCCGTGCTTCCGCTTGATACTCTGGTTGAAAGACGTCCCGCTGCGTCGGTTTCCGTTGCCTCTTCGATGACGGTGAATCTTCCCGCTGTGTGTGTGTGTGTGTTCCCTGCAGAGTGCGGCTCGGGGGCGTCGGGGTCGGGCGTGGAGAGCTGCGAACAGGACCGCTGCCGAACCTTCGGAGGCTCCTGGGACGAGGACGCCGAGGACGACCGCTGCATCTGCGACTTCTCCTGCGCCAGCGTCCCCCACAGCACGGTAGGAGCTCCCAGCACGGCCTCATCGTGCACGCTAGCATCCGCGGCTGGCGTACGCTCAGAGTCGTGACTGAGATGTGAGGACATCGGATGTGCCTCGGGCCCCCGAAAGAATAAATAAATAATTCAAAGCAGTCTTTGGAAGCGCAGAGTGTGACAAGCTCCACTTTTGTTGCAAGTACAAACTGGATATAATCCGACGGGGAAGAAGAAAAAAATCTTTGTAGCCTTAAATCTTATGATGATGAGGATATCAAAAAGCAAAAATTAGGAAAGTCAAGATATTTTTTATTTGGTACGCCGTACTTGTACTTTGTCTTCGGGGCTGGTTGTAGATTTTAAGAAATTTGCCAAACACTCTTTGGTCATTTTTTTCCCCCAATTAAACCCTGGTTGTAGCTCTCACCTCGTTCTTCACAAAGAACTGTGATTAGTTCGGCGACACTCTGACTTTGTATTTCAGCATGGATTTGCAGGACTAGCAGAGTTATTTTGAGATAATCAAGGGACATTCATAAAAAGCATTACACCCCGATAGCTGTCAACCACATCCTGAAGTCTTGAGTCCGTGTTCGTTCGTGTCAATGTTCGCTCCTCACCCTCTGACTCGTGCCTTCCTCGCAGGTTTGTGGCTCCGACGGCAAAAACTACAGCAACGAGTGCGAGGTGAAGAAGGCCCGCTGTGAGAAACTGGAGCACCTGCAGGTCCAGAACCAGGGACCTTGTCCAGGTCTGTGCACGTCTGTCATCGCACAGAGCCATCGTCATTGACATTCCCATTTCCTTCCACTCATTTCACCCATGAGGGGCAGCTGAACATAGGAGCAGCCTCTCTGCCCCGCGTGACCTTCAGCCGAGAGGCCTGAGGTCACTGAGACGGTCGTTCGATGCTTTTCTCTTTAGTCTTTGGTGCAAGTGAAGCGTCGCTTCTCAGAGGCATTGACACGGACCAGCCGATCGCTGCAACGAGTCACTTCCTGCTCAGATTGAAACCATCAAACTTGCACTCATGACCGCTTTGAATAACACCTGCCAAGTGACCTTTTTTGACTGTAAACCTATTGTCATCCCCAAAAAGATCCAAGTTGGCACCCTGACTTGGAGTAAGAGTGCATATCCATCTGCGAGAGAGCCATTAGAAATAGTTCGGAAATGGGAGGCAAACCTATTCAAGGCAGCTGAATGGATTTGGACCAATCAGATGCGCCGCTGCTAGCTTAACACGACGGGTAGTTCCTGTTGACACTAGGCGGGTGACGTGCGTAAAGTGAAGTGACGCGGCCCCCTGAGAAAATCCCCTCAGTGTTGTTGTCCTCAGTGTGAAAATGCAATCCACCTCTTGCTAAAGCCGCCACTTGTAAGTAGCCTCCACGCTAATCGCTTTAGCGAGCAGCCGTTCTTTGCAACTTTTCCTCGCCCATCACCAGTTTGGAGCTAATTTTTCCACCGCCGCTTTGTCCGCAAGAATCGGCCATAACGTGGAGGTTGGTGTAAAGGACCTGACAGATGTTGCGGATAAAGTTCTGATTGATCCGGCTGTTGTGCAAGGTCGGCAGAGGTCAGAGGCTTCCTCTTCCTGCCGCCACTTGAAAGTGCTTTTCCTCTCGCTCTCTTGGGTTTGAGTTTGAGTGTGTTTGCCTGGGTGGGGGGTTTGGGAGGCAGTTAAGGGGTTGAGGGATTTTGTCTGATCATTCCGGCCCGGTTGATTCCCTCTGGGGTCTGAGAGTGGAGAAGGACGAGGAGTTGAAAGAGGGGAAAAAAGGAGGGTGCTGCCTCTGTGTTTTTTCCTCCTTTTTTCCCCCCGTGTCCCCACCATATACCCCTGCGCGCTCCACTCTCTTATAAGCTGGACTCCTTGGGCACTGACTCTCACGCTTCTCCACCATCCGTGGATAATCAATTCTCATTTTTGAAGAGTCCTCCACGGGTGCGAGAGCTCTGGGCTCCCGCGCTTATATTGGCAAGTGGAAAAAAGCAAAGATCCCAGGGAATATCGCCGCCCTCCGCTCTGGCCTCGCCAGGAGAAACTTGGTTTGACCTCGAAAGCTCTGGAAACTTATCGGAACAAAGCTACTGACACGAGCAAAGTGCAAACAGCTGCCTCGTTGTTGTTTTTTAGCAGCTGCTAATTTTAACTTAGAAAAACAGAATGATAACCTCTTTTGCATACAATGCCAGGAGTGTCATGTCATTGCCCATATCCAGATCTTTATTTCCCAGTGGAGCACAACTGATGATCCCACAAAAAAGCAACTATTATATCGTAGCATATTTAGCCCTCTGTTTACAGCCGCCCTCTGGGTTTTTACCTCCATGCTAAAACTGAGGCTTTATTTGACCACGTTCGTGTTTGGAAGGGCACAAAAACAAGGTGGTCTCAGAAGAAAGCCTGGCTTAGGGTGTCGTCACCAATTTAGGAGAGGGACCAGTGCCCTCTGTGACATCACAGAGGGATTATTTCCATAGCCGAGTTGTTGAAGCATGCTAAAAAAAAATGGAGCAAAACAAAGTAAATGAGCTCTCGCTTTTTTGGAGGTTGCTTGCAAATCTCAGTCGAAGTTTTTACTGCATAATCCCCTCTGAACAAAAAAAAATAGATTAACAAACATGCACGTGTTCAGTCAGAAACTGCGTCTAGCGGAGGCTCAGCAGCAGGCCGTTGCAAATCTGAAGCTAATTTTCATGCCAGACGTCGACCGCTGAAGATTGAGGAGGAAAAAAAACGCCCTGTAGGGTCCCCGAACATATGAAATTAAAAGTTCCTTCTCGTCCCCAATAGGCCCGGGCGCACAGATCTCACTGCACGTATGGCTGGAAAGCGGCGAGTTAAATGAAGCGCGTCCAAGAGCCGGTGGCTGCAGCGGAGAAACACTGGGCATAAAGACGGAGCGAGCCGAGTCGTCAGCATTAGAGCGAGAAGCTCATAGCCACAGCAGTAACAGTGTGATTTATGGCCCCCGCGCATCCCGCCTCTTAACTCCAAATAAGCAACACAAGGAGGAAGAAATCAGATGGGGGAGAGAGGGGGGGGGTGAGCAGGCGGGAGGAGGAGGAGGAGGAGGACGAGGAATTTCTGCTCTTGATCTCTGCAGCTTGACTCCTGCCTCCAGTTCATGAATAACCTGGCAACCAATCCAGTATACGGACCCTTCTTCTGGGTTGAGACATAAACAGGAAGTGGGATTGCTGTCCCTAAGAAGTTGTAGCAACCGGGTTTGACTTTTAAAAAAAAAAAAAAATATTCCAAATAAATATTTTGATTGATTGAGGCACTTTGAATTTACAACTTTTTTTTTTCTTGGCCTTATGATGTTTTAAATGCTAATCACGCTGCATGCTACATTTTCAGTCTCGTTTTCTTTTGCAGCAACTGACAACATTTTTTTTCAGTCAGTGGCTGCAGGAAGGTTGTTGGTTTGATTCCTGAGCCTGAGGGAAGCTCACGTCAATCAATTTGGGGTTAAGGAGGGTAAAAAGATTCACACGTGACACCTCGGCTTCAATCATGAAGGGAATTTAAGCATTTACACTCTCCACGGTTGTCGGACCGCGGCAGCCTCCCACAACGTTAGGCATCGACAAAAGTGGTGAGCAGACGGCGGCAAAGAGTCAACTGCAGCCAATCAGCAGCGGCCGCCGCTGTTTGTCTCCTGCGGGCGGCCGGCTAATGCCGTCATTTTAGTCACCGATTTGCGAGCCATTGTGTGGGAAGGCGGCAAACAGGAGCGTTATCAGGACTCGGGCCGCCAGCCTCCCCACCTCTGGCCCCTCCAGCCAAACCTCATTGTCGGCGAGAGAGTTGGAGGGGTGGGGAGGGTGGGGGGGTGGGGGGTTGTGTTGCTAAGAGATTGGCCTCGTTTTAATTCGCCGCTCGTCCCGATAACTTCGTGACTCACTCGCTCTCTTTTGTCTTCTCCCGTTCTGTTTCCTCTCCTGCCTCGTCAGCCATTTCAGCCGCACCTGCGGCCGAGCCGGCCGAGCCGAAGCACTGCAGCCTGAGCGTGTACGGCTGCTGCAGCGACAACCAGACGGCCGCCCTGGGAGTCGGACTGGCCGGCTGCCCCAGTAAGTCCCTCCGGGTTCTCTCCCTTCAGCTTCTCCGAGTTCTGCTTGCGAAACAGGAAAAAGCAGCAAAAAAAAAGCTATTTAGATCATATCGAGCCATTTCAGCATCTGCACCAGTTGTCCTTGAGTGCAATTACTGAACTAAAAGTTGCTCAGCCGAAAAGCTTTCATCCTGATCCCAGGCAATAATTATGATAATGTTGCGTCGTATCAGAAAATCTCTTCATCTAAATGATGTTGAGGGATGATAGACAGACGGGGGGCGGGGCCAGAAAACGCTGCGTTTCCTTCCTGCGAGCGCCTATTGGCCCTCGTTCCATGACACAGATCAGCATTTATCAATCTGGCATGAGGTTTGACCTTGTGCACGTGATCGTGAGCAAGAACAAGGAGAAAAATTTGACCTCATCCATCCTGCCGAGCTCCCGCAGGCGGCATTTCTGCCTGTCTTGGTTTGTTTTACAATTGTTTTTGAACTGCAACTTATAAACAAACGTTGATGGCGACAGTTTTTCAGTCATGAATCAAACACACTACAACGTTAACGTCTGATTAAAAGCAAGCGTAGCTCTTCCCATGTTGGCTAGCCAGCGGATGCTGGCATTAACTAGCACGCAACAGCGTCCATTCATATCACACACACTGTATTGTATTTTTTCGTCGTGTTTGCACACAGAACTGGTGAGTGCTGGTACACAAGTATGTGAAGCAAGTATTCAGCTTTTATTTGTCAACATTTCTTAATGTCCATCAGTCTGTTTGTGAACGGGAAAAAGCCGAGCGAGGCAGAACGATCAGTGTGATCAAAGCTCTCTCCACCTCACCCCCAGGTACCTGCCAGTGCAACCCCTACGGCTCCTACAAGGGGACGTGCGACCCGAGCAGCGGCCAGTGCTCCTGCAAGCCGGGCGTGGGCGGCCAGAAGTGCGACCGCTGCGAGCCGGGCTTCTGGAACTTCCGCGGCATCGTGACGGAGAACATGAGCGGCTGCACGCGTAAGCCACCGGCCGCCGCCGACCCGAACACATGTTCCGCTGTCGGAGCGTCACACGCACACGCACGGGGCTCATTGGTTCCTCCCCATTAACCGCAGCTGCCGTCCGCACGCCGTCAGGGGTCGGCGCGCTCTAATTACCGAGATGTTTTCGCACCTCAAGCCATGCAGAAAGTTAAGATATCCATCTGTGAGATACCCCCCTCCCACCCCCTCCCGTCGTCATCTGATTAGTCGGCCAATTTATATTCACATAGCAAGGTGGGCGAAGGCGCGCAGAATCACAATCCCGCCGGAAAAAAAATAAAAGAGTGAACCGGGACAAAAGAACGGTGACGTGGGAAGACTGAGGAGAAGGAGGAGGAGGAGGAGCTGTGGCACGGAAATGATGATAGTAATGAAATGATAATCAAGTGCATCCAGTGTGAGTCCGAATGGAAAATGGCAGCGGGCTTCAGTAAAAAGTGCGCCGAAGGAAGAAGAATCCATCTTGGGGGTGGGGGGGGGGGGGGGGGTTGGTGGGAGGTAGTGAGGAGGTGGGTGGGGGGGGGGGATAGTGGAGAGCAGAACTTTTTCACGTCGGTTTCATCTGGTTGTTCATCAAAGCGTTGAGAAATACGAATTAAAGGGGAGTTTTTGAATTTTTAATGTGGAAAAAAGAGAGTGAGAGAGAAAAAAAAATCATTACCAGGCTACTGACAGTGTGCGTTCAAAGCGAAACAGAAAGCAGAGGAGGAAAAAAATGCTCCAGTCAGGTTATTAAAGGGCCCCATATTGTGCTCAGTTCACTTTACTGATGGTTTCTAACAGTAAAGCGTGACTCTGTGCTGCCAGTGAACTCTGAAATATATAAAAAATACTCAACCCAGTCCGGTCCGGTCGGGACGTTCATCGGATCAGCCGCTTTAATTCCTAATTCACGTGGACGCCGGGGTCCCGACCCCTTGTTTGTCTATGTGGGTGGGAAAAAAGAAGAAGCAATATGGTGCATGGGCTGGTACCCCGCGGCAGAGGCGTCACAGGGCAACAGCGGCAGAGAACATTTTCAGCCATCAGCAGGACGGCCGCGGGCGGCTCCACCTGTGGCCTGACCTTAACAAGGTTTAGCCGCGGCCGGCGGACAATACGCCGCACCGCAATATCAGCCTCAGCGGGAGGAGGAGGAAGGGAAAAAAAAAACAAAAACACATCAGTGATTCCAGGAACACCATGGGGTTGATGTCCTTCCCCTGGGTTGTTTTTCTTGAGTTTCAATTACATTCTCATTGTCCTCCTCCCTCACCTCCCACACCTTCCTCCCTCCCTCCGAGGTGCCGCCAACCGCCCCCGACGTTTGTCTGTGAGACACGGCGAAGCCAAACGCACACGCGGCACGTCGCTCGAACCGAGACATGCGCTCGGCGTTGTGTTCTCCGGCCCCGGTAGTCGCTTTCAACTTGAAAATTGAACACAGTTTTATTTCTTTCTCTCTCTCTCTTTCTCTCCGTTGGGCAGCGTGCAACTGCGACGCCACGGGCTCGGTGCGCGACGACTGCGAGCAGATGTCGGGCCTGTGCTCCTGCAAGACGGGGGTGAAGGGCATGAAGTGCAACGTGTGTCCGGACGGAAGCATGATGGGCATGAACGGCTGCGACAAAGGTAACAGCAGCGGCGGGCAAAAACCCTAAAATTGTGACCCCCCCCTCAAAATATTCCAGTTTGAACAGTCAAGATTTTTGTTTTGTTTTTTTGTCCTTGTTTTCTTGTTAAAACAAATGCAGTTCTGGAGAGCAAAAAAATCAAATATTGCGTAAAATCAAAGTCTTTTTATTTTATTTTGATTTCGCTTGGCCAAGTTGGTCGTTTGTGATGAGCCTCGAGGGCACTGCTGACATCGGCGTCATGCAAAAATCATCGCTTGCTGCTTAATGCACCTCGTGACGCTCTCATTAAACAATTCAAAGTCCAGAGGTGAAGAACAGAGACAAAAAGAAAAAAAAAACACACTCCCACCGGGGTCATTTTCACCCTCCTGCACGAGTCCCGTCGATGGCTTCGATCGCCGGCGAGAAGAAAGGCCTCGCTAATTACACATGCTAAAGAGACGGCGTGGAAGGAAAAGGTGAGTTCCTGCTGCGCGGCTCCTGCAGATCCTTGATTAAGATGTGCCATCAGATATCGACCGGGAGTCGGAGGCTTAATGAAGCCGGCGGCGGCGGGGCCGGCGGTGGGCCTGCAGGATGAGGGGAGGCGGCGCTGGGAGGAGGAAGTACATGAAAGGAGGAGGTGTGGTGTCACTGCCGCTGCTGCTGCTGCCGCTGCTGCTGCTGCTGCTGCTGCTGCTGCTGGCTCAGGTGGCGGCGGCAGTGGCAGCAGTGGCGGCAGTGGCGGCAGTGGCGGCGGAGAGGCTGCTGCTCGAAGCTCCTGTCATGTGGCAACAACACACAAAGACCCCACACGCTCGACAGCCCGGCAGGTGGACGCTGGCTCCTCCCACCACCTCCCCCACCCACTGGAGCTCCTGCTGCTGCAGCTTCAAAGCTTCAAAGTCTCCTTCAGGACTCTGTCCCAGTGGGGGGTTGGGAGGGAAAAAAAAATCCCCTGACAAAGGTTTACACAACCCTATTTTTTTTTTATATGTACCTGCAGCTCATTGATCTCGTCGCTGCTCTGCGAGCTATTAATAATTCACCCCGCGCTACGCTAGCAGGTAACTGGACCGTTTTATGATTGCGGTACGGGTGCGGCGGCTCTCGGGTTGTAAAGAAGAAAAACTTTGCCGGATAATCAGACGATGTCTCGTACCAAAAAAAAAAAAAGTCGGCCGCAGTCGGTGTCCGAGCTGCGAAGTGCAAGAGCAGCTCGTTCGCGGCCCAATTAGCAACGCCGAGGCCGCTGCCACAGTCGCCGAACCACCGCCACGATCTGAGCGCTTGAGCTACAACGACCGTCCTGGTTAACCGCTGTGTCTTTATGTCAAAATGAAATTTCTTCAAGGCAGGTGTGCAACCAGTCAAATACTGTTACTGTCACCTTTTCTTTTTCTTCAGTTGAGTTGAAAGAATCCTCCGACAAGCGAGGAAATCAGCGCCGCATTTAAAGAGTCTGCACGCGGCATCGCTTGACCACTAGGCGTCGTAGTTTTGCGCCGATCGTGCAACCAAAACGAACCGGCTCGCCGCAGCGGTGTCGCAGCGCTGCACCTCCGCCAGCCCCAACGCATCACGCACGCAACACAACAGCAATCGCAGCAGGCTGGGCGACCGCGTCTGTGTTAGCCTCACGTGTACGAAAGCTTCTTTCAGTGACATTCGACCACTGTTTGTTTTTCCGCGCAGGTCCAGACGCTCCGACCTCGTGCGACGAGCTGGAGTGCAGCTTCGGCGCCACCTGCATCGAGGTGAGCGGCCAGGCCCACTGCGAGTGCCCGCCCCCCGACTGCGACGAGAGGAACAAGACCAAGGTGGGAGCCTCGAACTCTCGGCTGCCAGAGAGACTTTATCACAGTGATGTAAGCATCCATCCATCCATCTCCTCTTCTTCTTCCTGCGGCCGCGGAGCAGGTGTGCGGCTCGGATGGGGTGACGTACGCCGACCAGTGCCAGCTGAGGACCATCGCCTGCAGACAGGACAAGGATATCACCGTGCAGCACTTCGGACAGTGCACAGGTGAGGCTCTCCCTTCCGTCAGAATGACACAAACAAACGGAAAAATAAAAAGCCCATGAATCAGGAGGCGCATGGATGGCCGGGATAATGACGCAGTGCCCGGAGTTTCCAATTACGACTTCCTGCTGCGCCGCCTCCCATCCGTCAATCTGACTCCAGCAGCAGATTCGCCAGTCTTTTCTTTTTTTATGGTTGAAGTTTGAAAGTTGCTTCGCCCGGAGGAAAGTATCTGCGCGTGATAGCATCAGTCTGGCAGCCGCAGGAAGAAGGAAAGAATCTTTTACAGGCTCGTCAGTGTTTGGTGAGCTGGAGCTTAGGTCCTGCGAGGTGCGATTACGTCTGTGTGTGTGTGTGTGTGTGTGTGTGTGTGTGTGTGTGTGTGTGTGTGTGTGTGTGTGTGAGGGGCACTGGAAAGAAGTTAGAAGAACGCCAACAGATGTCAGATGTTGGGTTTTTTTTAGATATATATTTTTCTTTTAAACCCAATGCGCTCTGAAGATCATTTAATCCTCGCAAATTCCACGGAACAGCGGTGACACACGGTGGCGTCGCTTCCTGCCTCCTCTGCCGGAATTGGGCTTCTTCAAAAACTCCGCCCCCTGCTGAGAGAGGCGTCAATCCCAGACACTGCTAAGGAAAAAAGAAGAAGAAGAAGGTGCAGCTTTTTTTGAGGTCCAGATGCTGATGGACGTTGTTTGCACGGCTCTAACAGGCGACGCCGGGACGAACGCCAATGTCTGCCGCTTTCATGTCGGGCAACGTCATCCCACCGGCGCCCCCCTGTGGCGAGGAGGAGCACCAGCTGTGCCGCCTTTGGCTGTCAGCCACTGGCAGGTGTCGAGGTGTTTTCTAAAGGGGGAGGTTGGATGTTCACATCTCGGCTCGACGGTGTAGGGGGGCGGGGGGGTGCACGGGTCAGCCAAGCGGAAAAGCGCAGCGTGGTCTCGGTGGCTCCGCCTCCCGCTCCGCTTCATCAGAACCCAACTAGGTCACAACCATCCGGCCGCTGCCGCTGCCACGGTGCGTTTGTGGCTGCCAGGCAGGTGGCGCAGATAAAGGATCCGAAAATATGCTCCGCCGGAGTTGGGCGGGGCTTCGACACGTCCCTCAAACATCTGCTAATTACTGATTGGCCGCCGTCCTCCCTCCTCCGTTGCCTGGCAGTGGGAGCTGTGATGTTTGGCTGCGTGGAGCCAGCAGGCTCGGGCCCAGCCAGCCGCCAGCCGCCAGCAGCGACGACGATCTTTTAATTTCTTGCCCCGGATGTGGTCACACCGCGGGTAGCTGCCGCCCCCGCCGACGGCTGCGGCCTCTGGATCCGGAGCTCATTTCACGTGTGGCTGGGTGCGAATTAGCATTTTTTTTTTCTCTGCCTCCATTCTGCCCCAGCAAGCCCACCGCCTTCTCCTCAGCCGCACCCCTCTTATCCCCGCCTCCCCCTCCTGCTGTTTGCACGCGGTGCTTCCAGACAGCCGGTCCCGGCTCGGTGGCACGGCGACGCTCACCGAGCTGCCATGCGTGTTTGACGGGGGAGCGGCGCCGGGGGCGGGCTTACATAAATCAGCGCCTGTGTGTGTGTGTGTGTGTGTGTGTGTGGGGGAAGGTTTTTTTTGAAGCCATTGATCTGCTGCAATGTTGGGTTTTTTTTGTCATACCACGAAGCACGGCAGTAATGGGCCACCCTCGTTCAAAAAAATAAATAAATAAATCCCTTTGCCTGATAAGACGGCTCGGTATCTGTGAAGTCTCAGAGCTGAAAGACAACTCGAAATGTACACAGGGAGGCGGGGGGTGGGGGGGGTGTTGTCAGCTGAAGATGAAATGGTATCTCCGCCAGCCTGCCTTCTTTTCGGGGGGGGGGGTATGAAAAAAGAAAAAAGGCCACAGCCGCTGTGTGGAAGCTCAGGGGTGGGAGGGCCATTCTGGACCAGTGAGCAAATTCTGGCGGCAGGGGGGAATTGCCACCAAGCGGGCGGTGACCGGCCTCTCCCATATGCCGTTATCACCTGTCGGGCTGCGACGGAGTCGGCAGCGGAGGGCAGCATATGGCCTCGGCAGCCTCCCGCCTGTGTGCTCGGCATTCTGTCGTCTAGTCCGTCCTGTAATTCCGTCCTTCTCTTACGCTTCTCCTTCTCCTTTTTTTCTTTAGCGTTTTTGTATTGGAAAACACGAGCACCACACGGGTCACATTTTATCAGTCACAATTGGCGTTCAAGTACCGTTTAAATACGTCACTGCAGCTAGCTAGCTGGAATGCTAGCTAGCGCACTTTTCAGTCTTTGCTTTGTGATCTCCACAGCATTCACAAAAATACATGGTTAGCCACACAACATGACGTGAAAAATGCATTTGCTCTTTGGCACCCTGCTCAAGCAAAGACTGCCGCAAGACTTTTTTAAGTATGACACATGCTCACTTGCTCTGTTAACCAGCTGCTTTCTCTGGTTTAATCCTTCTGTTTTTGACACGTTTGCCCCTGTTGTTTTCCGCTCGCTCTCCATTGATCTGCCTGCCTGGTTTTGGTCCAGGTTCCACCTCCTCTTCTGTCTCCTCCGCCACTTGACGCTAGCGACGATCTTAATGACCACCTTTCAACGACTGGGACACAGTGCTGAGACAAGCCGAGTTGGCAATGATTTTTTTTTTCTTTCATTTTTTTTTCCTTTCCCCTGTTGTCTTCATCTGGTGACATGACACTGAAAGAGGAACAAAAAAAAAAAAAAACAGGGAGGGGAAATGGACTGTTAAAGTTGATTAAGACAGGCATGAGCGGAACCGACTGCGCTGCCCTGTGCAATCTTCCCCTCATCCAGACGTACGTTTCCTTCTCAGCCCTGCCGTCACGGAGCTCAACTTTTGGAGATGCGCACACAGGAGCGCTCTCGAAACGTGTATTTAAACCCTCGGCGGGGGACGCCGTCGTCCCGGCGCTAAGCCCTGGCACCTGACAGGCAGGTGTAGCCGAGGGGAAAGGCACCGCGCGCCTCCTTCCACCTTAGCGATAGCAAACAGCAGCCGGGGGCTTCCTTCCTTCCTTCCTTCCCCTCCTTCCTTCCTTCCTTCCTTCCTTCCTTCCTTCCTCCCTTCCTTCCTTCCTTCCTTCCTCCCTCCCTCCCTCCCTCCCTCCTTCCTTCCTTCCTCCCTTCCTCCCTTCCTTCCTTCCTTCCTTCCTTCCTTCCTCCCTCCCTTCCTCCCTCCTCCTTCCTTTCCTTCCTTCCTCCCTCCTTCCCTCCTCCTTCCTTCCTCCCTCCCTTCCTCCCTCCCTTCCTTCCTTCCTTCCTTCCTCCCTTCCTTCCTCCCTTCCTTCCTCCCTCCCTTCCTCCCTCCCTTCCTTCCTTCCTTCCTTCCTCCCTTCCTTCCTCCCTTCCTTCCTTCCTTCCTTCCTTCCTTCCTTCCTTCCTCCCTTCCTTCCTTCCAGTGACACGACATGTGCCTCCCGGGGCTTCTGCGGCCGTCTTCGCAGGCATCGCATTTCACACCTCGGTGAGTAATTGCAGATCAAATAGGCGATTATGGCGTCGTGATTAAGTCCTACACACACACACACACACACACACACGCACGGCGCTTCATCCTAATGAAGCCCAAATCCGCGGCATATTCTCTTTAGCGATCCGCTCTTTTCACCCACACGCTAGCACGCAGCTACACTCGAGGGGGCATGTAGAAGAAGAAAGAGAGGAGGAAGAGAAGGAGGAGGAGGAGGAAGATGAAGACGAAGAAGAAGAAGAGCGGCGGCGCTGTTGTCACGCCTGCCTGCCTCCTCGGCTAAATCTGATGCGCTCGCACTGACGTAGCATCTCGCTGCCAACTGGCTTCTCCTCCCCCTCAGGAGTTTTTGTCCTATTTATCGTCCTTTTATCGCAGACAGTTTGTCCTTTTGCACCGGAGCTTTTTTCCCTCCTCCCGCGCCCTCCTTCTCTCCTCTCTCTTCTTCCAACATCAGCAATGATGGACTCTCAGCGGAGAGAAGCCTCTTCTCCCCTTTCCCTCAATTTTGGAGTGATTTCCTTGCCCTGGGTGTTCCGTGATTATGTGTGTGTGTGTGTGCGCGCGCGCCTCTGTTTATAAGCACTGTATTTAAGCACTGTCGACGGATGCTCGCGGACGGTTGCCGTCTTTGAAGCCCAAGTTTTAAGCCGGCCCCCCTTTTTTTTTGCCCCATTTCTATCTACAATCATTCATCACCGGCGGCGCTGGCTGTTGGTGATTAAAGCTTCACTACTGGAGGGCAGCATTTGAATATGGATATATAATTCATAGGCACCTCAACGAACGCGGCTGGAACACACAAGCGGCCAAAACAACCACCAAAACAACAACAACAGCCTTTGAACCCGCATACCCACACCAGCTGGAGCACATCTGGGCCTCACAAACCCGTGTGCAGCAGTTCCAACAAACACTGAGCGGCGCAGCTCTAGTGTGTGAATAACAGACTGGGTCGTCCTGTCGCCATGTTCCATATTCACGCATAACAGATTCCTCTGCGTAGCTTTTTCTGGGCTGGGGGTTGCTTTGCCTTGCTTTGCTTGAGCTGCGTGTTTTGTGATTGAAGAGAATGCAAAGCCGGTACGTTGGTTGACCCAGAACTGAATGTTTGTGTCCATTTTCTACTCGCCAAGGTGTTCATGGCGTTTGCTAATCTCCGTAATCCCTCTGGAGCTTCGCAACGGGAAAAGAAGGGGGAAATTTTCTCCGGTTGCTAATACAGTGAAAGTTTATGCTAGTTTAGCACATTGCAAGAACGCAAAACATTCAAAAGGCTTGTGGGTGTGTGTTCTGTCTTTTCTGGTGATCTTGACAGGAAGCCTGTTCGTGATCGCTGGTACTATGTAAATAGCATGTAGCTTGTATGCTAGCTTTCAGTCTCGCCATGCGCCTGTGAGCTAGCAATCGAAAGGAGGCTATGCTAAATAATACTTGGTATCTCAAGCGGTATTTAGGATTTTACAGGTAAAGTGTGTAATATTTCGAGCTTTTGGAGAAGAAAGAGCAACATCAAGTGGTTACATCATCATAAATCAATCCAAATAACACACTTGGACCTATGTAGCTTTCTGAGTTAGCCCAAAAGTGACTCCTTGCTAAGAAGCTATGGTCATTTAATAATTCAGCCAGTAAGTCGCAAGTCATTTGTTGCAACTTATTATTTGTCAGCGATGTTTTTGTTTGCTGTGGAAATGATGATGGAACAAGTTTTCATGTTGGGAACAAAAAAAAAACCCAGCAAAAATCAAGATCAGACATTTTTCATCTTGACTCAGCCATTCATCCATTCCTTGCTTCCTCCCCTTCCCTCCCGCCAGAAACTGAGGCGACAGAGCGACCCACACTCAACCCCCTCGCCACCACCACCCCCAGCCCAACCGCCGCCGCCGCCACCATCACCACCACCGCCACCTACCACCCAAACATGGTCTTCGCCATCCCCACCCCAAGGACGGAGCCGGTGGACCAGCGGCCACCCGGCCCCTCCCACTTTTCCACCCACACCCCCAAACACCGCCACTTCATCCACAACAACGAGCCGCAGTCCACCGCCGCCGCCGCCACCACCGCCTTCCCGCGCCGCAACAGGCCCACCCCTCCCATGGCCGCCATCTCCTTCGAGGGCTCCGGCAGCGGCGAGCCCAGTGGCGACGACCAGGCCGAGGTGGAGGAGGAGGAGCAGGAGGAGCCGGACGAGGAGGCCGGTAGCGGGATCCCCAAAGAGTCCAGTGGGGCAGACGACCCCATCGGTAAATCACTGCTCTTTCACTTCATTACCCATGATGCTTTGACTGCTTGTGTAAGTAGGGGGGGGGGGTGGAGTCTAGTTGGGTTTCATGGATTTCAGCCTTTTTCAGAGCCATATCATAACCATGTCATCATCTGCTCCAACTGGAAGGTCTCTCTTTTCATTTTTGATGGAAATTGTTTTGTTTTTTTTAATCATTATTATTATTATGATTACTTTGTGCAGAAAACACAGATGCTCCTCTAACAGCTGTGTTTTTTTTCTTCCCCCTCTCACGCTTTTGTTCGCACGAACGCGGGTATCTTTGAAACCAAACTTTTGTGACTTCTGGTTACATAAAAAAAAAAAAAATCCCCATCCACACCAATGGTGTGATCAAAACTATTTCCATCCACAATGCGGTGCGCATGATGCCAAAGCAGTAGGTGGTGACATCACTCCTGACGGAGGGCTCGTGTTTTCACGGCTCGTCGCTCCGTTCGACGCAGCGAAACGACAGAACTCAGCCTGTGTGAAAAGGAAAATCGGCCGCGCTGTTAGCCGCTCTGGTCGCGTGACCTCGGTGAGCCAGTGACCCCGCCCTCCCCGCACCTCGCCTCAGTTTGCAGCGGTTAAGCAGTGCGGCAGCGACTTTTCAATCAGAATTTGCCTCCCGGCGCTCGTTTGTCAGCCCGCCGCCGCCGCCGCCGGGCTGACAGCTTGGCCGTAACAGGACGGGATTGATGCAGCTCCCGCCTCCGTCTTCCCTTCCTGCCCTCACTTTCACTCACTTGTCGGGGCTCGGCCGGAGCGCCCGGCGGTGCGAGGGAGCTCGTCTTCCCGTCAGCCGGCGGAGGTCGGCGCTGCGAATATTGTGAAATATGACAAAAAGAGGCGACGGTTGAACTTTGTGACAGTATTTGCTTTAAAGAGCGTCGCTTCAGCTCGGTCCAGGCGCTGCGGCTCTCCCTCCCGACACGCTCACTCACTTTTTGACTGGTGGGGGGGGCCACAATGGGTTGAGGGGGCTGGAGCTGAAGCAGATGGATGGAGCGTTTTGGTGAGCCACTTCACAGGAGAAAATAATATATCATGGGATATGTAGAAAACATGTGCTTTGATGTCAATTGAAAATGAACCGAAGCGTTACAACAAAATATGTGTCTTTGAATCCTCACAGTATTTAGCTCTTTATTGAAAAGACTCTTAAAACACAAAAAAAAAATTATGAAATAGTTATTGTACGACTTACTTACTATGATATTGTTTTCTTCAAGTTCGGTGGGCCGGATTAAAAAGCTTAACATATGGCCCCCGGGCCATTGTTTTCCAGTGCCTGCGCTAACTGCTAGCTGAAGCTCGATAGCTCTGCTTTAGCAGCGTCGCGGCGACGGCAGCCTGGCAGGGAGAAAAGAAAAAAAATCACACTTTTTACCTGGAAGTGGTGTCATCAGCTGGATGTCATCAAAGGGGATTTTTTTTGGTTTTTTTCCCTCAACCTCCTCGTGGAAGTCGAACCACTCACACGTGTTGTGTGACGCTGCGGATAATGGAATGAAGGCGGCCGGCTAATTGGTGAATTGTCCTCTTAATAAGGTCACATGTCCGCCGTGACACGGAGAAAAGAACCACTGGAGCGTCTACGACAATGTTGCCGCTGTGACTGTGTGTCTGTCTGTGTGTGCGTGTGTGTACTCGTATGTGTGTGTGTGTTTCCAATGCTAGAGCTTTGCCCAATTCCGACACACACACACACACACGCACGCACCAGTGCCTTGCCATAAAAATGTGAGGAGGTCAGAGGTCACCGTGCACTTGTATGTGTTTGTCAATCTGCTCGCAACCTGCAGCCCCTGCGTCTGTGTCTCTGTGTTGTGCGTCTGTGTGTGTGTGTGTGCGTGTGTGTGTGTTATTTACGAGAGAGAGATTTCACAGCTCCCGCCGGAGTAGTGCAGCGCCCCACCCCCCCCACCCCCGGCTCTGCCCTGCCCTCTCTCGCCTCCCGTCGGCATGTGTAAATCTGCGACCGCACGCCAACAGATGCCCTATAAAAGAGCCCCTCCCTCCTCACCCCCCTTCTCCGACCACACCCCTTCCCCCACCCCCTCTATCGGCTGCTTTGACCGCGAGTCCTTGAGCGCCGCCGGGCCTCCGCCATCTTTACGACTGGCGCAGCCGCTAGGTGTTTGCCGAGCGCGATTACTTCTGATCTCCATGCGCTCATAAACTGCGACTGCTTCCACCCACAGCCCCCCTCTCTCTCCTCTTCCTCCTCCTCCAATGGCGTGGCTACCCCTCGGTCTGGACCATTTTTTTTTTTTTCCCCTTCTTTTACTGTCCAAGCTAGCCGGATACGCTGTAGCAGGGTCAAAACCAGTTGGTGCTGGTTGACGGCAGCTATCAGCCAATCAGCAGCGAGCAGTTTATCTTTCTGCTAATGTGACACAATCAGTTGCCTGACACGATGTCGCCTGATCGTGAAGGTTTCGACGAGACGATGGGGGGATGTGATTTGAAAACAGCTCCGCCCGAGAATGTGTTTCTCCATCATGATCTAAATGTGATTGTAAAAATCAAAAAAAATCAAATCTTCTTCTTCTCCTTCTTCTTCTCCT
Organism: Thamnaconus septentrionalis; assembly: GCA_009823395.1. Lineage (NCBI taxonomy): Eukaryota > Metazoa > Chordata > Actinopteri > Tetraodontiformes > Monacanthidae > Thamnaconus > Thamnaconus septentrionalis. The sequence goes on from CM020512.1 coordinate 9,372,879, forward strand.
TCTCCTTCTTCTTCTTCTTGTTCTCCTTCTTCTTCTTCTCCTTCTTCTTCTTCTTCTTGTCCTTCTTCTTCTTCTCCTTCTTCTCCTTCTTCTTCTGCTTCTCCTTCTCCTTGTCCTTCTTCTTCTCCTTCTCCTTCTTCTTCTTCTTGTCCTTCTTCTTCTTATCCTTCTTCTTCTTCTTCTTCTTCTTCTTCTTCTTCTTCTTCCTCTCTTCGACCACCCCAGGTCCCACCTTGTCCACGCCCACTCTGGCCACCGCTGACGAGCGCTCGTCCTGCGACAACACCGAGTTCGGCTGCTGCCCCGACGGCAGGACGCCCGCCAGCACACCAGAGGGCGCCAACTGCCCCTGTAAGTCAAAGTCAAACACATTTTCCTTTTTCTTCCGCCCCCGAACTTCTGCCTGTGTCCGTGTTTGTCTCCCGTCTCCCGTGTTGCGTCTAATGCCTGCGTCACCTGATGAAAGTTTTTACATTTTTTTTTACTAAAGCAAAACAACAACAACAAAAACTTTTTAATTCAACTTAAGAAATTAGTTTCCGATCGATAAGTAAGAAGATTAGTACAGATTACAAGCCTAAATTATGGACCGCAGAGCTTTGATAATTGCAACTTGCAAACCTTCCTGTTGATTTTTGCAATTTGATGCGATTTTCTCGTACAAAATTACTCAATTTTAGTTTGTTTGTTTTTTTTCCTGCTGATCCTCCTAAATTCCTCGTAGATCAAATTCCACCTTGTTCGTGTTCCAATCCGATGTGGCTCCAGTATTCCTGTCCATCAATTTGTAATGTGCACCTCGTGGGTGTGGTCGTGAACTGCTTAAACTCACCTCTGTTTTTAAAATCAGCGGCGCTGTGCTACGCTGTGCCCAGCTAACCTTCTATTCTTTAAGTTCGCTGTTGCGTCAGCAGCGGCTCCTGCAGCTGCCTTGTTTTTGTTCAAAGTGGATGAAAGGCTGGAGAGAAAGCAGACCTCTTTTATTTTTCAACTTCCTAATTAATTTTAAACATTCTCCATTACGCAACACACAGATGCGGCGGCGCTTTTTATGTTCCACCGTTTGCATCATGCAACGTGTATTAACTATTGAGGACCCACCGACCCTATTTTTACCGACGTCTTTCACTTCCCTTCTGTTTTATTTTGAAAGAAAATTTACAGCCGCTGTTTAGCAAAACGACAGACATGGACACATTTTGTCTCGTATTCTATTTATTTATTTTAGTTGAATTTTCTGTTCCTAGTGGAGTGTTATCGTGCCATCTGCCCCTAACGAACAGGTGGGATTTATTTATTTTTTTCCACTTCTTCTTTGGCATCAGTCGCCACCCTCACATGTAAATTAACGTATTGGCAGGTGGCAGGAAGGAAAAACAAGCTGGATATTGAATTTGTTTGCGAAGAAGATTTGTTTTGTTTTTTCCCTCAGAATTTCAACTGAAAATATTGACACAAGTGGCAACATCTGTCTCGGATTTTCCGTCTTACCTCACTTCCTGTCTTCTGGAAATCTGCTGCCCCTCGCTCTCTCTGTGTCCCACTACACACACACACACACACACACTCACACACTGTCCCTTCATCCATCAGCGCTATCTGCGTATACAGCCGTATCTCCCTCTCCTCTCCCTCTTAACTCAGTCAATCTCGCTCCAGTCTTGCATCAGTACGTTTCTCTCTGGAGTCGAGCGGCGGGCGAGAGACTCGACCGACGACCAGCGGCTCGCCGCCGCCTCCGCCGGGCGCCGCTGCCGCCACCAATCACTGTCTTCTGCCAGACTGGGCTCATACAGATAACCCCCCCCCCCACCTCCTGCTACTGTCATTCCTGTATCTCCTCCCTCTGCCTCCATCCCTCAGTCTGAAAACCTGCTCCTAATTCTCCCGCCGGTGTTAGCCTGACTTATTGTGAGAGGAGGGATTCGCGGGGAGGCGCAGGGGTCACGACCCAGAGGGGCCGAAGCCACAAATTAATGGACTGGGTTGAATCTTCTGCTACTGCCGGCGGTTTCGGTAAAGCCGGCAGAGTCGGAGGATCAAAGAGAGCAGCTGAAAACACGGAAACGGCTCCGGCCTCTTCCTCCTCTTCTTTCCCCCCTTGTCTTCCTCTCATCTTCCTCCTCCTTTTTCTCCTCCTCCTCTCCATTCTTTGCCTTCTCTTCTTCCTGTTTTTCTTCCTCCTCCTTCTCTCTTCCCTCTCTACTCTTCATCCTTCTCATCCTCTGCGTCTTTCCTCCTGCCCTCCCTCTTCTTCTGTCTCCTCTTTCTCCTCCCCATTCTTTACCTCTTCCTCTTCCTTCTTTTCTTCCTGCTCCTATTCCTTCCCTTTTTCCTCCTCCCCCTCCACTCTTCCTCTTCCCTCTCCACCCTTCATCCTCCTCATCCTTTTCTTCTTTCTCCTCCTCCACCTCTTCCGCTCCGCTGACATCTGTTTCTGTGGTTTTCTTTGTTTCGTGTTACCGAAGGTGACATTTGATGAGCCTTTTGGATCTTTCTGATAGAGGAGAAGGTAAACAGCCGCCGAGGGTGCATCTTGCATCGTATTCAGCCGTAAGAAATGTTTATCTCGGCCCAAGACGGCGAGGACGAAGACGGCGCTGCGGCGGCGGCGATCAATATTTCATTCAGCTCAAGTGTTACCAATAAAAGCAGGCGGCGCAATAAGCTCATCGATTGGCTGGATCCCGTCTCTCTCTCTCTCTCTCCCTCCCCACTGGGGAAGAAGGGGAGGGGCCGACCCTCTGCTCGTTAGACGGAAAACGAGGCGTCCCTCGCCGAGCTCGCTCCGCCATGACGTCCAATTATTGGACGTCCCGAAAACCTGCGGGACTAATTTGTCCAAACTTTGTGTGTTTTTTTTTTTTCCTCCTTTTTATGGAGGCATCCGGCGGTGAAGTGGCTTCAGCTGGAGTTCAGTCCACGTGTTTATCCGTCTATTAAACCCCAGAGTGGATGTCAGACCTTGGCACAGGATGAACTCCCCTACTTCTTAGCATTACTCGCTTCAAGTAGCTTTCAATCACGAGCACTTGAGACTGAAATATCTGCGGGGGGTTGGTGGGGAGAGGAAGCTCATTGGTACAACATCGCCTGAGTCCGAGCTGGCCTCAAAGCTCTTCCCACCCACGGCTCATTTCGGATCTTCATTTTTCACACTGGTGATTGAAAACAAGTCCAAAAAAAATGACAGCATGCCTTAACCCTTTGTTTGCAGCTTCCTGCTAAAACCGGTGCTTTGTTGGACCTAACGCATGTTAAGGAAAAGAAAGACATTGTGCCCTTTGTGACATCACACAGGGTCAACTTCCTGACTTGCGTACTATTTCTGAGCATGTCTTCTGAGAGAAGAAGAAAGAAGAAGAAGAAGAAGAAACGGATGGACTTTTATTTTCATGTCCAGGAGTTTCATTAACAGGCTGCAGGCGCAGATTGTCGTCACGCCGCTGAAGTGGATTTTTTTATTTTTTTTTTTTTTTTCCACGACGCGCCCTGTAAAGCAGAGCCCGCGGCTCCTCCGCATGTTTCCCTTCAAACAAACCGAGCGCGAAGTCGACCTGCAGCTACTATACTCTCCTCCCGCACACACCGCTAAAAGTCTCTCCGCGCCATTAAACTTCAGCGTCCCACCCAGATCTGATCGCCACACGCCTCGCTCCCCTCCCTCTCCGGCTCTCTGCAGTTCGTCTCGGCGGCGAGCTGGAAAATCGCCCCCTCTGATGTTTGTCTTCCCCGTAGATTAAAAGTCAAATCTCTCGCCATCGCCCTCCACACCTCCTCCGCCGCCTCTCCTTCCTCCTTATCGGTCCCTCCAGTTTTACGGCCACCGCCGCATCTGAATCAGCGCAGGGCTTCCTGTGAAGGTACCGCTAGCAAAAAGCTAGTTTGCGGCGGCGGCAGCAGCGCCGGCGGTGTTCTCTTCACGCGGCTTTAACCAGACTGTGTCAGTCACCGGTCCAGCGGCGTTAAAGAGACAATTACGGCTATCTTTCTCAATAATCATACAAGCGCCCCCTCAACGCCCTCCCGTCTCCTTCCCCGCCGACACTCAGGCAGCGGCGGCCATGATTGATTTGGGCAATTTGTTCTGCTGATTACGAGCGGCGTGCTAGCACTGCGTCAGCAGCTTCACCTCAAACACACACACACACACACAACACAAGCGCTCTCCACTTTGAGCTCCACTCCAGCCGCTCTGACAGCGGCAGAACACTGGGAACCCTATCAGGAGTTGATAAATGTCGGACAACATAACCGTCGAGCCCTGGACAAGGAGGCTCTTCGGGCCGCCCGAGTGTCGGTCGCTATGTGTGTGTCTGTCTGTGTGTGTTGTTTGTCTTCCCTTTCTCTTTCTCTCTGTCTAACTTGTTGTCTTTTTACCCAGCCCTCCACGCTGCCGCCAGCTTTTGGGACGAGTCTGGTAAAAAGCAAAACAAAGGCAAAAAAAAAAAAGAAATATGACAAAAATTGGCCCATTTCCCCCCATCTGCCTTCACCTCTTCTTCTTCCTCCATATCTCTCATCCCTGACTCCCACCTCCACCTTCAGTCAGAAACAACAACACTAACCTGTGCCAAGCACAGTCACGCACACACGTGGACCCCCATCACTAACACCCCTAACTAAAAAAATTTTAAAAAACAATGCAAAACGGTGCAAAGGAGGCGGGACCTGAATGGCGGCCGAGGGCTTCTGCTCAACTCTGAGAGTCATGTCGCGTTTCCATCGTCCTCTCTCTGCCTCTCTCCCCTCACCGTCAGCCACCTTGAGGTTCAGCGGCTCCCTGCACCTGGACCAGGTGGAAGGCCAGGAGGTCTTCCACACCCCTGAGATGGACGACCCCAAGTCGGAGCTGTTCGGCGAGACGGCGCGCAGCATCGAGAACGCCGTAAGTATCCCGGAATGCCGTTCCCTCAACCGCTGCGTGTATTATACTGTTACTTTTTCCTTTTTTATAAATGTGTATTTTGAAGACCTTAACACACTGGGTACATATTTTCCGCAACTTTTGATCTCGCACAAGTATTTTCACAACATCATCTTCGCGCAAAAGTGACCTCTCTGGGTCTGTGTTTGCTATTGAGGTTGACCTGTCTGCACTTTTGCCCAGTGAACAAATGCAACACCAACGATTGTGCACAACAGATTCACGTCACGACAACAACAACTTGTCAGCCTGCAAGACGCAGCTCTGGCCTGGTGGCCTCCGAGGAGGTGGTGGCGGCACTTGTAAAATGTCCTCAAACCGTCCCACCAAGTCAGCCTGTGATCAGTCGGAGTCCAACTTGCGTTGCTTATCTGTGAGTTGTCCACTGTGCAAAGGCCTTTTAAGTGCAAAAGTTGCGGGTTCAAGATGTGTTGAGAAGATACATCAGAGCCTTTTATTACAAATGAGAAGTCAGCGCTGCTCCACTTTGTTTGACCTTGTCTTGTATCACCGTTTTTATGGTGTTTCTCCACCAGTTTAGAAACTTTTGCACAACAAGAAGAAAACAAGAAAAAGAGTTGTTTTGTTTTTGCTGCTTTTAACCGCTTGAAGAATCTCCCCCCTCACCGACAGCCGCCGCCTCAGAAACTCTCAAAATGCCGCCAGCGTGTATTGCGCTGGTGATAATGTAAACCCAGTCCGAAGCAGCGTTTCACACGTCGACGTGTCATGATGACACAAACGCCCCCCCTACCCCCCCAGAGTGCCTCTCTGCTAATGGGGAGCTCTTTCTGCCGGCAGCGGCTCGCTGACATGTTCGCTGTAATGGCTCCATGATGAAACCGTTTGTCACATGTTGTGTTTGTGCTTGTTTCTGTCGTTGTAAAGGCCAAAAAAAAAACAGATTGTGCTTTTTCTCCAGACTCTCGTATGACAGGGGAGAGAGAGCCTCTTTAGAATAAAACAAAACTGCAGGAAGCAAAGCCTGGAAGATTTTCTTTCTTTCTTTTTTTTCTTAAGACTAAAGGTGATGTTGGCCATTGGTTTCGTCATAAAAATAAATGCATTTGCTTAAAACAAAGGAACAAAACCTGCAAAGAGGTGAAAATATCGGCAGCTATTATCGCAGTTGTGCTGATTTTAAGACTTATTCATTCATGTATCCTGCTGGTTCATTTGGAGCATTAGCATAATTTGGCTCCAGGCAAGTTTTGAATTAGCAACGAGGTTCGCGGGAGGCTTCCAGGAACTTGGAAGTTTATATAAAGGAACTCTCTTTAGAAAAACACATAAATGGGGGAAAACAGCTCTCTGCAGGCTTGTGTGAAGACTAATTTGTGGGTTTCTCTTCGCCAAACACTTCACCGGAAAGCAGAGGCCTCATGTGAGATTAATTAGGATTCTTTTTTCTTACTTTCTTTCTTCTTTTTTTTCCTTTCACACATTAAAAAAAAATACAGACCTCTTATTCTAGCCTGGTAAGTTTGGGTGTTAGTGGCTGTTATTGGGCCAAAAACACCTCCACGCCTGCACTGGTTGTCGGTGGTTGGGCCCCGGGCGTCGACTCTGAGGCTTTGAACAAACCTGTCAGTTGCGGCGCCAGCGGGCGGCCGCTTGGTGTATCTGATGAAAAAAAAATGGGGACGTTTTGTGTGTGTGTGTGTGTGTGTGTGCACGTCTAGCAGCTGTTGAATTGGTGTCACCGCCCCCCACTGGGACCCAATCGACTGGCTCGCAGCAATTTGTGCTAATGTGCCATGTGTGTGTGCGCGCGTACACTAGTTAACGCTGGCTGCTCGTGCGTCACTGAAGCCCCGGTTAGACGCTCCTCTCCCCCATCCTTCGCCTTCGTCTTTTCCCCCGGAGCGCAAACACGCTCAGAATGCACGCAGAGACGCAGCAGAAGAGCGAGTCAGCGCTAGCAAATGAGGCTACGTAAAGCGCTAACATGGCCGCAGGAAGCAGGAGTGGGGAACGAAAAGCAGCAGATTGTAGAGAAGTCGACCACGAGAAAAACTTGCCTTCCGTTGGAGATGAAACTTTCCCCAAATTCTCTTTAGATTTAAGTCACGCATCCATCTGGAAAAGATCCCGTAGAAAAGGATTTGGAATGGAGAGGCGGTACCAGTTAGATGGCTGGCTGTGATTTTCGGTGCTATTTAAAGTAATACTGGCTAAATTTAGTGAAACTGTGTTGACCACCTTGACAAATAGCCTTGAGTGTCCTTATTTTTATTTTGTTGGTCAAATTCCTCTTTTCAGTGTGAAATGCGACACGGTTGACAAGCTTCTATCGGCTTCTTTTCAATGGCGTGTGTTCTTTTCAACCAGTTGCTTATCGGCCCAGTTTAACCCTCGACAGTGAGAACTCGAGACCAGTCGAAATCGTTGAGGTGAATTTCTAAGAAGCCCAGCTGCCAACGAAAAACACCGGCGAGAGCAGACCTGTGAGGCGATGCCGCGTGCTGCGGTCGGTGCCGGCGGCGGTGGCGGAGGTCCGTGCGACCCGGAGAGACGTTTTGCCGAAGCCTCTCTTGAGTTTGGGGCCTCTTCGGTTTTTTCTCACAGGACGCCCGTGAAGCAAAACCAATCAGCTGGAACATGTCAGGGCAGCGGTAGCGTTTATCTGAGCTCCGCCCCTCAGCTTGTCCTCATAATTAAGGCTGGTGCCGAAACCTGCTGTCAGCGGGTGTTAGCCACACCTGACAGGCTCCCCGTCCGCGCCCCAGTTTGAAAGTCAGTCCTGTTATTTTCATTTTTGTTTTTTTTTTTACCTCCACCCCCCTTCAGAAGCAGAGCATCGTCTTATGGAACTGGACGAGCCAGCGGTCGTTTCCTGTGCCCGGCGTCCGGGTTCATTTATCACCTTCTCTCCTCCATCCCTTCTCTCTCTTTCACTCTGCTCACTCCTCTTTTTATCCTCCCGCCTCTCAGCTCAACGACCTGTTCAGGAAGTCGGAGGTGCGCAAGGACTTCATGAGCGTCCGTGTCCGGAACCTGGCAGCCAGCAACTCCATCCTGGCCTACGTGGAGGCTCACTTCCGACCAGGTGAGAGGCCCTCCAGTGGGGGTGTCAGCGGTGGATCCCTCCTTCCCTTTTCAGTGATGGCTGGCAAATCGGACAAAAGTCTCTACTTTAGTTCAAATCAAACATTTCTGAAGCGCTGATTGGATATTTAAACACAGGGTGACTGAAACTTGTGTATTTCACATATTCAGGTGGGTTTTTGATCACAACTTGAAAAAACATTCCGCCTTTGTGGGGCATCTCAATCGTCAAAGTGTTTTTTACCCTCTAAACCCACATTTGTTCTCTGCTCGAATCTGAAACCAGCATTATGTTAATGCACGACTGTACTGTCTTTTTTCTCCTTCATGCAGTTCCAAGTTGACAGTATCCAGTACGTGCGTGTTCTCTTTGAACAGAGAAAAAAAAAAACCCTGAATCGAGCAAAGGGAACTAAAAATAAACTGGGCTGTAAACATTTCCTGTAATTCTTGAACAAATTTCGAATTTCCTTGGTGCAGGGGGTGATAATTAATCTGGGGAAAAAAGCAGATCACGTGACGCCTCCAATCTCTAACCAGGTTTTAACCAGTATAAATTTCATTACGTGACCTCGAATCAGTGACTTCAGCTCCCTCCGTCAGCTCGTCAGCTCTCTCGCCTCTAAGCTCCTTTTTTTCCCCCACCGTATCATATCGCCCCCCCCTCGCACGCCCCTTCTCCTTCTTCTCCTTTTTTTCCCCCTTTTTAATCGAGCATTGTTCGCTGTCCTTCACACCCTTCACACGGGTGGGTTGGGGAGACAGGCGCCGTTAAGCGCTCACCCCTGCACGGCCTGTAAAGCAAACATCTGCGGCCGCCGTTATGAGAGCGATTCATCCGGAGAGGAGCCGGACAGGCGCTGGACGGAGGACAAGTGGCCCCCAGGGGGCGGCGTTCGTCCCGTCCACCTGCCAAACGCGACGCGCCGTCTGTCTCATGTAACGGCCGCGGTTTGAAGAAGCACCCGCTCCTCTCGGTCGTGGCTTTGTTTGGTTTTGGTGTTTTCATTTCGGTGTCAACGCGTGTCGCTCCTCCTCCCCTGAGACCTTCCGCCCTGACGAGCTCCGCTCTGCCTTGTTTGTCCGCTGCAGACACCAGATACACGGTGGAGGACATCGAGGGGGCCCTGCTGAAGCAGATGAAGGCCTCCAAAGACACCGGCATCGCCGTCAAGAAGCCTGAGGACCAGAATATTCGCTTCACCAATTATGGTAATTCCGCCGGCGACTTAGCGGGGGGAAGCGTGCCGGGGATTAGCAGAATGAAAGGCGACTTTTTAAGTTATTCATGAGGTGATTCATCAGAGGTCTGGCCAGGTCCCGTGGCGGGGAAATCTCTCCGAGCTCCACTTCCACTTGTTCTGAGCCTTGTATTTTCTTCTTCTTCTCCTCCTCCTCTGCGCAGACTTCTCCTCCTTCCCCTTCTTCACCACCACCACCACCACCACCACGGCCTCCATCACCACCGCCGCCCCCATGACCACCACAACCACCACCGCCGCAGCCACGACAACAACCGCCAGGCTGCCGCTGACCTCCCCCTACATCACCCGCCGGCCACCCGGCACCACCCGCCGACCCTCCAGCGGCAGGCGCACCACCACCGGGCGGCGCGGTCACCACCACCGCTGCCGCCCGTCACCGCCGCCGCCCCGGCCACCACCACGCCGCCCGCCTCCACCCAGAACCGCGGCAGGACCAAGGCTCACCACCGGACGCCTTGCAGCTCCCACCCCTGCCTGCACGGCGGCACCTGCGAGGACGACGGCAACGACTTCAGCTGCAAGTGTCCCGCCGGCAGAGGAGGCTCCGTGTGCGAGAAGGGTGAGCCGGCCGCCCGTCTTCAGTCTGAAAAAGTTTGAAAGTTTGGGAAACTCGGTGGTTTGTGTTTCTCCTAAGCCCTTTAAAATTTATCTCATGTCTGGTGAAGAGCCCGCAGAAATCGTATTTATTCAACACACTGCCGGAGTCAGTCAAGAGTCCTTTTGATTCATCTCATGTATTTATCTCAGAAAAGTTTTGTAAAGATTTTTCTTGTCGTCCAGTTCAAAACCGCATTTAAGCTAAAAGTCGTTATTTTGAGTCGCTTCTTCCTGGTCTTAGTTGTTTTTTTCTCTGGGTTTTTTGCGAAGCACCTCCGATTCAAGGCATCTCATTGGTTGTAGAAACCGCTGAAATTTCAACAACAGTTTAAAAGGCCATTTGTCAAAGTGGACGCCCTGATTTTCAAAGTAGAGATCCAGCTCTGTTCAATCAAACTCATCCAAAAAAGAGAAATAAAAACATTGCCACATTCCCGAGTACAGTCACGTGACGGCCGACCAGCGGAGCGATTGTTTCCTGGGGATGATTTCAGCGCGGCTGCAGGACAGTCGGCTCTGCCGTGTGCCAATCAAGCCTTTCATCTGCGCCGCGGTCGCCGCGTCCCAAAGTGCTTGGATGCGCCGCTGAAAGGCTGCGCTCTAATTAAAACGTCACGTATCAAGTGTCGGCTTTTATATCAAGCCGCAGAAGGAGGAGAAATATAATTGTGCCGTTAAGCGCTCTTTCTGCTGTTTTGTCTAACTGCTCCCCTCGTTAGAGTGGCACTTAATGACGCGGAGATCGACTTTTGCGACTTTGAGCCCGCCGCTGCAGTTTTGCGTGTCGCTGAGTCGGTCGCAGATGTGAATTTATTGGGTCGTTAGCGGCTCAACAAGACGCCAGCGGTCGGAGTTCGGAACGATGGCGGCGCTTCTCTCTGTTTTTTTTTTGGTTTTTTTCTTTAAGTCTTGACAAGTTTTGCCGTAATTGAGTCCGACACTACAACTTGGCACCTGCCCTTCAAAACTTCATCCCAAGTGTTTCTGACAGGCAAGCGCCGGCCGCTCCGCAGCACAAAGGGTCGGGGAGGAGAAGTTCTTGAAAAGATTTATTTTTTCTTTTTTTCCCTCTTTGCCTCTGCCCTCTTACCCCAGTTTTCTCCGGGAGAGGAGATGAAGTGAGGAACAGCCTCACGCAGCTGCATCTTAAAATAATTTGCACTAATTGCGATGATGGGAATCAGCACGCCGCGCACGCGGGTGTTTCGTGTGTGAGCTAGAGTGAGAATGGCAAAATGAAAGCGGCCGCACACACACACACACACACACACACAGAGGCGCACATAGGCACGCATGCCCCCACCGGATTGATCAAGTTGTTAGGAATGAGTCTGCTCATCAGCCGCCATTCTCCGTCAGAGAGACGGCCAGAGAGACAAACACACACACAGAGAATCATCAAGGGGGCCCCCTGGAGGAGAAAATGGATGATAATAATGATAATTGTCAAGCAAAAAAAAAGAAAAACAACTGAAAAATACAAAGGTTTCCTGTTTTCTTCCTGGTTGAAGCCTCACCGGAAAACAAAAAGCTCTCCTGCCACTCACACCTGTCTCCTTCCTCCGCAGTCATCAAGTACTTCATCCCGTCGTTCGGCGGCCAGTCCTACTTGGCCTTCCAGACCATGAGCGCCTACCACACCGTGCGCATCGCCATGGAGTTCCGGGCCTCCGAGACCACCGGCATCCTGCTCTACAACGGCCAGGACGGCAAGAAGGACTTCATCTCCCTGGCCCTGGTCAACGGGAGGGTGGAGCTCAGGTGGGACCACCCCCTCTGTCGGCCACTTCCTGTCTGCCACTTCCTTCCTGTCTCCCCTTTCCTGTCTTTCTCTTCCTGTCTGTCCCTTCCTGTCTTTCTCTTCCTGTCTCTCTCTTCCTGTCTCTCCCTTCCTTTCTTTCCCTTCCTGTCTGTCTCTTCCTGTCTTTCCCTTCCCATCTCTTCCTTCCTGTGTGTTCTTTCCTGTCTCCTTCCTGTCTCTCTCTTCCTATCTTTCTCTTCCTGTCTGTCCCTTTTCGTCTCTTCCTTCCTGCCTCTCCCTCCCTGTCTGCCACTTCCTGTCTCTCCCTTCCTGTCTTTTCTTCCTGTCTTTCTCTTCCTGTCTCTCCCTTCCTGTCTCTCCTTTCCTGTCTTTTTCTTCCTGTTTCTTCCTTCCTGTCTTTCCCTTCATGTCTTTCTCTTCCTGTCTTTCCTTTCCTGTCTCTCCCTTCCTGTCTTTGTCTTCCTGTCTGTCCCCTCTTGTCTCTTCCTTCCTGTCTGTCTTCCTGTCTTTCTCTTCCTGTCTGTCCCTTCTCGTCTCTTCCTTCCTGTCTCTCTTCCTGTCTCTCCCTCCCCCCTTCTGTCTGTCCCCTCCTGCATCCGCTGCGTAAGTGGTGCTGATGAGACCCATCCAGGTCGAGCCGCAGCGGCTGCAGCTGCGACCGACGCATAACGAGGCAAATAATCAGAGCAGGCAGCGACATGTTGCGGCAGGCAGCTGAGAGAACTGGAACCTGGAAGCTTTGCTGACAGATTTTTTGTTGGTTTTTTTCCTTGCGCCCCTGAGTTGCAGCTGCAGAAGGCGTGCTCTCCGGCGAGTCTTGGAAGCGGCAAAAAAGCCGCTCACATGATCACGTCTGCAGATGGTGGTAGCATATGGAGTGAAAATGTGTGCAGGAGGTCCAAACTCAAGCCCCTTTTCCCTTTAATGAAGTCTTTAATTATTTACTGAGTGGCTGGTTATGCGCGCACATATGATATCTGGTGCGTGTGTGAGTGTGTGTGTGGATTGTGTGCGCTGGACCGTGCGCGGCGTTCAGCTTCGTATAGATGCATCCATTATACATCTCGTTAGGAAAAGTATCCCATTGATTGGCCGAGCACTAAAATCAATCAAAGGGTTTGTGTTGGGTTGTGAGGCCTCCAGTGGATCAAAATGGTATGAATAATTGAATAAATCTGCAAGAAAACAGCCTGATTTTAGCCCTGTGTTTACAGCCTTACACCAAAAAAGTAATGAAGATAATTGTAGGCTTCCTGCTAACTCTGCTGGACCCTCCTGATGTTTAGAAGGGGACAAACACAAGGAGCGCAGCCATTGGCCGGCTGGCTGGCTGGCTGACTGTGGGTGAGGACTCGGCGCCCATTGTGACATCACAAATGGGTGATATCCAGAACTGTGTCTGCGCTCGTCATGGCCCTGCTGTCAGAAATCTCTGCTGTGTGGGATCTTTAATTCTGGTGGGTTTTTTTTCCTAAAATACAAAAGATGCAGAAATATCAACGCCTCCACACGTGACCTTTTCCTCAGACTGCGGCCGCCTGCTGAACACACCTACATCGCTCACGTAGCACGGCCTCAATTTGTGCCGCAGCTGTCAGTTTAAGCCGCGTAGCCGGGCTCTGCACCCGTCTCTCCTTGTACATAGCGAAGGGGGTAAAAAAAAGCAAACAAACAAAAAAACCTTGCAGTGCCCCTTATGTGAGATACTATCCCAAGGCTGGCATTTGTGAAATTTGGACATCTGACAGTCACCCAGAATCGGCAGCCAACCCTTTTTGAATCAGCCCATTTTTTTTCCACCACAGAGACACTCAGTCCTCCTCTCTTCTATGCTTTGAAATAAAAAAGAAAAAAAAGGAAAAAATCTGGAGGACGGCAGCATCTTCTGAGAGATTTGAAAGGACTAATTAGTGGATCGGAATTGGACCTTCAGTTTTCAAACACCATGCGCTCTCTTTATCCTTCCCCCATCTTGTGTTCAACCCCGACCCCGGGCCCGTGCAGGTCGGATCGCTCCACTCGGGGACGAATCGATAGCAAACTGGAGGAGATCATTAGTCACTGGTGCCCACGAACGCAGCGAAGCGCTGCCTTCCCTTCCAGAAATACGCCGGCGAAAAAGATTACCACCCACAGCCCTGCAAATCCAAGACGAGGGCAGAGAGGAAGAGGGAGAGGGAACTAATTATTTGTGCCTGATAATTGCTCGCAGGTTCTGTTAATGCCAGTGTGTGTGTGTGTGTGTGCAGAACAGCCCCCTCCCCTTTTTAAATGTGATATAACCTTTTTTTTTTGTTGTTGTTTTTTACCCCTCCAACAGAACCTCATTAGAGAAAAATGCTTAATCAGGCTGTGAAATGTAAAAGCATTCAAGCCTTCACAGACAGGAATAAAAAAAAAGTAGAAGAAGTCTCTCATCATCTTTCTTTATTTCAGCAACATTCGCTAATTTCTCCCGCTAGCTCATTAGCTGCTGCAGGGTAAACTGCAGAAAGTCAGTTTTTGCTTTTCTTTATGGTCCTCCTTCTCTCACTTCACACATGCTTCCAGACCTTTGGGTTTCTGTGCATTAGCATTAGCATTCTCGGCATCCTTCATTGGCTGTATTGTTATCTGGCTGTTATGATCTAAACATAATACAATATACCAAATAGAAGCTTTGCATTAGTGAAAAAAGTTAGCGAAAACCCTGAAGCAAAAAAATTTTCTTTCCTGAGCCAACGTGTTGATGATTGGTGATCTCCTCCCCGGCAGGTTCAACACCGGCTCGGGGACGAGCACGGTGGCCAGCACGGTGCAGGTGGAGCACGGCCGCTGGCACCAGCTGGTGGTGACGCGCAACCGACGCAACGCCATGCTGAGCGTGGACAGCGAGCCGCACGTGGAGGGCGAGAGCCCGCGCGGCACCGACGGCCTCAACCTGGACACGCACCTGTTCATCGGCGGCGTCCCGCACGAAATGAAGGCGGAGTAAGAGACTTTTCTAATGATGGGGGTTTTGCTTGTTTTCTTTCCTAAGTGTGATGGTTTCACACCTGTTGTTTTTTTTCTCCTCTCCTCCCGCCTCCAGCGTGAAGGAGAGGACCTCGGTGGCCGCCGGCCTGGTGGGCTGCATCCGCATGCTGGACGTCAACAACCGCGTGCTCAACCTGCAGGAGAACGGCGGCGACAGCCTGTACGGCAGCGGCGTGGGCGAGTGCGGAAACAACCCGTGTCAGCCCAACCCCTGCAAGAACGGCGCCGCCTGCCAGGTCAAGGAGGCCGAGATGTTCCACTGCAAGTGCACCAAAGGCTTCTGGGGTGAGACTAACTCATGGGATCCTTTCATTTTATTTATTTTTTTTTTTGTAGGATGGCTGATCACGAATACTTGAGCAGATTTATTTTAATGGCGAGTGGAGAGAAACGAGTTGACGGCTTGCTTTTTGAAACCCGCCTGTGAAATTTTCCCAGACTTTTCTTTCAACAACTTGTTAAAAATGATGTTTCTATCTGGAGGTTTATTTATTTTTATTACTTTCAAAATTCCTATTCTGGGATTCACTGTGGCGGCGACTTAGCTGTCCAAAATGCTAAGCAGGCTTGACAGCCTAATTTGACGGCGCGGCCAGCGGGAGCTGCGAGTCGTTTTGTAAACATGCTGCGCGGTCAAATGTGTGTGTGTGTGCGTGTGTGCGTGCGTGCGTGTGTGCGTGCATTCGTTCTGACGCGAGAAACGAGAGATTAAATGCGGACGCCGCTGCTGTGCAGCGCAGGAAGCATTTAAGAGAAATAAAAAAAAAAGGAAAAAGCTCCGTCTGAGCGAGCGGCCTTTGGCCTCTCTCCTGCTCCACATCCGCTCCGCCTCTTTCTCTCTCTCCTCCCTCCAGCTGATGCCGGCTAACAAGCAACTCAGAGAGAGTGCGGCGGGGGCCACGGAGGCCCGGCCAAGCGTGGCCCCATCTGCAGCTCGCTGCTGAAAAACTTTCACAAGCAGAACCAAATTAAGTGTCAGAGTGAACTTTTTTTTTTTTTTAAGCTCAAATTTAAAGGATGTGTGGAGCTCGCGTGAGGAAGTGGGGGGGATTTACTTTGACTGCCAGGCTTTTTTAACTGTGGATTCCGTTCAGCTCCTCCCACTTTCCAGGCCACTGATTAGCCACTGCTTAGTGTTTTTTTTCTCGGATTTGAAAAGCGGGTCGACGGAGCATCCTGTTCCTTTATGACGAGCAGCTTACAGGAGACTCGATTCTTTTTACCGTCTCGGGTCAACAGGACTCAAACCACCGTATAGAATCGTGTTTTTTGAGTCGTTTGAGTCACCGAGTCGGAATCCA
The DNA here is from genome assembly GCA_009823395.1 of Thamnaconus septentrionalis. NCBI lineage: Eukaryota > Metazoa > Chordata > Actinopteri > Tetraodontiformes > Monacanthidae > Thamnaconus > Thamnaconus septentrionalis. The sequence continues at coordinate 9,388,794 of CM020512.1, forward strand.
AGAGCTCCACCTGCCAGCAGAGTGACTGTTTGATTCGTTTCTGCGAGCGCTGCTCAGTTGTCATTCACAGTTCATTCACAGCTCTGAGAAACTGGAGCTGTTGCTCCTCCCACGGGACTAATACAGCGATCAATACAGGAAGAATAGCAGCCGCAGCATTGTGACACAACGTCCTTGCAATTAGCAAGCTAGCCGTAGCAGGTTGGAGTCAGCGATCTGGATTAGAGAGAAGAAGAGGAGTCGCGAAGCACAAGCTGGTAAAATGACTCAGGAACTTCAGAAGAGGCCTTGCGAGGAGGAACTGGGAAGGCAGCTGCTGTTGATCCGTGAAGGAAGGTCACACCACAGAATGAACGGATGAAAATAGTTGGAACGGCCCGATGAACCAGGGAGACGGCGGCATCATAGTTTAAAAAGAAGAAGAAGGAGAAGGGAGAGGCTGATCCAGAGGCGGCTGCGGCGGGTGGGGGGACGAAGCCCGAGCGGAGGATTAAAGTCTGCCTCCGAAGGAAGAGGAGGAGAAAAAAACTGGGAAAAAAGAAGAGCGAGACGGGAGGAACACGGCTCGGCTCTGCGGGGACGGCGCTCATTAAAGCGCTCGGCTCACCACAGGCCCCGGCCGGCCGAGTAATGACGGGCAAATTCAGATTGGCTGTGGCAGAGGGCAGAACCGCCATCATCATCCTCCAGCAGGCAGGCAAGCACGCAGGCAGGGTAGCGGGGTAGGGTTGGCCGGGAACCACGGCCTTGTGCGGCGGGAGGAGTTCCTCCTCCGTCGTTTAATCTGGACGTGTAATATTTCTAAATCCTATTAGAAAATGACCTCCGTCACAGAGGAAATCCTCCCAGTTCCCTCCCCGCCAGTCCAGGAGGAGGAAAAAATGAAAGAAAACATCACTGGGTTTCTCCTCACTCTGGATGTGTGTGTGTGTGTGTGTGTGTGTGTGTGTGGTGTGTGTGTGTGTGTGTGTGTGTGTGTGTGTGTGTGTGTGTGTGTGTGCGTGCGCCTCCAGGTGCCACTTGCGCTGACGTGCATGATCCATGCGAGCCCAATAGGTGCCACCCGTCCTCGCAGTGCCAGCCGCAGCCTGAGGGGGGCTACAAATGCGAGTGCCCCATGGGACGCGAGGGAAGACACTGCGAGAAAGGTAATGTGATTAAACGCCCCACGGTTCTTCTCCCTTCCCTCACTCCTTCCTTCCTTCTTCTGCTGCCGCGCTCGTCAAGGAATTTTTTTTTTCCTTGCCCTTGTTTTGCCCTCTTTTCCTGGCTCTCTTTCTCGCTCTCGCTCACTCGTCTTCTTCTCAATCTTCTCTCCGCGGTGGCTGTCACACTTTCATCCCGAATGTAAAAAAAAAAAAAAGAAAAAGAGGTGGGAGATGAAACGGTAGAAAGGAAGAAGTGGGAGGGAGGGAGGGAGGGAGGAAGGGCAGGCGGGAGCCTTCGGGGTTGGAGGGGGTAGGCGGGTGGGGGCGGAGGGGGAGGAGGGTTATGGGGTTGGTTGGGTTTTGCAGAACCGAGGTGAGATGATTGGCCCCGTCGGGTCCGTTCGCCGCCGCTTCGACTCGGCTGCTCGCGTTTCTGCTTGTTAGCGGCAAAACATCAGGCCGAGCCTCACGCTACCACACCCCCCCACCTCCTTCCTGCCTGTCTGCCCACAGGTGTTGTGTTCAAACACTGATGTTGCCACGCGGGCTCCGCGGGGCCCAGGACACTGCTGCGGGAAGACCCGAACGCGACTCTTCCCGCTTTTTGAAGTTCATCATTTGTTACTTTGGGCGACGCGGCGCTCAGATGTCTGCCAGCAGCTTCCGGCAGCTTCCGCCGCTCTTTGAGGAAGTTCAGCAGCGATTGTTGCGGCGAGTCAGCTCCTCCCGCTCTGCTCCGCGCTGCTGCGCTGCTCTGCGCCCTGACGACTGTTGCTAACAATTAATAAACCTTGCAGCCCCTCTTTACCCTGATTCTTAAGAAGACTTTCCTGGTCATAGTTTGGAGAGAATTCATAGATGGAGACGGTTTAATCCGCTGTAGCTCGGTAGACATTCGCAAGTTAGCCCGTATCAAACGTCGGCTAGGCTAGCATGCTAAAGCCAGGACGCCACTCCAGTTTTCTCCCACGGTCCACATCAGGTGAACAGGTGGCTCTAAATTTGTCCAGGGGTGTAGCCCCGCCCACACCCAAAGTAGCTGGCTAATGGCCGTTAATGGCAGTAAAGCTCCTGATTTGACTTCTGAACTTGAACACAAATTATAATTTCAGTGTCTGCTCAAGACTTTCCTGGTGTACCTCTCAGAACACACACACACACACAGAAAGGCCCTCTTCTTCCTCCTTCTCCTCCTCCTCTGGGAACCCAACCTCAGAACCTTCTCGCAACGCTAAGACGGCGCCTTGACTTGGCCGCTTATCGAGGGGCGAGTGGCAGCGGGGGAAAACAGATGCGGTGTCCACCGCTCTCCTCAAGCCCACAGTCACAGTTAGCAGCCGATTAAAACAAATTGAGGTGAACCAAAATCAATGCCGCGTGAACGCCATTGTCTCCCAGTCTGAAACACCTTTTATTGTAGGATAAGAAAAGAAAGAGTTGTTTTTTTTTCCCCGCTACTCCTCTTAATTTTTTTTTTCACCGCGGGGAATCAATGAGATGACTAATCGCATCAGTCCTCCCTGCCCGCACTGATTTATGGGACAGTCAGTCAGCCGGAGTGTCAGCTTCCCCCATCTCCCCCCAACCACTCCCACCCTCCTCACCCCAGACAGGAGCTCCCCGATAAGGAGGCAGCCAGTCAGGCGGACGGGCTCTCCGAGGCTCTTTGGCGCTGAGAGCAGTTAAGACAGGGACAGGTGGTCGGGGGCTCCTCCCACTCCTCCCTGTGTGTGAGACCCCCACCGCGTGGACCGTCGCCCGGTTTCCATCGCAGTTCTGCCAGGGTCGGACGGACGGCATTGCTGTACTCGACCCATCCTGATATCCGTCATTGAGAGGCAATTTTTTTTTCCCTCGAGGGTGGTCGCATCGAATGGCCTGGTTTTCCTGCCACTCGCCCTGTGATAGTGTAAATCAGTTCCATTTAGCGATGAAAGGGGGATCGCTGGGACTCAGACAGTCCTTGAGAAGCTGGGCGGGTGTGTGTGTGTGTGTGTGTGTGTGTGTGTGTGTGTGTGTGTGTGTGTGTGTGTGTGTGTGTGTGTGTGTGTGTGTGTGTAGGGGGGTTTGACAGTGTTTTACATGCAGGAGCTTATCCACTTAAAACCAGAATGTGCGTGCGTGTGTGGGTAATTTTTCTGGAAGAGCAGATTGATCGGGGGCGGGACCAGGGGGCTTTTGTAACTACTTTGCTTTGTGCGTGTGTGTGTGTGGGAGAGGCATTTTGTGTTTGTTTTTTTCTTTAAACCACTTTGTTTTTGCCAAACTGTGACTTTATAATGTTTTGACAGGTCTTTTGCTAAAAGTGTTAATTAGCCAGCGCGCGGCGGAAAAAAAATCTAGACAGAGTGACTATAGAGGGTTGTTTTGCCTGCTTGAAATGTTGCTGCCGAGGATCTTTTTATTTATTTATTTATTTTTTTGTCTTCTTGCTGTTTTTAAGGACGTCGGTGAAAGGGTTTCTCATTCAAGCCCTGAATCCACCGGTCGCCTTCTTGTGACTTATTGATTTTCCTGCTTTTATTTTTGAACAGAAGAACGGAGAAAAAAAAAAAAAAAAAAGCCACCCTTCCTCTCAGGAGCGTCATCGCCTTCTGCTTTCGCTAATAAAGCCGGGGGTTTTTGTGCACATATCTTCCGACTATCCCCCTCCGTGGCGGCGCGCGCCACCACCGCCGTCATTAGCAGTCCTCTCTCACAATGGCTAATTAGCTTCCGCGTCTCAGTCTGCCTTCGCCATCCTGACTGGGCTCAGCTGAGCCTAACCAATTAGGCACAAAAGCCGTCTTGCTGGCGACGTGGCTATGCGCATTTGTTTGTTTGGTGCGTGTGCGCGTCTTCGTGTGTGTGTGTGTGTGTGTGTGTGTGTGTGTGTGTGCGAACGCCATGCTATCTATTGCATAACCCCATGAAAAGCAGCAGGGGTTTGTTTTTTTGTTTTGTTTTGTTTTTTTTCAAACAATGCCATAAACACATGGCCTCGGGGTGACGGCGGAATGCTTTTTTTTTTTTTAACGTCGAGCCACTTGTTGGCGGGATGGCACGCCGCCTTGTCCCGATCCCAGCCAGCCAGGAAGTGGATCGCCAGGCTTAGACCCGCCGCACTCAGATGAATTTGTTGGAGAAAAGGCCTGCCAACGTTTACAATGCACTGCATTATTTCCTGGGTCCCGGCTCGCGGTGTTAAACTCCACATGTCTCCAGAGGTTCTTTGTGGCGCGGTGGCAGCCTGCGTAATCAGTTTGACGGGGGGGTTTTCTTTCTTTTTCTCTGCCGTGTGAAAGCGGGAAGGTGTTTTGTTTGAATTCTTGCGGAGAAAAAGTCTTAATCCCCCCTAGGCTTTTTTTTTTTTTTTTTCCCCTCCCCGTAACGCTGACAGTTCCTTTTAAAGGTACACCGTGAGTATCCTGGATTTCTATGCGGTGACGGTGAAGCACCTGAGGATGAACCTGGTGTCTTCCTTCCTTCCTCCCTTGCAGTGGTTGAGAGGGGAGGAGCTTACATGCCGCTCTTCAACGGCGACTCCTACGTGGAGCTGAAGGGGCTGCACCTCTACGGCCACGACCTCAGGTAAGGTCCCGCCCTCCCGCCCCGCGGATTGGCTCAGCCCCTTTGTCCCGCCTTGAAACAGAATCATCCTCTCGATCTGAAGGCAAAAGGTCAGCGTGACCGTCACCCTCATGGCCAACGACTCCAACGGGATGATCTTCTACAACGGCCAGAAGTCCGACGGCAGGGGCGACTTCATCTCTCTGTCCCTCAACGAGGGGATCCTGGAGTTCCGCTACGACCTGGGCAAAGGCCCCGCCACCATCAGGTGAGCTCGGAAACACATCGCAGCCTGTCGTTGGAGCTCCTGTACGCCCAGAATCCTCGTCTTCTAACAGTAACACCTTTTCCAGCCTTTAATTCGAATCTGCAGAATTTTTTGGGGGGGCAGTTCAACTAAAATCCGGGCTGGAAAAACAAATATCAGAAAATGGCCTTCAAAACAGAACTAGACAACATGAGACTGACTGCACTGCTGCTGCGACTCAACTTTTCCTTTCCCCGCCATGCAGGAGCAAGGAGCCCATTCAGCTGAACGTGTGGAACACCATCAACCTGGAGCGCTCCAACCGCAAAGGCGAGATCATGGTGAACAAGAAGGACCCGGTTCGAGGGGAGGCGCCGGTGAGTCGCCGAGCTGCCGCTGCCGCCGTGCAGCCGCTGGATTGGACGTGGGAAGGGGAGGAGGAGGGGCTTTTCAGCATGCGGCGCTGGGGCTGAACCCCAACTGTGCTTAGCCTCGCTCGCTCGCTCCGTGCCGTGGTGACTGTCTCTCCCGGTGCGCTCCAGTCTGGGCTCGGAAGTCGGAAGTCGGAATCCAGGGCGTCCAGGGCGTCCGGGGCGGGGCTCCACATTCCTGCATGAAAGTGAGAGCAACACGGACCAGATACCCTTTGATACCGGATGGTACCGGCTGACAACAGCCGATATCATTCAGTACAGGCTGGTACCGCACAGTATCGGCTGATAACCGCTGATACCTTCTGATACCAGTTGATATCCTCTGATGACTGATACCAGATGATAGCAGCTTGTGAGGGGAGATTTTGGAAACAGTTGTATTAGTTTTACAATTTTTTTGACTGAAAAAAACAGAGCAAGTGGCCATGAAAGGGCCAAATCTGCACCACAATTTCACTTAAATCTTAATAACTGGATCAGTAAGTAATCATCTGGACATCAGGAGGGCGGGTGGGGGTCCCTGATGATTCAGCCAGCTGTGATTTCCGACAAAAAGTCCGACTTCCGAGCCGCAACAAAGCGCAACCGTGTGTTCATGCTCTCATCAATTCATCCCCAACAAACTGGAAGGTTCAACTGGACCTGAATCAGCACTTTCTTTTACGCTAATGTGCTGAGGTTGGTTCTCCGTACGACCTCCCCTCCACAATACAGCTTCTTTTTTTATTCAAACTTAATTTACCTAAGAGGAAAAAGAAGAGAGGAAGAGCTTCCTCCTCTCCCTGCACAGCCCCGGCTGGATGATCTGCAGCTACGTCCTGCATTATTTCTCTTTCAGGACCTGCTTCCTTTGAGGTTGGCTGAGAGAGAGAAAAAGCTCAGTCGAGCATGCGTAGCGGGGAGGTGGGGGGGGGTAAAAAAAATGAATAGTAGCTTTTACTGCCGCTGTAAAGTCAATTTTATAAATTCAGCCTTTGAGGTGGTGTCTGGGGAGGGAGGAGGGGGCAGATAAAGCAGATAGCGGCAGCAGTGGCGGTGGCGGCGGCAGCGAGCAGCGTAATGAAACTCCTCGGCCCCGCGTCAGGACCAATAAAGCAGGTACACGATTCCAAATGAAGGCGATCTAATAGGCTGATAAGCCTGTAAGTCATCCAATTATACTAAACAGAGTAATTCCTGATTATGAACATGCGCTCTGTCAACTCCATCATGCTTAGCCAGGACGTCACGCTCCCCTCGTCCCTCGTCTCTCTCTCACTCCCTCGCCTCCTCCTCCTCCTCCTCCTCCTCCTCCTCCTCCTCCTCCTCCTCCTCCTCAGCCTCAGCCTCATCCTCGTCCTCGTGCCGCTGCTGCCGCTGCTGCTGCTGCCGCCTCCCATCGTCCGCAGAGTAATTGTGTTTTGATCCAGCAACAGAGGCAGAAAATCTTATTAAAAGATGAGAGCAAGAGGAGAGCGGAGATGAGGACGAGGAGGAGGAGGAGGAGGAGGAGGAGGAGGAGAGGGGAGAGAGCGAGCAAGCAGAGACTAGTTACTGAGCTGAGCGCTGCACACACACACACACTCATGCTTAGACACACACTCGGAAAGATAGAGTGAGCCAGAGTCCATCCTGTACGGCTTTGAGCTCCTCCAGCTGCTGGAGGAGACGAGGAGGCTGCAGGGACACTGCTGGCGTCATATCAAAGGTGGGCCGCGTGCACGAGAGTGTGCACGGGGAGCGTGCACGGGGAGCACGACGCCATCGCCGCCGCCGCCGCCGCCGTCCTCTCACATCAAAGACGCCTCGCTGCGGTGATGAATGCGGCGGGCGAGGGAGGCAGGCCCGGCGGGAGCTCGACGCAGGAGCGAAGCCCTCCACCTGCCTTCATGTGCGAGACGGAGCGGCAGCAGTTTGCAAATGGGTTGAGGTGGAGAGACCCCCCCCCCCCCATCCGTCCGCCATCGTCTGGTTGCTGATGCTTTTCATCTCGGACGCAGCGGCTGCTTCTCGCATGCTCTTCTTCCTCTTCTTTCTTTTTTGCATGACCCCCCCCACGCCCCCACTGTGAGTGTGAACACCTGCACGGCTTCATGCACGGGTGTATGAGGGAGTTCGGTTTGAGTGGTGAGGTGCATGTGCAACGGCCGGGCCTTTCAAAAAGGCGGGAAAAAAGGTTCGGGCGTACGGCTGAGCGATATGGCCCGGAAATAAAAAACAAACATTCCTGATTGAGATTGTTCCTTTTTCCCGCTAACGACATCGTACGTTTTGAATTGACCGAGTGAGAAAACATCACCGTGTTAGATTTAGTCGCAAGCCAAATGAATGTCGGCAGCAGCTGCTAACAGGATTAGGCAGTAGCGGAGGACGGCCGCTAGCCTCGGGTGTCGTCGTTAGCCACCTTTATGTAATCTCTTCAGCGAGTGTTTAAATTGATTCCCGCGCCTTAAAGAGTGACTTTCAGTCGGTGTAAAGAAGTCACACGCACGGGCCTGTCAGTCAAAACTTTATTCAGCCGTCAACTGTGAACGGCACCCACACCCTGGCCGGCGCTGAGAAAGTTCCGGTGAGTCGGCCCCGGCGGAAGGGACGTCGATCGTTAGCAGGGGAAGTGTTTTTGGAGACGACGGAGGAGAGGTGGATGCCAAAACGCTCATTTCATGTGCAAACAACAGAATCTGGCGGCGGTTGGCCGATCCTCCGCTCGACCGCGAATCAAAGCGAAACATGAAACGATCGTCGGACGACGTGACGTTCGCGTCGTATCGCCCGGCCTCAGCGCTTCAAAGTTCGCGTGTGCGGCCGCCGCTGTGTTTGTGTGTGTGTGGCGGTTGTGGGACGCGTGCTTTTGCCTGCAGCTCTGCATGCCTCTCTGTGTGCGTACACACACACACATGCGCGCGCGCGCACACACACTGACTCGTCTCCCCACTAATAACCTCTCTTCCTCCCTATTTTTTTGTCCTTTTTCTCTTCTATGATGCGCTGTCTGGAAAATAAGAAATCACGCAAGGTAATGAGACAAGTCCCAGTCACACTTTCTTAGACCCATGTTGCTTTTTTCTTCCTTTAAGCCGTTCACTTCGCCCTCTCACCCCCATCTCTCCATGCGACAACAGCACCGGGAGGCCGAAAAAGTAGTTCTGCAGAGTCGCGGGCGGCTTCAAAAGTCGCCCGTTCTGTAGAGGAGTGGGAAAAAAAGAAAAAGAGAGAATGTCATTTCGTGAGCTCACGCACGCACGCACGCACTCACGCACTCACGCACTCACGCACTCACGCACGCAAAACAGCACCGAAGCGGAGACGCTCTCAAAGAACACGGTTTGGCTTTCACCTCGGTCCATCTGCCGTGGAGGCGGAAGACGGTGGGAAGACGGGAGGGAAAGGGAAAAAAACAGAAGAAGCAGCAGCGACTCGTCTCGGTGATGGCCATTGTTTTTTAGCAACAAAGCCGCGTCTTCATTAGTCGGGGGGGCGTAGGCGTGGATATCACGCCGGCGGCCGGCGGAGCGGCCACGGGCGAAGCGGGAGAGTGACGAGCGGCGGGGTGGTGGGGGTGGAGTGGGATGGGGGGCGGGCGAACAGTGGGAGAGGTGGCGAAGCCGAGTCACGCTGCTCTTTTGTCGCCCGCTCTCACTTATTTTCGGTAAGCGGGGTGGAGAGTTGAAAGGGGGGGCGGGGGGGGACCACAGAATCCTTCCCCGCGATTTACTTTCTACAAGTGTCGCACTCTCACCCACTCACTCCTCGCCCATAACAACGCCACTGACTTAGAAACAAACCAAAGAAAGAAAGAGACTTGTCTAGAGAGTCACACCCATGGAAATATTAGAAGAACTGGATCATACCAAACTGGCAAATTTTTATTTATTTATTTTTTTTTGTTTTTTTGCTTTCAGTGGCCACTCAAGGTACTGCAGCCCAAAAAAAAAAACCCATGGACTCATAGACCGCAATACAAAAAGAAACACCTCTATGATCTTTTAGTCTGTCAAAACAAAATATAAAGGCCAGAAAATCACCAGAAAATCGTTAGCTTTGCGTCATACCTGCTGTCTCTGCTCGTTCTGATTGGCTGTGTCCCTGGGAGTTCCAGCAGCATTGTGTGAAGTGCACATGCTCTGTGCGCCCTCTAGTGCGGAAGTCAAAAACTTCTTTGGCGTATGCGCTGGGTGAATAACTTCATTCAAATGATTTGGCCGCCATATTGGAGTCTGGGGGCCTGCACGGAAGCAGAGGGGAAAGCTCAAGAGGGCGCCCCCTGGCTGCCATTGCCAAAATAAATTCGGAACAGAAGCTGAAAAGCCGAGGGAACGGACGTCTGCACTCACCCGCAGAGTCACGTGAGGAGGAAACGGCTTTTATCCGAGACTTGACGTGGTTACAACGGAACACGAGAAGCAGATTGGATCGAGTCTGTTCATTTGTAACAGGACGGTCGTACTATTTGGTGCCTGTCATGCCAAGTCCAGTCGCAAAAACCAATCTGGGGAAATGTAAAAACTTGGAGCTGTATTTCTCTTGAATGCAAAAAACAGAAACTCAAAACCAGGATAACTTCTCACGTCTTTAGCAGCAGCTCAAGCTAGCAGAGGACCACAGCATTTTCTATGTCTTCTTCTGTGGTCCCTTAGATACAGCTGTCAGCAGTCACTTCCTGGTTTAGCCTTCACCCAAATCTAAGACGACTGCAATAAAGACGGACTACAAAAAGCTTCAGAATGCATTTTTGCTAGCTAGTTGCACTGGAGTTTAGCACTGAGAAGTTTGGCCGCAGCCTCGTGGTCTCGGCTCGGCCCCCAGACTTCCAGCCGGGGGCCCCACTCACCTGCAGCGAGCCTTTTGTTTGAAGCCTTCCATCATTTTTCCAGCAATTAACTCCACTTCACCCCCTCCGGCGATCGCTGCTCTACATAAAGTAAAGATCATTAATTCCTTCCTTCTGATGTGCTTCAGGCAACTTGGCGACACACACACACACACACACACACACACATTCATGCACACACACTGAAGGAAATAAAGCGGCACCTTGCTAATGCACTAAAAATAAAAAATTTAAAAAAAAGCAGTCGTCCCAAAGGTTTGGTGGAGGGAATCGGATTTCACAGCCGTCTGCCACGCAATTAATCCACACTGAGAGAACTTGTGATCAGCCGCTCATTGGCGCCGCTGAAACACGCGTCCCTATCTGAGAACCGCCAGCTTTTCTCTTTTCTCTTTTATGTGGGCCCCGATAGATGGAGAGTAATTGCCCTCTCCCTCCCTCCATCCCTCTCTCCCCCTGGCAGCAGATATCAATTATGTTGTAATGTTTCAAGAGTATTGACGAGGCAAGATGGACCGCTGCCCATCTGCCGCCTGCAATATGGATTAACCGCCTTTTGGGTTGTTTTTTTTGTTTGTTTCTTTTTAATGGCCCAGCCAGTGAGAATGTGACATGTCTGCAAACACGGCGTATTCATCTCACTCACGACATCCCAACCAAGCGGCGGATTCAAATTATTTCCCGCTCCCCCGAATACAAACGACTCAAGCGACTTGAAGTGTATCGTCCTGAACCTGATTCGCAGATGCAGCCCCGGCCCGTTGTGACCTCCGTGTGTGTGTGTGTGTGTGTGTCCTGTCCGTCTGTCTGTCCGTCAGAACCTGCACGTAGATCTCAACCTGAAGGAGTCTCTGCTGGTGGGCGGAGCTCCCGACTACAGCCGACTGGCGAGAGCCGCCGCCCTGGTGGAGGGCTTCAAGGGAACCATCCAGAAGGTGAGTGCGTGTGTGTGTGTGTGTGTGTGTGTGTGTGTGTGTGTGTGTGTGTGTGTGTGTGTGTGTGTGTGTGTGTGTGTGTGTGTGTGTGTGTGTGTGTGTGTGTGTGTGTGTGTGTGTGTGTGTGTGTGTGTGTCTGTGTCTGGACGTGGTGGTCGGTGATGTTTCTTGACGAGCTGCCACTGTGACGGGCAGCGACTCTGCTGCTTTTGGATTAGTTTGCACTAATAATAGACGGCGCTTTTTACTTCTTTTTTTTTTTTAAGTCCCTCCTTCCCACTCCTCTCTGATCCCTCCTCTCCCTCTCTCCCTCTCTCTCTCTCCCTCTCCCTCCTTCTCTCTCTCTCTCACTGACAGCCTTCCAGCTTTTTTTTTGTACTTTTTTTCTCTCCCCTTCCCCTCCCTCTCATCCACTTTCTAGCAAAATAAATAAATAATGCTAATAAAAAAAAAAAGCTCATCTCTGCGCGCCAAAAATACTCTGCTGGAACAAAGGAAGGATGTTACTGTTTGTGCAAACTTGTCATTAGTTCTCTTCGGCAAACTTTTCCCTTGACGGGAATCATCTCTCTCTCTCTCTCTCTCTCTCTCTCTCTCTCTCTCTCTCTCTCTCTCTCTCCCCTTCCCTCTCTTTCCTCGAGCAAATCAAAAAGCTAAATGTGGCGTTTGTTTCGCTCGGCCAACAGGGAATAGCTAATTATGAGGCAACGCGGGAGGACGTGCGCTCTGTCTTTCTGATGATGCTTCTCGTTTATTTAACACACGCGCGCCTCGTATCCACGTGTCATCTTCCGCGACGTCTCTCCCTCCCTCCCCATATCCCCCGGCACGGGGGGGACACGTGCCCGGCGGAAGGAGGACGTTAAAAAGCGTCAGCAGGACCGAGTGGAGCGCTCTCAAGGCGTGTAATAGTAATTAGGTCTAATGATCATCCAGCATTAACTCCAACAAAGCGGCTGCTGCTCAGACTCTGGACCCTGAGTGGCAGCCGCTGATTGGCTTCAAGTGTTTGTTTTTTTTTGGTGTTTTTTTCTTGCTAGAGGGAGGTAGAATAAAATCAGATAAATGCGATGGAAAACACGGGGAGGAGGTCTGGGGATTTAAAAACAAGATAATTATCACAAAGGTAACGCTCCCAGTTGAGGTCATGGAACAATTCATCTCAATAGTTCAATCCAAACACAAGGCGGCGGAAAATAGCAGATTATAAATGGACTTGCAAATAGAGAGAGGAAGGGGAATAACGGGCCTGCATTTTGAAAACATAATGGATTTTTACTCTGCTTAATAGTGCGACTGCAGCCTTGCACTGTTTTGTTCTTTTTTTTTTTCCCCTACGGGGTGAAACAGTCATTTAAGACGATTTCTGCTCTTCTGTTTCTGCTTTTCCCCGGGCAGGGGGGAGAAAAAGCAGCCGAGGCGACGTCACAGTTTTTGCCGCCAGGAATGAAATTAAAACCAAACCAAACAAAAACAGGCTTCTTTTTAAACTGCAGTGCGCATTCGTTAGTCAGGTTTTTTTTTTTTTTTTTGCATTTCACAAATGTTGCCAGTTTTTGCCTTTCACTGTAACAAAGTTGTTGCCCAGACACTCCAGCTTGTAGTGCCTTTTATCGCTCTGAGAGTTTTCCAGCGCATCCAGGTGCAGTTTTGTTTTGTTTTGTTTTTTTGTTTTTATTTTAAAGGTCTCATATGCTGCAAAAGGTTCACTTCACCAGTGTTTCTAACAATATCTGTCTGTGAACCTCCCTGGTTGGAGGAAAAATCCAAAAAGTGTTAACGTGTGTGGCCAAAAAACACAGTTGACCCTTTGTGACATCACAAAGGGCCGCATTGACCACCAAACGTGAAAGCATCAGGCTAGGGTAGGTTAAAAAAACAAATTTTTTTAAAATAGCAGTTTCATCAGAAAGCTGAAAGTGGGCAGCAGAGCAGCTTTCTGGACTTCTTCTCCTCATGTTGAATGTACCTCCTCACCGTTCTCCCCCTCTGCTCTGCCCCAGATCATCCTGATGGGAACGCCCATCCTCAGAGAGGAGAACGTCCTGCGCTCCAGCAACGTGGCCACGTTCCAGGGCCACCCCTGCGCCCAGGAACCGTGCCACAACGGAGGCCGCTGCAACCCGCAGCTTGACATGTACGAGTGCGTCTGCCTCAGCGGCTTCTCGGGCGGCCACTGCCAGAACAGTGAGTATCAAAAAAAAAACAAGTTGTTCAGTTTGGACTCTGTGAGTGAAGGCAGAGGCATGATTTTTGGCATCCAGTAAAGTGCAGCATGAGTGGGCTGAATGAAGCATCGCTGCATGTTCTCCGATGATTAACTACTACTGTTAATACAGATACTATTGATGCTACTGCTATTACTACTTATAGTACTGCTGCTAACTGCTACTGCTAATATTACTCATGCTACTGCTTTTACTACTGATATGACTGCTGCTAACTGCTACTGCTAATATTACTGATGCTACTGCTATTACTACTGATACTACTGCTGCTACTGCAATTACTACTGATACTACTGCTGCTGCTACTACTGCTGATACCACCACTGCTATGGCTAATACTAATGCAGCTACTGCTAACACTACTGATACTACTGCTGCTACTGCTGATACCACCACTGCTATGGCTAATACTAATGCAGCTACTGCTAACACTACTGATACTACAGCTGCTACTGCTGCTATTGCTACTGCTACTGATACTACTACAGTTACTTCTACTGCTCATCCTCCCGCTGCTAGATGCTAATACTGCTGAAACTTCTACAGCTAACTGCTGCTGCTGCTGCTACTGCTGCTGCTACTACTGCAGCTACTTCTACCGTCCCTCCTCCTGATGCCACTGCTAATACTACTGCTAATACAACTACTGATCCAACTACTGATCCAACTCCTGCTCCTGCTACTTGCAGTGCAGTGCAGTGCAGCGCAGCGTCTGCCCTCTCTGTCCGCCGCGTGCCGTTTCCCGGACGGAGGCGAGCCCAGAGTCGGGAAACTGGTTCTGCTGAATTTTCATGCGCCGCCGCTCCTTTCAAGAGTTGCACGTCCCTTTCGTCATCCCGCCGCCGCTGTTCCGGCGCAGATCTGCCTGCGCTCGCTCCCTCGCCATTAACCTTGCATGTCCCACCCCGCCGTCCCTTTCACGTTAATTAAATAGGAAAAGAAAAAGAAAAAAACTACAACGCACCCTCCCATGCCCCTGCTCCATCCGCCCGCAGCTCCTATCACCGAAATACCCCTCCGTCTGATTGGTCGCTGTAATGACATCCTCTGAATCACCCCCACCTCTCTCTCTTCTCCCCCCACAGCCATTTACGAGAAGTCTGCCGGAGAGACCGAGGCCATCGCCTTTGACGGGCGGACGTTCATCGAGTACCACAACGCCGTCACAAAGAGGTAAGGGAGAGGACAAGGATAACGTCCTCGTCGTTAAGCCCCACCCACCCACCCACCACACCACCACACCACCACCACCACCTCCTCCTCCTCCACTATAGCGGCTATTAGCCTAATAGCCCTCCTTGGCCCGCCCTCCGCCTCCTCCTCGGCGGGGCGGGATGACACTGCAGATAAGATGATATCGGCGGCGGGAGCCCCAAGGTCCGGACTCATCGTGCCACGTGCACGGCTCATTGTCCCGCCCGCCTCCCTCCCATTTGACGTGATTTCTCTAATTAGCGGCTAACGACCACAGCGCCGCCCCGAAGGGTGCCGCTCAGCCCGGCCACGACGCTCAGCGGCTCAGCCGTTGAAACTTTTTTAATCCTCTCTCTTTTTTTCCCCCTTCTTCTTCTGTTTTTTTTTTTTTCACTTTTTTGTGACACCTCTCCAAGCAAAAAAGGGATAAAAAAACCAAAAAACTGGCATCCGAAGACAAGTAGTCATTCCAGCCTTTGAAAAGGAGAAGCGCTGATGAAAGCGTGAGGCGTTTCATGTTGCGGGCGCTTTTTCAAAAAGAAGGAGAAGGAGAAGAATGAGAGGAATCTCTTCCCTTTAGGCAGACGATCTGACGTCTCAGTCTTTTTTTTTTTTATTTCCTTCCATCTATGAGGCTGCCGAGAGCCCTTCTGCAGGTTGGCACGCGCAAAAAAAAAAATAAAAGGAAAATGTTTACGTGGCGAACCTGAAAAGACTTCCAAGTGCACGTCGGCGTATCGGCGTCTCGCAGCTCCTCACGTAAAAACACTTTGACGTGTGAAAAGCGGTGCCACTCTGCTGCAGCTGGCTGCAGGACTCTGATCTTTGTGTACATACGTGAGCTTTTGTGTGTGTGTCTCTGTTTCTGTGTGTCTGTGTGTGTGTGTGTGCGTCCCTCAGGTCTGAAGTGTTGTTCTTGTGTGACGTTTGTCCTTCAGTCGTTGTCCACCCGTGTCTTGTCTCACGCCTTCTGTCTCTTCACTGTCTTTCCCTTCTCCCGCTCAAGCCAACTGACCAATGAGATCCCAGAGTAAGTAGTCGCTGCGACGCCCCAAGAACTAACAACAAATCCACCAATCCCCACTCTCGAGAAAGAGAACTTTTATTTGGTAGCTAACCTCAAAGAAGATTTTTTTTTTTTTTTCCTGTCACCAGTCCCACTCAGGAGAATCATCCCGGGGCCTCGCTTTACGTTCAGGTTTCATCGTTATGATTTAATTTTAATGTTTAATGTTTTAATGTTAAAGTTCATTTTTTTATGAGCATTTTTAAAATAAATCCCATAAGATCATTTCCTTTTTTTTACCTTCAGCACAAAGGGGAGCATGAATATGTGCATGGAAAGCAGAAAATTAATTCCAGTGCCAAGATTGTTTCGAAAAATTAAAGGTCCAATATTATGCAAAATTCACTTTAGCAAAGTTGAGCAGCATCCTAATCAAGTCACTGAGTTCTCCTAAGAAAAAGGGGAAAGTTTGACTGGCAGCGCTTCTCAGGATGTGTCTGCAGCTCTGGAAATGACCTCTTTGTGATGTCACAAAGGGCACTGACCACCTTCCCCGGCTTAAGGACCACACCCACGAGCCAGGTGTTGGCTCTGCCCACTGAATCCATCTTGATTTTGTCCCAAAGACAAAGCAAACGTTTGTTTAGCAGCAAGCCAAAACCCTGGGAGGCTGCAAACAGAGGGCTCAATATTAATGTGGTTTCTCTATTGTTAATTGGATGAAAACAATTGAGTGTAATATTGGACCTTTAATGCATGGAACTAACTTGTTCGTTAACCAGATGACCTGCTTTAGGACTCGCTGACTCGTTCGTTAACCAGACGACTTGCCGTATGATTCGCTGACTCGTTCGTTAACCAAACGACCTGCCGTATGATTCGCTGACTCGTTCGTTAACCAGACGACCTGCCGTAGGATTCGCTGATCCGTTCGTTCACCAGACTACCTGCCGTAGGATTCGCTGATCCGTTCGTTCACCAGACGACCTGCCGTAGGATTCGCTCGCTCGTTTGTCAACCAAGTGAATCCTGCCGTAGGATCCGCTGACTCGTCCGTTAACCAGACGACCTGCCGTATGATTCACTGGCTCTTTCGTTCACCAGACGACCTGCTGTATGATTCACTGATTCGTTCGTTCACCAGACGGCCAGCCGTAGGATTCGCTGACTCGTTCGCCAAGCAGACGACCGTCCATGTGGTGTGATTCACGCTGTGTGCCGCTAGAAGTGAATGAGAAGTGCGGGGAGTCGGTTTCTGCAGAGACCCGTTAACCCAGTTTCCAGTTGAGCTCCTGCCTGGGAAAAGCCCTGGTCATGGCTTCAGTTATTAGGGTTCCTTCTTTTCCTTTTTTTTTTCTTCCCCTCTTGCTCATTAGCTCAGTAAGTAACCTCTTTAAAAACATAGAAAGAGAAATCCCACAAAGCGGCGAGGCGGAATTTCAGCTCAAATTAAATCCGAATGGATTCAGCCGAGAGTTTCAATCCATCCGCGCCGCCGCTCCTGTCACACACACACACACACACACACACACACACACACACACACACACACCCCGCCAGAAATATCCAGCCGTAATTGTGAATAATTGCGGAGTCGGCCGCGCCGAGGAGGCGGTGACATGTTAATCACTGATTTGTCTCCCTTTTGTGGATCAGTCAGCCCCACCGAGGCCTCTGGGCCGAGCGCCGCCGCCGCCGCCGGCATCAATCTCACTTAGCTGGAGAGGACAGTGGCCCCTCAGAGCCTCGCCGAGCTCCCGACCATTCAAAAAAATAATAATATTAATAATACTTACTTTTCCTGAGAGGCCGTTGAGAGGCAGGTGTGGCTACAGTCTCACCTTGGGGTGAGTGTGTGAGTCACGCTCGGCCGCTGCCCTCCTCTCTCGCCCCCACCCCCCGCCGGTCGATCGGCCCGAGCGCCGCTATTTCAGCCGCGCATCATATCAGGCCGACGCTTCCCGACTCTCCGCCTGCAGCTTGACCCCCTTTTTTTGACGATTGCCCAATTTTTCTCACTCACTGCCTCCAGCTCGAGACGGAAGATAATTGCCTCGGCGCCGCGGCGCCCAGGACGCCATCAATATAAAAGGAGCCGCTCGATAATTGGACGCTGACTTAAAGTGTGTGTGTGTGTTGTGTGTGTGTGTGTGTGTGTGTGAGTGAGTGCGTTGATTGCCGCGTGGACTGTGAGCACGAGCAGCCGTAAAGCTCGCGTTAAAAGGATCGTTCACCAAAAACTGGGGCTCCACCCATGTTTTAGTCTAATGGATGTCGGTGAGGGAGGCACAGAGGCATTTGCCAATACAGTTGATGGCCATTATTTAAACTGGGAAAGAGGTGACCCACGGTAATTGCTAATGCTAAAACTGTTTAAGTGGTTTAGTTTTCAGTAATAGATAAACAGGAAGAGGGGAAACAACAATTTAAAAAAAAATAAATTTAAAAAAGTTTGAGATTTAGAACAAGCCAGTTGCATTCAGGGTCAAACAGGAAAAATGTGAAAAATAAGTGCATTTTTATTTTGAAAGATGCTTTTAAAAGAACAGAACATGGAATCTTTTCAAAAGGTGATTTGGTGCCAGTAAACAAGGTTATGTAAGGCGCAGTCAGGTCACAGGACGGCGTCAAGTGGTTACAGGAGGAAACAGCGGTGATGTTGAAGGCGATGGGTGACAGCATCTCAAGGATGACCATCGTTCAAAGCTCAAAGTTTATTCCGCAAAAACAGTTTTATTAGCTCTGAATTTGGGGGAGTTTCCAATAAAAGTTTGTGAATTATTCCTTTAAAGAATCTTCTCGCGTCGTTTTTTGCTGTTTTTTTTTGCTTCGTAAGCCTTTCGGACTCGGATCCCAGGAGGCGATCTTGTCGGTCGGCTGTGATCACAGCTGAGCCTCCCCTGCTCCTCCCCTCCCCAGCGTGATCACACAACAAGCCTCGTCATCGACCGCCCGCCCGGTCGATACTTGTAACTTTGTGCTTTCGGGAGGCCGCGCCTCCTCCGCGAGACGTCGACTTCCTGTCTGTCCTTCTTCCCTCCTGGCCTGTTGCGCTCACACTGCATGCCTTCCTCCCCCTCCTCCTCCCCCTCCTCCCCCCTTGCTCTCTTAAGTCCCGAGTCTCTGGAGAACCCGTCCGACCAGAGGTGAGTCAAAGCTTCCAGACTCCTCCTCATCCTCTCTCCACACAGGCCCCTCCCCCACTAACCCATCGTCACCCTAAACCCCCAACCCCCCACCCCCCACCCCACCCCCGGCGGCACCGAGCGTGAATCTCAAAGAGCCTTTTTGCCGACGCAGCAATTAATCCCGGCAGGAAGGAGCCGGCGGCCTCCCGCCTTGCTCGGCTCTCGATTAATCTGACCGCTACTGCCACCTGGAGACGAAGCTGAGGACGGCACACCCCCTCCCCCCATCTCCCCACCTCTGGAGGGATTTGAATACATATATGACGGGGAGATAGAAATCTTTCCATTTACAAAAGAGGAAAGAAAAAAAGCTCCAGTGACACTCCAGAAATCTACAACGTCAGGGGTGTATGTGAGATTTTGAACGTCGGCGCCCGCCGTTGTTTTATTCATGATATGTTGGGCTCTTTTAATAACCTTGACCTTATCGCTGACAAGCCGCCCCACAGGAGATTTATTGGGGCCTGTAAGCTCTTTGAGGGTTTGCCAGGAGAGGGCTCACTGAGCTGTGTTTGTGTTGGTTGTTGGGTTTTTTTTCCCCACTCTGATAGCGATGCCACTAAATCATAACAATTTTTTTATTTATTTTTTTTAAAACTGTTTACCTCAGCGGGTTGAGTTCATCAGGAGTGTGGAGGTCAGAAAAAATCCAGCCAAGGCATTTCTTTTTTTTAATAGGAAGGTGGCCAAAAATAAAATAAATAAAAATCAGGGGAATTTTTTCTGTCTGCTGACTGAAACGAACGTCATCTCGGCAGCTCAGGATACCAGTGATGGTCAGATTTAAAGGTCCCCTATTCTATTAAGATTCACATTCTGAAGTGAGCTGCCGCCAGAGTTGAGAGCTGTCTGCCCTTTACTTCTCTACTAACATGGTTTTCTTGATTGATCGATATCTTTATTTCAATCATGTAAATAATAACTTAAAAAACAGATAAAAAATAAATTAAAAAGTTAACATCAAGAAATCAAAACAAACAAAATAGTAACTGCACCTGCAAATTCATTGGTAATTTTAATACATTAATATATATATATATTTATTTATATATATACAGTATACTAATATACATACTTATATATATGGTGAAAACCAACCCTTTGTGATGCCATGCGATTCCCACAGCCTTGCTTTTTTTCCCTCCTTCCGAACAAATGGAGCGTCCAACAAAGCCTCAGCTTCAGTGTTTTAGGAGAAGGCTGTGAACACCGGGTTAAATATGCTGAGTGTTTATGAATTAGTCATGCAAAGCTGCAGTCGGGGATTTAAAACGAGGATCAGAATATGGGGCCTTTAATATATTTGCCTCTGATACTCAGTAAAGAGAAGTTGCCCCACTCCCCCTCCCCCACCCCCACCCCACTCACTCCCATGAGCCTCTGTGCCTGCTGCGCTCACTCCCTTTGTCTTGTCGCCTGTCTTGTCTCGTCTTCTTCGTCCACATCCCCCGTGTCTGTTGTCGTCGTCGTCGTTGTGCCTGTGTGTGTGTGTGTTTGTGTTTTTATTTCTCCCTCCATCCATCGACGTCTCATCGGCCCTGTGTGTCGTCCGCGTCTTTGTCTTGTCTGTGTCGCCGGTGAATTTGAAGGAGACGCCTTTGGAAGACGGCGCCGACTGTTCTGCCACACGTGCAGACGGACGACGCGGCAAACGCACCTAACGCAGCTGGGGGGTGCGTCTCCTTGGCCGCCCTGCTGGCCTCTCTGGGAGATCAGAGGCACTTCAGAAGGGTGCAGGGTTGGATGTGTGGATGCGGGAGCGAGCGCCCGCTCCCACACAGCGCCTCCAAAGAGGTGGCTAGAAAAGTGGCCAAGTCTTCTCATCCAGCGATCTCCCCCGCAGCGATGGCAGTCGAGAGGCTGGAGATCAAACAGCCGCAGCTCAAACACACACACACACGCTAATTTATACACACACACGCACGGCACAGGAAGCGCAGCAGAGGCGGCGGCAGCACAGTTGTGCCTCGGTGGGATGGAGGGACGCTAATGGCAACGCGCCCCCCCCCCTGCCTCTTGCTGATCCGCAACTCAGCCTGCGTCCTTAAAGGTCCCGGATTGTGCAGATTTCTCTGTGACAACGTTTCCAGCGATAATCTGCGTCTCCATCCTGTCGCCCAGCTGTAGCAGACGTTACGCAACGTCTGACAGTTGACCTCTCGCTGAGCAATTCCTAAGTGTAAAGAACAGATCAAACCTCTGTGATGTCACAAAGGGCACCCATAAGTAATTGGGCATAAAATCAGTCAGAAAAGTCCTCGGACAACTGGAAAGGTTTGGCTAGCTGTGTGAGTGCTAAAACACGAAAGTTCTGAAAGCCAGCCTTTTGTGATGTCACAAAGGGCAACAACAGTTAGTTAGTAATGACACTATGTATTGGCTCCACCCTCTTTACTTCGTCGCTGTCCCCTTTCCAAATGTGATAGCACCAACAAAAGCATCAGTTTTAGCTAACACCCAGAAGGAAGGCTGTAAACAAAAGGCTAAATATGATGTTTTTTTGGGATCTTTGGATCATTAATCCGGCAAAGCTTCTCCACTGGAGTCTCAGTTGAAAAATGATTAGAAATGTTTCTTTATATGGGGCCTTTAACAGCCAAAGCTGTTGACAGCTGCACATTTTTCAAGGACACACTGACCTTTGCACCCTTTCGACGTCCCTTTGCACACCGCTGTCACGCATCCCCCACAAGCTTCCACTTGGACTTGCGAGACACTTCAATCACTCCAAATGCTAACAGACCCCTTCTCCGTCCGTCATTCCCTCCCCAGCGAGAAAGCCCTGCTGGTCAACAAGTTCGAGCTGAGCATCCGGACGGAGGCGACGCAGGGCCTGGTGCTGTGGAGCGGCAAGGGCGTGGAGCGCTCCGACTACATCGCCCTGGCCGTGGTGGACGGCCGCGTGCAGATGACCTACGACCTGGGCTCCAAGCCGGTGGTGCTGCGCTCGTCGGTGCGCGTCGACACCAACCGCTGGATACGCATCAAGGCCAGCAGGTAGGGTGATTAGCGGCAGGTATGATGGGGCTCAGCAGCCGCCAGTCCGGGGATTAGACTTAATCCACGGCCTGTTTGTGCTGCCGCGAACGTCCTGATCCCCTCGCATGAGTCCTCGGCTAACACGGTGATCCCCCCCACCCACCCCGCGCCGAGATTCGTCTCAGATTAACTTTGCTTTTATGCCTGGTCATGCATGAGCACGGAACATCGCGCATTCACTGGAGCCGCTCGGCAGACACGTCGATGCTAAATGTTTGAGAAAAAAATAAAGGGGGGGGGGGGGGAGAAAATGCAATTTGACACGGCGGTAATAAATAAATGCGGCGGTATCTGGGCTGCTACAGCTTCTGCACTATTTTATTAACTCATAGGCGTTCTGCATTTTCGCTCAGAGGCGCGCGTGACAGATTAACCTGTGAGAGGACATGGTGTTCGGCGTGCGGTGCAATTTATGGCACCTTTTTAAATATTCACGGCGCTTCAAAGCATCTTTTACAAAGCGGGTCATAAAGTGCTCCGCTAAGAAGGCCTTTTTTTTCTTTCCTTTTTTTCTTTTTTGTGCCGAGCGATAAAGGGATGAACACAATCAGAGCCGAGCGGTAAAATTGAGAGTGGAAGGAAAAGACTATTTTAAGGAAATTCACACGCTATCAAGCACGAGCGAGAAGGAGAAATCTGGCTTGAATGAGGATGGAATAAAATTTGTCCAGCATTGCTTTTTAGACTTATACATACATATTGTATATATACGTATCCATTTTCCCCCCACTCTTAATTAGTCATTTTTTAACCACTAATTAGTAATTCCCCATTTTGCTGAATCTTTATTTCCTGCAGGCCAGGCTGATAATTGCGCACGCTCTTGTTTACAGCTCCAGCATATATTAATTAATGCATTAGACTGAATACAATTGTTCTAATGTACTCGCATATGTTTTCATTTTTCCTACAACCAAACTAATTTCCCCTCGATGCTCAACAGCGTCATTGTGTGGAATAAACAACAAACCTTCCGCAACGTTCCGACACCTTATTTTCCATGATACAAATGACATCAGCTGCGTTTCCCCCCCCTCACGGCATTTCCATAACGATTAATAACAGCTGCAGAGCAGCTAGCGCACGTTGTCCCTCGCTACCGTTACAATTTTCCTGCCGCGGCGATTGCAAATGTGGACCGGAGATGGAAAAAGAAAAAGAAAAGAAAAAAGAAAATAGCGCCGCATCACGGCTCTGTCACATTAATGGATTCCTTCATTAGGAGCAAATTAACTGGCTGAACTTTTGAAAACGACCCACTTAACAGCCGACCACGTGCTCCCCTCCGCCTTTTATCGCTGCTGAGCGTTTGCCGTCGACGCGGCGATGAATGGAAGTGCGAGGGGGGATAATTAGATCGCTCTCGTGGCGAGGAGGACGAGGACGAGTGTAATCGATCTGCCCAGAAAACCTCCCGCAGCCGCTTCAGTCGGGGATTTGGCCCCGCTTGCTCGCTCGGTGGCTTGGTGTGTCAGCCTCGGCTCGGTGGTGGCCTCCACCAGACGACATCATCTAGATGTCGCTGACACTCGGCACGGCTGCCGCCTGGCACCTTTCATGACTCTCTTTCTCTCGGCGGGAGACTCACTTTTGCGCCTCCAAATTAGCCCCATCGTCGCAATCCTTAAGTGTGTGCTAATGCGCGGCGGCGGCGGCAGCGAGCTACCTATAATGGATGGTGCTCCTGCAACATCTGTCACGCAGCCCCCTTGTTACTCCACAACTCAGCCTGCAACCTTAAAGGTCCCAGATTGCACTAAATTCTCCGTCCTGCCAGTCAACTCCGCAAACGTTGCGTGACGTCCACAATTTCCCTCTTAACAATTCCTAAGTGGTCCAAAAAAAGATGCAAAATGTTCTCTCGCGTTAATCAGTCCACAGATTCCTCAGACGCTGCAAGGTTTGGCTAGCTGTGTGCGTGCTAAAACGCAAAAGTTCTGGCAGCCAGCCTTTAGTGATGTCACAAGGGGCAACGACACCTTTCTTCAGATGAGTGGCAACGCCCCCAGCCAGGGGTCGGCTCCGCCCTCTGACAGCGCCTTGTCGCTGTCTCCTTTTCAAACATGTGGACCAACAAAAGCCTCAATTTTAGCTGAAACCCATGAGGGAGGCTGTAAACAGAGGGCTAAATAAATATTTCCTGGTGAGCTTCAGAGATTTGGCCCCGGTTGGTCTCAGGTTCGGCTCACTGGTGGCCTCCACAAGATGACATCATCTGGATTTCTTCGAGACGGCTTTGTGAAAATTAGTCTTTTTTTTCGAAAGCATTTTCGAAAATCATCGGTTTAAAAAAAAAAAAAAAAAAAATCTGTCTCCGTGTAAACGGGGTCTCAGACCTGCCTTTAATGACTCTCCTCTTGGCCGCAGGCTCATTCTAGCGCCTCCAAATTAGCTCCATCGTCTCTCCATCCTTAAGTGTGTGCTAATGCGCGGCGGCGGCGAGCCACCTGTAATGGACGGTGACCCTGCAACATCTGTCAGCTGGCAGACAGCCGCGCTCGGAGCGGCGGGGTCCCGATGCTCGCTAATAAATGAAAGTGATATTTGCAGCCGTTGACCTGAGTCGCAGCGACCTTCACCTCTCTCTCCTCCACTCTCCTCTCGTCCTCAGAGCTCTTCGAGACGGATCTCTGCAGGTCGGCAACGAGGCACCTGTGACGGGGTCGTCGCCCCTGGCAGCCACGCAGCTGGACACGGACGGAGCTCTCTGGTTGGGTAGGTGTCCGAGCAACGTGCAGGGAGGGGAGGGTGCAAAAATAGAATTCTAGCTACATTCAAAGTATATTTTTGTTTGTTTTTTTAAAATCATTTCCTTCGCCAAAGGAAACGTTCACACTGTGCACAAGTGAGGCAATAAAACCTTTTGAGAGCGACTGGGCCGATCAGGAGCCTGACAAAGAGAGAAGGCACCCGTTTGGGAAATGTCACCGACGGCAACAGCAGCGGCGGCGGCAGCAGCGGCGATCGAGTTGTACAAAAGAAACGCAAGCGCAGACATGAGAAGTAGTTTTCTAAAATCTCTGTTGTCATCCAGCCGTCGAGTTTCTATCAGCGCTTCTCCTGCAGCCAGAGAGGCAGTGGGTCCAGCCCAGCTGTCCATCCCAGGGTTCTGCAGAGAGATACACAACCATCCAGACAGAACACAAACAACACCAACAGCCCCCCTACTGGGTTTCCATACGGACACAGAACCTGGAAGGAGGAGAATATTGTTTATTTCTATATTGTAATGTTGTTTTTAAAGTCGCGCAGGCTCCTGCAGTTCTGCATACGTCAGTCTGTTCCGCCCGCCGCTTTCGCCACTGGACCTGTGCTGGTGCAGCTGCTGATGGCTACGCATCATGGATGTATTTTGAGAACTGGATACCGGACTGGCAATATAGCGGCGTGCCGATTTTTCCCAGTGGCCACTTGAGGCACTGCAGCAAAAAATCCCATGGGCCCAAAAAACTTTTTTTTCCCATAGAATGCAATACAAAAACGCTTTCAAATTGGCTGACATGACGACTGTGACCTGAAACGCGATTCATAGCAAATCTTTCCATTGTAGATTTTTCAGTTATGGTCTTTTAGTCGTTTAAAAAAATGATAAAGGCCAGAAAATCACCAGGAAAGAGTTTATACCCAGTGTGATGTCACAATGTCGGATGTGCTGCTGTGTCTCAGCTCGTTCTGATTGGCTGCATCCTTTTGTGTCTGTAAGTGACGTCCTCCAGAATCATTCTGATTGGCCTAATAAATCATGTGAGTTACAGAGGCATGATGGGAAGTGACACTACTGCGCACGCTCTGTAGGCCCATTAATGCGGAAGTGAAAAACTTTTTCGGCGTATGCGCTGGATGAGCAACTCCATTGAAACGAATGGGCCGCCATCTTGGACTCTGGCGGGCTGGTACGCATTGGCAGATGGTAACTGTCGTGAAGCACCGCCCACTTCAGTGGAAGAAGAAAAAAAAAACATTTTCGTCTCAGAAGACGTCCAGTTTGAAAGAGTCGCGCATCCACGAGGCCGTCGCCAGCGTGACGCAGCAACACTTTCTCTTTCTTTCTCTTTGATCCTGGCCAGTAGCAGCCAGCTGCCGACGAAATGAGCGACGACCTCACCGGCAGTTCAGAGGACAAATTGTGCAGGTTGCATTTTTAGACCAAGGAATTCAAAATTAGACTCAAGAAATAAAAATGCGGGATCGGTCGGTTCACAGCCGGGAGCTCAAATCAAGTCGCTTTCTTCTTCACCGCCGGGGCGGCCGGCAGGTTTCTGCGTCGAGGAGACGGGCGGCCGAACCCCGCGGCGGCCTGTTCTTCAAGACGCCGTAGCTCTGAGGCGCGCGAGACGGCGGGAGGGGGAGCGGCGGCGCGAGTGACATTTACGAGTGACGTCGGGGGGGCCAGCAGGGCGGCGGTGGGAGTGGGAGTGGGGGGTGGGGGGGCTCAGGTGCACAAACAAGAGGTGCAGCTTCAGAGCCGGGAACCCTGCAGCCAGAATGCTTAATAAACCTCACGCAGAGGCATCCAGAGCTCCTCCTCACCCCCTCCCTCCCTCCCCCCCCTCCCCTCTCTCACTCTTTCAAATCCCTCCTTCGCTCTTCATCATTAATTCATCTGTAACTCGCATGAAATTAGCCCCGTCGATCCCTGATTTCGGAGGCGCAATCCGATTACAGCGGCGGGTCGCAGAGAGGGAGAGAGAGAGAGAGAGAAGGACGCAGGGACGGGCGAGCGAGAGAGGGAGGCACACGGGTGTTGCGGGCGGAGGAGACGGCGGCGTTAAGACATCAAACGCGGCGGGCGGCGAGAAGCGATCTCACGGAATTCTGAATGGAGACGTTTCTCCCGCTGATTTATTGAGCAAGGCACTAATGACTGCACTTTGGGTGCCAACCGGAGGAAGAGAGAGAGAGAGAGAGAGAGAGAGAGAGAGAGAGAGAGAGAGAGAGAGAGAACACCATCAAAAGGGAGAAGTGAAGAAGCTGCCACACACGCACACCAAATGGGCCATCGGATCTCCGAGGAGGAGGAGGGGGGAGGGGGGGAGGGGGTGAAGGTGGGGGAGGGATCGGGGGAGGAATTGAAGGACTTGATGAGACTTGGAAAAGTGAAATGGTAGAAAAAGTTGAAGCCTAGTGGGAAGTGCGAGGAGCAGGAGGGGTTTTTCTTTGAAGTACAAATCCGCAAAAGTTAAGAAACGTCTTTTTTTTTAACTTATAGATAATAAAAAAACTGGAGCTGGAAATTTACATTCGATTCACAGGAGCTTAGAGATGGATTTTTTTTTTATATGAAAAATATTCCTCCTCTTTCTTTGCCTTTGCCGTTTGGTTGTTTTGATTTCAAGACTGAGCTGTACGTGCAGCAACACAAATTGCTCACAAAATTCACGAAATCTCTGAAAACAGCATATTTAGCCCTCTGTTTACAGCATTCTGCCAAAAAAATGAACAAAAGTGAGGTTCTGTTGCAGCCTTCAGCATGTTTGGAAGTGGACAGAAACAAGGCAGAGCCAACACTGGGTCGCTAGCCAGGGGGAAATGCATTAGCGCCCTTTGTGACATCACAAAGTTTCCGGACATGGTTGGAGGCTCTCCTTAACACAGGTTCGTTCCGCAGCCCCAGCTAGCAGAAGTGGGTCAGCGCCGCTCACGGGTTGTGAAGGAACGCGCAGCACCGTAAAGTAATTGATTTTTTTTTTTTTTTTTTTTTTTAAAAAGGAGAAGCCGTCTGAGCGCCACACCAGAAATAATGAGGCCATTAGATATTCAGAATTTTACAGTCTGTCAACACCTTTCAGTCGGAGCTCGTCTCCCAACCACTTTACGCACTGTGTCGAATTAAAAGAAGCTTCTGCCCCGTCTGTCTTAACTTCCTCTGGCTGCTGTTGCAGGCTCCTCACACTCCCTCCCTTTGATCATTTCTGCTTCAACGGGAAGAAGGAAAAAAAAAATTGTCAACGCGTCCTCAACTGACGTCACTGTGGAGAAAATGGATGGGGGGGGGATGTATATATCAAAGCTGTGGTCTGACAAAGACAAGAAGCAGCGCTTAGTACCAGAAATACACTTCAGGTTCAAAATACTTCCCGCACTGCAGTTTGATGGCGGCGCCTAATTTGTCCTGAAATCTGCACCTTTTATCCCAGCGCGAGTCTCAGGCTCGGAACTTTGTGTATTTTAAACGCAGCACCTGTCGTCTGAACCTTGCATCTGCAATGATGATGTTATCCGGACAATCACGCTTCTAGAATGCCTAACGTCTCAGCAGAAAGTAGCAGGAGCGGCCTTTTACACCTTGATGATTAAACAACTTAATGATATTTAAGTCAATGGAATCGATGCAAACTTAATGATTATTTAATATTTCAGACCTTAGTCTTGAACTTTTAGGTGAAGGCAATTGGACTGGTTATTGGCTACCGTAATACAAAAGAGGATTAGCGCCACAAGAAGAGAAAAAAAATATTATCGGAAGGAGATCTTTATTGAAGTTTTCATTTCGTGTTTTAAGTGAAGTCAAAATTTTGTCAATAAAGTCGATGTAAAAAAGATAAAATCTTGTGAATAAAGTTGAAATTTCGTCAATAAAGTCAACGTTAAAAAAGACAAAATTTCATCAATAAATTAGAAATTTCATGAATAAAGTCGACAGTTCAGTTCAGTTAAAAGTGAACTGCCGAAAACAAGTGTATGCAACAAGGTTCAACCAGAGTAATCAGGAAACTAGCGACTAGCGACATATTCTCGACATTTTGACGTACTTCACGTTGACATTAATTGCAAAAATTTGATTTCATTCACAAAATCTCTTCTTTTACTTTATTTTCGAAATTTCGACTTTAATCTCCAAATTTCAACTTTATTCTCGAATTGGAAACTTGAAAAACAAAATTCTATCTTAAATTTTTTCTCTTCTTGTAGCCCTAATCCTCTTCCTCAACCTTAAAGATGGTTTGCCTCTGTTGAACTTTCTTTCTTCACTGTTTTACTGTCTTTAACCAACATTCAAGACTGCGATGAACCTGGACGGCTCAGAACCTTGACAGACGTTTGAGGTCTTAGTTACATCATCGGTTCGGTCCTGTACCCTCCATAGTGGAATGAAGAGGGGGGAGTTTGCTGTCATTGAGTTCGGCTTCGTCTTTGAGGAAGTAATCAAGTTCAGGTTCATCTGACAATAGAAACAATGGCTCAACGTCACAACTTAACGCTGCTTTGGTTTGGGAAAGGAAAAATCGGAAAATTAGCAGGTTTTATTTCTCCTAAAGTTGCTACGCGCTAACGCTAGGTGTTCCACCCCCATCCGAAGTCTCACCTGTCTGTCTCCGTCTCCCGCCAGGTGGCCTGGAGGAGCTGGCCGTGGCCCGTCGGTTGCCCAAGGCCTACAGCACCGGCTTCGTGGGCTGCGTCAAGGACGTGGTGGTGGACGGCGTGGAGCTCCACCTGGTGGAGGACGCCCTGAACAGCCCCCACATACTACAGTGCTCCGCTGCCAAATAACTCGGGAGGAGAGAGGAGGAAAAAAATCTGGGGAAGAACAGAGCGATACGAGAAGACGAGAACCCCTCCCGCCCACTGCCTCCATAGCGCCCATGTCTCCTGCTGTAATTATTTTCTATTTTTGTATACTTTTCATCGCTTTTTATATGAAAAGAAAAATAATATGTCGTTCTGATTTTTTTGGGGTTTATATATGTTGTTCCTTTTTTTTTTTTACCTGCACCAATCACAGAACTTACTTTCCTTCCTTTTTTTTTTCCTTCGCTCGACCCCCCACGACACCCTTATTTTCAAAATCATTTTTGCGTTCCAAAAGCAGGCATCGGCAAAAAGAGATTTTATGCTCGCCAATTTTATCTTTTTTTTTAAAAAGAAAAAACGAAAAGTCAAGCCTGCTCCTTTTTGTTTTTTCTTTTTTTTTGGTGTGTCGTCCCGCCGGTTACTTGAACAGTGGTGGACCTCGCCGACCGCCTCTGGTTACTGCCTTGTCTTGGTGCCATATCTCTCGTCCACATTCCCCCCAAGCATGGCCTCCTCATCCGCACACACTGTAGACGCAACATTCCCCCACTCCCTGCCAAGAGCCGCAACGCTATTGCCGTACCCCCACTTCCGAAAAAACTCTCCCCCGACCTGCCCCCACCCCTCCGCCAGACCTGCGCCCCCCCTCCCCCAACGGCCGAGCTCGCTGCTGCACAGTGAGAAAGTATACAGTCAAAGCAAAAACCATCGACTCCCATCCCTCAGCGCCGAAAAAGGAGGAATAGAAAAAAAATATATGTAAAAAGCTCTAGAAGAACTCTCGGCTGGATCTGAATCCCATCAGAGCCTTTAGTTTTGAAATATGACTCACTAACACTGCGACGCCATGGAGACGGAGAGAGAGAAAGACACATACACACACACACACACACAAGTGCGCTGCAAATTCCACAATGACTCGCATATCATTAGTCATAAGTCAAGACTTAAATCATAGACATGAATAGATGTTAAAAATATAGAGTATATAAATAATACCTGAGACTGTGAATATGTATGATGGGTTCTCCTGGGAGAATTGTGCTTCTTCTCATATACTGTTGTGCGTTCTGTTTTACAATCAGCCGATGAACTAAAACCACTGACCACTATAAATGCATGCACTTCTGCAGTGTCTGTTGGTTTGAATCTGTTTTTTATTGTTTTCCTTTGAGAATTTATTTTTATTTCGTATTTGCTGTTTTGTCCAAAAAAACAAAAACAAGTAACACTTAATTAGACAATTGTCAAATTTAGGGGGGTTCTGCTTTTCTTTATATTTCTTTGTTTTGGGGGGTTGTTTTTACTTTTTGCAATAATTCTGTTTTTGTTTTGTTTTTTTCCTTCCACTGATGTAATTTCACAAACTAAAGAATTTTATATATTTGTTCATTCCCCTGTATTGTTTATTTGAGACCTTCTTACTTTTGTTTTACCTCTACCTTGTAAGCGGTTGGTTTTGCAGGACCTTGAACAGTGCTTATTGATGGTGGGTTGGGGGGGGGGCAGTGAGGAGTTGTTACCACATATGACCTTAAGGAGGTGCTGAAAGCAAAGACTGAAGATGAAACGGACAGACGTTGGCAGGATGCAGGAAGAACTACGAGACTGGATCGGTCCCGTCCAGAAAACAGCCACCACGGGGGAGGGGGAGGAGGGGGAGAAAATAATCTTGACAACAGTAATAATATTAATAACATTGATAACAATAAGCTGGATGCAACGGCTACGTCCGAGAGTTGCTTTTCTCTTCTTTTTTATTTGTATGCGATCGAGCGGCATTCCAGGAGGAGTCTTCACTCGGCTGTCGTGAGATGTTGTTGTGACCTTAAAGAAGCCATAACAGCATGAGAAAAACACAATGGGAGGGGGGGTGGGAGGGGGATGCATAGTCCAGCAGTACTCGCATATTAACATAGCAACGCATGGGTTTGTATTACTGGTGCGATGGTGGGGGGCGGGGGGAGAAAGAAAAAGCTGTAACCTTTCAGTGAACTGATGCAACGAGGAGTCGTCTCTGCTGCTGCTGCTGCTGCTGTTGCTGCTGCTGCTGCTGCTGCTGGCGACTGACTTAAAGACACTTGTGTTTTTTTTGATATGAGAACCTTGGCAATATTCTGAGACAAAAATCATGTTTGTTCGTGGTCGAGTGTACAAACGGTCTCCTTTTCCTCCGTTCCGAATGATGTTTTCCTCCTTAAATCACCCACGTGTTTTTTTTTTTGTACAGCCCTGCATTTTATTTTTTTTATTTTTTTTCCTCCTGTTTTTGCTCAGTGTAAATTTTAACCAATGTGTGCTCTGTGGAGGTTTATGTTTTTAGTACTATACACTGGAACCATGTCTGGATTGGTCTGTTTGCCCACACATGATATACCTGCAGCTTTGGTACGAAGAGGAGGAGGAGGACGAAGAGGGCTTGGCCTGGAGGTTTAACTGTGCTGTGTGTGAGCCTGGAGCGTTCACACCCGACTAGGACGACCCTGCTATCCTGCGAAAAAAAAACAATTCATTCTCCGGACTCCTTTAACGAGACATTCCTGTATGTTTGGGTGGTTCCAACAAAGCCGCCGACCATTAAAATGAATAAATAACGGTTGTACTCCAAGATTTTGGGTGACACATTGCCTTTGCCAACACCAGTCTGCGACACCTCTCCTCGTCTCTGCCGCCCCCCCCACCATCACCCTCTAACGTCACCAAGTAACACATGTTAATACTGACCATTATCTTAGCGATAACGCTCGGAGAGAAAAATCCCTCGCAGGGGCCTTTGCCAAAAGTCCCCCTTTGCTGATTTTATCGCCCTGGAAAGGAAAAAAAAAAAAAAGTTCTCCGCTCGCTCTTCTCTGTTCCTTATTTATGTCTCCACGTGGATTTTCCCCTGCAGCCCCCGTGTAAGCTGCTGTCTGGCAGCGTGGAACCTCCTCCGAGGGCAGTGCACCGAGTGACAGCGGCATGACCTGAACATTACTAACTTTATGACCTTTGTCTTGTGTTCCTACCACCATGAAAATGAAATTAAAAAAAAATTGTCAACCCAAACGGAGCCCAACCTTTTGTCGTCTGTCTTTTATACGTGGCGCAATGACGGGTGACAACGTTGTCATTTTGGGGAGATGTTTTTTTTTTTTTGTTTAACAACTCTTCCCTTGTATTCACTGCTTGCTTTACACCCACAAAAGGTCTCTGTAAAGTTTGATTTCCTTGAAGTGTTCCCATGTCTATTTTTTTTTTATATTTTTGAATTTCCTGCGCAAGAACCTCGTTTAAACATCCAGAAAACTTTCAAAAAGCTTAGATTTAAATTCCTGCCAAAGCCGGTACTGTCTTAGACTTCCCAACATGTTCGAATAGAACACGTGAAACCAGCGTGTTTAGCCTTGTGTTTGCAACCCCCTGCTAAAACACTGGGGTTTTGGCCTCCTGCTACTCTGACGGATTGCTGGGCCTCGCACTATTTTGGAAGACCAGTTTTTTGCCCTTTGTGACATCACCAGGGGGTCAGTCTACAGATTGCTTAGAGGAATCATAGCAAAACACTCAAAACTTGCTAGTTCTTCCAGTAATTCATTACTAGACGTGCTGTTTTTAAATAGTTTGTGTTTGATTGTTGGATAATTCAGGCTATGACCGCATCGTCCCAGTGCGGGTTCACTTCCTTTCCCACTACTTTCACTTTTCATGGTGCCCTTTAAGATGCAGGGCCAAGTAGTGTGACCTAATTCAGTGCCACTGTCGAGTTTGTGATCACCCGAGCTGTAAATAACTATAAATATCTACAACCGTGCACGCTGCCTGGTTGAAAACTCCTTTAAATGTGCTGTTTATCGTGGCCACTTCTCCAGGTGTGTCGCCCCGGTGATGCACTAATGTGCTCATTCTGTGGTTTAATGAAACGGCGTAATGAAGGAGAGGAGGGACAACCTCGGGTTATTTTTTAATACATTATTAAAGTTCACTTCTGTTGAAATTCCATTACATAATCTACTGGGAAAGTGTGCACATCTCATGAATTATAAATGAGTGTCAGTCCGCTGTTTCTTTTTTAAGCTTCCCGGCCCCTTCCTATCACTGGAGCAATCAGCAGTCACTACTCCAATCTGCAGCCAGCGCTAATCAGAGGCGTCCGTGATGCAAACATCCAAAACAATCTGTGCATCTCAAAATAAAACGACACATTTCAAACAATCGACACATCAATAGGTAGAATCTCTGTACGGAATGATTTGTTTTTCTGCTTTTATGATTCTCACCACCCAACTGAATTCCACGCTAATTGAAAGCCTGGAATTCAAGCTTCATACATCATTCACTACACCCCCCGATCAGTCTTGAGTGTTTTCATTATGCCTGTGGTTTTTAATGGGATGGATTTATTCCCTGCTAATGACTGAGAAGGACACAGCATCTTGTGTTGCGTTAATTAAAACTATAAAATGGCGCAGATGAAATGGTTTCACTCACTGCTGGATCTCTCCGGGGAGAGATCAGTTGAAGTTAATGTGTGTAAGTAGTCTGATTAAAGGGGTTTTCCAGGAATTAGAATTCCAAACGTGGCATGGGATCCATATTTAGAAGCCAGTTGATGAAACAGATGATCACAGCCTCAGTGACACCCAGGGGAGACAAATGGCCTCAGATGTTCCAGGACAAAGTTTTTGGGGTTTTTTTCCTCTTTTGCATGCAGTTTGCATAAAAATACGCAGACGCACATTCTTGTTCCTCACACACTGATGTGGCGGCTGATTTTTGGGAAGCTGGTGGGCCAAGTTCGCCGATAACCTCGCAAAACACGAGGGTGGTTAAGATTTCACTTTGAGAATCTCGCCTATCCATCATGCCAGGCTCAAACAGAAAGTCTTTTGAAATGGTCTAAGTGTTACGTATCCAGTCAGCCACTTCACAGAGGGTTGCAAGTACAGAAAGAAGAAAAGCCCAGAGGAAGACGACGTAGAAATAATGGAAGCAACTGAAAGCTCAGCTGCTGCTAACGAGATTAGTGCTGATACCGGAGTAACGGCTGTTTTATCAGAACGGCACTCACAGCGTTACTTCCATCTGGCTTTGGCAAGAGTTCAGTCAGGGTGTGAGGTGTACCAGGACTCAGCGTCAGGTCGTAATATGGTCGTCATATAAAGTTAGTCCTAGCATTTGCCAAATTGCAGCTATCTGCCCCCCCAAAAAAAAAAAAAAAAAAAAAAAATCTGCTTAAATGCGGTTATGAGAAAATTTCTCTTTCTCTTCCCTCTGCAACCACATAGAAAGTGAGTGTGGAGGAAAACCAAAAGACTTTGTGAGAGAAATCAGAAGGACTTTCAATCTTCGAAATGGCCAGAATATGAGAGAGTGCACAGGGCCGCCGTACATCGTGATGCAAGCACACATTCAGACCTGTGTGCAAAAGATCCTCTCCCAGGCGCATTGATGATGGGGCTTTACTTAGAAAAGTGTTTTCTAAGAATGTTTGCTAAAAGAGTTGGACAACTATTCCCCTGGAGCACATGGGGGAGAGGGGGGGGGGGGCACTGCTGCCACCCTTCATTTCACCCCTTTTTGGTTAAATAAAGTTCTTCCCTCACAGCTTTAGTGTCCACATGTCTGCGGGGCTCCAGCTGTCCAGCTGCATCACCCTCAATATAAGTCCTCTTTGTTTCCCTTTTCCACATTTTTTTCTCCCCGCAATGGTTGGACGGAGCAGATTTGCAAGTCTCAAGGCGAAAGAGGGGTCAGAGGTCGCAGGCCTATAGAACCAGTCACCTCATGGTGGATGGGACATCCTGGTCTCCAATCCCTCAGGGTGGGAAACGAGGCTTTGTCCTGCTCAGTCTTTGTGTCCCTCCTAGACTCAACAGGACATGAGTTGGCACAGTGATAAAAAGCTGTTTAAGTCCAGGAAGCTCATCGTACCTTCTGATCTCAGCCCGTGTAGTGTTGTATAGTGTATTGCCATACTTTTTCCCCTTTATTTCTCACCAGTTCATAAAAAAGGGACAATTACTCTAAAGACATCACTGATACATATTTTGAATTGGACAGGCATGTTTTTATTCTTTAGTCTTTATTGTTTCTTTTTATTTTTAATATTGGTTTAACCGAACCTAGCTCACCAGTTACATCTGGTGAGGAACCCAGATAGAGTAATTGGATAAATCACTTGTCTGTCATATGAATCACATTCAGACAGACAATGAGGTTTTTTTTTATTATTAATTTTTTTTCAGCAGTGGAGCCAGATAACGGCTTCAAGGCTTCCTGTGACTGCATGAGGCGATACTGCAACGTGCCAAACAGTAGAATTATATTCAAACTCTTGCAAAGTCAGACACCAGTAAGGAAAAAAAATCCACCGAGGTAAGCTTTTAAAGATCTTAGTGATCTTTTAAATGTAAAAATAAAAAGAGAAATTCCACCCTTTTCTAATTTAGCGGCCACTACGGCAGCACTTAATGCTAATCTCTTTAGCTAGGCGTGCAGTTCACTTCCTGTTTTTGTCCTCTTTGTCTTCTTGGGTAGCTTACAGCAGTTGGTTCCTGGTTTTGTCCAAACTAAGAGGAAGCTGATTGGTAGTAACAGCATCCTACAACAGAGTAGAAATTCTCTCTGTTGGAGGTTGGCAAGGATAAGAAAATTTCACAGAATCGAGCAGCCATTTAAATTTAATAAATGTGTAAAATATCTTGCTTTTTCTGCTAACCAGTTTGAATGATTAATACAATTGTCTGGACATTATTTTTGAGTGGAAAAAAAATCAACGTCGGGATTATTTTTCACCTTTGTACTGTTGATGACACTCCACCATGCAGTCTGAAAAAGCTTCAGTGCTAATTGCCATGTTTTCAAGTTTCTACTTATTGCATCAATCCCACTCAGCATTCAGTACCTAATGTGCACTCAGTGTTCCAATATCCAGCTACCTCCCGCCCTCTTCATCAATTTCCACAACCTATCGATCAGTGAGTAATGTCCTCCCATTGTGCGACGGGATCATTTTAACTGCTCACCAGAGCCAAACAATAAAGCCCTTGTTCTGAGCCTCTCTTCCAGCCCCGAGCACATTGCACTTGGCAGAGGAAGAACACATCCACTGCAACAAGAGGAACTCCGCAGAGAGAAGACACGGCCTCTCCATCATTCCGCTGTTTTGTCTGTGGGCCGCACCAGCGCACCGGGGTCAACACAGTGGAAAAGCAAATCCATAGATGTGCAGCCTGTGTGCTCACAGACAATTGCATAAGCACATCCATCCCCCAGTAGATTAACCTCTACTGATAACCATGAAGCAGTGACGTCAATGCTGCTTTGCCTCTCTTAACTCTTCCTCCCATCCAGCAGCATCTTCCACTGCTGAGAGAATTCATCATCATCATCATCGTCGTCATCGTTGTGTCAGGGGGGAATGGATTTGACCTACTACTGCAGGAGAAAACACATTTAAAAAAATGCAGAAGTTTATTAGTATATGATTTGTAACAACATCATTGTTTAAATTAATGAATGGATGAAACTAATGCATTTCAATTACAAGTGAATTGTTTACTTAAACAAAAAGGAATTTCTTGGAGTTGGGTTAATTTAACACTGAGCAACAAGTTTCAAGTTCTGCAGCCTTAGCATGGCAATGGTATGACTACAGTGCCACTGATGTGGCACTTTTGGGTCTTACCACCACAAACAGAGGAAATTGTAAATAAAAACGAGTAAAGAAACGCATTCACTGGATTTGCTAAGTTTGTTGGCGTTAATACACGCCGGAAATGAACCGTGTCATTGTATTCTGGTAATTTTTTTTTGTTTGCATATTTTGACACAAGAAATTATGCGTCTATACTCCATGTACATCGTAATGTGATTATAATACATGACCAAACTGGATTAATTTATGTTGAGAAACGCTGCTATTTGTTTAGCCGTCGACGGAGGGCGCTTTTGTTTTGAAGGCCACAACCGGAAACGGTGTCGGTCGTCCCGCACGGGCTCCGAGCGCAGGTTCAACAGATTTGTCAGTGTTTTACAGAGACTCCACGGGGGCACAAGAGGGACCGTTCGAGGACGCCTGACAGCTCCCACAGAGTGCTATGACATCTCGAAGGTAAAGTGAAGCGTTCCCGAGTTGGTTTTTCGGCCCGTCTTTCGCTGTCGCCGCTTCCGGTGACGAGCGGTGACGGCCGGTCTCCTGTCGGGGCGACCTGTCGGAACTTGGGGTACTGCGGGAAACGAGCCCGAAGTCAAGCCGCCGGGCAGCGAGATGAAAACAGGCGCTTTAACTTTTCTTCTTCTCACTTTGCCCCCGAAGCGAGCCGTTGACATTTATTTTTCGGCGTTAATTGACAGGGGCTCGACGTTGTGATTTGGAGTTGTTTGGCTGCTTTTTGCTTGAAGTGTGTGTGTCGCTAAAATAATGATGAACATGTTTAGGGAGAAAAGTCGTGATTATTTGTTAGTGTTATCGCGTTTTGTCGTCAGCGTCGAAATCTGAGAGATTACCATTCACCACTTTCCCTTTTCCGAGCTGTGACTGTTCTCTGTTATACTTTTAATACTTAGTTTTCACGTGTGTATTTTTTTTTTTTTTTTTTTTTTTAATACTTCACATTTTCGATAAAGTGCATTTTGAGGAATTGTCTCCCCACGTTTCTGGCCGGTTTGTCAGCTTCTGCTAGAGGCCCACAGGTCCCATATAGTGCGTGGAAAATATATCTTCTGACTAAACAAAACGTGTCACACCTCATAGAGAAATAAATTTCTATAAGAATGAGTCATCCTTAACCCGAGAATAAAAACCTCCACTTGGAGTAAAGTTTACTGCAATGTGTTTGCACCACAAGTTGTCATCTCTTCGGCTACTTATGTGTTAAAAACAAAAAAATCAATTGTGCATACAATGAGTAACCGAGGCCTTAAAACTGTAACTAAAAATACACACTTGAAACTGTACAAAATGTGCGGGGGAAAGCGGCCACTAAAGTCCCTGACACACTGATCAGCCTTTCCAAATAGGAATTAGGAGGCACAGCAGGAGAGTTTAAAGAGCCACGTGCCGTACAAGTTGTCTTGAAAAGTGAAAAAATAAAAATAAAAAAAGTAATGAAACTGTCAAACACGTC
The DNA here is from genome assembly GCA_009823395.1 of Thamnaconus septentrionalis. Lineage (NCBI taxonomy): Eukaryota > Metazoa > Chordata > Actinopteri > Tetraodontiformes > Monacanthidae > Thamnaconus > Thamnaconus septentrionalis. The sequence continues at coordinate 9,427,191 of CM020512.1, forward strand.
AAACATTGACACCCGCGCTCTGACTGTTTCATAACAGGTCCAAGCACACTTTTATTTTGAATGGCCGGCAACAGGTGCCTGCGCAAGGTGACATCTGCAAATGACGACTTCAGCAATTTTATCGCGTCTTGACCATCGCGACTGTTGTGGCCACCAGAAAACTGCGGAGTCGGCGAACAGGGAGTTTACAGTGGCTACAGCTCGCCTGCCACCATGGAAAAACGCTGTTAACCGCTCTAGCCTTTGGGGTTTTCCGCGCATCCTGAGTGGCTTTGGTCGTTGGCTTTTTTGTGTGTGTGTGTGCGCGTGTATGAAGTGCTGATGAAGTGAAAAGGCCAGTTCGCAGATTTGAGCATAATCCAACTTTACAAAACACAAAGGCAGCCATTTTTCTCCCATAACTGGCCCGAGACTGTGAAAAAAAAGAAAAAATATCTGGTTGCGTTGTTTCGATGAAATAGTTATTGTGTTACAAGCGGAGACCAGTTTGGGTCAGCGGCCCATCAGAAAAAGTTTTGAAACAGAAAAGCTGCTGTCTGACGAGAAAAATCCTGACAAAGTTGAAAGTTTCTGGCATCGTAACACGCAGCTTTCTCACGACGGAGAACCAGTTAGTGCCTCAAAGAATGTTGTGCTGTACAGATTCACTGCCTTGTTTGTGTGTGTGTTCAACTCAGTAGTTTATGTCCTCAGAGCTTAAACGTTCAATATTACACCTTTTATGATCATCATTTTGCATTAACCGCACAGTCCTGCATTGTTCTCAGTCCATAAAAATCCTCAGAAAACAATACTTTTAGCCCTCTGTTTAAAGTCGCCGGCAAAAAAAAAAAGTTGAGTTTTAGTTTCTTGCTTTAACTTTAACTGATGCTTTGCTGGACTATCCTCGTGATGCCATAAAGCACCGATTTAGAAAAAAATTTATGTCTTAGCATAGACTTTATGAAAGGTGCAGGCAAAAGAACTAAAGGATGACCTTAATGGGTTTTGCATAGTTTTGGGTCCTCGGCGTTTTAATTTTACCCCCTAATTTAGCGTAGTTGACTGAGCTTGGATAAAATGTGTAGATGCATTCGTAAAAAGTCTCCGTCAGACTGGAGATAATGACCCTTCCTCTCAGCTAAAAGTGGTTAAATTGCGACTAATTGATGTCATCATCTTCCGCCGAATTCATTTTCCAAGGAAATTGCAACATTTCGCAGACGTCCTGCGTGCTTTTTCACAGAAATCCCTCGCAACAAAAACGCCTGTGAGCCGAGCGGCGAGTTGCCCCGAGGGCCGGAGCGGCGGCCACCGAGCTGCCATCAGAAGATAGAGAGGGAAAATGAAAACGAAAAAAAAAAAACACTCAGGCACAGTTTTGGAATTGTTTTCATCGCTGCCCGTTTCCATGGCTTGTTGGCGGCTGCTGAAACACGCATGACTGTTGCTCCGCCTTTTTTTTTTTTTTTTCGGTGCACTTCCTGAGCCGAAGCACCACAGGGAAACAATTCTGGCAATGCGTGCTTTCTCGATATGACAGACCCTCCCCTCCCCACCGCGTTGATACTATCGCCGCCCGCCAAACATTTTCAGGAAGGATATTAGTTCATCATCATTACCGGTCGGAGGGGTGCATAAGTTCCCACACTTTTGGCCGCGTTTGCGCCCGATTCACGTCAACTCCGACGGCGAGCCAAGTCTGAGCCGGGAATCCGCGCGACAAATCTTCCACGTTTGGAAACGCGACCTCCAACCCCCACGTTTCGCCAACCCTCCCCGTCCCTCCCCTCCCCTCCGCCCTTTTGTTCAAGAAGAGACCTCGTCTGTCAGCGAGGTTCATTTGACCGTCTCGGAGCCGGGCCAGTCAGCTCAGCTCGATAAGCCCACACAGGAAAGCGCCGGGACATGTGGAGGGTCGAGATAGAGGCGGCCAGTGTTTCCAGAAGCACTCACAACCAACCGACCGTCTGCCCCCCCGACCTCCCACAGACTCACTCTCCTCTCACTCCCCCCGACATCGATGTTTTGAAGCATACGAGCAAAATACGGGAGACCAGACATGATGTCAGCCTCTCTGCTGCTGTTGGGGAAGGGGGGGCGGGGGGCGGTGGGGAGTGGGGGGGTTAGTGGGGAGGGTCCTGGCGCACTCGCGGCATTGGCCGCACGTCAAGGCTGTCGATGCTCAGCGTGTCGGATCGCCACTTCAGGGTCGAGGCCGCGTCTATACAGGGACTGCTCTTCAGTTTACAGTAGAAACTGTCAGTCAGAGGCGCACCCGACCCCCACCCCTCCCCCCAGGTGGCAATAAACAGCATGCCACGAACCAAGGCAAAAAAAAAAGAAAAGAAAAGAACACCCCTGAAAAAAAGAAATCCCACCTTTATTTAGCCCCTAGTATACTTAGCCCTCTGTTTATAGCGTCCCACAAAAAATGCTTTTGGGATACGTGTTCTGGAAGTGGGGCGGGGGGTGAAAACAAGTGGGTAGAGCCAACCCCGGGGATAATGGTGTTGTCACTAACTATGGTGAGACACCAGCGCCCTTTGTGACGCCACAAAAGGCCGACTTTTCCAGAACTGTTTTTTTTTGGCGCTCGCCTTAAAAAGAAAACCGGCGTGGAACAAGCAGCAGACGCTGGGAGAGTGTTACTGTCATAGAACATTAGTCAAGTGAATATTTCACATCATATGGGACTTCTTAAAAATATCCATTTTATCAAATACCACGACTGGGGTCCTCTCCTCATTGTGCTGATGTATCTCCAGCTCCTCGTTGCCACACCTGCTGTTGGTTTTGGGCTCTGTGCGGCTCCCTGGTGTTCTGTGTCTGGTCAAGAGTGGAAAAGAGGAAGAATCTACGCAGCTGCTACCTGTAATTTACAACCCGAGTTTCCGCAGGCTGACGTCTATGCAAATAAAACCCTGCAGGCGGCTTTATTGAGTTTGCCTGAAATCGTATCTGCGGGAGACGCCTGTCTTTTTTTTTTTTCTTCCGGCACGTATTATCACTTTTCCACCGTCTGAACGAGAGGCGAAGAAGTCATCCGTCTTAACTGACATCCGCGATGCGCGCTCGATGTTTTCTTGCTGACATGGAATGCAAAAAAAAAAAAAAAGTTTAATCTCAGCGTATTTTTTTTTTTGGTTGTTTCCACTGTGAATGATCAGCCCTGACATCAAGCCGGCGCGTTAGCATCTTTTGCATGTCACTCGATGCGGAACATCTGAGGTATCTCCCCCGTCAGAGGTCACACAGCTTCCTGTTATCGGGCGAGAGCTGGACTAAATGCCTCATCGGAGCGTTCGCCGTTCAAACGGCCCAATCAGCTTTGTGTGTGACGGCAATTATAAATGCTTTTCAAGTGGAAAGAATTAGGCAGAAATCCGTTTGACTTTGTTTAAAAAATGCAAATTGGCGGTGGGGGAGGCGCTGGGGTAAAGAAGAAACCCCAAACATCCGTTTTAATGTTTAACATACTGTATTTTCTCCCAACTATATTAGTTAATCCAAATTGAAAAAGGGATTATTGCATTATTCTAATCTTCTGCTCTGATACATTTTTACATAGAGGTCAGGAATAAATTGTGTTCAACTGTATTTTTTCACGCAGTCCAGTGTACAGAGGAATAATGAAGACGCTCCGGGTGAATTCCGCCTCTTAAAAACTCTGTTTTAAAAAATCCAATTTATCTGTGTGTGTTTTTAGTTTGCTGCTTTGATTTTAATGCAGTTAGAAAAAAGGAGTTAAACAAACAAACAAACAAAGCAGGGGAATTATCTTTCAACCAGCACTGATCAGACTGGCTTGGCCCTGTTTGCACTGTGAAACTGTTAAACCCACAACAAAAAAAAGAAAAGAAAAAGAAACCCACTGAACTCAGAGCAGTTGCTGTCATGGTTTCTCTCTCCCTGTAGGGCTTCTGCCTGACCTGCAAAAGCCGGGCAAGGGAGTCGAGTCCAAAACCGCGCACGTGCCCACCGATTGGCTAAGTTAGTCATTTAGCTAATTCTCCTAAGCTCCCGGCTGCTGCTGCTGCTGCTGCTGCAGAGAAGTAGAGCGTGCAGCGAGCGGCGGGAGGGGGAGGGGCTGGCGAGAGTGGTGTAAATCATCAGCTGGACTAAAAATACCCGCAACATCACCAAAAGCGACACCCCGGAGTTTGTCTGCCACCAAAATAGCCCGGGCCGAGACTTTGATGCGGCGCTGCGGCTACTAAGTATATCACCTTTTTGTCGGTGACCCTAGACGGACGCGCTTTAAATAGCCCAGCCGGGCTGCATTGAACTTGAGACATTACATAAGAGGATAGATCGGTGGCCCTGTTTCCTCTCTCGCTCTTGCTCAGCAGCCCTGGAGGCCCCGACCTGCTCCGTTCCGCTCTCTCCCCTTCCGTCAGATGAAACCAGGTTATTTGAAATCTCATTTCGACTGCTGCTGTCCGCCGTCCTCATTCCTTCTCTTTCGATGCCTGTGGCCAGATGCGGGAAAATTGGGCGCCTGCTGGTTGTCAAAGGGAATCCTATTCTTGGAAAAGACCTGAGTCACTGCTGCTGCTGCTGCTGCTGCTGCTGCTGCGCTGGTGCTGGTCTGAGGTGGGCACAGCAGATGGATACAGGAGAGGCAAGGTGTTCGGAGGAACTTCACTTTGGTTTTCCCTCCAACTAGCTAACTCAACTCAATTTGGTTTCGGTCCATCACAACAAGACAAATGGGGCTCTGAAAACTCCGCAAAGGTCACAAATTACACCCGTCGTCACATCCTTTATTTTCCATTCTGGACTTCAGTGAAGCAGCAAATGATTAATGATCCCTCAAACGCCGTTGGTTCCCTGAAAACTGCTTATTTAGTCCTCTGTTTACAGCCAAAAACACTGGGTTCTAGCTTCCTACTAAAACTAGATTGTCTTAGATCCGATTAGACTTGATGACACCCCGTGAGGCCGTGTTAGAACACTAGTGAATGTCCTCCTCAGGTGGTAAAGTCTGGAAAACTGATACTTATTGGGACTCTGCAACGTTTGGGAGGGCGAGAGTGTGGTCACTGACTGAGCTGACTCCTTGAAATAAGAGATCAAATCAAAAGAAACTTTATTTATATAGCACCTTTCATACAAAAAAATGTAACACAAGGCGCACAAAAAAATAAAATGTAACACAATGTGCAAGGAATGGACGTTTCTCTTTGGTTGGAGGTTCATTAGCTGTGTTTCCATTACCCCTAGAATTGCGCAAAACCTAAATATCACAATAAAAACTGATTATGGAAACACCTACATTTTTGAAAAACCTCGCAAATATTGCTAAAAAGTTTTTAGGCTCTCATGAGTTGTTTTTTTTTTGAGACGTATCAATGTAGATCGATGTATATATCGCAAAAGTGTTATGGAAACACTTTTTACGCACTTACACGTCACTGGACGTGACGTACAGGGTCACGTGACCAGTTCACGTCCAGTGAAAATGTAAAAAAAAATGTAATGTTTGGACGGAGGAGGAGACGGAATGTTTTTTACAATTAATCAAAGGGAAAAATATAACAACCATTCTTGACAGCAAACAAACATAAACAAACAAACGTAATTCTCGTAAAATCTCGTTCCGCGAGGCTAATGCGCTTCACACCATTCAATGGAAACACCTGCAAATCGCAATTGTTCTTTGTCAAAATTTAGAAATATTGCTTCTATTTTGTGAAAAACTGTCATGGAAACACAGCTACTGACTGGCTGGAGACACAAATTACCATCAGTAAATACAAGCAGAGTTAATTTTGCATTATATGAAGTGTATTCATTTCTGGTCATTTCCTGCCCGCTCTATTCTATTTCAAAATACGCCGTTGTCACCGTTCTGCGCTCATTCACCTCGTCATGGGTGAAGTCGTGGATTCCGGACGTCTGTGCTGCTGGTGAGGTCGGTGTCCACAGGCAGCTCTCATTCCCGGTGAGCGATGGCCTCATGGTTAATCATTGAGCTGAGCAGTGTGCACGACGAGGAGAGTCGGCGTCGGGCGGTCAGCTGCACGGAGAGCGCTGAGAGTGAGGAGAGAGCGGAGACAGCCCGGCCGTGCAGGCTTCACTGCACACCTGATTAAAGACTCTGCACCTCGCTGTCAGCAGTACAGCAACAGTAGTGGATGAGTGTATGACAATCACAAAAAATGCTTCACTTGATCATTTCTCTTGTTTAAAAAAGCGAATTCAAACTTTGTGCGACGTAAAGGACACTCCTGGCCTTTGAGTGCTTTTACTTTGTAGTCAGTACTTCAGTGTAAAAGCCCAGATAACCTCGCTCGCTGTGTTTTTTCCTGTTAAACTTCTTACAACCTCACTGAGCCCCGATTTGTCGCTAGAGGTCGAGAACACTGTTTGTGAAAAGTGCACCAAACGTGGGCTCTGGTGATGAATGTGTTTGTGTTTAGGATTAGACGGAGGCAGATGATTGGCTCGTCGGCCACCGCTGGCAGGGGGAGGGAAAAAAAAAAGCTGTTTCAAACCTCTCAAAAGGAAATAAATATGCATATCACAATGAAATACACCATCCGGCGCTCGTCGGATAAAATGTGAAGGAGCCACAATTTAGAAAGTGATCGTTGGCTTATTGCAGAGTCTGTATTTACACTTGCCTGTCCGTCTGCTAAGCTGCACCCCCCCGCCCCTCCTCCACCACGTCCAGCCCTGCAAAAAAAAATTAATAGCCTAATGGCACACTGCTGAATTGGCTGGATTGAAGGCACACGGCTGTGTGTGTGTGTGTGTGTGTGTGTGTGTGTGTGTGTGTGTGTGTGTGTGTGTGTGTGTGTGTGTGTGTGTGTGTGTGTGTGTGTGTGTGTGTGTCTTGGTTAAGCCTGCTGCAAGGCCAACTGTGATCCGGTGTAACTACCACACACATGATTAGGTGTAATCTCCAGGCCTGGGCGACAGGGCTGCTGCACTGAGCCTGTGAAAAGATGTCAGGTCGAGGGGGGCAGGCAGAGCGACAGACAAGACCCTGACACCCTGACCTGACCCGACCCGATCTGGCCCGATCTGGCCCGGCCCGGTCTGGCCCGGCCTGGCGGGGCAGCCAGAGGTAAAAGACAGGTTGACTTGTTTGGCTTGAGGGTGTCAGTTTGGTCTCGGCCTGCAGGAGTGAAGGTGGCGCTGAGCAGTTTGGCTGCTGCCGCTGCTGCCGCTGCTGCTGCTGCTGCTGCTGGTGTTGGTGTGAGGCGGCAGAAGAGGGAAGGCACCAGGCAGGGTGACGACTGATAGGGGCGGCCGCCGCTGGTATCAGGCCCGCTCACCCTCGTCCAAATCCCAGATTAAAATGGGTCCACCCCCCCCCCACCCCCTCTTTCTCTCCAACACCCCGTCTCCATCTCATTTTATCTAACCCACTAACACTTTTACAACCCCGCCAGCCCCGCCCCCCTACACCTCTCCACCTTCCCTGCTCGGCTCTCGGTGTCTCTCCCTCCTCCTGCCCTCCTCTCTGGTGTCACCGAGCCCCCAGTGCTGGATCTCTAGACTGCTGAACCAGCGGCGGCGGGCTACTGCGGGGACACTGCCACCAGAATGGTGAGGTAGGGCCGCAGATCCATCCCGTCCCACGGCGGGCGCGCTTTCCTTTTCTCCCTGACAGAGAAGAGCTTTGCGTCTTCCTCTTGTTTGCCTTCAGTTGAGGGACTTTGAATAAACTCTGGGGAAAGCAGGTCTCCGCACGTGGGTTTGTGGTTTTAGGATGTGTGTGTGTGTGTGTGTGTGTGTGTGTGTGTGTGTGTGTGTGTGTGTGTGTGTGTGTGTGTGTGTGTGTGTGTGTGTGTGTGTGTGTGTGTGTGTGTGTGTGTCCGGCGAGCTGAACCGAAGCCGCCGCACTCGTCCCTTCCACCTCCGTCTTCCTATTGTTGAGATAATTTTGACGGGTGACGGCAGGCCGCCATGAGGGATTAGATCTGGATTAGAGACATCAGGCACTTTCTCTCTCTCCCTCACTCTCTCTCTCTCCCTCTCTTTCTCTCCGCTGTTATTATTTTTTTTTTCTCTGTATGAATCTGTGCAGGATTAAAAACAATGGGCAAAAGTAATCAGTCCACCAGCTGACGGCCGTGCCCCCACAACCCCACCCCCACCCTCCATCCCAGCGGCTCCTCAGCGCTGAAACTGTTGTTTTGAGTTTTTTGGATCATCAAAGAGAAATTCGCTATTTTTATTGGATTCTCAACAATTTTCAGTCAACTAACTGTTTGTTTTTCAGCTTTCTGAAAAAAAGAAAAAAACAGCTAGAATGTACCTGGGCAGTTTGAGATTCTGACACAAATTAGTGCCAGAAGACAAAACTATGTAAAAAAAAAAAAAAAAACATAAAAACAACAGTATTTCTGTTTATTTTACAGTATTCCTGTATTTAAAAAAAAAAAAAGTAAATAAAAGACAAAGAGGAATTGGTCGGGGAAAAAAGCAGTAAAAACTAGACAAATTTTGTATGTCGTTCTTTTTTTTAATACCAGGCTACCAAGGTAACATTTAATGTTGACAACGTTTGACATTTAATGTTTGACATTTAATGTTTCTTTGTTTGCTAATGAAATCAATGAATGAAATGATTCAGAAATTCTGAAGTTTTCAGAGGTTTTAAGTTTTGTCCACCTCACGCTCTGAGGTGGCCCAAGTCAAGTCGTCTTCCTACAACCCAGGTCCTCACCTCACAAAGTACTAAAAATACACACAAATCTAAACGACAGCAAACAACAACCTTGCCAAACGCACTGCTAATCACCAAAGAAATCTCAAACAGCTGGAAAGAATTGTTCCTCGTGAACCAGCTCCGTCAGCTGCAAACATCTTTTTATTTCTGCCGTGGACAGTTTTGAAGCTGCGACTATGAATCGCAGGGAGACTAGCGTGAAAAGATCTGCGAGGAGACGTCGAGCGTCTTTCACCGCTTTGTTTCCACCCCTCTTGAGTCACTTCCTGTCTTGCGGTGCGAGCCCCACCAGACGGCCCGCCAGACTGGCAGAGACATTTCTAGTGTCACGCAGGGGGCATTGTCTGATTCCGCCTCCACTTTCACATGTTTCCATGACTAATCCCCTTGTAATCGGTCACAATTTATCATTTGTAAAGTCCCATTTATAATCGCCCCACCCCCCCAAACCCTCCTCCCCTGCCTGGCTTTTGGATCTGCTCCGCCTCCTGCTGAGAGGTGGGGGTGGGGGGGGCGGGGCCGAGTGAGGTCAGGTGTAGTCTGGGTCAGATGTCTGCTCTCATGTCCCGTCCCGTCCCGTCCAGGACTTCCCCTCCGTCTCGCCCGCTACTGGTCAAGACACGTCGAAGGCGAGATGAAGTCAGTATTTATATTTGTATTTCGAGCCAGCAGGTGTTTGGGGGGTTTTTTATTTAGTGCAGAGCCTAACCCTGCCTTTGACCTGCAACAATGGAGGACGGCTGTCTGGCCCGAGCTGCTGCTGCTGCTGCTGGCCCAGTTATGTCAGGTGTCTCTGGAAATGCACTGGATTCATCTGACCTGATCAATCTGAGCCCCACTCAGAGGAAACAAACTTGATCTCAATTGGAGGGACTTTCCGTCTGTCATTCAAAGTTGGCTAACCAGAGTTTTTACTGCCTGGTGGTATAGCAAAAGCCTGTCACCTCCAGCAGTCACTTCCTGTTTGTGTCACTGCGCGAAAGAAGCCTGATTGATCAGCGCGATACTGAGATCGACTGAGTGCGGTTGGGATTCTGGAGGGTTTTTGAGACGGACATGTATGAAAGAGGATTAGGGCCACAAGAAGAGAATTCTTTTTTTATTTAAGTTCATTTCGAGTTGTAAGTTGAAATTTCATGAGTAAAGTCAAAATTTCGTGAAAAAAGTCGATGTAAAAAAGACGAAATTTTTGAATAAAGTCGAAATCTCGTGAATAAAGTTGACGCAAATAAAGTGTAAATTGGCCAGTAGACTGGATGCATGGTGGAGTAACCCAGTTACCCACAGTTAAAGTAAACTGCCAAAAACAGGTGTATCCCACAAGGTTCACCCACAGTAATCAGGAAACTGGCAAAAACAGAAGTACTAACATACAAACATATTTCTACTTTATTCTTGACTTACTTCACATTGACATTAATTGCCAAATTTCAATTTCATTTCACGAAATTTCGTCTTTTTTTTTTTTTTGTGTCAACTTTATTCTAGAAATGTCAACTTTAATCTCAAAATTTCAACTTTATTCTCGAACTTGAAACTTGAAAATCTATCTTCATTTTTTTCTCTTCTTGTGGCCCTAATCCTCTTCCGTGGACGTGACAAGGCATGGTGGTGTGTATTTTTTTCGGGCAAAGTGGCTGAAAAGCAAGTAAATTTAGCCCACTGAAAACATTTTCTTTAAACATTTTTCGCGTTCAGTCCACATCTTTCATTTGTTCAATTCGATCATGTTCTGTTGTTGAAACAATTCAAATCATGCAAGTTTCTTATCTTGACTCATCCTTAAATTCTGAAATGTTCGTTTTTTTCCTTTACGTTTTTACTTTACGTTGCTTTTTTTTTAGGTACTTTTTAAGGCTATCCGGAAAAAAAATTCCACTACTGTTTGCAGGCCATGGCGGCAGTTTAAAGACAGTTTTCCCCTCTGACTCATGAGCGGCAGCCTGATTGGCTACTGGACACACAGTAGCCAGGGAGTTTTAACCCAGTGATCCCTGCTTAGCTCAGCCCAGCCACCCGGTCACTCACTGCCGCTGGGCCGACTCCCTCCAGAACACTGATGCTGACCTGGTTTCAGCTCGGCGTGGACGGCAGCTGGTTGTGAAGGCCGAGCTGAGCGCATCAAACAGTCACACGGTGCAGAAAAGCGCTCCACTCACCTGGGAAGTGGACGGGATAAATATTTGCCCGCTGGTGTTTTGCATGAGAGGAAGTGATGCGTAATTATTATTAGCTTGCCGTCCCACTATGTGCGTGCGTGCATGTGGGTGTGTGTGTGTGTTTTTTTTCCTCTCAAAGAGAGCCTTGACGCTCGGTTTAGATCAGCTCGGTGAGTCACCGCCAAACAAACAAGGTGATTATAATCTGCCCAAACTGCGACTCACAGGGGGAAAATATCATAAAAAGTCCCACAACATTCTCAAATGTTTATTGTGAGCACTCCAGTGGTGCCATGGGGCATTATTGATTTTTCAATTTTTTCACTATTTCTCTGCAAAAACTGCGTATTTAGCCCTCTGTTTACAGCCTCAGCAAAAACTTCCTGTTAAAAGTGTTGCTTTGTTGGACCTTCGGCATGTAGGTCAGAAGACTGAAATAAGGTGAACTAGGAAGAGGGAACCACTGTCTGTGAGGAAGCAGTGTCTGGCCCGGCCCAGTTTGGCCTGGCCCGGTCTGGCCTGGCATTCACCCATTCACTCACACACTCATACACCAATGGGTGCATGAGTGCTTGTTTGTTTTTGCACGCATTTTCTCATAAGTGGAGCAAGCCAGAAGTAAATTATGGACTTTTTCCTCATTTCTGGGACTTTCAAACACATTATTGTTCGCAAATTGTGGCAAAAGGACAGTTTCGCTCAATGTCAGAAACAACTGTATGCATGATTTTATCCTCTTTTATCCTCACACATGAATCAAATTTATTTTGTGTGTCTGTTTGTGTTTTTTTTTTAGGTGGTTCCACCCCAACATCACCGGAATTGAGGCAGAGCAGCTCCTGTTGACCCGGGGCGTCCACGGCAGTTTCCTGGCCCGGCCCAGCAAGAGCAACCCAGGGGACTTCACCCTCTCTGTCCGGTAAAACCTCCCATTGCCACCTCACAGCGCCGTCCTCTGTGACCTTTGAACCTTCTGTTGTGATTCAATCCTACTGCTTAGACCTACTGTGCTGTAGGAGGATGCTGAGGTTGGAAGTGACAGGCGGGAGGATGACAGGAGGTGCTAAGAGCAGATGCAGTAAAGGAGTTAGTGTGAAGATTCAAAAGACTGAGCTAGATGGAGTCAGGTGATTGGCTGCATCAAACAGCGGGAAGAAAAAGATGTGCTGGGTGGACTAAAGTGAGAAGAGCTAGTTAGCTTTTGCGCTCTTTTAATTCTTGCCTTTTCTTTCTGCAGATGAATGGATACTAGGGCTGTCAGTCAATTTTTTTTTTAATCGCGATTAATCGCATTAGTGTCCTGAGTTAACTCGTGATTAATCGCAAATTAAGTGCAAATTGTTTTACCCTAGCAAAACTTTGCGTTTGGTGTCAACGACACCGTCAGTTAACAAGGGCGCCGAACGGAAGCGGGCCTGGTGTGAACCAGGCGCTAATTAATTAATGAACTTCGACAGCCCTAATAGGTACATTTTAAAAGTCGTTCTTCTAGGAACATATTGCCTCGTATAAGCTTCCTTGCAGGTTCCCGTTTTAGTTTGGGGGAGTCAGTGAGCGACAACCTGCTAAGAGCAGCTCGAGGCCTATGACTGCCGCTGCTGCCCTTAAACATCTTAATCTCTCTAATTCAGCCGCCTGCAGTGCGACGGTGAGCGGGGCCGAAGGCTGCATGCTGCTTCGATTACAGAGGGCTGGAGGCAGCGCGACACGCAAAGAGAGACACTGTTTGTTTCTCGGCAGCGCCGTCTCTCAGAAGACGAGCAGGTCGGTCGGCCGAGAAGCTGGAACAGAACCGAGCACATCTGTCGCTCAGCGAGTTGGTGGAGGTACAGTGACCCTGCAGTACCTGGCTGGATCACTCAGACTTCAGCCCTGGAATCAGGCTCATCTGTCTTGCCGAGGCTCCAGTCTGTGGCTTTTTATATATATATATCTATATATATATATATATATATATATATATATATATATATATATATATATATATATATATATATTATGGAGCCTCTCAGCCTGGAGTGAAAGCAGGAAGCAGCTGCTGGAGAAGCTGTTAAAACCACTGAAGAAGACCTGGAAGTGAAGTGCAGGAAGGGAGCGCAAGCTGAGCTGCCGCTGCTGCTGCTGCTGCTGCAGAAGAGATTAGCACGAAAGCCTGGATGGTATTTTTTCTTTTTAGTCATTGCCACACGAATGAAATGGCAGAAAAGTAGGATTGGTCAGCTTCGAAAGGTTTGGCCAATCGCATTCTGAATTTTCATCAAATGGACTTCCCCTGTCCTGTCGCTGTCTTTTTCAGCTGGACATGGAATGACATGAATCCTTCACATTGGGCATATGCTCCATGTGTGGTGTCAACTTAGTGTGGAAGGACAAAAAGAGAAAAACCCAAACACCTTTACAGTAAAAAAGAATAAAACCCTTCAAAAGGGAAAGGATCTGTTCAGACACTGACCTTCACTGCCCGTGTGTGTGTGTTTTTGTGTGTGCGTGCGTGTGTGTGTGTTTTAAAAGTGTGACCCGTGTAGTGGGTGTCGTAAATCACAGATGACACAGGAAGTCTGCTGCGGTAGTGCTGCGGCCACACTTTATGAAACTCACACACACACACACGCACTTGCACTTGCACTCGCACGCTGAGGTCAGACGTCCGCCGTGCGGGGGACTCGACACCTGCCGCAGGCGGGCGGTCACATTGAGGAGGAATGCAGAGGTTACGAGAGAGCGAGAGAACGTCGTCACCACCTCCTCACCTTAACTGACTGCAGGCTAAAATTAACCACTTTGCCTGCTTTATGGCCACGCTGGAGCGTCCGTGACTCGTTCACTTCGGGTCCCATGTCAGACCGAGATTCTTCATTTTTGTTCCTACATGCCAGACGTGGGCAAACTGTGGCCCCGGGGCCCATATGCAGCCCCTGCATGATATAGGCACATTATTGCTAGAAAACATTGTGTATTTGCTCATTATGGCACTTTTTAATATACACATCAGGTGCAACCAAAAAAAAAACAAAAAAACATGGACGCAGCAAATATTTGGATTCAGCCGGAAGCTTCATTTTGCCCAATCAGCATCCTTGAAACAGCATCTTATAAAAGCATTTTTCCATTTTTAATGCCGTAACAAAACCGTTGATGGGACACCTGGAACTTCAAAAGCCGCCAGTTAAGAAAAGAGTCTGTTTCTGATTTTTGTCCATGAAGAGCTGGCTTTAAAAAACAAAAATGAAGAAAGAAGTAACGTCCTTGACGTCGCATACGATGACCTGTTTTTTACAATTTTTTAACACATTTCGCTGCTAAAGAGGCTGCCCACGTGGGAGAGATTTTCAATTTGAAAAAAAAAACCAAAACTGTGTATTTTCTCTCTGAACTCATCCGCATAAAATGAATTTTCAAAAAAAAAGAAATGAGGAAAATAGGGAAGATAACAAGCTAATTATCCACATTAAGTGAAGCTTCCCAAGGCCAGCCCATCACCGTGTGTGCACTAATCTCAGTCCGTCTTTCCCACACACACACACACACACACAGGCACTGTCCTCCTGCTCTGTGTCTTATCGGAGCAGAGGAGAGCGTAATTAGCCCGTCATTAGCCAGGTTTCATTTTACAGAGGCCGTCCTGACTGCGATGCTTATTGTTCTGCTGCTAATGGACGCTGAGGGAGTGTGTTGTCTCTTCCTTCCTCCTTATCTCCACCACCTCACCGCTCCTCTACCGCAGAGAGAGAAAAAAAACAAAGAGCTTTTGCTTTTGCTGCCGAGCCGGAGGAGCCGCCGCCACCGACGCTAATGAGAGCTTTTCGAGGATTCTCCAAAAAATGTAATCAAGCCAGAGTCGGCTGCTAGCATGGCAAAGAGGGACAAAGTTTGAAGCGGGGAGGGGTGAAAAAAAATAAAGTTGAATCATAATTTACATTCGAGTGAGCCTGCATGAAGAGAGCCCTCCGGTCAAGTTTCCTCATTTCTGCAGCTCTTCAAACCCACTTGAGTCCCACAAGAGGGATTTTGAAGGTGATCTCAATGTGGCAAATTACCAGAGAGAGTAAATGGATTTCTTTTTTCCTTCCCTCTTTTATATAGTTCTTACACGGGTGTGCTTGTTTCTTGTGATGCCAGGCTGTTCACTTGTTCTCAGGCAACTTAAGAAAGCAGGTTTTAATCACGAATTACAAGACAGCAATTCAAAAAAGGACTTTTGTGATGTAAAATTCACTTTTATCACTGTCCTCTCACAATATTTTCTTTCTCTCCGTCTGTCTTTGTCTCTGACGGGCTCTTTGTGATGTCACAAAGGGCACTGATGCCTCACAGTCTTCCAGGTTAGTGGCAACACATCCAGCCAGCTCTCGCTTCCTCATTCAGTCCTGCAAAGCATCAGGAAGCTGCAACAGAACATTTTAAAGATTTGCCTTCGACAGTGAAGAGCCTTCTGTTGCCATCGCGTCCTTCCCCCACAGTTCAAACAGCTGCTTCATCAGCCGCGCTATTGTTACCTTACATGTTCAAACATCAGTATTTAGGCAGGACTAAGCGGAGAGGCCACGCGTGTAAAGCGTGCAAACGGTTCTTTCCTCCTTTCTCGAATGACTCGATTGCACAATGGGCCCGTTGAAAGCACACGGCGAGCGGCGCGGCGCGGCGTGGTGCATCACCCGACCCTCAACTTCACTTCCTCCCCCGGCAGCATTTAAGCATAAACGTTCGGAGCCGCGGCTGAAAGCGGCGACGGCCAAAAGAGCCTGTCGTGACAAAACGAGAGGCTCATTTTCACCGTCTGTGATCTGTAACGACAGCAGACGCTTTATTTTCCTCCACGTCTGATGCGTTTTTTTTTTTTGGGGGGTTTTGGCGGCAGGATCAGAGGATGGATGCACAGCAAACAGACAACAGGGTTGTATTATAGAGGAAGCCATATGTTCGGGGTTTTAATTATGTGTTGAATATTGTGTCCTGTTGACTAAAACATATCCCCAAATTGCTCAGGGGGTGAAAATATGGAAGGGGAAAAAAAAAAAAGGGAGAGGCTACTGCTGCAGAAACAGATGTCTGCTCTCTCTGCAGGCTGGATGGAACGGGCTGCCGAAAATAAAAAAATAAAATGAAAAACCCCACTGACCTCATAAAACATCAGGAATTTTATTTCGCTCCGGAACACGAGTAGTCCGTCGAGATGAAAAAGTTTGAATGGAAATGGAGGCAGAAATGTAATCATCCCCAATGCGATAAGCGAGCTGGTTATGGTAAAAGGGATTTCTTTCCGTGGTCTGTGGCTGCACTGGATGAGAAATATTGCTTAGAACAGCTTCGGGGCGAAGCAGGAAACACTTTGTATTTTGTGGGGCTTTGTGAAACAGGAGCCCGTTGGTTTTTCTCTCTCTCGCTCTCTCGCTCTCTCTCTCTCTTGTAGCAACATATTTTTTTACACTTGTTTGTCTTGTTCAGCTTCGTCCGTCGGTTGCACTCATCTGTATTCTGCTGCGAAGCAACAAACTCGTTTGCGGGCCTCGTTGCAGCGGGAATGTGTGGCGGAAGAAAAATCGAAATGTTTAGTTCTTCGTTCGTCCTGAACACTTACCCCGATGTTTGCTGCGTGTCGCTAATGCATCCTGCTTGTGTGGAACGGCTGAGTTGAATGAAGCGCCAATGCATTCTGGTGCAACATATTATGTCATATCAATATATTATCTTGTGTGTAAAGGAAGGGAAAACACTGTACGACTTAAAGCTACAGCTCCTGTTTCGATGGGGATTTTTTTTTTTAATTGTTATTTTTTTCTCATAGACAGTATTCAAGCTCCCAGCTGTAGTTTTAAGTGGCATTTTGACTGGTGGTGGAAGGTGCAGCTCTGAAATTTAAAAACTGAAAAAAAGTCATAAAATGACCCACGGCTGCTGCAATTACCACTGTTAGTCCAGCTGTTGCACCGCCGGCCGTTAAATCTCCTGAATGCTTCACTGTACGTCGATCTGCATCTGCATACGCTTGAATTTAAACTGTTCAATACCTATAAATACTGTGTGCCTCAAGTGGTCATGGCAGTTTGCCACTAATGACTTAAATGCTCTCAACAGGGTTTAGGGATGAGGAAGCAAAAGTGTGAGGAGGAAGTTTTCTGAACATTTTGAGTATACATTAGGAAAGGAGGGTTATATTTTTTTTAGATTGGCAGTAAACAGATGATGGCTGCCACAAGTCTACAAAATAAAAATAAATCTTTTTAATTGACTAAAAAGCATCACGATCATCAGTGTCCAGCGTGTTCGCAACAATACACAACAGCCGCTACGTGTAATCACATTTTATTTAATCATCTAATCTAAAGTAGTCACTGGACGGTGTCGCTTAAATCTGATGACACATTTTCCACATATAATCTGCGCCGATGACACCAGTAATCCCGGCCACGTTTAATCCGGCTCGGCTAAACGAAACGTCCCTTCATGTACGTGGCGGCCAATAGGACGTCGGCCTCCGACACGTATCGCCCAGAGTTAATGGCGCCGGGGAAGAAAAACCGGCACTTTGGGTCCCCTGGAGAGTCGTGGACTCCTCCAGCAGGTCGACAGGAGCCGACGGAGCCGTGGAGCAATTACCCAGAAATACAGGGACGAGAGAATACAAGAAAGAAGAGGGCGGTGGGGTTTGGGGGTTGGCGGGGGGTGAGGCGAGAGTGGAGGAAAAAAAAACAGTAAAATTCATGAGGACGGTGAGAAAAGTGATGGAGGAAATGGGATTTGTGCCATTTGATACGACCATTAGCTGATAATCAGATTCCAGGCGGCGAAATGCCGAGTATTGTGCCGCTCGCCGCTGATCAGATAGCACCGACAGGCCGGCCGGCTCACTTCCTGTATCTCCCGCCCATTTATGTTTTGTTTTGCTTTTTTTTTTTTTGTTTCTTTTTTCTACTTTTTGCTGCAAACTCGTGTCAGAAAAAAGGATGAACGTTGGAGAAAAAAAAACAAGAACAAATGGGAAGTGAGGCGGCACAGCATTTCACCATTTCTGGAGTGGCTTTGTGCGCGTGTGTGTGTGGTGTGTGTGGTGTGTGCGTGCATCCATTCCTTTTTGAATATGCTGAACCGCAGCCAAACGCTTCCTGCCTTATCACCCTCAGAGCCGCCGGGCCGCATGCATTCGATACGATACACTACACAGTATTAAAAGGAGGGATTATTCTCTCGTGAGAACATTTGCATTGTTCCGTGTGCGTCGGCCAGGCGACAATGCATTGTGTATTTGATTAAAAAAACATATATTTATGTGTATATATGGATCTGTATTTCTTTTTTTTAAGTCGGTGCAGCTTTTTTCCATCCCTGTAATGGCTCGCCGGCTTATGCGATCACATTTTGTGTTTTGTCCAAGTGAAAAAAGAAAAATGTCACTTTCATATTACGTAACAGTTGGATGCTGTATGTGTTGCCTGTTTCTATTTTTAAAAAGGTGTTTTGGCTTCGCGCAAACACGTCGTAGTAAATGCGGAGACGTGCAAGTGTGACCGAGACGCGTTTGGATTATTTTTCTAAAAGTGAACTGCGGCGTTTCTCAAGGAGAGCAGATGGCTTAATAAGGGTTATTTCATAGCGAACGCTGATGCAAACCGAGCGTGGCATTGAATATATGTGTGCGTGGGTGGCTGTTTGCGTGCACGTGAAAAACAACGCTGTGAAAGAATATATATTGAATTGAAAAAGTCGAACTTTCCCCCCCCCCAGGCGGAACGATGAGGTGACCCACATCAAGATCCAGAACTCGGGCGACTACTATGACCTGTACGGCGGCGAGAAGTTTGCCACGCTGGCCGAGCTGGTGCAGTACTACACCGAGCAGCAGGACCTGCTGCGCGAGAGGAACGGCCACGTCATCGAGCTCAAGTACCCGCTCAACTGCAAGGACCCGACCTCGGAAAGGTGACCACACACACACACACACACACACACACTCTCCCAGATCCACGCTCACGCATCACATGCAGTCTCGCGACTATCAGCAAGCTAGTTAACACATAGAACACTGAAGATGGAGCAAACACAGATACCAGCACTGACGCTTTCTACTAATGAAGGTGGATTTATCATCAAATGGCCAAATTACAAATGAATATAATGACCTGTATGTGTCCAAGTGAATTATTCATTACTTCAAATCCAGGATGGAATTTGGACAAAAAGTTTTGGGTAAATCAAAAATATTTGTCGGCACCGTTCAATGGCTTTCTCACCTCGTAGCAGAAGCTGGTTTGCCCTCCATTCAAATGCATCTCCTTGGAACTTTGAATTGTCGCAAAGGGTAAAAATATCTTTATTTCATCTTTATGGGTGCAGCACTATAAATATAGCTCGCTGCTGTGAGGAACAGCCAGGTTGTCTCTCTGCTGAAACTGCAGCAGTGCATACAGAATAGAGACTGAAACTAGTATCAACCTCATTAAACTGGTACTGATAAATACTAAAATCAAAACTGATATTGATAAATGCCAATATCAAAACTGGTATCAGTATTATTCTTCAATATTATTTTGGGATGTCTGATATTGACTTTTTGCCGATATCTGATAAGCCGATATTGTCCAAACTCTTAATTTCCGATTCCGATAACAACCGATACCGATATGTGGAGGCTTTTGTTCCCAAACTAATTTTAGGTCACATCACATAACTCTTGACGTGGAATTAAAACATTGACTACTTTTGTTGTGATGCCTAACTAGATGCATTCCACAAATTAACATTTTCTGTAGAAAATAACTTAAACTTAAGTTATGGGTAAGTGCAACATTTTTTCTCATGGAATGGGAATGAAGTAAAGTGCACACAAAGGACACAAAAGTGCACTGATATAGACAGACTAAGTCCATAGCCCATTGCTAAACATGAGCAAAAACAAAACCTGCACCCCCACAAGCATCCATGATTTCATGCACGTTTGGCCAAACCCGGCGTTATCGAGTTTTCATTATCGGAGGAAAATCCAATAACGATACATTCAGATTTGACAAAAAATGCTAATGTCGGGTCGATATTATCGTACATCCCTAACATTATCATATTATTCACCCACTACTACTGCAAACTCCCATTTGCACACAACTTGAGCCAAACAAACCAAGACGAAGGAAAATATTGGAGGCTAGCTGCTAGCTGCTAGCCTCTCCTCTAGTCTTCCATTCCTGCTTCACTTCCTGCCTGCCCACAGTTGCTCGGTTTCTAACTGCGTCGACTGAGATCAAGTCGTCACGTCTTATTTTCCGACCTTGAAACAGGCGTCGCGGTTCTCCGCCTGCTTCTTGCATTAACTGCCGCAGCTAACGCAGCTTCTGAGGCGTTTCTGCGCCCCTGCTGAGAACTCCCAGCAAAAATATTGAAGGTTTAACCATCTTCTTCGAATGCGATGCAGAGCATTAAAATGATGCCTGTGCATAATGCCACATGGTGCTTTGGTGTCGCTGATATTTTTCAGTTTTTTTTTTATTATCATTATCTTTTTCGCTCCTACTAGCAGGAAACAACTAAAAGTTAGTTGGGGACTGAAAACGTGGCAGTCAGTGAGCTGGAAGGCCATCACGCTAACGGCGGCTCCGTCTTCCACCTCATTCAGATGCCTGCAAACGCAGCCATCATGTTTTTATGCTTCTCCTGCCTGCAAACGTACCTGCATCCATCTCTGCAAAAAAAAAAAAAAACCCAGTGAGATGGAACTCCGACACCAGCGGGGACATTTTTCCTTTTTTTCGAAACACATCCATCCGTTGGATGAGAAAAAAAGAAAAATTCAAAAGTCAAAAACCTGGAAGGTGACTGGATGAAGCTCTCTGTCACATTCAGGCAATTGGATTTGCTGCTGCTGCTGCATTAGTGCTTCTCTCACTTTTGCCGTCCGTCTGTTGCTCTGTTCAGCGCAGCAACAACATTGTTGAAACCTTTATATACAGTTTCACCGTGCTGTCAGGAAGCTGCTGGGCCTCAGCTGTGTGAGTGTGTCCTCGGGACGTTCTCAAGTGTCTGAGAACCTCGTCAAAGACTCGTTTCTCTCCTCCTTCCTCCCTTTGATTGCTTCCCTCTTTTTGCCGCTGATTGGTCACGAAATCTAGTGCGGCGCGCCCGGCCCGAGCTTAGCTTTCCTGAGCGATCGATGAAACTAGCGAGTTTTCAAGGAGGAGACGCCGCTGAAACGCTGTGACTCTCCCATCTTGGCGGAGAGTTGGAGCCGCTGCAGAGTGATTGCAGCGAGGCGAGACCAGATGATGCCCCTCGTTGCCTATAATCACCCCTCCTTCATTTTTTCGCAGTCACGTGCACATATGTACACACACAACCGCGTACACCTTGCGTGTTTTCTCACCGGCGATGCGCCTCTCTGCACGCCCACGTGTGCGAGAAAAAAAACGCAAGCGCGCATTCAAATGCGTCTGGGAGTGGGAGTCGTGTTTTTGTTTGTGTCCTCCAGCTAACATCCTTCCAGTGAGTGTCTGCAGGTTGGAGGGCCGCTGCGCACGCACACATGCACGCACGCACGCACGCACGCACGCTGTCGCACCCACCCACACACACGCACACACAGCTTAGACCAGCTGGTGTGTTAATGCCAGATATCCCTGCGCTTACACGCAAACAGGAAGCGCATTAAAACACACACACACAAAGGAGGCCGTGTTTGTGGTATAACTTTTTTCTTTCTTTTTTTTTTCCTTTTTTTTTGTGTAAACGTGCTCGGCATCGTGTCGTCCCGAGCGGCTTGTTGACAATTTCTACACGCCGACAGTTTCTGTTGAGGTCACACACTATCTCGTGAGCTCCGTGTTTGGTTTCTGTGGTTTTTCCATTCTATACGGGGGCCTCCTACACTTTGTGCTCAATGCGCGGTAGAAAAGTGAGAAGAAGAAGAAAGAAAAAAAATGTGCACAAGCGTTTCTTTTTCTTTTCTTTTTTTTTCATCTCAAGTTCAGCGACTGTGCGAGACTCGAGACTGCTTCTCCGGTTGGACTCGCACAATGCAAATATAGACAAACATCATTTGAAGCCCGCAGCTTCAATGTGGGAGTTCCCCCCCCCGCCCCCCTCCCCCGAGATCAGAATCGCACGTTGAGTTTTCAGCCTCGACTTTTGTTAATTGTTTTAATAATCTTTTGCACCGAACAAAAAACGCATCATCAGGCCGCAGGCTCTGCTGTTCGACAGCCTCGGAGAGAGAGAGACAAAGAGAAAGAGAGAGAGAGAGAGAGAGAGAGAGACAGCTCAGCCAGTCTTGTGCTAATGACGGCTGCGGCGGGAGCTTCGCCGGCTGCCGCCTGCTTTTTATTTCATCTCCGTCCTCAGAGGGCCTGCTCGCCGCTCGCCGCTCGCCGGGCTTCAGTGAGACGATGCAGCTGGCTGACACGCCGTTGTGCAAAAAATAAACACGCCTGGAGCCTCTGAAAAGGAGTTAATATATATATTTTTGACAATGCAAAAACTTGAAACGCTCTCAAAGAGTTTGCTTGTTGTGATGGAGCTGCAGAGACTAACAAGCCTCCACTTTGTGCTGCCTTGCAGCGCATCCTCGGCCATAGCAGACAAGCAAGCGGCTCCAGACAAATAGCCTTGTTTTACATAACCAGGGCTATTCCCGCTGAGATATGAGAAATATCTTTTGTGCTGTTTACAAAAGTTTGCTAGCAATGGATTTAGTTAGCGGCTACGCGGCGGTCGCAGATGAATGATTTAGCAGCTGTGGAATCAGTTCAAAAAGATGCAAATGTTGACCTGAAAAGCAAGCAGGACCGCTGGCCCCAAACTGTAAAGCCGCCTCCGCTGCTCTCCAGGTGGTACCACGGGCACCTGTCTGGACGAGATGCCGAAAAGCTGCTCATGGAGAAGGGCAAAGCCGGCAGCTTCCTGGTGCGGGAGAGCCAGAGCAAACCGGGCGACTTCGTCCTCTCGGTTCTCACCAACGAGGAGAAGCACGACAGCGTGGACCGCAGGACCAAAGTCACCCACGTCATGATACGCTACCAGGTGAGGCGGATACCACCAAATCAATTCCTAGATTGTGTGTGTGTGTGTGTGTGTGTATATATATATATATATATATATATACATGTATATGTGTATATATATTTATATATGTATATATATAAGGGATATTAACAGTTAATTGATTATCGATTAATTGTCGATTAACAATTTAATCAGTTAAATTAAATTAGTCACAATTAATTGAACATTTTTTACACTGGTAGTTAATATCATTATAACAGTGTAGTGGCAGGAAAGAGCAATTCACCTGTAGATACTGTGATGGCCATAATATACGTAGGACAAGTTACTTTGGAACAACTTTTTTTTTACTGAAGTTTTTACTGATCTCTAATGTAGAAATGGTCACATTGGACCCTCAACATTAAGTGAAGGGTTAAATAATGTCTTCCTTACACATTTTTCATTGTGAAATTTAGGTTCTCAGGAAAAATCGCTGCGTTAATCGTTAATCGATACGATCATTCAACTAACGATTAATCACGATTTATCACGATTAATAATGATTAATAACGATTAATCCTCAGCGTCCTCAGCTGGACGGGAAGTACGATGTGGGTGGAGGCGAGCGCTTCGACACTCTGGCCGACCTGGTGGATCACTACAAGAAGAACCCCATGGTGGAGAAGAGCGGCATCGTCGTGCACCTCAAACAGGTTCAGACGCTTCGAGACTGTCGGAGCGCTACGAAAGAAAAACACTTGATACTCTCAGTCCAACGTTGCCTCTTTGGCCTCATTGTGTTTCCTTCTCTCGTCTCGCAGCCCTTTAACGCGACGAGGATAAACGCAGCCAACATCGAGAACCGGGTACGAGAGCTCAACAAAGTAGCGGATAATTCTGAGAAACCCAAACAGGGATTCTGGGAAGAGTTTGAGGTACGTAAAACGCAAGTCGAGCGAAGGGAAACCCCCACCCCCCACCAAAAAAAGGCTGCAAAGGTCAAACTCTGTTTTTTTTGGTGCTCAGTTTGTTGTCCACTGCATAAATTTCTGTTCCATTTTCTGCTGATCAGCTGTTTGTTTTCTCATCACCGTTGAACTTATTGGAGGAAATCCAAATGCGCCCATGCGGCTCCAACCTCTGAGAAACAACACTAGTTTATGTGGTTGAAATGCCTGGCTGCAGCTGCTGCTGCTGCCGCTGCTGTTCTTGTCCAGCCAGCATTTCTGCTGCCTGCACATTTAACGCTGCAGCACTATTTTTTTTTCCTTAGTATTCATCGCATAACCTCATCTTTAAGGTCACAGTCGACCCCGTGTAAGTGAATACTGGACTGTCTGATCCCAGGCTGCTCGCCATTCATTTTTAAAGTGAATGTGACTAACTTGCTGAATTTCCAGCCTTCTGACACTAAAATGCAAAAGTCGTTTCCCCTCAATGGGACAGTGCTGAACATTTTAGCTCAAGTCAAAATATAGATGTGTTGTGTGACTGACATCACGCATCACACCTTTATTTTTAAGACGACCCTGGAGACTCGATGTACAAACATACAAATATGCACGCATGCACGCACACACACACACACACACACACACACACACACACAAACAGTTGTGCCGCTTTTCTCTTTTTATTATTTAGAATAATTATCCACACAAGGCTGCTCCAGGAGTCTGGGATAAATAATCAGAACAAAGATGCAAGCATGAGCAGAGTGCGGTAACTTCATTTACAGCTCACCTCTCAGGGGCGTCTCGCCCTGGGAATAAAGTCAATCCTACATCAGAACCGCTTGCGACAACGCGGCCTTTGAAGACGCTGTTGTTTTCACTCCCTGCATCCCTGGAAAGGCTCTTTAGAATTTATACATTTGCAGCGAGTGCGGACGTCTTTACAGATCATGTGAGATATATATTAGGAAAAAAGCGTTAAACTTTCAGTTTGTTTCTTTTTCATTGGTGCTGCGAGGAACTTACTGGAACTCTCTCAAAACGTCTCCTCATTTCTTTCTTTTTCTTTCTTTCTCTCTTTTGTTATGTCTTTCTTTCTCTCTCGGCGATCAGGTACTTCAGCAGCAGGAGTGCAAACTGCTGTATCCCCGCAAAGAGGGCCAGAAGCCGGAGAACAAGAGCAAAAACAGATACAAGAATATCCTCCCCTGTAAGTGGCGCAGCGAGCCGCCGCTTCCTGTGTCTCTCGCTTCCTGTGGAAACAGCGACGCAAATAGACGCTCGCCCCAGCAGCGCAATGGCGGGAAGGGGGGTGGGGTGCGTGCGGTGTGTGGGCGTGGGTGTGGTCACTCTCGCCGCGCCGCCGCTGCCGTGCACCTTTCAACGGAAAACTGTTCATGTTTTTTTTGTTTTTTTTTTTTTCGTTTTTTCGTGCCTCCAGTCGACACGACTCGGGTGGAAATCCTGGAGGCAGATCCAGACGTGGCCGGTTCAGACTACATCAACGCCAACTACATCCGGGTGAGTCTGTGCAACGTGGCGCATCGGTGGACTTGACTCACTTCATGTGCGTTTTTGCACGGCGTCGAGAAACGCTTGTTTCATGGAAAACGGAAGAAGACGAGAAGAAGAAGAACATTTGAATCTTTTTCTGAGTGTGCGTCTTTGGGCCAAACGTGCTTTTTTTTCCATCATGAAAGGCCATCCCTGTTTTTCGGCAGAGTGTGGACGAAGAGGGCCGGCACGCCGACGAAGGCAAAGTCTTCATCGCCACCCAGGGCTGCCTGCAGAACACGGTGGTGGACTTCTGGAAGATGCTCTACCAGGAGAACACGCACGTCATCGTCATGACCACCAAGGAGGTGGAGCGAAGCCGGGTGAGCTTTCAGTCTCCTGTCCTCCTCCTGTTGGGACGAAAAGTGGGCGGAGCTTGTGCTCCTGTTGGGACGTCGCTTGTGCACGCGGTCACTGGCGGTTGTCGGCGCTCCGTGTGGCTTCCAAAAGAGACGTTTTGTGTCGCTCAATTGTTGTGTCGGTGGTGCAGTGGCTAGCGCTGCCGCCTCACAGCGAGAAGGTCGTGGGTTCGATTCCAGGACTGGGACCTTTCTGTGTGAAGTTTGCATGTTCTGCCTGTCTCTGCATGGGTTCTCATCGGCTTCCTCCCAAAGTCCAAAAACATGCATGTGAGGTGAATTAGGAAGTTAAAATTGTTCGATGATTGTTGCGATGAACTGGCCACTTGTCCAGGGTGTCACCCTGCCTTCGCCGTATGGCTCCGCCAGAGCCCTGATCTCAGGAATAAGCGGGTATCAAAATGGATGGATGGATGGATTTGAGTTCCAAAGGAATCAACCAGTGAGAAATCACCGTCTTCATCTCATCACCTCCTCTCAGCTGATTGCTGTGGATCGACTGTCATTAGACGGATCCATCAGCTGCGAGCGTCTCCGGCTCGGTGTTAAGACAAACAACCTTGAGTGCCACCGACCGCCCGAGACGGGGAGAAAAAAAAGAAATAAATAAAGGCAGGAAGAGACAACAAGGGTCAGTCAAAGTTAATTTGACTGAAGACGCAGCAGCGCGAGTTTAATTTCACGCTGCTGCTTCTCCATCGCTTGTTGGCCACTTTCCCGCGCCAGTTCCCGCCAGCCGACGCCTCCTGATGGCTTGAGCTGATTCTCCGTGCGTGTGCGTGCACGTGCGTGCACGTGCGTGCGCGCGGTGGTGAGTTAGACAGCTGACGAGGATACGATGTCATCTAAGATGATTGGAAAGCTGCTCGGGATGAGCCGGCTCTTTCGATCGTCTAATGCCTCCTGCGCCCCTCCTTCCCCTCCCCCTCTCTAATTATCCCTGCCCTCCCTTTGTGTCCCTCCCCTCCCCCTCCCTCCTGTCATCTAGAACAAATGCGTGCGCTACTGGCCCGACCTGCACGGCACCAAGGAGTTTGGCAAGCTGCTGGTGAGGAACGTGGACGAGCGGCCGGCGCAGGACTACATCCTGAGGAAGCTGGAGGTGACGCGTCTCGACAGGGTGAGCAAAAGTGGGGGGGGAGGCAATTGGGGAGCTGGGGGGAGGGGTTACCGTGGCCTCAATCAGAGCCGACCCACTGACCCGGGGTCAGATTATCTGGCTCTCATGCGTACGCGACACACACACACACACACACACACACACACACACACACACACACACACACACACACACACACACAAAATCCTGCGGCTCGCGCTAACAAGGGGATCAAGAGTGCCGATCTGTGTGAGAGGCGGAGAAGAAGAAGGAGGAGAAAAAAAATCAGATTGCATAAGAGCGCAAAGCCTTTATGGGTTTGCTTTTCCTCCCGCGCTGAGCCGTGGCGCCCAAGTGAAACGCTGGGTTCTGCTCCTTACGCAGAGTCAGTAAGCAGCTCTGTCTCTGATCCGCCACGTTTAAAACCCTGTTGAACACCAACTGGCTGAACCCAAAAAAAAATGCCCCAAAAAAATGCCCCGCGCAGTGATGTTTGCAGGTTGTTTACAGTCAACAAAGCCGTTGTTGTTGTTGTTGTTCGAAGTCCATTTTGTTTCCGAGGTGTACAGGAAGTAACCTTGCGCTAAATCTGGGTCAGTAAGATTTCATTTCTAGAAATCGTGCTGATCCGTCTTGGCAGCTTCCCCATAGAGAGCTTTTTTTTTTTCTATTTGCTCTTTGAGATTTCAATCCTTCACTTCAATCCTCCTCTTAGTCGGGACAAAACCAGAGAGAAAGCCGCCCGGTTAAACCTTAAAAGCTAAAGAGAAACAGAGGAAGTGGCTGCGGGCCTCGCTGATGCTAATGAGTCAGTTGCGGCTGCCGTGTCGGAACTAGATGGCATTTTTCACACTCAAATCAGAACAAAGACAGAGAGCTTTTAAGGGGGTTCACGACCGGCTTGAAAAAGTTATGCTAAACATTTTCAAACACTTTGTGATACTGTGTGTTGCCTTTAAAATGGCTAAATTCTTAGATTCATACCTAAACTACCTGCGCAGGATGGTGGGTTATAATCCATTAGTGAGAAACAGGAAGTGCAAGAGATCGCGTCATGCCACATGTCCAAAAAAGAGGACTTAGAGTTAAAAAATAAATAAATAAACAATAATAATAATAATTAATAAATAAATACATGAATAAATGTTTTCTTCCTCTCGTGCCGCAGAAGGAGCCTCTGAGGTACATGTGGCACTTCCAGTACCTGAGCTGGCCCGACCACGGCGTTCCCGACAAGCCCGGCGGCGTCCTCTGGTTCCTGGAGGAGGTCAACCGCACCCAGAGCAGCATTCCAGACACAGGGCCCATCGTCGTCCACTGCAGGTACAGACAGGAATGGGGAGGCCACTAGATGGCGCTGGACGCTGGCTCACTCACTGTGGTGTCCAACGCGTCCAGATCACTTTAGTTTTACTTTTATTTCTCTGCTGGGTGTCAAAGCACCCAAACTGAGGAGCGTTCTTTGCATTAATTTAGCCTGCCACTTGGGTGCGCCATAATTGATCTTCACAGCAGTGGCAAAACACCACACACCCAGGGAGCCCAGTGAATAATTCAGCAGCGAATATATTTTACATCGGGCAGATTTTTTTACTCATCATTACAATAAAACGTTAATTTGATTAACATTTTATTTTATTCCATTTAATTTCCTCTTGGTGGACGCTTCCTTTCTCAACCCACTTTTCATTCACTCAGCAACCGTTGGTCCCAAACTCTTGCTTGCGCCGCCTGCACCAGACACGCAACGGTTAATCAACGGCGTCGTTCGGTCCTGCTGCTGTTACCGCGAGGAGTCCCATTATCTTCTCACGATAATCTAAACTCCGCCGCGGGCGTCCGTCCAAGTGCGTTAATTGAAACCTGCTAATCATAAACAACGGTCCCGGAGTTGTTATTATTTAAGTGGTTATCATTATTCAGTTATTCCCGCCGCGGGGGACGACGATCCAAATTGTCTCCGCCACTCCTGCACTTGTGCTTCCAGAGGACTTTTTTTTTGGTATTTTTTCAAGACGGTAAGCGGCGCCGTCAGACACGCTGATAACTAACGGTGGGTGAAATGGACGCGACTCCTCTCACCTGCATTTAACCGTACAAAAGCAGAAAAAGGAGGCACAAACATTAGTATTATTATAAGTATTATTCATCTGGATGATTCTATTTGACTGTTTACGCATTTATGATGTCATTGTGGAGGCGGTGCGGCCGACTTCTCCCCGACATCAAACCGCATTTCGTACAAGGCGGTAAAAAAAACACCAACAAATCCGAGGAGGTTCCACCTTGAACTCCAAACTTCCACGGCTGCGTGTTGTTGTGTGAGTTTGACCCGAGCCTGATGTTCCCACAGCGCAGGCATCGGCAGGACGGGCACCATCATCGTCATCGACATCCTCATCGACATCATCAACCGCCAAGGTGAGAGAGCGGAGCTCGGCCAGGTGGGACGTCTTTGCCGATCCATCTTGAAAAGCTGCGGGCTGATTCGTTTTTTTTTTTTATGAAGTGGAACTGAGTTATTACAGGAGCGGTCGGTGTTCTCAAACAGCCTGTGGCAAAGTCAGGACGCCGCTGCAAGCTTGTAAATAAAGTCCGCCGTAGAGTCAATGCTGCCGTGGGGGCGATTTTATTAGAAAGCGAAGAGAAGAGCAAAGAAAGACAAAAACATCACAGTTTAGATCTCATGTAACGAGTTCTATTATTAGCCCTTAGCAGCATTTTACATCTGATGTTTTAGTCTCATTTATGCCTTTAGATCTTGATGTTTGTAGTATATTTTTATATCCATGTTGTTGTCTCATTGTGCCATACACCTAGTTGTTTTTCATTCTCAATGCTTTTAATGTTCTTATTCACTATGAAGCACTTTGAGATCATTTCTCCCTCTATAAATAAAATATATTGTGATGAGTAATATTATTATATTAGTTAGTATTATTATTAATATTGTTGTCGTTGTGGCAGTGAATAATCCCATTGGTTCACAACAGACTCTCCAGGTTCATTAATGTCTTCAAGTCCCATCACCACAGGAGCCCTAATATTAAAACAGCTATGCTGGACTTCCACTTTTCTGATGTTGTCGGTCCCTATTATGGTCTGCGCTCCAGGTCTGGATTGCGACATCGACGTCCCAAAGACCATCCAGCGGGTGCGGCAGCAGCGCTCCGGCATGGTGCAGACCGAGGCCCAGTACAAGTTCATCTACATGGCAGTGGAGCAGTACATAGACACGGTGCAGAAGAGACTGGAGGAGGAGCAGGTGCGTCTTCCACGCACCTGGCACAGATTTCTTTTCTTTTTTTTTGTTCTATTTTTTCACGTTCACGTCATCAAATCTGTCGTGACATCAGTCTTTATACTCTTTTTTTTTTGTCCATATTTATCAGAGGAATAAGCTGAAAGAGAGAGAGTATTCCAACGTCAGATACCCTCAGATGACCAACTCCAGATCCAAAACCAACATGACGTCCTCGCGCTCCTCCTCCGTGTGAGTAACGCGCTCAAGAGTGCTGCTGCTGCTGCACTGGAGAGCCGCTCGCTGATTCTTTTGCTGTTTTTTGTGTCTATTTTGCTGCACGGCCTCGACAGGATGACGAACGACGACTCGTCAGGCGTGTACGAGAACATCAACTTCCGGAGCCCTCAGACGTCGTTCAGCAGCAACACCAGGAGGTAGAAGCAAGGCCGCAGACCTCCACCTGTCTCCGTCCGCCTCCCTGTGAGTACCGCCTCATTACCGCCTCATCACCGCATCGTCAGGGTGTAACAGTAGCTGCGTTTCCATCACAGTTTTTCACAAAATACAAGCAATATTTCAAAGATTTCGACAAAGTACAATTGCAATTTGCAGGTGTTTCCACTGAATTGTGTGAAGCGCATCAGCCGTAATTCTCATAAAATCTCGTCCCGCGACATTTACGATGATTACGTTTGCTTTTGTTTCTTTACGTTTGTTTGCTGTCAAGAATGGTTGTTATATTTTTCTCTTTGATTACTTGTAAAAAAAATATTCCGTCTCCTCCTCCATCCAAACATAACGCGGCATTTTCACTTTGAAGAGAACTGGTCACGTGACCACGTACGTCACGTCCGATGACGTTTAAATGCGAAAAAAGTCTTACCGTGACACTTTTGCGATATACCTCTATATCGAAACGTCTGAAAAAAACCCTCATGATTGCGTCAAAACCTTTTAGCGATATTTCAGAGGTTTTTTCGAAGTTTAGGTGTTTCATTACCATTTTTTTTATTGCGATATTTAGGTTTTTTCGCAGTTCTAGGGGAAATGGAAACGCAGCTAATGTAACAAGGTCTGCATGAGACGACTTCTTTGCAATTCAATGTTCGCCGCGAACGAAAGGAGTTCAGTCTCCGCTAAATAATTTGAAGTCGACAATGTGCAGAAATGTTCTGTTGTCTGTTTTAGTTGTCGCCCGGCAGCGTCGCTATTTTTCCCGCCTGTCTGTCGCCTTTTTCTTCTTTCTCGTCAAACCAAAAATGCCTTCACACAGCAGATTTTACAGCCTCCATGTGGCGGGGAAACTTTTACACTGACACAAGAGTTTCTTTTCCCCTCTTATTTTTTTTTTAAATTCTTTGTTGAGTTCCAATCATTCTGTAAGCCTAATATTCGCCTTTATAATGGTGCAAATTAGGGGGCGGCCAAAAGCGGCTCCCTTTTTTATAGGAAAACCTGAACTCGCTTAGAGCAACAAAAGATTTAATTTAGGTTCAAATTATAATCAGAGCACCGCTCTCACAGGCTCATCCTTTTCTCCCTCACACGGTGATTAATAAGGCAGCGGAGGAACCAAAGAGAGGCGACTCAGAACTGCCGTGAGGTCATTAGCGCCACATGGTAAAAAAAGTATTTTAATCAAAAGTGAATGGATCTGGAATAACTCTTTCTGTTAGCAACTCTTTGTTCTTTATTAAAATTGAATTAAGGCTGTACAAATACAGATTACAGCTGCTGTGCTGCTCTTTCATTTTAAAAATTTAAATACAAATCTAATAGTTTTTGCTTTAGCACTATTGATTAATCTCTCTGACAGAAAAGTGACAGTGTATAGTTCTTTTTTTAGTTTTGTTTTTTTTCAAAATTTGCACTTTAAAATGATGTCAGTCAGGACTTAAAACAGGAAGAACGTCACCCTGGCGATCACATGCTGCCCCCAGCTGGCCTGGCATTTAAATTAACAATTTTGGTTGCCTGCCCAGCACCTTCTTGTGAGACTGTACCAGTTTTCTCTAGCCAGGCACGAGTTAGATAGTCCTATGCCAGGCCAGGAGGTGGCGCTGTTACTCCCAATGCAAGTAAAACGTTTTGTTCTTCAAAAGTCTTATAATCCATTTTTCTTTCAATCAAACTACCTATTTATCCACTTGTCAAAACTTTTACAGGATAATTTGATATACGTGACGTATTTCCGAAATATAGCTAGGTTTAAAGAACCTTAAAGCTCATTAGCATCCACGCTAACCTCCATCCACACCAGCTTGCCTCGCAGTCGCTTCCTCTTCCTCCTCCGGTTTTCTTCCTCTGTGGTTTTTAACGGCAGCATCCTGCTTTTGCCACAGTCAAAAGGACTCTGATTGGATTTCCCCCGAGTAGCTAAAAAAGACAGTCTGACAAAAGCTCAGCCTGCCGCTCAGCAAGATGGACGAGCCAGATTTTGGACTGGAAATCTGCCAGGATCTGAGAGCAGCCGAGCGCTCCCACATCAAAAGCCAGTGGCCCGATGTGTCCCTTTGTTTGAGCGACAACAAAAACCTCTCTGTTCCCCCGGTGAACGGGCTCAGAAGAAGTTTAGAAGGTGAAAGGATGAAAGGTGAAAGACGGAGCAGCAGCAGCAGCCGTTCCCGCTACCCAGACTTGACTGAAAACATTTGTCAAGTGGTGGCGGGACAAAGAGGAAACGGCCTGAAGCTGGCGGGGGCCCAGACGGCAGGAGTGAGACTCCCCGAGCGAACGCCGCCATTAGCACCATATCGTCTGGCGCTCCGGGGCCGAGCCTCCGTCCGTCCGTCCGCCACTCAGAGTGGCAGCAGCCATTAACTCCGCCTGTCTGTCGCCTCTCTGCTTGACTTTCAGCGGAGGCGTCGCTTCATCTGCTCCTCGCCCGTCTCTCCTGGGAGGAGGGGAGGAAGGGAGCGCGTCGCTCCCACCGCCGCCCACACGGTGGCGCCCTGCCCGGACGGGAGCCGACCCCCTACTGCCAAGGCCTGCCCTCCTCCACCACCACCTCCACCACCACTTCCACCTCCTGCTCCTCTTCTTCCTGCCCAATCTGGACTGAGAACCTTGCCCAGTGTGGAGAGGAGGACTGTTGCTGTCGCTCAGGACCCTGTTTACCCCACCACCTCCTCCCCCGTCCAGCAGCTTCCACCCCTCCTCCACCCCCCCCTCCACTAAAGTGCCTTCTCACGGGACGTGTCCGTAAGCTCGCCCAGACCCGGACCTCCTGCGCCCCAAGTCCAGGGAACCCCCCCCTCCGTGACCTCCCAGATCGCTGGAACGCGATCAGGTTTTGCCCCCCCCCTAAAACGCAGAGTCTGACCGGCCTGCGGCGAGCAGAGGAGGGTCAAAGGTCAGCTGTACATCCACCGGTAGCGAAATAAATAAATCCGTGCTGTCTCTCTCTCCCTGGCTTCTCCCCCTGCCTGCACTGAGTCCGTCCCTTCAGCTGCAGCGGCCGTTAGCACGGCTGCGGACTGACACCCAGGGCACTTACGTCATTTTCCTTTTCCTTTTTTTTCATTTTTTATTCTTTCTCGGCCCCTGAAACGCAGGCAGGCTGAGCAAAACTTGTTCCGCAAATGTTTACTCACTTTTTATTAAATGTGATGGCGGGAATCGTCACATTGCAGCATCACCAGCACCTGGGATTGTAAAAGGTGTCTCTAGTTTCACGGTGTCAGTGTGGGGGGAGGAACGTGAAACTTTAAATTAGATCCCAAAAGCAGAGCAGAGGGACGTGGGGAACGTAGTCACCGTCGGTTCATGGGTACCCAGCATCCTTTGCTCCCTTCTGTGTCTCTTACACAGATGTAGTAGCAAGTGATGAGGGAAAAAACGACCGGCAAAGACTTTGAAATTTGAAAAAAAAGCTAAATTTTAAACATTTTTCTGCACCTTTTTCAATTTTCTTTTCATTCCATTTGAATTTTTCACAACAGCCGAGCTTTATCGTACAGAACCGTCAGTCTTTGACACAGTGATGTTCCTGCAGCTAGCCCGTCCCGTCTCTTCGTCCCGTCTCCTCTCGTCCTCGTTCCCCAGCACGTCTGACACGCTTCAAACATCTGTCAGAGGAGCTCGTCCCAAGGAGACGAGAGTGGGGGGGGGGCGATTACTGGCGGGCGGACCAGATGGCCATCTGCCCCCCAGATTGAAGAATAGATTTGTCTCGGGGAAAAGTAATTTAGAAGATGGCTATAATCCAGGCTTGATGACGGCGCGAGGGGGGCAAAGCCGGTGTCATTGATGCGATAAGGAGGGGGGCGGAGCCCTCGCCGCTGTCTGAGAGATTGGGGGTTATTTTTAGAACGCACACGAGCGGCGCTAAAATGTGTCCTGCGTCCATCCAGGACGGCGGATTTTTCATTGATTTAATCATCCTGGAGAGTTTAAACGCCAGTTGTTTGGTAGCAGCAGTGCGATGATGATGATGATGATGATGATGATGATGATGATGACGATGAAGTCGCCACTGCGTTAAAGGTTCCATATAATGAAAAATCCACTTTAGCGATAATCCGCCTCCATCCCGTCAGAACGTGCCCTCCTCAACTCCTGAGGCTTCCCATGACTTCGCCGCTCTGGTAATGAGATGCTTTGTGATGTCACAAAGGGCAGTGTCGACCGGCTGCGCCCAGGTGTTGGCGCCGCCGTCAGTTTTAGCTGCCGGCTGTAAACAAAGAGCTAATTGTCCTGTTTTCTGGATATTTAGAGAATATTTTAATATATATGGTGCAAGTAGCTCCATCCACTGAATAAAATCAAAATAAATCACAACTAATCTGCCAGTGCTGGTGATGTTGCTCTTCCTCCGCCTCTTCAAATTAAAAGTCGTGTTTCCTTAACATTTGTTTTTATGAATTTGCTCAGAAAGCCGTCGATTTGTGCAGCTTCTGCCTGCGTTTTCGGGGAGAACCGTGACTTTGAAGGACGGCAGAGTCAAGTAGAAAAGGCACCTGCTAGGAAAAGAAAAACTAAATGCAAACTCTCGGTCAGTTCATGAAAATAAAGGGGAAGATGTGAAGCGGTGCAGCGGTCACGTGTTCCTGCCTCAGGCCTCCAGACGCAGAGCCTCCTTTAACCAGACGGAGGCCTCAGACCCTCCATGATTTGATCTTCTGTCCCTCAGTTTTCGTGCGTGCGTGCGTGCGTGCGTGCATGTGTGTGTGTGAGTGAGGGTTTTATGTTGTTGCTATTGTTTTTCTTGTCATGTTGATTAAAAAGCTATGTTGTTGTGACAGTGAAGGTAGAAAAATGCAGCAGCGCCACCTGTTGAATGTTGAAATCAGTTTTTTTTTTCCCCTTTGACATTTTTCCCATGAATGAGAAACAACTTTTTTTTCGTTTTCCTTTTTTTCGGGGTCTCCTGTGTTGCTCTTTTGACTTGTATTATGATGACTTCTTACTCTTTGCCTCTGTGGGTCAGATTTTTTCTCTTTTTTTTCTTCTTTTTTTTTCAAAGACGTCAATACTTGAAGTGTGACCGCGCTGAGCCTCTGGCCTCAGGCTCAGTGTGGATGTGGAGGCGTGTTTCATGGTAGTGCACTAGTTTTCTCTCTTTTGTGTTGTTGGTTGTTGTTGTTTTTCTTCTTGTTGTTTTTATTTTGCCGACTTGTTTTAAAAGTTTAATTTCTTAATCAACCGTTGTATCACTTGTGTGTGTGAGCGAGCGAGCGAGCGAGTGTGTGTGTGTGTGAATTATTGTCGCTACAGTGCGAGGTTTGCAGCGGCTCGTCTCTCTCTGCTCGTCCTGCCACTTTTACTTGAACACAAAGTCAGTCGACACGTATTCATTTCGATTCCTGTCTCCTGTTTTTTTTTTTTGTTTGTTTGTGGTTTCTTTCTTTGTTGCTCACAGTTGGCCTGAGGTGAGCGAGCGCGCCGTGTGCTCCCGTCCTGTCGTTCACCTCTCCCCTTCTTCCTGCTCTGGCTCTGCCCAGATGCCTTTCTCTCTTATTTTATTGTGTTTTTTATTTTCTAATGCTGTAAAAAAAAAAAGAAGAAGAAGAAGAAGAAGGCTGAAAACTGCTGATGCAATGTGCTGCCAGATCTCGCAATCACACACAAAAAAATGGTTTATCAACACACATAGTTTTATAAATAATAAATATCTATGATGGCACTCAAGGAAGGTCTGCATGACTGACTGCTTGTGTCTGCATCTCTAGCTCTAGCTTGTGTCTACATATATATATTATATATGTATATTTTTTTCCTTTTTTATTGTATATACCTAATACCTAATATACTCTGAAGGCTCAATGATAAAAAAAAATAATGATAATTATATTAATAATAATATTGTAACATAATAGAATTCATTACTTAAATTCAAATTATTATTATTACTATTGTATTTTTAGTATTATTGTGTCCAGTCTACTGCTGAGGAGTACTAACATACTTTTCAGATACTCCAACTTCTTTATGTTATTGAATGTGACGCAACAAGTGTGCGTAACATTGTGCGTAACTGGCCACTGATCAAGTCGATGACGAGGAAACGAGGACGATTAGTTGGTATTAAACAGTTTATACTCCTGCTGCACACACACCGGGCTGTTTATTCCCTCTGGAGTGGAGACTCGGATAAACAAACAGGAAGTTTGCATTATTGATTGAAAGGAATGAGATAAATCCAGCCAGGTCCATTTCAGATGTTCTTCTTTCTTACATATATACACATATATATCCTCTGAAAGTACAGTTATAACCTTGACTGTGGCGTTTGTTTTACAGCCGCAATGCTTAACAGCGTCTCCTCCCGGCACTTCAGACACACCTCCAGGAAGTTGTGCTTTTATTGCGGACCCTCCCCTGCACAGCAGCGGTGAGACTTGAAGGAAACCGTCTTATCTTGCCATGGGACGGTGGCTGCTGGGGGGAAACCCCACCTCGCACACAAAACACGCGCCCCATCCTTTCCATGGATCATCTGACGCATCCAGTCCGGGAATAATTAAAGGCAAACTTCCCGTTAGGAGATGAGGAGGGCTCGGCTTTATGCTCGGAGTTTATGACGCGGTGACAAACATCAGGTGCGCCGGCTGCCGGGACATTGAACCCTAAAGCTAATCTCTCTCACATTTGAATTGATTCCCGTTTTGTAAAAAAAAAAAAAAAAATTGATAGAGATCTGCGGTTCAGTTCTATTCCTCACGGCGTTTCCTCTCCTTTCTAACCGGCTGGTGGCTGGCGGCTGGTTCTCAGTCACACAAGAGAAAGAGAAAGGGGGAAAAAAGGTGCGAACAGCATCAGACGTGATCCAAGACGACGACTTTACTGCTTTTCTTGACTTGAGTTTTTTGTAAACACGGCCGTATGGAAAAAAAACAAACCGACAAATCAAAAGTTTCATGCACAGAGTTCGATTTTCTCGCCCGCCACAGTTGGACGGCGCTCAAAACAAACGGGGCGAACTTTGTTCCTCCAGCCAGCCGAATGTTTGCCAAGCAATCACTGTCACTGTGTTTTCAATCCCGCCGCGGTTTTTTTTTTTTTTTTTTTTTCAAAACAATTCGTCAGTGTCACGACTCAACGTCCATAAAGGCATCGCTATGAATTTGACAGCCAAAAAGAAGTAAAAAAAAAAAAAAAAAAAAAAAAAAACAACAACATATTTTTCCACGTATATACAGTGGTTGATTCAAGTGCAAAATGCTTGTCTGTTGTGCAGAGTGACTGAAGGGACACCCCTCCATCAGTTTGTTGCCCTCTACTTCTGTCATTTCTGTTTAAAAGCTCACGCAGGTGATTGTGAAAGCTGAAAAAAAAGCACTTCAATTTAACACACACACACACACACACACACACACAAAAAAAAAAAAAAAACATCACACAACTTTCCAGTGAGAATTAGTGCAGGTCACGCTCTCCACTGCTCCCCCAGTGGGTCCCCCCCCCCTCAGTCTTTTTTTTTTTCCCCCGAACTACCACTAGGGGGCATAAGAGGCAGGTGCCCGCGGCCTTGACATCAGTGGATTTGTTGCAGCTTCATAGAACAAAAAAAAAAACATATCTGTGTTGTTCAATCATACAATGATTTAAACTAATAGAAAAATAGCATCGCTGATATTTTCTACTCGGTGAGAAGCGGCGAAAGTGTTCAAAAGGGTTCAGCCGGCGATGATGGTGGTGCTGGGCGGCGCCGAGGTGGTGGAGAGGGGGTTGGGGG
Source organism: Thamnaconus septentrionalis (assembly GCA_009823395.1). Taxonomy (NCBI): domain Eukaryota; kingdom Metazoa; phylum Chordata; class Actinopteri; order Tetraodontiformes; family Monacanthidae; genus Thamnaconus; species Thamnaconus septentrionalis. The sequence continues at coordinate 9,465,364 of CM020512.1, forward strand.
GCTGCATCTGGCGCATGCAGCGCAGGTTGCCGGTGGTGAAGACGCACTGCAGCGGCCACAGCACGATGACCACCAGCAGCACCATCAGCACGATGAAGAGCAGCACCCGCTTCCAGTCGCCCAGGCGCTCCATCCAGCTGAGCGACTGGCCGCCGCCGCCGCCAGCGCGCCGCTGCCGGCACCGCCGGCGCCCCGCGGACTTGTTGCCGCCGATGTCGATGCAGATGCAGAAGGGGGCGTGACCGCCGGGCGCGGAGTCGCCGCCGCCCTCGCCGCCCTCGCCGCTCAGGCTCTTGTAGCACAGCTTGCGGCCGTCCAGCCACACCGACTCCTCCTGCTGCTGGTGGCTGGGCAGCTTGCACAGCACCTCGTGGCTGGTGGTGAGGGCGGGCGGGCCCTCGTCGGGCAGCTCCGTCAGCTGCCGGCAGAAGGGGCAGGAGAGGCGGGCGTGGCCGTCGCTGTCGCTGCCGCTGCTGCTGCCGCTGCCGCTCCCGCTCGCGTCTCCCTCATTCACGGCCATGAGGCGGGAGAGGCACTCCAGGCAGAAGGTGTGCGTGCACTCCAGCTGCTTGGGCGTCTTGAAGACGTTGTCGTAGGTGTTGAAGCAGATGGAGCACTCGGGCTGGCTCACCACCGACAGCTTCTTCTGCGGGCCGCCGTCGTCCGGTTGGGTGGCTGTGTGCCAGATCTCCGTCTGCTGTTCCATCTTTGCAGAAGCAGCAAATGAGCGAGGCGCCCAACAAAAGGAAAAGCGGCTCTCGTCCTCCGCGACTTCTCTGCTCGGCCTGCCCTCGACCTCTGGCGCCGACCTTGAAGGACAAGGAAGGAGGGATTAGTTTTTTTGTGTAGCGCAAAGGATTCATAGGACTTCGAGCGAGTGGCAGAGCCGTTGTTTTTTAGCCCCCAGCAGCTATAATCCTAAAAGGATTTTATTTTTTTTTCCTCCCCCCATGCGGTGTTGCTACTCTGACAGGATTGCGGCTGTCAATCAGTTCAGTCCCGACAGAGTGGGATTCTTGGAAGGGTTGAATCTGTGGGTCACAAGGTGTAGCAGCGACGAACAGGGAGGGTGTGTTTTTACATGTCCGCCTTTTAAAGTTTATGCAACGCAGTTAGAGTTACTGTTTGGTTTCAAGGTAACATGGTGGAGTTCAAGTCCAGGGCCGAGCTCTCTTAGAGGGAGAACCCGGTGGAGGAGCCTCACATGATAGATGACGCATCTAAATCTCTTCTTCATCAGAGAGCGGTGGCTTTAAGCCAGGGGTCACCAACAGGTCGCCCCCGAGGACCTCACGAGGAGCCCGCAGGCCTGCTCGGAAAATTGCGCAACTCGTTGAGCTGCGTCTGAAATTCAATTAGATCCAACCTTGTTAAGTCATTGTTGATAATTACTGAGGAGTCATTAACTTGATAAGTGTCTTCGCACGGATGAGTGTCATTAACAATAATATATAACTCGGAGAGTGTGTTATTTCAGGAGAGTATATCAAATTGATCGCCCTTCATGTGACTCAGGACCCATGAAGCAGCTCTCAGTGCCAAAAAGGTTGGTGACTCCTGATTTAAAACCCCCTTGTACGAACTTTTCTATTTTCTGTGTGCTTCTTTGACGGTCTAGAGACGCTATTGCTCCCGAGAGAATTGCTGCCTTATGTAACCCTGGAACTGACAACCTCATATTTCATACCCGTCCGACATGACAACATAAAACTAGATGGAAATGCGCATGAAACGCACTCATGTTTATTGACATTTGAATCTGACCTTAATTTGCAGTCAGTCTGGCTGAGAACATAGTGTGAAAGACAGTAAAACCGTCAACCTCAGCTTTCGCAAAGCTGGCGAGTGATTCCGAATTAGTCATTTCGAGCAGCAAAAGCTATATCCAAGTAAACGAAACAAATAAATAAACAAAAGTGCCCAGTGTGAGTAGCATGAAGTGCTGGCTAGCTAGCTAGCTAGCTCGCAGTATGAGCTAACCAGAAGAAGACCAGTCCACCTCGCTGTTCTTCGGTGTGCTTCATTTCTTTTACAGCTTGAGCTGAAGTCTGTTGAAACATTGATTGTAGTCACGTCGTGTCTTTTCTTGCGTGTGAAAGGACTGAAGAAGCACTGCACATGGTGCTGCATGCACAGCAATTGTAGGATGAAGCGCAGACGATTTATCGACGGGGACGTCCTCGATGTTCTCTTACCGCTCCGGTGCCGATGGCACGCGGCCGGCAGCCTGCGCGCGTCCTTCAGCTCACTGCCTACAGCTCACTGCCTACATTCACAACTATTTATTGTTTTAATGGCCGCCGCCGTTTGCCGTTTAACGGCCGCCAGCTGCTACAGGGCGCCGTCTATTTCTGCTGCTTTGTCGAATTTTGCCACCGTTGCTATAGGCAAATGCTAACCTTTACCTAAACCCCCTCACACTAACCTTAAAAAAAAGTTCAATGAGACCCCCGTGTGAGTAACGCGTTTCGATAAGAGCTAAAATCCACGGCCGATGAACGACTGCAACAAACGGAAGCAGCAGCACAAACACAGGCTGCGGCTGCTGTCTGACTTTTTCGTGCATATTTTCAAATGCGAATATATACAATTTTTTTTCACAGCTGAGCCCCAGAGGCAGCGTCGCCCGTGCCGTGAACTCTGGCTGAGCGCGAGGCGAGCGGCCCCGACGACAACACAACACGATGACAGTGCGGCGGTGTCACTCGCCAGGTATTAGATTGCGAAGGGGAGTGCGCGCTGTGCGCTAGGCCGGGCTAGGCCGGGCCAGGCCAGGCTGGGCCGGGCCCGGGGGGGGATGACGGACGGCTCCCGACCGACGCAGGTGCTCGCCGGCTTGGCCCTCCGCTGCCCCCTGGGGGGAGGGGGAGGCTGGACCACCGCACAAAGTCCCCGCTTTGTTCTCCAGCTAATCGCTCCATCTACCCTTGAAATTCCTGCGCCGCCGACTCCCCTCTGTTTCTGCGTCTCTGCGGATTCCAAACACGCTTTTAGCGCAACAAGAAAACCCCCCTCCCCCGCCCGTCAGCCACCGCCGTCCGTAATTACACTTGCCTCATGACTTTAAACTTTTGTCCCAAGGCAGAGAGTGCAAACTCAGATCCTGCCTGCCACCCAGTTCAGGTAACCCTGTGCTAGCGGCGCCTCCAGCAAGGCAGCAAGAGCAGCAGCAGCAGCAGCGTCCCCAGGTGGAAGTTTAACTCAGCGTGACCGTTTTATTAACTTGACTTCAAGGAGGAGAGCAGCTAAGTGAAAAATCCAGGGGAGTTTGTTCCTTGTCAACGTGCTCTGAGGGAGCGAAACGGACGACTTCCTGTTCCCTCAAACAAAACTAGCAAACTAGCTTAAAGTTAGGAGGTTGTTTTTTTTTGCACTTTTTGAATATTTCAATTTTTGGTTAAATCAATTTTTTTGACAGGAGGGAATGAAACCACCAGCTGTTGTCGACTTAGTTAATAGTCGAGCTTTCATGGGCAACACCAGTAATTTGGGGCCCACTGACTGACTAAAAATGGGTGACGCCCCCCTCCATACATAGCATATTGGGAGCAAAATGGGATCGTCCATGTTGACCCGTCCCTGCATGACATATTCTTTGCATGCACAATGCTAGCAGCTTATTTGCCCTTATTAAAGTGCATAATGTGCTAGTCTGTGCATAATAAGTGCTACTTGTTTTGCGTAATAAAAGTCGTTGGTCGAGGAATACACCTTCTCTAAAACCTCGTGACCAGAAACCTGAAAGCTGATTAAATACAATGTCCCTCAAACATTCTGCTTCAGGAGCCGGCGAGATCGAGGCAGCTCAAGACGAACACAACACGCTGCACATTTTAGCTGAGTCCCGCAACACACATTTGCGCCATATCTTACAGAATGCTGTGTGTGTGTGTGTGTGTGTGTGTGTGTGTGTGTGTGTGTGTGTGTGTGTGTGTGTGTGTGTGTGTGTGTGTGTGTGTGTGTGTGTGTGTGTGTGTGTGTGTGTGTGTGTGTGTGTGCGCGTGAGTTAATGTTCCCCCTAACGGCCCATTCTTGGGTCGTTACTCATTCATCCAGACTTCGGTGGAGCAGCGTCGCACGAGTCGCTATCAAAACAAAAACCTGGATCTCCAGGAAACGGCACATTTAGCCGCCTGTTTACAGCTTCCTGCTTCACTGCAGAGGGACAAAAAAAAAAACAAGAAAAAAAAACCCCACCAGGAACAAGGTGTTCTCAGAGGGCGGTCTCAGTATCGAGTTAGCGGCGCCTAGTGTGATGTCACAAAGGGGCTGCTGCTTTCCCCAAAGCTCACAATTTGCATCGTCCAGGACCTTCAAAGGTTCCTGCTTGCCATCCTGCACCTGCTGCCTCCAGGCCGTCCCAACCCTGAATTCCTGGAGGTTTTAAATGATGGTGTAAGAAGGCATCGTAATCTCTCCCATTATGGTGTAACCCAAGACCGGGGAGCGACGAAGCTGTGATGTGATGTGTGTGTGTGTTATAGAGAGAGAGAGGAGATAATCCCTCCACCCGAGCAAAGACACTTGTTATCTCAGCAGCTTTGCTAGCGGATCAATACGTCCGCCGGAGGTCTTTGCTCGTCGGGCCGGCGGCCTGACGTTTGGTGGTTTGTTTATTCCAGTTTGGATCGCCGTGAAGCGCAGACGCCTCGGCGAGTTAGTCATTATCAAACAGCAGTTTGTCACTCCCTGGTGTCACCTGTGGAGTGGATGTTTTTTTTTTTATTCTTGCCCCCTAATTGAAAATTGACAAAGCGCCTGAAGAGGAGGCGCTGACGGATCTCTGGAAGCCCCTCTGGAGGGGTTTCATGGCCAAACTCGGGGTCACGACTGAGCGGCAGAGTGAAATATTAACCCTAGCGAGCCGCTGCTGAACCCAAACTCCAATAAAAATCAATAGCAGGTTGTGGCCTTTTCTCTTTTTGGTTTGGTTTTTACAGTAACCTACCGTGTCATGACTGGCTGGCTGACTGACTGACTGGCTGGCTGACTGGCTGCTTTGCATTTTGTCCTCGCTGCCTTCGCTCCTGCACGTGCCGACCCTCACCTGTCCCACTGACCTGTTTGTGCACGGGACGTCGCTCACGAGAGTCAGCGCTTTGTTAGTCAAATCAAACCATTCAAGCTCTATTTCGTGTTTAGGAGGACAGAAAAGTAAAAAGATTTACTTTTGATTTCCATGGCAGGAGGAGAATGAGACGCGGGGGTTGGGGGAGGGGGGGTTGCTTTACGACCATCCTGGTTTCCCCCCCCCCCCCTCCCTTTGTTCCCGTCTGTGTACCTTGAGCTCCGCCGTCAACCACGATGCTGCCCTACCTGTTCTCCGCGTGAAAAGTAAATGAAACTCGATCTACCTGCTGCTGCCTAAACGGCTGCAAACGGTTTTTTAACTGAACTGCGGCCCGGCTCACTGCGACTGAACCGTAGCTTTTTTTTAGCTTTAGCTTTTTTAGCGCCGGCGATCAGAGAACAGGTGGAATGGTCCCACAGTGATGGATCCTGCAACACGCCTGTGCAAGCCTGACTGACGCTGACTTGACATTAAATGAAACGCAATGGGGAGAAAAAAAAATTGTTTTAAAGGTCAACCAAATTGTTCTGTTCTTCCTCTTTTGAGAGAAAATAGAGCCGCTAGGCTGCGGAGAGGCACTGCAGAGGCTTCTGGCATCCAGCAGAAATAAAAAGTTATAGTTTTTTTTTTTTTGTTACCTGTAGAATGGAGAAGTCTTGCGACGATCCTCTTTATCTCTCTCGGGCTGAACTTGCTTCTCCTTTTCGCCCTCAGAAAGTCTCTCTCTCTCTCTCTCTCTCTCTCTCTCTCTCTCTCTCTCTCTCTCTCTCTCTCTCTCTCCTCTCTCTCTGAGTGGAAAGAAGTCTTGAGGGTGAAGCTTTTGGAAGGGCTGGAATTTAAGGTTCCTCCTCCTGCGAGGTCGTCTGCACACTGGCTGCCTGGACGGCAGGTAGGTGTGTGTTTATGTGTGTGGCTTCCCTTTAGGCGGATATCACCTGCAGTACTCCCTTTTTTTTTTTTTTCAAAAGACACTTTATAGTGCTGAAGGGGCAGGGCAAAGAGGTGTTTGTGTGTGTGTGCGTGCGTGTTCGTGTGTGTGTGTGTGTCTGAGAGAAGAATAAACAGCTCTTCCCACCGTCTCTATGCTGATGTCCCCCCCCCCTCCCCTCACCTGACTGTTTTTTGTCTACCTATTATACCCCCCTCCCTGAAACACACACACACCATCCAAACCTGCCCAGTTTGCAAACACACACACACTGAGATAAGACCCCAGCTGACAAAGACCTCTTCAAACTCAGAGGACAGTGTGTCGGGTTTTTGTTTTTTTTTCATCTTTGTGTGTTTTCTATTTTGGCTGCGACTCGGCGACATTCGCCGTTGACTCTTGTCTCTTCACCCTTGTGCCGTTTGCTCGATCCAGTTCGTGACGGAATGGTTTTGAAAAGTGGTGCCATTTTATTTATTTTTTACCTGAGAAATGTGTTGGGTTTATTTCACTCGCCCACCTTGAAAAGGAATAAAGGAGGCAGGGAAGGCCTTGCCAGATGAATTTGAAAGTCAATTGGATGAACTTGTAACTGGCAGCAAAAGGTTGAGTTGACCTGTTGGTGTGATCAACACTTTTACCACTGATTTAATTTTTTAAAGGTTTTGTATCACACATTTTTCAGATCTGTATATTATTTATTTATTTATTTTAATCCCCGACTCCAGTAGAGCCGCATGACTAATCATTAAGTAAAACCCTCTCTAGAAAACAACATATTAGCCCTTTGTTTGCAGCCTTCTGCTAATGATAACTGATAACTGATGCTTTGTTGTGCTATTCCCCATGTTTCAAAGGCCGATACCAACGCCTGGCTGGGGTCGGGGGGGCGGGGGGGGGGGGGGGGGGGTGTTATAACTAACCCTGTGTGTCCTGGCTGCCTTTTGTGACATCACAACGGGCTGAAAGATGGACTTCTCTGTGAAGTTCAGCGGCAGGTTATTCAGCAGGAAAACATTAGCTCTGTGTGGAGATCAGAGTCTCTGCTCCGTACAATGGACGTGTGACATTTCAGTTAGTATTTGCAACTATCCCAACTTCAAAACCATCAGTAGAGTCAGTTCTGATCAGCGGTGACTGTTTTCAAAGGCACTGAAACGCGAGAGTTCCGGTTCGGCTGGCAGTGGCCACATTAGAGGCTTCAGCGAGGCAGCAATGTGTCTGGACTCTCCTTTGTGTTGGTCGTTAAAAACACAAAACACACACACACACAGATACTCGCACCTTTCACAGCTTTTTATCAGCCACTCTGTCTCTGCTCGACGTATAAAAGATTCATTTCCATGCAGTCAGCGCTGCGCTGGCAGGTGGCTCTCCTTCACGCTAATGGCCCGGCCTCTTACTTCCTCCTTGGCCCGCCGCCAGACTAAGTCACTTTTTAATTCACGCGTGAATGTTTTAGAAACTATTCCCAGCTCGTCATCGTCGTTTGGAATTTTTTTTCTCCGCTTGAGCAGAAATTCAAGTCATGTTTGGGATTTTTTTTTTCCCCTTTTTTCTTTTCCTGGTCTGACAGGCTTTGCCGCAAGGCTGCTGTTCACCCCAGCATTTAATATTCAGTTTATAAGTTAACAGCTCTGGGGAAGGGGAAAAGCTTCCTGCTTGACAAGTTGACTTGATGAATGAGGGTTAGGCTTTAATTTGCTTTTTTTTTAATATATTAAATACACTGTTTGATCAGGTACGGATCTTAATTTTTTTTCCTGTTATATTTTGTTGTATTCCTCGGGGTAATGATTAATTAGTCCTAAACATTAGCACGTCTCGCCTCCGCCCGCGGGGTTATTTAGTAACCTAAACACAAATACAGTCGTATCATATCAGCAGAGTAATTTATTGGGCCATTCAGCTGGGAGTGCTCAGAGGGTTCAGTACAGCCAATAGAGCTTTTACCCCCCCGCCCCCTCCTCCACTCCATCAGGTGCACCACGGTTTATAGTGTTTGTGTGTCACAGTTTAGTGGGTGAGGCTGCCGCTACTCAGGCAACACACACGTGAGCATGTGTGTGCGTGCGTGTATGTGTGTGTGTGTGCGTTCAGGCCAACAGTGAGGCGACACACTACAAAAAGGATGCAAAAAGCCTCCGTCACTGAGCTGGCAAGGACAAGAAACCTTTAAAATAGTAATTATAATGATTATAATGATAAAAAAAAAAATTCAATTAATTAAAACTTCAAAAAAAAAAACTGATGCAAAGTTAAACCAGCGCTGACCTGTTTAACACAGGCGGCAGCGTCTGGCATGGGTTTTATTGACCCTGTTTGCATACCGCAGCACATGAGGGTTGGTTGGGGTTGGGGTTGAGGTTGGGGTTATGGTTGGGGTTCTAGTTGGAGTCAGGGTCAGGGTCAGGGTATGGAAGAGGGAAGTCTCCCCATCTCCTTATTATATATTATTATCAATTATATCCAATCATAAAGTTTAAACAACTTTATATGTGTTAACAATAATAATAATAATAATAATAATAATAATACAATGTTTATTTGATTCTATTATTTATTTTGTATTTGTTTTCCTTTCTTCTCTCTATTTTTATGCTCCCTTCCACCCGCACTTGGTGGCCCCCACTTTGAAAACCACTGGTCTAGCGTAAAAAAACAAAAAAACATGTATTTTTTAACAATATGATTTTTGTGCATTTTGAATTGGGGCGATAAAGTCCCAGCCCCAGTTCACAAATATTGTTTTTGACAGCTGCTCTGTTAAACACCAGCCTGCGTAGCAGCTATCCATTAACAGTGACACTTCTGGCAAGTGTATCCGCCAGAAGCAGGCGTGTGTTTGGGCCCCTAGAATGTGACAGACTGGAGGTGCATCCATCCAGTCTGGCAACTTGTGTCATTATTTCAAAAGCAGAAAGAGAGTGTCCTAATTTTCCCCCTTGCCAGTCGCAGCTGCTGTTGGCCCGAGAAGGTCAAAGTCAATCCACACCTGTTTCTTAATTGTTTGTTTGTTTGTTCATTCGCAAATATTTATGGGGCAATTAGAACAGGCTCCACCCGCTAGTCGGTGTATGAAAGCCAATCTGACCTGAATGTTGAAAATATCCAGTGCATCCATGTGGGACACTGGATGTTTGCCTGTACAGAGACTGTGAAGCCAAATGGACCAATAATATTCCTTTGCAGGTTAGGTTGGTGACCAGGGGACAACACCACAGCATGTTAGCATTGACGTCATATTGTGTATTTTTCTCTTTAACTTGAGACAACAAAGTCCTCTTGGTAAACATGCCACCTTTTTTTGCACAATAATTAATATGGTGGTGTGACAGTTGAGGGTTCTGTCACTAGAGCCACTTTCCCACTGAAATTAGGGGGATGACACTGTGTTGAACTCGGGTCGACTCTCAATCAATCGGCATTTGGCCCCTTTCCCACTGACCAAAAACCAGCTGGGGTAGCTGCACAGCCTCCACTTTGACCGCTGCGCTTCCGCTGACGTCATCGCGCTGAGATCGCGTCATGAAGCGCGACAGAATTCAGGGAACTAAACGATGGAGAGCAACGTGGAAGCGAGTCCAGCAGTGGCCAGTGCTCTTTGTTGTTGGACACTTTTGACTGTAGAATCGTTCCGCGAATAGCCGCCGAACGACTGTGTCGTTCACGCCAGACTTGAAGCGGCGCGCACCTCCGCTTTCCGGCGGGCTCGCGCCGTGCAAGCGATCGTTTCGGGGTCTGGGCAGACCCGACTGGTCTATTTTGTGCGCGAGCGGAAAAAGCCAAAGGACAATGAACAATTTTCGAGCGCTGGCGGAACGTAATCGCACACCTTCGCTTCGATACGTGATATACGCCGCGACTGGCTCGATATAATGACTTAGTGCACGTGACGCTCAACGTCATCCCGGCGCGGCAGGTAAAAGACGTGACGTCGACGCTGGTCTCCCTTTCCCACTGCAAGCCGATCGTAGCGGAGCTCCTATTGGTCATGTGCCCAGGCTACTTGGCCAAGGGGATACCGCTTTGGCCGACTGGTTAGCGCACATGACTATTACCCGGAAGTCTCCACCTCGCCACATTGGCTTTGAATGAAAGTTTCCTCTGAGGCTGCACACGATTTCAGCTGCTCTCCGACTTCTCCTCCAGCATCCACCTGAGGCCACATATTTATCCCGAGGCCAAACGTTGTCGCATATGTTGTTGAATACATTAAGACTCAGGAGAGGTTGACAGCAAAACGCCAGTTTGGGAGAAGTGAAGAGGCGTGATGGCTTTTTAACCGTTCGTCATTGGGGTGAGTACTTCCAGTTTATTTATTTTATGTTTGTTTGTTTTGTTTTGCTAACTTTCGTCATTGTGTGTCCTGCAAATAAAGTCGGGGTTAGCCAAGCTGAGCCCAGTGAAACAAAGCTAAAGTCAAATTTAAGAGTTGCATGACGTGACAGCAAACACAGCAAATGCCCCCGGTTGGCGACAGTGTGTGCTTCTCTCTATAAGTACACAATGTTAAAATAAATAAATAAATAAATAAATAAATAAATAAAACACACAAGGGTGGGGGGGGGGGGTGTGTCCTCAGCTTCCATCTGCTAATCTACAAACTTCGAAGCAGCCTGCAGCAGCGTCACGTCAGTCTGCGTGTGAGTTTTGAGGTTTTGCAAATGGGGGGGAGGACGAAAAAAAAACATGTTGACAAATTTTAATTATGCGATAACAAGTGTAAAATTTCACAGACGCTCACATTTTTAACTGCATTTCCTGCAGTTGTGTAATGTTGGCGGTAAAATTGTGAAAAACTTTAACGATGTTTAAGACAATAAAAGTGACATAACAGTGGAATTTTTCCCCTCAGGGCTGTTGGATTTATTCGACGTATCCAACATTCCAACATTTGTAGAGGTGAGCCTCATTCAAAGGTGACTGGACAGACGGCTGTGGAAAGCCTCAATGTGCCTCAGTCCGTTCTTTATTAGGATTTTCATGTGTAAATTTCGTTAAGTGTTAGGCTTTCCTCTTCTTCTTTTATGGTTTTTAAAGGTTCCTTGTTACGCACGATTGACTTTACCAGTGTTCCCCCGGCAGCGCCAGGTGTCTCGCCCTGCTGGTCGTCGTGCACTGCGCGACTTTTCAGACATTGTGCACAACAACGTACACAGATCCTCCCTCTGCAATGTGAACGCAAGAAAACTATGCCTCCCAGGTTTGCATCCCATCCTAACACGTGGAAAGTCCAAGAACGCATCACTTTTAGCTTAAAGCTAAGACCCAGGATTTTGGCAGGAGGTTGTAAACAGAGGGCTAAACATGCTGTTTGTGTAGGGATGTAAAAGCCAGCCAATAACTTTTTAGACTGAAGCTTTTTAAAGTGGACGAGCAGATGTCTGAATTCTCCGTTTCTACATGACAGCGCTTCGTTGAGCTTTGGAGAAATTCTGGTTGACTTTGTATGTAAAATCTTCATGTGTTCACCTAATATTCAAGCTCCTTTTTAACAGCAAGTCATGTAATAGAGCACCCTGAGTGTAAACTGGCCTTCGCCCGCCGGCCTGAGATAGAGAGATCAGCTATCAGTCCGGGAAAGCTAGTGGGCCTCAAACAAAGCTAACCCACTTTTGTTGCCCCCTTATCTTTGATTTTTATGGCCCCACCTTCTGGACAGTCACGTTCCCCTGTTTGTCTCCCCTTAGTTTTGCTGCCACGTCACGGTGGCGGAAGAAGGAAGTGCATCGCCTGATTAATCATAGCGCTGTTCATCCACCACACGTGCTGCCTTGCTGTTCACAAGTTTCTCCTTAAACCAGAGTTTTAAAATAAGCTTTGCCTCTTTAGATTCTCTGACTGGTCGGTTCACTCCGACCTTCGCTGACAACATGAAGGTTGAATGCCCACCTTTTGGCAAGGGGCTGTTTTTTTTGTTTTTTTTGTTATTGCGTTTGTTTTTTTACATGACAAGTTGTAAAAAAAAAAAAAAAAACTGCTGTCACACGTACGCACGCTTCTTCTTTGCACATGTCAGCAGTAAAAAACCATCTCAAACTGCTGCAGGATGAATTGCCCTTTTTTTTTATTTCCAGCTGCGCTGTAAAACAGCGCGCACGTGCGCTGGAGTTGCAATAAATGGTTTGTTTTTCCCCTCACGCAGCGCCTCCGCAGTGATAACATCGTCTAAGGGGGAAATATTGTCAAACTTTTTCTTAATAGGTTAGAGTTTAATAGCTTGTTTTAGCTGCTTATTAAATTTGGCTTGATTGCATTTTTTATTTTTATTATTTTTTTTGAAAGCCCAAATGACCTGCAACACACCGTATGTACAGTTTGTGTGTGTGCAGGGGGAATTCATTCATTGTTGCAACAGTTGTTTTTCAAAGAGAAACTTCTGCCTCGGCCTGAAGGTCCTGCAGCCTGACGCTCCTTTCTACTGATGTCTCCCTCCCTTCAGGTTTGCTGCACCCTCTTTGTTCCCCCGAAGCCGGAGGATTGATTGACAAATGAGCTGCCATCAGCGGCCAATGAGACGAGTTGAACTGAATTCACGAAGGACGCGGCCTTTGGAAGCCACGTGGGACGGCTGGTCTGAAGGCTGCAGCCCCGAAATGAAGACACACGGCAACTGTCTCAAAACTGGAGAACAAGTAAGATTTATACAGCCGTCCCCTGATTGGTAGGAATACACCCATGACATATGCAGTGCCACTGAAAAATATTCAGTCATATTCTTCAAGCAGGATATTTTAATCTTGCGTCGCTTTCTAACTCCGGTACTTTCTAATTTGCAAATATTGCAATAAAATCCCTGCAGTTTGTGCTGCTGTGGAGCTCCGCTGTCTTGCACTCAAACCCCCCGCAGTACCGCAGCCCATCGGTAGGCGGCTGCGGTGAGAGGCAAGTAGACCACAGTGGAGTGAAATCGTCTCATCTGCGGTGAAACGTAGCAGGCGGACAAACAGGAGGTGGGAAAGGCGACGTCACGGCGAAGGCGCCAGAAATAGAAGCGCGGGAAGGTTGAGGACGTTGAACCCGGTGACTTGATTTAAGGCGGCGTGAGTCTCCAGCAGCACTCGGCGTCATTCATCAGTCCTGCGCTAATGGTAAAGGCTGCGGTCATCAATCAAGGCGGGGGGGAGTGAAAACCTGCTCGTTCTCCCGGGAAAAGATGGTGTCAGACGGGAAATATGTGTCAATTCATATCAGGCCTCAGCGACAGCTCGACACTTTATAGTTTAATTCCGTCCATCTATTATCCGGCCTGCCGACACCTCTTTTTCTGTTATTATTCCACGAAGGAGGAAATGGATGTTTACTTTCTACAGAGAATCAAATTAAAAAAAAAAACATCATTTTTTTGGCGGCAAAAAAAAAAGATAGTTTAAAAAGCCTGAAACTCACCGACATGACCATCTTAGCATGAGAAGTGATAGATGAGGCGTTATAGCATGCAAAATCTCAACATATTTGAAAATTGAAAAAACGACACACATAGGTATGTCGTTTTTTCCGGGGTGAGAAAGATTCAGCTTCTTGCTTGACAGTTTGTCCGGACAGGTTCACACCTTTGTTCCAGAGTTTTCTGTCCCTAAAAACCTAAAGTTGTCAAAGACAAAGATTTGAACCGCTGACTTTCTGCTCCGCAGTCAGAGCAGATGTGTGAGTTAACAGTCGAAAAGCTTAACAATATGTTTAATTAGGGATTTATATTTTTCAGGACTGAAAAATAATTAGAAGTTATAGCAGAGTTAAATTGAGGCAAAAAAATCATTATCATTGTTGTCATCATCGTCATTATGACAACTTTCATTATCATCATTGTTGTCACATCTTCATTATCGTCGTCGTCGTCATTGTCTTCATTGTCATCTTCGTCATCATTTTCATCTTTATCATCATTGTCGTCATCGTCTTCATCATCTTTGTCGTGACCTTCGCCATCATCGTCGTCATCTTCGCCATCATTGTCATTGTCATCATCTTCATCATGATCTTTGTCATCATCTTTTCTTCATCATCGTCGTCATTGTGGTCATGGCCCTCGTCATCGTCGTCATGATCATCTTCGTCATTGTCATCATCTTCATCATCTTTGTCTTTATCATCCTCATCCTCATCATCATTGTCGTCATCGTCTTCATCATTATCATCGTCGTCATTGTCGTCATCTTCATCGTCGTTGTCTCAGTCATCATCGATGTCTTCAACGTCATCATCATCGTTGTCGTCGTTGTCATTGCCGTTAGTATCATTGCCATCGTCATCTTCATCGTCGTTCCGTCCTTTTCCGTTGTCACTGGACCAACATCTTCATCAAAAAAAAAGAAAGAAAAAGAAAAAAACTGCAGTCTGTGTCTCCATGTGAAGTTTGAGTCACTTGATGTATGACCCAACTGCAGCGCAGAGCTCACTGTATCCTCAATACGTCCTCCCTCTGCCCCTTTACTACGTCACGCACACCATCGGCTCTGGAGCTGAGCTGAGCCGACAGGAAAACACTCGTCAGTAAAAACCAGCCGGTGAGGAACTGCAATGTGTCTTTTAGCTTCCCGTCATGTGATCGACATCACTAATGTGTATCCTGGTGTAATGATGCGTGATATATCATGAGCTGTTCAGGCAACACACAAAGTAAGGCTCCTGAACCGTTTCCCATAACTGCATGAGGAGACAGTGCCCCCTTGTGGTTGAAGTGCTTGAAACGCACCTGAAGTGGACGAACGTTGACGCCCACCTCACTTCCCTTCAGTCCTTGAGGAGGTAGAGGAAGTGCAAACTGAATGAGGCCCCGTTACGTACAGGAAGTTGTGGTGGACAGCCCCTCCCCCCCTTCCCTTTTTTTAAAGAATAACTGTCATTTCACAAAAGTAATAATAAAACACACAGCTAAACCAAAAGTGGTGAAAGAACTGAAGGACAAGTTAGCCCATTTAGTCGTGCATGCCATCCTTAGTCTCATTTATTTCCAAAGTATGGAGGATCCATCATGCTTCAATACAAAAATATTCTAAATACTGTACAATGCTTCAAATTTGTGCAAAAATGTAAATAAAAACAATATTTACAATTCCAGTAAAACAGGATAAACGGAAACAAGTCTTCCTACAAAAAAGCTCCTTTTTCTCTCTCTCTGTCTCTTCAGCCGAGGTTTAACATTTTGAAATGTTCTGATGCGAGTTCACGAGCCTCTGCCGAGGCCGAAGAGACACGGCGAACAAAGTCTTTTTCCAGTTTGGTCCCAGTATTTTACATAACAGCGTTTTAAAACGTGAGTCAGGTCGGGATCTTGAAAGACTGAAATGTGAATTTTAGGCGGAATTTGAGGTGAATTCACATGTAAACGCTTTTTTTTTTAGAAAAAAAAAAAAAACATTATTTACACTCAGATCATATTTTCAGAACTGAGATTACAAAGCTGGAATGTTCTTAGTTTTTGGGTTTTTTTGTCCTTCCAGTTTTGGTCCAGTGAGATGTGTTTCGCTCCACTCAGCTCGTCCGTCAGCAGCTGCACAGTCTTCACTTGATCTGCAGGAGCTTCATCTTGTTTCCTGAAAACAGAGAGAGAAAAAAACACGTGGAGAGTCTGAAGAGTCGGATGACTCGCTGAGTCTCTCAGTGCGATTGGTGGAGCTGGGAGCCAAACTCACCCAGGCCCTTCAGGAACTTGTTGACTCCACTGGGCTCCGGCTCAGGATTGGAGTCCAGGTAATCGGCCACTCGCACCTCAAACAGACCTGAAACCACAAGATTCATGACTCACGGCGACGACTCGCTCGTATGATTCGCTTGCTGTGGCGTTTGAATCACGTTAACCCGGTTTTTCAGGGCGAGCGCACATTGTGATTTATTCAATTTTGAGTCATACGTCCCCTCTAATATGATTCCAAACCAGATTCCATCCATGTGCAAAAAACATCTGACTTCAATTTTGTTTTTTCCCCATTAAATTATGTTTCTCACAGGGTGGATTCATGCAGGTCTTCTTGTCGGCTGGAAAAAGTGCTGCTGTAATTGTCCAACTCTGCTTCTTCCCGCAGCCTCAATTACGCCACAAAAATCACTTCACGGGAACGAGCCACCCGCTCCTTTTTAGTCTTTTAAGAGGAATTTCAAAAGCTTGCAGATACACGGAGAATTGAACTTCTGGTGCATTTTGAAGAAATTGTTGTGGATCCTTATGTTCTTTACAGAAGAAGAAGAAGAAGAAAGAAAAGGAAGAAGAAGAGAAAAGGAAGAAGAGAAAATGAAGAAGAGAAAAGGAAGAAGAAGAGAAAAGGAAGAAGAAGAAGAGAAAAGGAAGAAGAAGAAAGAAAAGGAGAGAAAAAAAGAAGGAGAGAAAAGGAAGAAGAGGAAGAGAAAAAGAAGAAGACCTTTATTGATCCCACAGTGGGGAAATTTGCATAATTACAGCAGCAAAAACTGTATAGTGCAAAAAGATCGAGAATTATATTAAATAAAGAAATAAGGCAATAAAATACATGTAGGTAGAGAAGGAGTCGCCTGAGCAGAAATCATGATTCTTTGCTTGTTCAGTGTTTGCTGACCTCTTCCTCCGCTCTTGCGCAGCTCCTTGTCCTGGATGAAGCCCGCAAACATCTGCGTGTCCATGAAGAGCTGCAGGAACTGGCGCACACCTCGCGACGGGTGAGACTTCCGGAAGCTGTCGCGCTGCAGCTCCCGGCTCCCGCCGGACGACTCGGTCATGTGCAGGGGGTAGTGGCCCACCAGCTCCACGAAGAAGCGCACGAAGCCCTCGGACACCAGGGAGCTGAGGTCAGCCCGCTGACCTGCGGCGCCCGGCAGAGAACTGCAGTGAGCGCCAACCACTCGCAACAAAAGCAAACTTGAGATCGCGTCGCGCAAACCTTCGCAGCCGTCTCGGTCGGCGTGGCTCAGGATGTCCTCCCGCTCCTCCAGGATCTGCTGCAGCGCCGCCTGCAGTTTGCTGGGCAGGATGCAGTCCTCGTCGCCCAGCTGGAGGCAGCAGAGTCAAAGGTCAGAGCGAATAAAAGCCTTCAAAGAGTCAAAACGCAGACGACGACCACCACCACACTGGCTCGGTTAAAACATCATCACGCGTGTTGACAGGGAAGCCAGCGGCGGCGTCAACACCAAACCAGGAAGTTGAAACTGCGGCAGCTGTTCGCTAACGTCTGCTAACAGGAAGACTCAGTCTTCAGCGATTTGACTCTTTGATTGTTTTGCGTCTCCGAGAGGAATCTGTGTTTGCCTGGATTCTGCTCCGGGCCTCCTCGGCAGGTGTGCAACAAAACAACAACTGTGTCACCCTCCAAACATTCCGCACGCACACACACACACACAGCAGGCGCACGCACGGGGGACAAGTGCAGGCACGGCCACCGGGAGCCACACCTTCCATTCCCCGCAAACACGCCTCGCCTTTGTGTACACACCTGAACGACAAACTTGTCTGCACACAGGTCCACGATGAGCACCTGGGAACAGAGGGAGGAGAGGGAGCAGTGAGGAGCAGTGAGCCAGTGAGTCCCTGCCAACACCTGGATGTAATGTGTTTAGTACAATGTGAAAATGTTTACTTAAATAGAAAGAAATCTCAATGAAAGGTCCCATAATTTAACTCCATATTCTCCTAACGTGCGCAAACACACGCACTCGAGGAGCACCTCCCTTTAGTTCCCTTCCAAACATGCGGAAGGATCAAAAAAAGCATCAATTTTAGCAGGAGGCTTCAAACACAGGACTAAGTGTTCTTTTCTGGAGATCTGGGAAGTTTTTGGATGATTTAAACTAAAGTTGGTTCCAATGATCTTCAGTCAAACATGAGTGTAGAAGACTGGGAGAAGGCATGTCTCCTGGCCCAAACTCAGTATGAATGACTGCTTAAGACTCATATCACACCTGTTAAATTACACCACTACAATATTCCTGACTGTTGCATCAAATGTATGGAAGAAGTTGGTACCCTGTTGTCGAAAATTGAAGGTATTTTGGAAAGAGGTTCTTGATTTAATCTCCAAACTGACAGAAAGGATCATCTCAGCTGAAGTTACACACATTACATACACCCTGAGGATTTCCCAGTTACTGTAAAGTTTACAGTAACTGTAAACTTTACAGTTACTGAGAAGAGGCAGAAATCAATTCGATTAGGTTCCTTTACACTGGAAAGGAAAGTGAATTAAGTAAACACACCTCTGGTCAATGCATTACAGACTTACCATCTGAACTGGCCACTTAGAAAACTGACTTACATGGTAAAAGGGAAAACTGAGGACTTTTACAAGATGTGCTCTTCTTTGCTAACGTTCATGAATAACCTTAATGGGGAAACGCCTGCACCTGCACAAGGACAGATGCCACCGCCTTTATGACCTTGAAATGGCTTACAACTAATTTCATGTCTAGAGTATTGTGTAGTAGAAATAGAAATGTAGATGTTGACTGAACTCTGTTTCTGGCTGCATATTCATATTTGTGTGTACATTATCATTTACCGCAGATCTTATTGAGGAGGAGGGGGGGAGGGGGGTAAAAGGGTTTTCTGTTCTTTGAGTCCAGTATGATATAAACGGTATAGAATACGGTCCGTTATGACGCAACAAGGTGCAAAATAGTTGATCAAAATGAATGAATGAACCCCCTCTGACTGGCTGGAGGTCGGCCGGGGACACCCACCTCCTCGATGGGCAGCTCCAGCAGCTGCGGCAGGCAGGGTGCCAGCACGCCGATGAGGAAGGGGGTGGGCGAGCAGCTGACGTCCAGCATGCTGGCGGGCAGCACCGGGATGAAGGTGTGTTGCCAGGTGAAGGGGTAGAGCAGCGCCAGCACCGCGTGGCCGCACCGAGACAACACACTGCACAGGGGGGGAGAGAGAGAGCGTCACATGACTTCTTCAAAGGCCTGGCTGGTCTGCCTTTGAGAAGGCAACAAGACAAAGTGGATCCTCCCTGCACTCAAGCATCAGCTGCCGCGAGCCTGATGACTTTGCAGAGCGTCGCTGCTCACTTTGTACTCCTGTTTTCCCCCCTGCGGATGGAAACAATGTTTCTGCTCTAATCTAAACTGGCTTTGGCGAACAAAAAAATCAGGTTTTTGTTTGTCGTTGCTTTGTTTTGCGAGCGCCGCCACTCGCCAATCGCAGCGGTGACGGCGATCATCTAAGGTTGGTGGCACCGACGCCGACAGGAAGGAGTGGCAGTGAAACACCGACTCAGTGCCGCTTTCAACGATGTCCACTTCCTCTTTTTCTAACATCTGGCTTCCTCCTTTCTGGGACTTTTTTTCTTCTTTTTTTTTAATAAAAGCAGCGAACAGAGAAGAACAGCAGCAGCTCTGAAGCCTGGGGGGGGTAAACTGCGGACGTGTGTGTGCGTGTGTGGGGGGGTGGCACAGGGCACGCTGCCACTTCCTCCTCCTCACTACCTGCAAGAGGAATTGTCACAACACTGAGTGGCTGCTGGGTAATGAATCTGATAACTGGCTTAGTTTGGTCTTTTTAAATCTAGTCACTAATAAAGTAAATCAATCACTTTTTATGCTGCCAGCATAAAGATTTTTCTTTCTTTTTTCGTGAATATAATAATACTTCAAGTAGCTGCTCCTGTAAAATCTTCTGACTCCAAAAAGACCTCGCGGACGCTGACTTGATCTACGTCGCTGCGACTCTGCCAGCAGCAAAGCCGCATTAAAGTGCGACGCAGTTTAATTAAGCGCCCCCTGCAGGGAGCCGAACAGTAACGTGCATCCAACTCGGACGTGAGTTACGTCTTTAAACAGCCGTGAGTGTGAAATCGTGCAGGGTCCCCCGTGGCGGCAGCACCTGAGCTTGTCGGCGATGAAGATGACCCTCCTCTCCAGCAGGATGGAGGCGAAGACCTGCAGCAGCCTGCCGACGCTCAGGCACTGCAGCAGGCTGTCAAAGTCCACGTGCTCCAGCCGCGAGTCCACAGGGCGGCACAGCGTCAGCTCCTATTGGACGAGAGGACAGGCGGCGGAGTTGGTGGAGTCAGAGTGTGTTTGCACAGCAGGCTGGTCCACACCGGTGTGTCAGGTTTCTGTTGCAACGTCCTGTCAGTGGCAGTATTAATATTATTATTATTATTATTACTGTTGTTATTAGGATTATCTGAAAACCATTTGAGGTGTACAGTTTAATCAGTGAAAATGCATCAGTGGCAAACATGAAAAGTTGTGGCTTTCCACAATTTTGAGAATTAAAAAAAATGAAGGAATGAATGGATTGATTCCAATGACAAAAGTTAATGGTGTAATAATTAACAACTAGTTTTCAACTCCTCCGCATGAAGCAACAGTGAAGATTTTGCTCTTGCGTCACAAATGTTCTGTCTAGAAAATGTGTTTGTAAAAGAAAGTTAATTTCCATCACAACTGATGTATATTTAAACATATACAGTTGGCCCAACGTGAACTCATTAAAGCTGCTTGGCTCCCCGACTGTTTACACTGATTTCCTTCCACTCTGCCTCACCCCGAGTCTGCAGGGGAAGAGCGGGGGTGGGGGGAGGTTCTGCTGCAGGAAGAAACCTACTAATGAACGCTTGGTTTCCCCTCCTGGCTCGGGGGTCGCTTACCTCGTTGCCAGAGCCGGGCAGGAAGCTCTTGACGGTGACCGTGCGTCCTGGCTCTGGAAACGGGGCCTCCATCACGCTGCGCATGAAGGTGTAGACCAGCGGCGGGGAGATCTCCCTCCGCCTCTCCACCTCCTCCAGAATCTGAGGACGAAACGCATCGTCAGAGTTCAGCCGTAGCTTCTCTTCACCTGCGGGTTAAATTCAGACTTCCTGTGACCGGGGGACACTTTGGCAGCCGCGGGTGTGACGCAGCCGAGAGCACGCATGGAACATTTTTACTTTTTTCTCCTTCTTCTTTTTTTTTTGTAAAACACACCGAGGGATTGGCAGGGATTATCCGCCGGCACGGCCTCATTCCTTCCTCATAGACAGGAGGAGTTTAAAGAGGAGCAGCTCTCCAGCGCACTTCAAGGGGATTAAGCGCGTGAACTTTAGCAAATCCGCCTCCTCTCGTCGCTCGACGGACGCTTCAGTGGGCGGCCGGCGGGGGAGCCGCGGCCTGTGTTGACGAGCCGCTTTTACCTTCGCAAACAGGTTGAAACAGCCCAGCTTGCTGACCACACAGTGCACCTCGGGCAGCCTCTTCCCCTTGCCGCTGGGCTGCAGGACGGACAGACAGACAAGAGTTTCTGCTGTTATTAGGACATTTAAGAAAAAAACAAACACTTGCAAAACAGCTTATTTGTGCAAAACATTGCTTTAAGGTTTTTTTCTTCTTCATGCTGGACTCAAGTTGCATTAATCCATTAATCCATCCATCTTCTATACCCACTTCCTCCTGCACTCAGGGGGTTGCAGGGGTCTGCTGGAGCCTCTCCCAGCTGTCATAGGGCGAAGGCAGGGTGACACCCTGGACAAGTGGCCAGTTCATCGCAGGGCCACATTTAAAGACAAACAACCATTTGCTCTCATTGACACACCTACGGTCAATTTAGAGTTTACAGTTCACCTCAGATGCATGTTTTTGGACTGTGGGAGGAAGCTGGAGAACCTGGAGAGAGCTGGCAGACACAGGGAGAACATGCAAACTCCACACAGATAGGTCCCAGGCCCGGAATCAAACCCACAACCTTCATGTTTGGAAGGCAACGAGAACAATGCGGTCTCAGGGGGCGGAGCCAGCACCTGGCTGGGGGTGTGGTCACTATCCTGCTCTAAACGTTTTGGAGTGAACTTCCACAACGCTCAGGATTTCTCTTGCAATAATGTGAGTGAAAAAAACCTCCAAAGCGGAGATCAACCAACCAGCTGATGGTTCAGGTGGGTCAGGTCTGGGCCTAAGCGAGGTCTAAGCTGCGTTTCCATTCCCCCTAGAATTGCACAAAACCTAAATATTGCAATAAAAAACTGACAATGGAAAAGTCTAAACTTCAAAATCCTCGAGAATCACGGCTTATGCGCTTCACACCATCCAGTGGAAACACCTGCAAACGAAATTTTAGAAACATCGCTTTTATTTTGCGAAAAACTCGAATGTAAACACAGCTATTTTCACTTAGTTAGCAGACGTCACCCGCTCTGACAACACAGACCTCGTGCCGTGGAACAGCAGAAAAACAGCGCAGCCAAAACCACATTAACCCTGAACATACCATAACCTAAAAAACACGCTCATTGTACACGGAACGCAACGAGTTCAGCCACATGACTCAAACAGACGGAGGGTTGGAAGAGCCGATGACGTCGCTGCTGCCATTTAGAAAGTGCTTCACGAGGCTGTTGACCATGAACGCAAAAGAAAAAAAAAACAAAAAACAAGACAAGCGGTTGGGTTTGCGATCGCCGTCGTCGGCACTCACCAGGATTTTGCGGCAGTAGCAGAACCAGCGGCTGCCGTCCTCTCCGGTCAGGACGAAGGAGAAGGTCTCGCTGTAAACAACAATTACAAACACGTGATTATCTCTAAAAATTGACCACTGCCATCCTTAAAAACACAGCGGCCGCGTGGCACGTTTGTGTGAGAATGCCGCGCACGACAGTCGGAAAAAAGGAAAAAACGGGATTGAAGAGGGCGTTGAGGGTTGTTATTAAACTAGAGAAGAATGTCGGGGAGACGGGACGGTGAGTCGTGACGCGGCCGTTAAATAGACCCACGGTCGATGCTGCGTTACTGTCCGCAGCTGGACGACAACAGAGTCACGCCGTCATCATCAAAGGCAAAACCAAAGACGTCTGATGCCTTCAAACGCCAAATGAGATCAGCTGACACGCTAATTATCAGTGTGGGGGACGGCCGCTGTGATTGGTCCACAGCCGACAGCTGCTGATGCACACAAACAGGAGGACTGCACGGGAGTAACAGCTGCACGATGTTGACAGCAGACAAAACGTGATAAAAAAAAAAAGCACTGGACGGATGTTTGTTTGTGTTGAGCTTCTCTGGTCTCCTGGTGCAGCTCCTCACCTCGGCATGTGCGCGGAGGGTTTCCAGTCCAGGGAGTCCGGGAAGCAGAACTTGGGAATGACTTTGAGCTGGTCCTCGGCCTCTCTGGAGAGCCGAGACGACTTCTCGAACTGAAACACGGAGGGGTTGGGTTAGCAGCAGCTGCAACAGTTCTCTCACACACGTTAGGACGCCAATCATGACAAAGTTCAACCCCCTCGTTTTCCATCTCAGACTCCGCAGTAGAAAATCCAGTTCTGCTCTATTTGGGCTCTACTGCCGCCGTTTCCGTCGGGGCCTCCGCTCACCATTTTTGGGAACTGCTGCGTGATTTCGGGAGAGTAGGCGTTTCCTTGAGGAGCTTTCCTCAGCGACACCACCACGAAGATCTGGAAGAGCTGCTGCTGCTGCAGCTGGATCAGGTCCCTCTCCAGGGTGCGGTAGCCTGGCCGGCGCTTCAGCGTGGACTGGATGTAAACTGATCTCCTGGAGCCTGCCGGACACCACAACAGCAGAATTTATGCGGCGGCTCCTCCTGGGACGGGTCCCACCCCGGCGCAGCGGAGCAGCGGGAGGCACTTTTTCTATTATAATGTACCCATTATGTCATACAGAGAGCGAGTGTGCAGTTGACTCTGATTACACAGTATCCATAACAATGGGCTCGGCAAGCGAGGGCTAAATGTCTAACAGATGCAACGTTACGTAGCGCTGAGAAATCTGAAACATTTTTTCTTCTCTCTGGATGTAATGACTGAGGGGGGTTTTTCTGCGTTAAAAATAAACAACAAAATCCAATAATTAGGGGTCTGGAGAGAAGTTACAGTACACGCAGCTGCCTCGGGAGGGAATTTGTGCAATCAATCCCGACACGGATGTTTTCCGAGTGCTCCGTTGCGTTAGAAAGACGAGCGAGTAATGTGGGAATCGCCACAACCACCGGACGGAAAGACTTTGTCCCGGCTGATGGAGGCAGACTCAGCATCAGCCTGTTGATTAACCCTTAATGCTAATGAGCTGATACTAGCACGTTAATACGGCGGATTACACAGACAGCGGCAAACATTTGCTTCTTGCAGGAGGGTAAAAATTCATGCTGAGTCAGAGATAGAGAGTCAAGTCTCGATTGCACGACGCTGCTAGCGCTCCCGGGGATAATCCCTGCAGGGCAAACTGGAAGCTAGTTTTGCAACCCGTAGCTCCAGGCATAGCTGCAGATGTGTTTATATTAAACATGAGCCGCTGCCTTGTGAGGAGATTAGGGAGCAAGATTCGACCGAGCGAGCGCGAGTCCCAGGCCCTGCGGTCGCACCGAGAGCTCAACAGGCGTCTGACTCAGACCTGAGGTTCTATCATCATCATCATGCGTTCTTCATTGGATTCAATTCTTAATTCGACGAAGCCAGTCGCCACTTTCGCTGGATTGCACTGCAGATTTCCCCCCTCAGTCCGACCATGTGACTGAACTTTAAAGGTTCAATCTTCATTTTTTTTCATCCCCTGGCAGCTTCAGATGTTCAGAAACAGCGCCCAGCTGCGACCTGCTAAAACTCGTGTCTTTGTTGGACCTGCCTCATGTTTGCAATACATAGACTGTTGCACACAAAAACAAGGCTTGCTGAGCTGACACCTGTATGGGGGGAGTGACCACTAAGATGGAAAAGCATTAAAGCATCAGTTTTTGTGTGAGATCACGAAGGGGTGATTGCTTCTACAGACATTTTCTGCAAAACATGAGTTAAGGAAACGATGTAAGGATAGAGAGAGAGAGAGAGAGAGAGAGAGAGAGAGAGAGAGATAGATAGATAGATAGATAGATAGATAGATAGATAGATAGATAGATAGATAGATAGATAGATAGATAGATAGATAGATAGATAGATAGATAGATAGATAGATAGATAGATAGATAGATAGATAGATAGATAGAATGTTCTTGATACCTTTGGTGCTGTCCTCGGGGTCGCTGTCCGTTCCGCTGTTCTCCTCTGAAGTAAATGAGAGTAGAGAGAGAGAGAGAGAGACAGAGAGTGAGAGAGGAATTGCAAACACTCGAGCCGCCATAATCAGATGCAGACAGTCGGCCTTTTGTTTCATAATCAGCGGCAGCGGACGCTGCAGCTGGCCGAGCGTCTGCTGTCAAACTCGGGGTATTTCCACCTAGAGGGCTGCGCTACGTCTTGTTTGAAGTGTCGCTGGTGTGTGTGTGGGTGTGTGTGTGTGTGGGTGTGTGGGTGGGTGTGTGGGTGTGTTACCTCGGACCATGACTCCCTGGTTCTTGACTCTCTTCCTCCCCCGCTTGTCGTCGAAGATGGTCTCGATCTTGTTGACGTACTGCGCAGTAAAACAAACACAGGTGGCCGCCGTGCCTGTCATTTCTCTGCCGTTATAGAATCATGATTACAGGGGAGAAGTAATACACCGACCGCTAAGTGCATGACTGCGTGCTTTTTTTTCTCTCTCTCTCTCTCTCTTCCCTGGCGCTTTTTTCACATTCCTGCGATCTTCTGCCGGCTGCGCTGGAGAAAGCGGTTCGGTGTTTAATCCACCGAGCTGCCCAGAGCCTCCAAGTTTTCAAACAGGAAGCCCCAAACTTATCTGGAAGGAGGCACCCGGAGCGCCGCCGGCGGGAAAGCGGCGACTTTATTACCAAATACAGCCTCCGCTCGCTATCACGCAGATGCTTGATACGTTGTCTGTCGCCTTCGTCAATCGCTGACTATTAAACTCAAGCTTAACAGGCGACGCCTTCCGTTCCAAAAATACACCTGCGTGACATTTCGGCCAAACCTGCTGGCGGACACGGTCGAGCCAGTTTTCAACGCCGCTGCTCCTTTTTCTTTTTCCCTCCCAGCAATCCAGTTTTCACGCCGTCCGTCCATCCGTCCGTCCGTCTGTCCGTACCTTCTCCAGCGTCCCCACGTCCTCCTCTGCCATGAGTCGGGCCTTCTGTCAAAGCTAAAATTTGCCCCGTCACAACTCTCATGAAGAGCGGAGAAGTGTCGCTCCCTGCCGCAGTCCTCCTCCTCCTCCTCCTCTTCTTCCTCTTCCCCCTCCCACCTCAGCGTCTTCTCCTTCCTGCTCAGCCAGTCTCCGCCCACATTTTTTTTCTTTCTTCTTTTTCATTCCAGCGCAACACATGACTCATCTGTCAACAGGCTGCGTGTCGCCTCGCCGGTCCTTTGTGCAACGTCATTGCCACACACACACACACACACACACACACACACACACACACACACACACACACACACACACACACACACACACACACACACACACACACCTCGGCCCTGCTGTGCCATAACCTGCTGCTGGCTGCTTACCTGAGGCGTCCTCACTATTTTCTGAGTGCTGGAGCGTCGCGGGGTGTGCGGGGCCGCCGCCGCCGTCGCCCTGGCAGCCTCGGCAGCCGTCTGGGGTTTGCTGGTCGCCGCCGCCGTTGAGAAGGTCTGGAAGCGTCTGCGCTCCACTTTGCCAGCGTAGCCTTGCAGCGTTTGGCGTTTATGAGGCTGCTGGAAGACACGGAGCGCTTGAAGTGATCTCTCGGCTCGTTTCACAGCCGCACACTCCCCGACACTTTACGTCTTCCCCTAAAAATCTCAGGTTGTAGGCTGGGATCATTTGCTTGGCTCAGACGAGGTTGTTAAAGAAAAAAAAAGAAAAAAAAAGAAAACGCCCCGGGCGAGAAGAGGGGGGTCATAAACGCAACGGCTCCACTTTACCTTTGAAGGTCTTGAAATGGGGAGGCACATGGGGGAGAGTTTGACGGCTTCATAGGGGGCGTCCCTGGTCACCTCGCCTGAGAGAGAGAGAGAGAGAGAGAGAGAGAGAGAGAGAGAGAGAGTTAGATAATATGAGCGAGAGGGAAGATAAGAACAAGCTGCTTTTAAAAGACAAATGAGCCAAACAGAGCAAAATATCTCTCAACCTGCAGCATCATTTCACTTGTTTGGTCTCTCTGGGAAAAAAAAGGTGGAGCAGCGGCAGCAGCAGTGTCGGCGTCACGGCAGGAACAGAAGAGCGTCGGCGTGGTTGCGGCCAAACGGCAGGTTTGAGGTCAGAGCCGCAGCGAAGCAGAGCAAGACGCCGCCGACCGGCCGTCCGGCACCGTCCACGCTACTTTCACCGGCGGCGGGAGGAGTTTAGTGAAATTACAGACGAGTTTCGGCTTCCGCAAGTCGAGAAATGAGGAAGGAGAAAAAGGTGACGGACAGAGGGGAAAGAGAGGCTGCGGACTGGAATTAACCAACAGCCACGGCCCTGTGAAAGGTTTTTAATGAGCACCGACTGCAGTCTGCCCTCATGCTTGGCCTTCCTATTGAAAAATATATAACCACCGTCACAGAGCGAGAAAGCATTATGACATCAAAATAATTTTACCTCCCTACGCCCACTTCACGCCCTGTTGCAATAGGCGGACAACAGCAGAAAGAATCACGATAACGATGCATGATCATCAGTTTGTGACACCCTAAAACTCTGTAAAATCTATATTTAGATCCTTTACTGCAGGGCTGGGCAAACTTTTTGACCAGTGGGGCCACAATGGGTTCTGAAATTTGACAGAGGGGTCGGAGCCACAGCAGATGAATGGAGTGTTTTGGTGAGCCACCTCATAGGAGAGAAAAAATATGGGCTATGTAGAAAACATGTTGCTTTAATGTCAATTGAAAATTAACAAAAGCGAAGTTCCAACAAAATCAGTGTCTTTGAAGCTCCACGGTATTCAGCTCTTTATTGAAATGACTCTTAAAACACTGTAAAAAGGGATGGAATACAGCTATTTAATGACTTACTATTAATACATTTCTTCAAGTTATGCATATGGCCCCCGGGCCATAGTTTGCCCACCCCTGCTCTACTCTCTCTCGATTATATGTCAATTTATAGCACTTTGTGAAAGCTAACGCGTTATCCTCTTTAAACCTTCAACATCATGCATGCTTGAGAAGATGGATGCATGAATGGATGTTTTGCTGCTGAGCTGCAGCTGCTCCAGTCAACAGAGGGGAGCAAACATGACTCACAAACTACTCCAAACTGTGCAACCTTCTCCGAGAAGTCTTTTCTTAGTGCTGCGTCTAATTGTGGAAAGTGGGCTGGTCGAGCTTCGGTGTTTGACTGTGTGATGCAATAAAACAAGTTCCAAATGAGCCTTTTTGAAGTATCTTCCATTCTGCTGAGTTAATGACTTCCTGCCTTTGTGCCTGCTGAACAAACCCGGCGTCTAAAAATGCATCCGGGAACAAACGCTGTCATAATCGCACGTCTTTGTCTCTTTCAATGTGGTGGTGGGGATCTTTGACTTACACACAATGTCTTCGTAAATATTGTCGTCCGAGTAGGCGTGGCAGAGGGCGGCGGGCTTGGCCCCGCCCCCCAGCTCGTCCGGCTTCACCGTCAGACGCGCCGCATCCTCGTACTCAAAGGACTTCCTGTGGCGAGGGAGGGATGGAGAGAGGGGGGAGATAGTGAGAGCCGGGCGGCTGGCTGGCCTCCTGAAGATAGCCAACGCCAACTATCGTTCAGGCTATTGTGGTGTGGGGACGTCCACCCACCACCACACTCACAGTCACACTCACGCCCACCTCCAACACATCGACAGAAGTGACAGGAAATGACTGAGTGACGCGGCGGCAGCAATGAAAAAAAAGGCAGTGGAGCATTTTCACTACTGCAGCTCGTCACTGACCCACTTCATGGACTGAATAGCTCCTCCTCCATAATATATTATATACATGTGTGTGCCAAAGGTTTGTCTTTTTATTGTCTTTTCTTTCATTCCCATGACTGTTCACATTGCAGTTTCTCACTGAAGGCATCAAAACTACATATGAACACACATGGAATTATGTAGGGAACAATGAAAGTGTAAAATAACTCAAACACATTTTATATTTAAATTTGTCAAGATAGCCACCTTTGTTAAAAATCACATTTAGAGTTATGCAACGTGCTCATATATTTGATGTCTTTGGTATCTATCTGCAGTGTAGGAAGTTGTAAAGATTAAAAAAAGAAATTGCATGAGAAGATGTGTCCAAACTTTATTATCACGCCTGCTAACGGCAAACGGCAGCGTGGCCCAGTTCGCAGCTGCAGCTCGCTAATCGTTTCTCTCGTCTCCAGGACGACAAATCAGCTTCCGTCGATCCGGACGCACTGCTAACAGTTCACATTAGTGAGATGCACTGCCAGACAGTTCTCCATTTTGTTCGGACCCAGGAACGCACGGTGGAAAATAGCTGCGTCCGACATGAGTCAAGGAGGAACCTGCAGAGCTCTGCTGAGTGAGAGAGACACCGTGGAGGGGACAAAATATTGTAAAGAGCTTTGTCACACGGTTGAACTGCAGTTGTGCAGCACAGTTGTGTTGCCGCTGCGGCTCAACGTGCATTTGCTCGCAAACAGTTGTCTTGTTTGTCGAGCTTTGTTTGTTTTCGGCAGAAAGCCTGTGTGTGTGTGTGTGTGTGTGTGTGTGTGTGTGTGTGTGTGTGTGTGTGTGTGTGTGTGTGTGTGTGTGTGTGTGTGTGTGTGTGCGCACGCAAGCGCATGCACAGATGATGACCCCGGAGCTCACGGCCTTTTTAAGAAGTAGGCCACATGCAGACAATAGCAGACAATACTTGCTGGTGTCATGTGACATCACACTTGGACCTCAGCCAGCAATTACACGATTACAGGGTCCGCCTTAAATCTGCCCTAAAAACCCTCCTGACACACACACACACACACACACACATACAGACTCAACACTGGGATTAAAGGAAGACGCAGTAAAAAAAAATTGGTAAATGAAGATGAAATAAAATTCTCATTCTACTGAGATAAAAGAGCAATAAACAGATAAATCTATAAAATCCACTGAAATTTAACGTTTTCCGCACCCACCTGTTCTTTTTATGCCTGGACAGCCCATTGGCTGTGGGGCAGGGAGGCGGGGGGAAGCTGGGCGGCTGCCTGGGGATCCTCCTGGCGGTGCCGCGGTGACCCTGCCGGGAGCCGCCGTCCCACCCGGCCTCGAGCGCCGCCTCGCTCCGGTCGGCGCCGCCGCGGTACTGGAAGGTCCGCTGAGGTTTGGGAGGAGGCTGAGCGGCCCCCGAGGAGTCCCGCCCCTTCTCCCACAGCAGCCGGTCCCCCTCCAGCTTCCGCCAGAAGCCCCGCGACGTGTAGAAGTTCCCGGCCGGCATGTTGTCCTCCGGCTCGTCGGCCGCCAGAGGACGAAGCTTCTCCACCGTCCTGACGTCCAACATCTGCTCCGACGTCTGGCCGTCGCCGGCCCCAAATTCGGGCTCCGCTTTGGGGGGTGCAAATCTCTGCGCCGTGAGTGGTTTGTTTCCCGGGGTGGCCGAGGAGAATTCAGTGGAGGGTTTCGGCAGCGGCACCGGCTGGCAGGTCTCGTCTTTGCAAGGACTCTCCCAGAGGTCCAAGCTCTTGGCGTTGGTGAGGCGAGCTCTGGGGTAGCGGTCCCCCCGCGACCCCCCGCCGCCCAGCACGTCCCCGGAAAGACTGCGGGACACAGCCGGAGGGTGAGCCTTCACGGCGGAGGCCTGCTGGCTTCGACCCTCCCACTGGGAGATCTTCTCCCGGATGTTGATGCGAGACGGGGAGCGTCCGGACGGGCGGCCCTGCCAGGCCGCGCCGCCCTCGCCGCCCCCTCGACCGCCCTGCTCCAGCCTCAGAGCCAGCATGTTGAGAGGGGGCAACGTGTCGGCTCGGCCTCACGTCTCCATCGCCGGCGGTGGAGGAAATCTCCTCCCGCAGAAGAAGGGGGAAAAAAAAACAACTCCAAATCTGTTGCCGTTCACTCCGGAAAAGAGGCGTTTAACCGGGTCCGAGTGTCTTCTTCACGTGCGTTTCTGTCTTCCCCACCTGTGGCTCCTTCTGTAAACAACCTTGAAAAAGAAAGACAAGACACAGAAATGAGTCATCAATCCGTCAAAGGCCTTGGAAACAAGTGTGGACAGCCCACTGGTGGGGTCACGGGGGCAGCGAGGCAACACCTGAGGAAACGACTCCCTGTGGGAGGGGCAAAGCGAGCCTCTGCGTGCAGAGTGGAGATGCCGGGAAGGAGAGAGCACAAGGTCAGCTTCTCAACAAATGAATCCAATTAAAAAAAAAAAAAAGAAAAAGAAAGGGACAAGGAAGAAAAGAATGGACGGGAACAAGTTGACCGCAGACATTTCGCTGCCGTGTGTCTCTGCCATCTGTGGCCCCGAGGGAAATTCTGTCAGCTGCGGAGCCGTCTCCCTAACCACACGGCGGGCCGAGCATGAAACGCCACTGATACAGCAAAACATCCAATCCAATCCAATTTGGTCCGCTTGCAAAACTGCCTTCAGACTGTAAGAAGAACGGGCATTTTAAGTGGTTTTAACAAGCTTGAGAAACAAGTGAACTCCAATCTCAAGGCATCCACACTGACAATTATGCGCGCCATGGAAAACATTTCAGCCGCCCAATCAGGAGCAGGAGCTCCTCTGTCGGAGGCCCGGATGAAAACACAAGGTAGACACATCGGCTAACTGTGATCAACTGATGAAATGAACCCATCCATTCATCATCTATCCCTGTTTATCCTGCTCACGAGTTTGCGGGGGGCGGAGTCGACAGTCATTATCATCATCAATCAACCAAACCTTCATTTTAGCTTCCGAACCCAACAGAGGTTTGCCCGCATTGAACTGCACATCCAAACAATAATTGGAGAGGGGGGTGGAATAAAGTCGACCACGGACAAAGCTGTCAATCCCTAGCAGGCAAAACAACCACCCGCAAATTCACACCTGGCGGCAAATTGAACAAACCTGCATGGTTTTCCAGAGGGAATCAAGCACATGGCAGGGAGGAAAAGCAAAAGTCTACGTCTTCTGCAGGAAACATCAACAACGAACGACGTTAAAACTAAGTTAATTCATGTTCTTCTTTGGATACTGTGTTCCACAAAGCAGACTTCCACTGGCGCTGCTCCTATTGTGTCGTGCAATAATCTCAACATCAGTGGCGTGGTCCCAAATAGCCTTTTCCTCTTTTTCTTCAACTACTGCAAACTGGCAATGAGGAGAAAAACCATGAATATTTACCTCTCACAAACCACGGCGGGCGGTTTGACAGCTGGCGAAGAACAGACTAACGTTAGCCGGCAGCACGCACCATAAAGCCACTGGTCGACATGTGCCATTCGGAAGACACCTTGACTCATCCAACATCCGATAAACTCGGAGCCTCGGACGCGACCACATCCGCTCTGAGTCTGACTCACATTCCCTGAGTCGGCATCAATGCGGTCAGTGTGCAGCAGCTCCTGGCTCGCTGGAACCAAACCATTTGGACACGTTGCACATCGGGGACACGGAGCTGGGAGCGCGCGGAGCAGAGGAGACATGGTAAAATTCCACTGCTCGCGTTCATAATAACTTCATGAGCGGCATTCCAGCGGAGCTGTGCAAGAGAGGGAGGGCTCGGGCCGGGGGGGGGGGGATAAATTAAACCAAGAGACAGTCGGTCAGCCACTCTCACAAAGTGACGCCCTCGCTCAGTTTGACCCAAATAGACCTCTGCACACCCTGGAATCTGGCTGGCTTGTTCTTCCCAGAGCCAGACCCCGCAGTGACAATGCAACTAGCAAAGTGACCCACTTGCGCTATTTGTCTGCACGCGGTATGCTGCACAGGAAGGCACGAGTTGGCTTTCCTGAGCTGCAGGAAAAGGGATCAGTCAGACTGTCCATAATTATGGCGTCGGCCGCTTTACACCCAGCTACAACCAGGCGGCTGTAAGTTATGTTTAGCCAAATCCAACTGACACAGCGGCATCTTCAACACCCCTCGTCTCCAATTATAAAGCAACTGCTACATTTAAAATCACTCCCCCTGCTGAGCTTTGACAGGACGGGCCGTGCAAAAACACGGACATCCAGCCAGGTGAGCGGCGTGCTGTCATGGCAGGTGACGGCAGCAGCCGGCGAGTCAAACCGGGCCTGCCAGCTGTGTTCAAGGAGCAAGAGAAGGCAGTGAAACTCTCTGACTCACCTCAGTAGAAACCAGACAGGAGGGCCAACGAACAGAGGTACCCCGTCATCACTTGGCAGCTAAATTAAAGCTAATTGCACCTTGAGAAACCACAACAGCACGCCCTCCGCAAAGGAGTCCGGCATGACACTACATGTTGTAGGTGAGGCGCAGGGCGGCTGAGGCGCGCCGTCAACGGTGCAGATTACAGCTAGAATAACAGAAAAATATCAAGACAGAGCAGCGAAACCCGTGGCGACGGCTTCTTTCAAAAGAACTAATCCATCAGCCGCCACCATAACGGCTCATTCGCATTCAGACATTCATGCTGACAAAATGAAAAGAATGTCTCTATGAAATCAGACCAAAAAACAACTGTAAAAGACTTCAAAGCAAAAACAAAAATCATGTAAATTCACTCCCAGGAGTTACTTGCGATTTGTGGGTTTTCCCTCTGCAGGGTTTGGGGAGAGGCAGTAAGTGCCAGCAGGAGTTTTATGAAATTTACACCTCAAACGTTTTTCAGCCAGAGTGACTTTTTAATCAATTCTGCTGTTTTCCCCCCCAATGCTTGCCAGCACATCCCCAAAAAAAAACAAAAAAAAAAAACATGCAAATGCTGATTCTCTATGCAAAATAGGAAGATTGCTGGCAGTGCTGAACTTTAGTCTCACCAGAGTATCCAGCCTGGTGAATGGAGAATACATTTGTACCTTCAAATTGTTTTCTCTTCTAAAATGTTCTAATTTTGACAAGAGAACTGGCCAAGCAGGGGAAAAAAAGGAGGGGGGGTGCAATCCTTATTACGAAAACCCACAATTTCCAAACTTGCTCAGCTCAATCACGTCAACAACGTTTTGTCATTCACATCCACGAAACAACGACCAAGTCCCTGAAAATACGAAATAAGCCTGGCTGGATCTGACAACATGAAGTCCTCGCCATAATGTGAATTGTAAATACTACTGCCGTTAATCTCCAGGAAAGTTTGCGTAGACTTGTCTGTCACACTGGGAGCAGATCCATTATTGCGCAAACACACGGAGGGACAGAGAAAACAACGGGCTGTTATTGGGTTTATGTTCATTCAGCGAGCCGAGAGAAACAACCGACTAACTACTTTTCCGAAGGGCACGCAAGTATCTAAAGGGAGAAGTTGGAGAAGTTGTGTGAATGAGAAAGTGTGTTTTTTTGCGAACCGCTTACCTCTGGCTGTACCGACATTCACTCCGTGTCCTCTTTTTCCCTCGGTACAATTATAAAAACAGGAGTAAAATCCCAACTCGGTCCGCCGAGCATCGTCCAACCGAGAGGAGAAGTTGGCTAGCGGCGTGAGAAATACACAAGCTAGCGCCGCCGCGCGCAGGAAGTTATCCGTGTCTTAAATAAATAAATAAAGTTTGAGGGATAAAGAGGATAAAACGTTTCCCCGCACTGAACACAATGGTATAACAATAAATAAATAAATAAACGGCCACAGACAAGAGGAGAAGTCACGCACAATGCTCCTCGCCCTCCTTCTCGGGACAATCACGATCAAGTTGGCGGCAGTCGCGCAGTGTAACTTCCGGTTTCAGCTTCCAAACTTAAACGTTGGAGTGGCCAACGAAGCCAGCACAGCACTCAAAATAGTCATTTGTGATTCATCACTGACTGTATCAGGTTCTTTTCAGTTCATCTTTTGAAATTTTGCAGACAAAAGTTTAGGCCTATCTTTCGGATGTGTACAATACAAAAGTCTATAAACTTTTTTTCCGGAATAGCCGCATCATCTATTTCTTAAAAAATATACTGCCTTATGCAATTCCTCTGATTCTGAAAGAAGTCCGTGCTTTTATGTCTGTATGTAAAGCCCAGGTCCTGTATTCTACTGCATCAACTCACAGTCTCTTTTCACTGTACACACTATCTGAATACATCAATAGTTTAAGGCAAGTAAGATCTGATCTGAAATTAGGGATGACAGAAGAAGAATTTGGGTAGTTCAAATTAATGGTACAGTTGATAATCCCATTATTTTTCAATTGTATTATGGTAACAATAAATTTAAAACAAAAACACCGTGTATTTCACTTTGATTTTTGCGCAGTCGGTTAATACAGTTAACCTTATTTTCTCAAGTAGCTCTTCAACTTCCGGCTCTTTACTGGAGCCTGCCGCAACTGTGGCTGTGAGAAAAGTTGAGCCCATTCCTCCCAAACCAATAGGGAAGGGGGACGTCATCGAATCTACTCCTGCAGCTGTCACTGATGAAAAAAATGAGGTTGGGACACTGTGATGGAAAGGTGGAAAGATTAAACAAGAAAAGTGGGAAATGGGCGTTAAAAAAAAGTGAGTTTTCCACAGCAGAAGAATGCAGGAAAGGAAAACAAAGTTGTTTTTCGCTCACAAAAGCCCAACGATATGTAGAAATAAAATAAATGATCTCTTCTCAGATGTGAATTCACTCATTCAGATGTATCTTGACTTTGTCTTCCCAGTTCTTGGACTCAGTAAATCAAAACTTGTCTTCACAGGAAAGGTTAGACATCATGGAGACTCAGCGAGAAGCTGATGGTAAAACTTGTGCATTATGCAGCAGCACTGACTGGAAAGCTTCATTAAATTTGCATTTCCACAGTACATCATCCCTACTTCTTCTGCTGATGCATCTTATTATTGATGCACTTTAACTGCGAAACCACTTGTGATGCACAGCGTCCAAGTGCCCAAGCAGCAAAGGTAAAACATATAGGATCATGATTCATAATTCATCGTTTAACATGTAAGATCTTGTGGCAAGCTTTGAAATTTTAAATATTTAAATCCAGATGCAGCTTAGTCATTTAAAATAATGACCCCAGAACTGATGGAAATAAATGTAAAATTTTTATCTGATTATCATATTAATAATTAATAATAAACTTCAATGCAGTAAAATGTAAATGAAATAAATCAACTGCTGCAACCACACTTGATGTTTATCATTTTATTTCTCTTTCTTACACATAATGTTTCTCCACTTGGACAACCCATGATCTAACATGTGGGTTGGTGGTATCTTCCAAAGGAGGGAACATTTGCATGTTAAAAGGTCTGTTTCTTTTTCAGGCGTTACTGTGGAAAAACAACTGTAGAAACTCTCCTACATCACTGTGGACTTTGGAGTCTCCACTCAGTCTTTGAGGCCCTCCTTGATAAGGTTGAGCTCGTAGCACAGCGTCTCATAGCGATACGCCATACGGATCTGGGCCACGTTGGTCTTGCGGATGTCGTTGCCCTCGGGACCCTCCTTAAGGTAGTCATCCCCCAGGAAGTGCTTCTTCTCCTGGCAAACGGAAGTATTTGGGCCGAGTCAATCGCATGTGCAACACGAAGAACAATGTCTGGATCATGTGAGGATACAATCAGTGCGTTTCCAAGGATTTGGAAACACATCTTAGCAGCTAGCTTTAAAATTAAGCTATCACCAATCCATCGATCCATCCTGGGCTGAAGGCGGGGTCATAGTGCATGCATTTAAATATACGAAGTGCTGATTTTGGTAGATGACCTCTTATGTGAAAACGTTGCAAATACAAACAACTTCCTTGAGCAGGAACAATAAAATTGAACAGACATTACATGCCACTAGATGGTGCTACTCTACTGTCTGGAGAGGTAACAAAGTGCGGCAAAAGGAGGACTTTGAACAATTAGTTGCAGGGAAATCCTTCTGTATCGCAGTACTAAACGTTTCTACGTTGTTTCTATTTTAAACACTATCGCTATCATCCCTACAGTGTGGTGTGCGGTGGCAATGCTCGCCGTACCTCGTCAGACAGCGCGCTCTGCAGCACGCTGCTCCTGGAGATCTCACACATGTCGCAGGTACTAAGCTTGAAGACCTGGGCTGCGATGGCGTACTCCTCCATCAGGGGCTCCTGGAGACGCACAAAAGTTCACGATGGACAGTTTGCTTCGCTAACCGCCAGCGTGCACATCCATAAAGGCACACGCTCAAACCTTGGTGTAGTGGAACTGCATGGGGTCGTCGGTGGACAGGGAGATGACGAGGCCTTTCTTGTGGAACTCCAGCAGGGGGTTCTTGGCGTACTCCAGGAACAGGCTGTTGTTGCTGAGCGGGGACATGGCGATGGGGATCTGGGCCAGGAAGTACAGATACTGCAGCACAGGACTCTGCAGGTGGACGACAGACATAGCTGCTAATGAGACATTTTGACTTCTCTGTTTATCTAATCCAGCACAAAACACTTTTTGGGGCATCAGCATGTTGAGTACTTTCAAAAGGGATGTTTCTTTAGAGAGTTCATTTCACTACACAGAGTGAAGTCTGACCTTTTTGAGGTTGAGGCCGTGAGAGATGTTATCGGCGGTCATGAAAGCAGCCAGCAAGTGGGTGATAGCACCGGCCTCACCACAGTGAGGCCTGAACGTGAACGTGTTCATCCCCCTCTGTCTGGTGAGCAGAGGACAAATGTGCTTTTAGAGGAACCGTTGGAGGGCAAAGCATCGCAAGCAAATTCGTGAAGGACTTAAAGCGTGCGTGCAAGGAAACGAGTTGACTGACCTGCGGAGCTGGTTGAGCACAGCGATGTTGGCATACATGTAGTAGATGTAGTAGGTGTAGGATGGGTTCTTGACGATGTCCCACTCCTCTGGCTTGGGGCTCTTGGTGGAGAACATGTGGCCGCTGTGCTTGGACTCGTCGTCCACGCTGTCAAAGCCTGTCACCTGCATCATGGTCACACAGTCAGACAGGCCGTTACACAGGAAACAGAGAGTCTTGGTGGGGAAGGAAGTTTGGGGATTTGGTTCATGTTGGCCTTGTCTGACAGATTTAGAGCTTGCAGGATTGGGTTTCAGTATCTCCTGTCTTTATGTAACTTCCTACGCTTGGATCTTCAAGGACTGGCAGAAGGGGATTTGCTCAAGGGCTCAAGTCGATAAAGCAGAATATTGATCAATAGGAAGGGTCATTTTGAATATGCATATCAGATTAAATAGTTAATGTAATTGAATGAATCTCTTTGAGGTTCATGTGACAGTTTAGTGCAGTGAAAGTGTATAAAACCCCCACGACCATAGATTGCCCAAAAAGTTCCATAAGTTTGGAAAACTGAGGACAGAAGCTGAAGTCAGCCCTGTGCTGAGTTCTCCACGTGCTTTACAAATACCTGATTCAAGAGCATTTATTATCATGTCTTGTCTTGGTGCAGGGATTTGTCACAGGACTTACGTGCTGCAGGAAAATGCTGAGCTCCGGGTTGGACTGTGGGTCGATGGTGGCTTGGAACACAGGGAGGAAGATGTTCTCCAACATTTTGCCAAAGTGGGGCACGAAGTTCCGGCCTCTGAAGATGTCACTAACGTAAAGACGAGGAAAATAGGATTTGTTAATCCGACTCGCCAGTCAGTACGGAGCTCATGGTACTCAGACGGTGAACATACTAGATCCTGGGAACTTGAATCATCCATTTGAGGTTCGGGGAGAAGATTCTGTGCTTGACAAACCAGCTGGACAGTTTGGTCCACTCAATAGGGTTGCAGCCGTAGATGGAAAGACGAGGCTCGGCGTACTGGTACTTGGCATCCTCCAGGTCACTGGCCACTTCCTGGTGTGCACGACGTGCAAAACATATGGAGTTTGGGGCATGGCAAGGGTGACATATTGAAAAGATTGGCAGGCTGTTTCACAGACATCAGAAAGTTGTAAATGTCTCCAGGATGAATATTTTTAAAATATGTTTCTATCTACAGAGTTGTTGTCCTGAGTGTGAGAGCAGACCTTGATGATGGTGGCAAAGTACTCGCCGTTGATGTGGTTCTCCGTCTTGAGGTACAGATCACGCAGCTCGCTGGCTCCCACGGGGTTGTACTTGGCATTGAACTTGTCGAAGCGCTGGAAGGTTTGTCTGCCCTTTAAAGAAACAACACAAAAACACCAGAGGAGAATTTCAGATGAGGGCGGCTTCCACTGAAGACATGCTGCTTTTCCCAACCAAAGTCGTTGGTATCCAAGTAGAACACGGCCATTAAAAATGAATGATTCCCCGTGGATCCAAGTCTGTTTTTACATTTTCTCTGCAATATTAGCCTGGAGCGGCAGCTGGACTGCTGAGAATCTGAAATCTCATTTATCCATATCACCATGCTCAAATGGAAGGCATTTTCATTTTGGTCTTAAGATTCTTAAATCAATCACTTTCCTATTAGTTGCGAAGAAAACCGGAAAGCTGCTGCTGATAGCTGCCCTTAAATGGCCCCTAAATAAGATAAAGGAACGCAGGCGGTGATTGAGAGTCCAGCTGCAGGCGGCTAAAGAGATTAGCGAGGATGCAGCAGCAAGTTTTATCAGAACAGGATATTTTCACGCTGGAAAAAAAGACGAACTTGAGGCTTTTCTCAGTGGAAAAGATGTTTTCACATTAGTCCTGACAGCTAAAGGCGGTGGTGCATCGCATCCGGTGTTGCTACACATCAAAAGATAACATCTCATGGCACGTACGGCGTGCACGTCCAGAGAGTCCACCGTCAGGTCATAAGGGTGCAGGTGGAGCGTCTCGAACAGCTCCTTCATGGTGACCTCGCGGTCCTGGAGCTTGTGCACGACGCGCTCGGCGTCCACGCGGTAAGTTTTCTTGATGAAGCGCAGCAGGTGCTTCTGGTTCATGCAGGCGGCGGCGTGGATGTGGGTGTCCACCTGGGTGAGGAGAGGGAAGGGGGGGGAGAAAGAGAGGAGAACAGCTGAGAGCTGTGGGACCGAGGTGGGCGTCGTGACTGTGCACGGGCACAAGGGGGAGCTAAAGAGCGCCACAAAGCGCTTGAGAGAAACAACAGCAGATTGTCTCAAGTCCAACAAGTGATGATCCAGACTGAGTTCTCTTTTTATTCTTATTTGGGTGGCTGCAAACATTTTACTTTTTAAATGACTCACTCACTCTCAGTGAGACTTAAAGTTGAAAGTTTTGCTAACATAGTTTCGCCCCCCTGCTTTTCCTCCTTGCACTTCTGGCTCTGGCAAAAAGAACAAGAAGCAGCGGTGGAGTCATGTTGCGTCTGCCACTACCTTCCTGCAGTTGTAGAAGTCTCTGTGGGGGTTTATCTTTAGCTCCTTCATCTCCTCCATCTCGTTCAGCATCTCGTGCACGTTGAACTTGGACATGAGGAACTTGAGACGACGGTGGGTGTAGGTCTTGCTGCAAAACAGAAGCAGGTACGTTGACTGGTGAGCCGAATGGCTTTGTTTAGTGAATTTCAGTTGATGGATATTTATATTCTAAGAAATAGCTTTGTCTGAAATTTAGGATTCAAGGTTTAATATACTAATATACCCTAGGAACACAGCCTCGTATTACTTTAAAAAAAAATAAATAAATAAATAAATAAACAAAAAAAAAGAAACTAGATTACCAGTATACAGAATATTTAACCCTCTGTTTGCAACTTCCTGATAAACCAGATACCTGGCTAGGGGTGTGTTCAATAGCACAGAAAAGGTAGCAACGTCCCTTGTGATTTAAAAAAAAAACTTTTTTTTTTTTAAATCCACATTTTAGTGCCATTTTTAAAAAAAATAAAAAAGAGAAGTCAAAAGAGCTGAAGGATGAACTTGGAAAGAACAACAATCTACAGGAAGTTAAATTTGTTATATTTGGATTAGAATTGTTTACGTTCCCTTGACTGCAGAACATTGAAGATCATATGTTAGGCTCAGCTGTGTGCAAAATTTCAGCCTTTACGAGGGCAACTGGCACTTTTTATGGAACTCACGTTGGGCCCTGAGCAATGAGAGCAATGAGGAAGTTCATGTCGTCGATGAAGGTGTCGTAGTCGGGGCAGGGCAGGTCTTTGGGCTGGTGCTTGTCTGCGGCGGCGGCGTCATTGTACACGTAGATGAGGCCTTCCTTCATGCGCGCGACGTAGCCCAGGTTCTTCTGCAGGTTCTTGGTTTCGAAGGGGTCCTCGCCGTTCTTTGGAGGTGGGGTGAACACTGTTGAATATATACATTTTTTTGGATTAAATTAAGAATTTTAGGTATGCAATCGAAGATAAAAAAGTGCTGAATGTATGTATTGGAGCCCCGATCTTCTCCCCTCCTCACCTGGCTGGACCTGGTCTTCAGTTTTGAAGTTTTCTCCCTCGATGTCACGCAGGTACTGGGAGGCCGTGCACGGGAAGCGCTGGTAGGCCAGCCGCATGTACTTCTCCCTGATGGTCAGGGCGCGGTACAGACCCCTGCAGGACAGCTCGAAGTCGTCCATGGTCACCTGGCACACGAGATATTACAGGTTTCAGAGTAAACCGATGGAACGGTAAAGCAGTTTGTGTTCCTTTGCAACGGCACGTAGCTCAAATTCGCAGAAGGAACCACCGATCAGTGAAATTTTGCACTTGTCCTCTTTATAAACCCTCAGAGTCTCTTCAGTGAAAGGTCTGTACAGTACCTCCACTGCACAGTTGAAAACGACTTCTGAAGCACATTTTCCATTAAACAGCTATTGTTGGCTGATGTCCAACATTTGCAGATCATTTCTACAAAGTAAAGCTGAAAACGCAGAAAAAGCCCTTGAAATCACAATCTATGTATCTTAGAATTTTTTTCCTAAGTATAACATTTTTAATCAACAGCACTCAATGCTATATAGTCAGTCTGCGTTAAAGTCATGTAAGTAAAAGAGTTTGTTTTGTGTTTGAGTGGCTATACCTGAGTTGCTAATTAGAAGCTGCAAAAGATGTTTTTCTCTGTAAAGGTCACAAGTCACGGCCACTAAAACCTGAACCCCTGCCTGCTCTCAGATGACCTCCAATCATGGCCCTGTGCTCGCAGGAGGCCAGTGACCCAGAAACACCTGAGGTCAGTGAAATTCAAAGTCACTGCCTCCCTCATAACTGGTGCTGGCGAGCTGAGAAACTTGAACCAACCGGTGGGTCGAGCGACACCGCAAGAGGAAAATAAAGTCTGAAAAAAATGTCGCCATGTCACCACGTCGCCCATCTTCGCCCGCCATGCAAGGAGTGCTGTGCGTTATTGACGATGGTTACCCCAGAGGCGTAGTCTCCCAGGATGGCCACCCTCTGGAAGTCGGGCACTTCCAGGTAGGTGGGTGTGTCCACTTGTATTTCAACCACAGGGGCAGCAGGTGACTTGCTAGTGGCCATCGGAACGGCCAGGGTGCGGCTTCGCTGCAGCCTCTTGCTGTGAGTCAAGATGTGAGACAGAACTTCAGTACTTTGACTGTCAGATTTAAGCAAAGACCATCAATATATAATCTGATGATATGGGGGAAAAAAGGAGACCTACCGAGACCTCAAAGGTCCCATATTCCAAACTGCTCTCATATGTTCAGACTCCAAAATCTTCCCCAGGGCTCTTTAGCCCGCTGTTTGCAGCCTCCTGCCAAAGCGCTAGGTACTACTAGGTACGACTGCCAAAATTGATTTTTTTTTTTTTTTGTTGGACCTTCAACTTGATGGCAAGGGATTATTTAAACAAGTTGCTCTCAGAGGGCAGAACCAACGCCTGGCAAAGGGATGATCACTATCAGCATCAGCACCGATTGTGACATCACAGAGGGATAGTTTCTGGAATAGTCTGTTTTCGTATACACTCTCTAATATGTGGAGCAAGTCAAACAAGTAAAATAATGACTGTTCTGTTTTCTTTAGAGTTCAAACAACATTGCTAGGGTTGATTTTTAGGCAATATGGGACCTTTGAGGCTCCAAAAAGTCTTATTTTTCACTCAGTAAATTATAACCAACTTTCCATCCATTTGTCTCACCGCTTCTCAGCATTGTCATCGGTGTGCACGTGGTGAGCCATCTCCATCTGGAGGATGGGACAGTCCTCAGCGACGCCGAACATGGAGAACTCGTCACGCACGCTCTCGTCCTTGGTCTCAGACGCGAAGACCTGCTCGGCGAAGGCCCGCATGTCGTCGTCGGTCTCTGCCGGTTGCACAGCAGAGGCCTGATGAGTTCAAGGGCCGCCATGCACTCTGTTTCCCATCTGGTCGGCGTGCAGGACCAAAGCGAAGACATACTGCGACAGACTGCCACACTTTCCACGCAGAGCGGAACATCAACTCTGTGTGGTTGTTATGTACAGGTTCACAGCGGCTGAACGGGACACAGACTTTGACTAATCTGAGACACAGTACAGAGTACTGCAACACAGTATGCATGCATACAGAGGAGCTAAAGTGCTAAAAACTCCAAAAACCTTAACAGTGAAACAAGTAAAGCATTTTGTACCATACACAATTTGAGCTCCAGAACCACTTTTCTCATCATCTTTTCTTAAAAATTGAAGAGACCAAATGCACAAATGGTGGAATTAAAACCTTGGGAAAAAATGACTGGAAAAGAGGGTCAGTGAGCCAAACGACTGGACTAGGCAACGGACACCACTACTTGACAAAGAGACAACATCAGAGGCGCGACGTGATGCCTCTGGAGGACGGAACCAGCTCGTGGATCAAAGTGCGCTGGTACACATGCAGCCACTGGCCGGAGGGCCGAGGCTCCCAGCTCTGATCCAACAACTCTACAGCAGCAGACATCACCAGAAAGCATCACTGGCTTCTATCTACCTCAGTCTGTGTTTACTTACTGTCATGACCTGATTGTGTCCGGGAAAGAGGCATCGCCGGCAGGGGAGAGGATTAGAAAAGTGTGAGTCATAGAGGAGTTAAGCAGGAGGAGGACACAAACAGATCTTTTTACCGCGCTTCACATCCCACACCTCGGCTACCAACACAGTCCTGGAATGACGTTTGCTTCTGCAGGGCATTGTGCATAATTTGTTCCGGAAAAAAAGGTACTTGTTTTGAGTTAGAGAGGCATGCAACGGTGGCACACGAAGGAAACCGGCAGAAAAAAAGAATGTGTCCAATGATAGAAAGAGGAAGTGATCAGTCGTGCTAAATAAACACTGTGGAGTTGAATGCGAGCAAGCGGTGATGGAAGCATTAAAGTCATGGTCGCTGCTGAGGTGGATTTGAATATAGAGGATGGAAAACTGCAAGAAACATGAACAAGTCATCTTGCATGTCTGTCAATCATCCAATCATCCAACCCAACATCAAAGGATGCTATATGTAAACTTGATAACTTGATAACTTTGCGCACTATTTTGCGCAATTAAAAGCATAAACGTGCATTTACGATTTACTTTTGCAGTTGCTTTTGCAACAAAATACAAATAAAAATCCTGTGTTTTGTGCCTGAGCGACTTGTTTTTGAGGAAAAAGCTCAACCTGCTGCAACCCTTCCCGTCGCTTTTTCTAATAAAAATATCTAGGACTCCCCAATCAGCCTTAAGTGTCCCCTAAGTGCTTGAACTGCCCCTTTAAAACGAGGCCGTCAGCTCCTCGCACCTGCTCCGACAGATCACAGACCCTCCCGGCACACTGGGACAAATGAGTAAATGACATCACAAAATCCTCTGAATCCCACAACCATGTCGGATGTGGGATTCCGAGTTTTATAGAGTCGGCAGCTGTCCGGATTCCTGTAAAATAAAAAAGCCTGAACAAAAACACTCCTGGCATGAGCAGACACAGAAGGTGCCAGTGCCTGGGTTGGGGTGAGGGGGGGGTCTTGGGCCTATAATTAGCATTCATTACCAGCTATAGAACAGCAATCGTATAGAATCAGCAACCTGTAGAGTAGCACCTGGAAACTGCTGGTTAAAACCAGCGGATGAAGATTGAAGGCACATTTTAGACGTGAAGTATTTTTTTTTTCATTTAAATAATAATAATAACAATAAGATGCCACTTTTTGAAATGTACATATATATGTATATACATTGATATACATATATACGTATATATATGTATATGTATATGTATATATACATATATGTATATAGATATACATACTTAGGATGGATTTCATGCAGTAACTTTGTACATTTTAACCCCATTGAACTTGTCGTTAAAGCTGTCCACACCAG
Source organism: Thamnaconus septentrionalis (assembly GCA_009823395.1). NCBI lineage: Eukaryota > Metazoa > Chordata > Actinopteri > Tetraodontiformes > Monacanthidae > Thamnaconus > Thamnaconus septentrionalis. The sequence goes on from CM020512.1 coordinate 9,510,263, forward strand.
CAGCAGGGTGATGAGGCAGCACTGGCTGACATTCCGATCTGAATTCACACAATTTGCAAGTGAAGGCTGATTCGAGACCCACATGACAGAACATTTTGCAACAGTGTTTTTATTTTTTCCTCTTCCTACACACCTACAGGCTGATTGTTTTCATTGTTTTTTTTGACACAAATGTTCTTGAATTTTACTGTGCACTCTTGCAGGGCTAAAGCCACGACAGACGCAACGCTAAAGACGAGTGTTTAGCTGGAGTGCGACGGCCGTGTCCTCAGGAACCCCCAACTCACCTGGCACCTTGACTTTCGGCATGGCGGCTCTTCTGACGATAGGCTCACTAGAGAGGACTGAGAAGAAGGTGGTCAACCAATGGACCACTGCAGCAGACAAGTGTGGAGCCCTGCGCCCGGTGCAAGCAATATGAAGCGGCTGCCCGGCCTCAAGTGTAACCAGAGGCGGCCGTGTACCCAGTGCCGGGGCGTAACTGGGAAGTCATATGTGGCACTGGGCTATTTTGGGTAGGCTACATGTGCACGGTAGCACAAGGCGTGCAGACACACACACACACACACACACACAAAAAAAATATTGCCGTGTGTCTGTGTGTTATGGGGGGCGGCTTCCATTATGCAACAGGCCCGCTGGCTGAAGAAGTTGCGGTGCCTGTGTGCAGGTGTTTCAAAGAATGGTACAATTGCATTTAATGTTACATTGCAACAACAACTGATGGCACACTTACAAGTAGGATTTTTAGAAAATATCTATAAAAAAAAAAAGATTAGTTTGACATGCATACATTTTTATAGACTCACTTCCAGTGTTTTTTTTTACTTGCAATTTCTACATTTCTTTGCAAGGATGGGTTGCTTTTTTTTTTACCACATGTCAGATGACCTGCAATCACACTTTTAAAATTCAGGCATCCAGCTTGGTTGATTTCTGCCGTGGTTGGCATCAAACTGTTGCTCCAGTGGTAATAGAGTTCCAAGGTTGGCCTTGAACTGTTTTGAAACTCCAATGTTTGGTTCTTGCTGAATTTTATTGAATATTGGTATGTAGACATTGTGACATATCATCATAATTGTTATTTTGTATTTATTTTATTTTGTATTTATTGTGTAATGTATGAGTCTGTCATCTGTTTTGTTTTGGGTTTTTTTGGTTTAAAAAAAAATTACATCCATTTCCATCCCTCCATCCAAAAAATGACTTGTTTCAAACACTGTTTACACTCTTCACTGGAATTTGGTCACAATTTGAGGTGGTGAACTCATGAACGTTTGTCCTCGGGTGATTTGGCTGTCAAACGCCGTCGTTGGGCATCACAGCAAAAGAATGCAGCCGATCGAGGGGGGGTCCCGAAGATTTAACACCACGGGAGCATGCGGGAGATTTCTGTGCCTCCTTGCACAGCTACAATGTAAATAGCTGCCGTGTCCAGAGGTGACAGGTGAGGCCCCTCGAATGTAGCTTTAAATTACATAATTCCATTCGGGTGAGGTCACTCGTTCAGGATGATAAAAGCAGAGCTATGCAGATTAAACGCTGCTGTTGCTTTCAGTGTTCACACCATCAACTGCATAACTGATATTGCGGTGCTGCAAGAAAGTGCAGAAATCCTACAAACAGGAATCTCTAGTCAGATACTTTTGATCCAAACCATCCTGGACCTCCTGTTAAAGTCACGGCCTGGTTTTTCAGTGTTTTGGGAGAAAAAAACGTGATGTTCTCAACTGCACGGATTGTCCTTTTTTAACCGGATCACCGCACTCCGGTCCGGTCCGGTCCGGTCGGAGACGCTGTGCACGCTCCTTAAGCCGTCTATTTTTAGGGAATGCGATCCTAAATGTCAACGTTCCACTCACAGTTCAAGTGGCTACAGAGGGCAGCCAGTCAGATCTCTGTGCTGAAATATAAATGCCAGACGATTTCTTTTCTTTCTTTTTTTTTTTTTTCTTTTCCCACTTCAACTTCTTAAAGAGTTTCTGGTGAATTAGGACATTTAATCCATTTCAAAGACAATGCCCCCCCCACCCCCACCACCACACAGGATACATTTAAACATGTCCAAATACACTGATACACTGACTATTTGTCGAGTAATAATAAATAGTAATAAAAGCAGTGAAGTAAATTCGCTGCCTTTCTATTCAGTTGTGCTGATCTCAAACTTATCAATAAACTTGAGGTGAGTGGCTGCGACCTCGGAGGTCAGTCAGACTGCCAGGGGAGAAAAAGTGGAATAAAAAAGAGCAACCGATTCTTCTCATAAGGAACGTTTTGAGTGGGAGGTTTGGCCGTCCCTCGCCGTGAAGCAGGGAGATTATCAGCAGCAGGACATGTGTTTCACACCAGGGAGAGGGACGGAGCGGATACTCTCATATTACTTCCACCGCTGTCATAATGTGGGCTGCCACCCTCTGCAGGTGCTTCGATCGCTCTCCACTCTGGTCCTGAAGCCTTTCAGGTTGAACATGACCTAAGGTTTTTCCTGGTTTCAAAGGACCCGCTTATGCATAATTGATTGGACCGGCGTGTGTCACAGTCCATCCTTTACTTCTCTGGCTTTGCGTCACCAGTCAGAGTGTGAGGCCACAAAAAAAAAGCTCAGCCCTTTGTGATGTCACAAAGGACAGTGATACCTCTCCCAGGTTAATAACAGCATTCCCAACCAGGTGTTGACTCTTCCACTCCTTGTATATTTAAAAAGAGTGTAGCAAATGTCAAAGCTATAAAAACTATTAAAGGAGCCCCATACAAGCCTACGATACATATAAACAAACATATAGCTGAAGGTGTTTATATTCAACAGTTGTTCTGACTGGTGTGATCATCACGGAGGTCAAGTCCAACGCTGGCCGGGACTTTTTGCAGGCGTTCAGCGAGTCGTGAACGTAGCTATGCAATGCTAACAGCTAAACACAGTGTTTCCGCGCCGGATCGCTATCGCACTTCCTGCTGGACAGATAAGGAGGAACACCCAAATCCCAGAAATCCCCCAAAAAACATCCGCCAACGAATACGTTTGCATGTCGAACACTGAGTTTTTCTTTGAGCAATTTCCCCCAGCAATTTTCTGAACATTTTTGTTTCAATTGTACAAAAATGTTCTGGTGCTTTAACCAAAATTGCTTTGAAATGCCAGAAAGAAGCAAAAGCTCAAAGCTGATCAGGTGTGATTGGAATCCACATAAGTGGTGCTGAAATGTAATTGTGGACTTCTCATACACGTTTTTTTTTTATAATCATAATTAAAAAAAATACAAAAACTGGACTTTGACATTAACGTCCTCCCACAGTTGAATGGAAATTATCTAAACTGGGGAGGATCCTAAACGGTCCTGCTGGAGGAGATGCTTCTGGAATTTTAATTGGTTCTTAATTGCTGTATGTTCCTCCCAGTCTGAGCTCTCCACCAGGCCAGAGTCTGCTGAGCATCTGGACCGCAGGCAGGCCAGTAAGGTAGGTCCCTCTCACTGCAGTTCTTTATTCTATAGACGTGACTACATAAGTGGCTTGTTGAATCATTTATCTGTAGTGTGATACTGACACGGCATACAAAAATGCTTTAAAGACCTTCAGACCTTTGTTTTTCAAACGGGACTCAGGACAGAAAAAAACCATCTAGATCTCTAGAAAGCACAGCTTGTTTCTAGCCCTCTGTTTACAGTCTTGTCCATTTTGTTCTGGCTTCCTGACGTTTTGTTGGACGTTAAACAAGCCTGGAAGGAACAATTAAAGAGGTTGCAGACCATCACCTGGGTCAAGGTGTTCTGACCTAATTTCAGGAGAGGTATCCTTGGCCTATGTGACATCACAAAGGGCCAATTCACGCAAACATTTGGATGGGGACATAAAGAAGGTTGGAAAAGCTGAACCTCAAAGTGAGCTGTAACTAGAACCTCAATTACAAGCATATCACCGCAGCCAGCCAGGGCAGCCAGATGACAGCCAGTGATTATTAGACTATCTCCAAAACATCTCCAGAAAAAGAACTGAAGACCTTCTCACTGCACGTCTCATGTTAAGGTGACTGGACGGCCTCTGCCAAACCACAGATTGCTTGAGATGGAGGTCAAGGTGTCCGTGGACGGCGTCCAGCGGGTGGTGTGTGGCATTACCGAGGAAACGACGTGCCAAGACGTGGTGGTAGTTTTGGCTCAGGCCCTCGGTACGTATGAACGTTACCACAATACCCATTGACCAAAATAACCACCACCATCATCATCATCATCATCTTCTGCCTCCTCCTCAGGGCAGCCTGGCCGCTACACGCTGCGGGAGACCTTCAAAGAGTTCCAGCGGTGCATGACGCCCGAGGAGCGCCTCCTGGAGACCCTCGGCAAATACGGCGAGCAGGCCCGCGAGGTCCAGCTGTCGCTGCACCACGTCGGGCCCTCGGCGTGCGACGAAATGAGCCGGAGCAAAGTTGGCCGCTACCAGCCCTGCCCGCCGCTGCGGAGGAAGGACGCGGGCACCAGGACGCGGCGGGGCAGCGGGTCGATCAGCTCGCACCGCCGCAGCTTGCCGCCGCTGTCGACTCTGAGGCAGGAGGCCGAGCAGCAGCAGCAGCAGAGGGACCACAAGAAGCCCAAGAGGAAGTCCCTCACGCTTATGGAGGAGGCCTGGGAGTGGCTGGAGAGTCTGGGCAAGAGCAAGGTGTACAGCACGGCCGGCGAAAAGGATGCCAGCAAGAAGGCCGACAAGAGGAATCGCACCTCACTGGACATTTTCCTCTCCGTCGACAAAGACATCTCAGCCAGGGAGGCTCGTGGGAAGGCCAGAGGTCCCAGAGGTCAGAGGTCAGATCTGGACCACCAGACGTCTTGCTGTATGGGGACTCAGTCCCGGGGCAAGGAGAGCAAACACTACCGCAAAAATGATGAGGTCAAACTGGACCTGATCGAGGCAAGGTGCATGGAGGACGAGAAGATTGGTCTGAGGGAGACCATCGTGTGTCAGCTGGGCCTCCTGCAGGACCTTCAGAGCCAGGTGGCACGCGTGGACAAACAGATCGCCGAGCTGGTGGAGAAGCAGAGAGTCAGGAGCGCCGAGCAGGAAGCCCGGCTGAGAGCGGCCGAGGAGGAGACGGAGCAGATCAAGTTCTGGGAGAACGAGCTGAAGGCGGAGGAGGGTTTCGAGAAGGACCTGCAGCGGCAGTTCCTGGAGCTCAAGGCCAAGGCCTCCGAGTGCAAGCCCAGGCTGGAGGGGTACCGCCGCAGGCTGCAGGGACTTGACTTTGCGGCCGCTCACGAGGAGCCGCGAGAGGCTTCGACGTGCGGCGCCACTACCGCCGCCGCTCCAAAGGCTATGGCCGAGGGCGGCGAGCGTCTGCAATCTGATCCAGACGGGACTGTAAACGTCAACAGGAAGTTCCAACCCAGAGAGGAACCTCACGCTCTAGTTGCTCCCTGCCAGATGAAGGAGCGACGGCCCACGGGACCCACGGAACTGAGGGAATGGTGGACACGCTGGTCGGAAGCCCAGAGCAATCAGTCACAGAAAAATAATAAAAAGAAGGCCATTCACCGCTCTGAGCTCACAATATATCTGGGCAGTGACAAGGTTTAGAGCGGGAGCCAAACAGGAAGTGAGTGATGTTATGAAAGTGTAGTCACCATTGAACTGCAGGTTACTGATGCCTCCATGTTGAACAACATTGTGAACTATTTTGAAGTACTACAACTATTGAGTGCTCAACTTCTACTGCGCTCCATCTATCCTTTGCTCTGTTTGGATCAAGAGAGCCATCTAGTGGTACTCAGAAAGTTGTGGCTCATTCTTCAAAACCTGCCACGCACAGTTGTGGACACAGTGAAGCACAAATGATTTAAAGGCCAAGTGTGTAAGATTTACTAGCATCTACTGGTAAGAAAGTATATTGCATTTAAGGTTGAACCCCATTTTTGAATCTTTTTAATGTCTTAACATCTTAAATCAGCTATGTTAGGGTAAGAGAAAAAACTGACATACACTCTTTGTGCAACTATAATAATGCTTATTAGTGGTTTCAAATTGACCTCATAACTTCAACTTTATCTGGCTAAAAACACTTTCTTTTCCATTCATTGTCCAGATAAAAATGCAATCTCAAAGGCAGGTTCAGTTCCTAGACCTTGTTGATCATTTAGAGTCAATGTGTTTAAAAAAAAAAAAAGTTATCAGTGACTTGAAATCTGATTTATGACTTATTTTTCGCCCCAAACATGCAACAGTCTCTGAAATAAAAGGCAAGCACAAAACAAGATGATTTTCATAAAATTTTTAATTCGTTTTTTTTTTTTTTTTTCATTCAAGACGATTAACAAAAGAACATGAGAACCACTGAACGTGGATTAACTGAAAACCGGTGATTCTGGTTCCGTTTCCAAAGTCTGAAATGAAGTTTAGACTGTAGGTTGATGTGCAGAGGCACGACAGCTCCCGACACGTCCCCTCCCAGAGCACAGTAATGATAACATGAGGCTGAACGCTTTCAGTTTCTAATACTTAACCTCTTCTTTTTTTGTTTTGTTTTTTTAAGTTAAATTTATTTTTGTTATATCGGAAGTTCCACTAAGGAAAAAAAAAAAAAAAAAGAAAAGAAAAAAGCACACATTACATACAGTATAGTTCAACCCACAGGTTTGGGATGCATATTATCATTATCATTAATTCTACTACAAAAAGACAGCCAGCCCAGGATTGTTCTGAGTATTTTGGAGGTTGGCTGCAAACAGAGGAAACGTCTAATTTTTGTGGTTTTGTTTTTAATAATTATTGAATTTTCTTGTTTTAGGCACCTTATTCCTAATATTAGCGGATTTGAGTTTCAATGAAAAAAAAGCAAAAATAAAATAAAAATGTGCGGCAAAAAAACAATAACAAAAAAAAAAAAACCCAAAACAAAACAGAAAAGAGTAAAAAAAAAAAAAAAAAAAAAAAAATAACTGCAGATATAAGATGCCACAAGGAATTCTGCACCTGGGGGGCGGGGGAGGGGTGAGGGGGGAATTGCTTCAGTGGAGCATGTGAATACCAAAAAGGTATCTAAAAAGGCTCCAGATTGGTACGTGTAAATCTCATTAGATTAACTACTTTTGACATTCACATACAACACACGCACTCACACACCATGCTTTCACTTCAGCTCCTCAATAAAGCATCATTTTATTTTCTATTTTTTTTTTTTTAAAAACTGCTCAAAAAAACGAGCAGGGAAGAAATCCTCAGTTTAAGCTCCGCACACATGAGAAATATGATCCTCCTTATGGAGGGAACTTTTGCTTTATGCGTCTTGTAGGAAAGCATACAGTAGCGGAGACTTTGCCACGAGGCCATTCTCAAGTTTCCAAGGGTAAAAGTAGCAAAAAAAAAAAAAATAACCTAAAGAGAAAAGAATGTGCGAAATAAAAGGAAAAAGATAATAATAAATGGATGCACAAAGACATGCAATGACGCTCACACGCGCAGTGGGACTACTGGACAGGAAACAGGTGCAGAATTCCAGATAAAGTAGATTTGAAAAAAAAAAAAAAAGGGTGGGGGGGGGACATAGACAGCCACACAGTCAGCACTCTGATTTGGAGGGAGGACTCCCTCAGAGACAAACACTTCCGGGTTACACACTAGAAGGACTTTTAGGATACGGCACACATACACACACGCGCACACGCACACGCACACACACACACAGACGCGCTTGGATTCCCATGTACACTGCAGCGTGGAGCTCGGCATCGAGGTGTCATCCACGGGAGGCGGGAAACTGGAATAGGACGAGTTTCTTCGCAAGGATTTATCAGCGAAGGGAGAAAGTTTCTTACACATGCCGATTAAAGTGTGTGTGTGTGTGTGTGTGCGTGTATGTTTTTATGGGTTTTTTTTTGTGTACAAGCATGTGTTGAATCAAATTCCCTTATCCCTACCACTCCCCCCCCCCACCACCACCACCACACTGCTGTTGCCCCTGTGGGACAGCGACCCGCCGATGCTGGACGGGGGCGGGGCTTGTATTGCTCAGTCGATGACACCGGGTTGGCGAGTCTTGCGCTCCACGTTGAAGCCCTGCGTGGGAAAGCAAGACAAAATACAAACAAGTCTAGTTAATGGACTGGGAGTTGAGACAAAATGTCACCCAGAAAGACACATTGCTGCTGCTGCTACTACTACTGCTAATACTGCTAATGCTACTGCTGCTGCTAATGCTGCTAATGCTACTGCTGCTGCTGCTACTACTACTGCTGCTGCTAATACTGCTAATACTACTGCTTCTGCTACTGTTGCTGCTACTCCTACTACTGCTGCTGCTACTCCTACTGCTGCTGCTGCTGCTGCTGCTACTCCTACTACAACTACTGCTGCTGCTGCTGCTGCTGCACGACTACTACTACTGCTACTCCTACTACAACTATTGCTGCTGCTGCTGCTGCTGCTACGACTACTACTACTCCTACTACAACTACTGCTGCTGCTGCTGCTACGACTACTACTACTGCTACTCCTACTACAACTACTGCTGCTACGACTAATGCTGCTGCTACTACTACTACAACTACTACTACTACTGCTGCTACTGCTACTCCTAAAACAACTACTGCTGCTACTACTACTCCTAATACAACTACTGCTGCTACTACTACTGCTGCTGCTACTACTACTCCTCCTCCTACTGCTATTACAACTACCACTGCTACTACTAATACTATTACTACAGATATGCTGACACCAGGTGTGGCGCTGGTACCTTTGAATTGTCGGGACCGCGGGGCTGTCGAACGATGACCAGTCGAGGAGCGCTGGCGTCATCCAGGGTGATGCTCTTCAGCCGGTTCACCAGGCGATCGGGACGAGGCGTGGCCACGGGTTTGGGCCCCTCGCTGAAACACGGAAGGAAGAAAAACAAAGCGCAAGAGTTCAGAGTTGGCCCAGACTAGGTTGACTTCAGCATTTTGTGGACTTCTGGGTTTCCCTACCTCACTCTGCGCACGTTGCAGGCACTACATTTTCCTGTGCGTTGATTGAGGACGACGGCGAACTCCACCTCGTCCCCGGTCTGGAGCTCCAGGCCGTCCTGCACCTCTTTGACGTGGAAGAACAGCCTCTTGCTCTCACCGACTTCGTACGTGATGAAACCAAACTGGGAGGGAAATTTGAAAAACAAAAGGAATTTCAAGTTTCCAGTGCGATCAAAAGGTTTTAAGTCTTCTTGTAGGGGTCACGACTCCTCCCCACCTGGTCCTTGACGCACTCCACCAGGGCTCGGCGCTGAGGGACCACGTGACACGCCATCTTCTGCCCAGTTTGGGCAATTGTGCAAAACTGAAACTTGACCAGCTCTCCTTTCTGCAGACAGTCCGCCTTGCTCACCATCCCCATGATTCCAAAGGGGTAATTCTGGCCTTTACTTGAACCTGAAAAACATCCATAAAGCTGCGTGATTCCAGGCCATGCTAAGGAGAAAAAAGGGCACACTTAGAGAAAAGATCCCACTGGATGCTAAATGTACTTTTCCAACAGTGAACCTGTCAGTGGTCCGTCCCTACTCTCTCATATTGCACAACTTTTCACAGGGTTCATGCTGAGACACGCAATCCTGAAAATCAACTCTTTGCAATGTCAGAGAGGACAATGCATCCATGAGGTTAGCATGAGGAGAGCTGAATCAATAATCCTATGGAGCTACAGAGTTTTGTCAATTAATCCTCTGAGGGAGCTCGAGCAGCATTCAGGTGGAATAAAGACAGAACATGTTGGTAGAATGCGGGTCCTTTAAAAATGACATAAAACCGGTTGCACACCACAACAACACCAACCTTCCTCTGTGACTTCAATGAGCCCCTGGTAATCTGTCTGGGAGGGGTCCACGCTGCGCAAGGGACGGATGACCTTCCCCATCATCACTGTTGCACTCACATCATCACCAATGGCGTTGACTGCAGGAGGGAAGACAGTGGAAGTTACAAGCGGCATTTTTTTTTTCTTCTTGTTGACCCTTTAAAATTGGGAGCAATTGAGAGCGGAGCGCTCGTACCTGGTGCCACTTTGGTAACCTTCTCAGCACTGACTTTGTTTCCTTTTCCTTTAGCCAGCGTGTACTCCACAGTGTCTCCCAGCTCCAGACTGTCCAGGTCTCCACACATTTCACTGGAGAGACAAATGTCAGCGAGTTAGGATTCTGGAGCGACTGATCCATGCTCAGGCGAAAGGACGACTAGAGTAGAGGAGCGCCTGCCTGTAGTGGAAGAAGATCTCCTGGTCGTGGTTCGCCGTCTCGATGAAGCCAAAGTTGTCCTTCAGCGTGGCCACGAAGCCGTGCAGCCTCTTGGCGTTGGAGGCGTTGCGGTTGAGGACCCTGATGGACACTGCACTCTGCAGGCCGGTCCGCTTCACTTCGTTAATGGAGAACTCCACCTGCAGGAAGCCGACCGTCGCCGTGTTTTGTTAGCAGCGTAGACACAAATAGCCGCTCAGCATCGGCTTAACCCTGATGTTTTATGAAACGCTCTTCTTGTACCTTGTCTCCGGCCAGCGGGTGGCCTCCTCCCTCCAGGTCCTTGACGTGGTATGGCACAGTGAGTTTCACCCCGCAGTCTTCGTAGGCAATAACCCCTTCCTCGCATTCCTTCAGACAGTGAAACAAATTCCATCGTCACCATTTCCTGGTGGCCGACAAAACTGGCTACAGCCGCTCATCTCGAAACAGAGTCCCGTCGTTAGGCAGCGTGAAGGATAATGGACATGATGTGGGGGAAGGGGAGGTGAGGTGAACGACACAAGTGCACCAAAAAAAAAGGGCAATGTGTGCAGGACATTAATGTGTAGCAGCCTACGCGTTAGCATTAGCCCAGGGGTGTCAAACTCAAACACACAGTGGGGCCAAAATGTCAAACTTGGACAAGGTCTCGGTCCAACGTTGATGTTTATTTGAAACATTTTCTTCCAGATAGAACAGTGAAACTTTCCATATGCACCCAAACAAGTTTTGTCTTATCCTGAATGTATGGAACAAGCAAATAAATAATGAATAACTTCATATTGCAATAATAAACCAGTGAAGTCATAACAATATCCTTCAATTAAGGTCCTGTCCTGATTGAGGCGCCAAAATACCAGCAGAGCACTCTGGGATCTGTAGAGTCAGCGCTACATGTGCCGTATAATAGCGTCGGACCAGCAGCGCTAGTCGTGGTTTTGTATTGGCCTCGCAGGCCAAATATAATGAGACTGCAGGGCCAAATTTGGCCCACGGGCCAGAGTTTGACACCTATGCAAGAACCGGATCATTCTAGACTGCAGAGCTGCACAACCAGCCAGTTCTGTGGCGGCAATAAAGCAATAAACTTTAAAGCCCAAGAAATATAAGCTTCTAATCAAACAGCGGGAGCGATGTTTGCAAAAGGACACTGGAGTGAATTTAAAGTCAATAATGTGTAAAATGATATTTATTCAGCTTTATTTCGTTACACAGTTCCGTCTCGGGTCACGTAATCAAGTCAAGCATTGAGGTACGGACAGCAACCTGGGAGAGGCTTCAGTGCACTCTGTGACATCGCAAAGGGACAATACCCAGAATTTAGTTGAATTGTGCAACTCTACGACACACCAGAAGAAAAGGAGGAGGTTTTGGGGGTTAATTAATGATCAATTATCATGCCGTGGAGAAAGAAAGAAAAGCTGTTAGAGATCAGCGGAAACTAACCTTCTCTACAACTTTACCCTTCAAGACAATAAGGACAGACACGCATGAACAGTGATGTTTGAACCATCACACTGGCAAATACAGCAGACTCAAAATCGTCAAAGTACTGAGTTGACTTTTGGATCTGCTAGAACAAGGTCTTAGGATGAATTGATCTCCTCCACCACGTTAGTCAAAACTTGTTTACCTCCAACTTCTTTGTTTCGACTTATTAATACTACGCCATGCAGACGCTCCAAGTCCTACCTTGTCTTTTTTCTAAACAAGGAGCACGAGGAGCACAAAGTCATTGAGGAGGAAGAAGGAGGAGAAACCAAAGAGGAAAATTAGAACAAAAGAGAACAAAATAAAAATAATCCAAAAAAGGGGGGGGGTAGAAGATGTGGGAAAGGGGTCTGGGCTGCGTTGGACATGAAGATACTTGAACTTGAACTTTCAGGCGGCCTTACCTTCTCCTTGCCCTTGGTGGGACTGGCGTTCTTATTGGACACGACCTCCTTCTCCACCACGCCAAAGAAGCGCTGCTCCGACTGCGTGTGGAAGGACACGGTGCCTTTGGGCAGCTTCTTGATGCGCACGGCGTGGTTCCTCTGAGCAGACAGCATGTCCTGGCAACGACGGGACTCCTTTTAATTCATCATCAACAAATCACAACACGCATCTCAGAGGAGGACAGAGGAGGGAGGGAAAAAGCAAAACAGCCAAAGTTTTTTTTGTTTTGTTTTTTTTTGACAAACAGGACCTACAGGCACAACAGTGAACTCCACTTCATCGGAAATGTGCAGCTGGCTCTCCTCCAGGACCTCGCTGAAGTGGAAGAACATCCTGGCGTCCCGGTCCACGCACTTGATGAAGCCGAAGCCGTCGCGTATTGCGGCGATCACGCCCTGGAGGGAGAGGAATCGCCCTCAGATTCAGTCACAAATATCGTCAGCCATTCAAGCACAACATTCTTTAAATGCAAGCACTAGGGCCGGGCGATTTTGGGCAAGAATACATTTTTTCCCCCTAAAACTTGATCTTTGATTTCGATTTCGATTTTTTTTGTAAAACTACAAAAGACAATATTTTATCTTTATTTTTAAAGAAAAATAGCAAACAAATTTCCCGTATTGGGAATGAAGTGCAACTGAAAGATACCGCAAATCCCCCTTGGGTTTAGTAAAGTGACAACATTTGCAGTCTTCTTGACCAAACCAAGACAAATCCCTTGGGATGAATGAAGTGAGAACCTCACTTTCACCAAACTTCACTTGGAAATGAGCAGGTTCCTCATAAACAAAGATGAAGTTCCCTTATTTGGGAATAAAGTGAAAACTTGAGGACCAAACAGAAATGAACGCCCCTGTGGATAAAGTGACAACCTTGACTGTCTTTCACCAAACATCACTTTAAAAATAAAAGTTTTCTATCATCTTGAACAACAATGAATAAAAAACAAAACTTTCATAGGGGCAGAAGCATGCGAGAAGAAAATTGATTTTAAGATTTCCCCTATTTTTTTTTTTAACATCGTCTTGACTAATAAATCTGACTTCGATTCAAAATCGATTAATTGCACAGCACTATAAAATAGAAAAATAAAAATGAAAACTTCGCAGCTGTGTCAGAATCCCAGTTGACTGTTTTGGTCCTCACCATTTCCCGGGTCTCCTTGGTGAAGTCGAAGGTGTCGGGCAGGATGTCGATGTTGGTGGCCCTCTCCAGCTTGTCCCTGCGGTCGGTGGAGATGTTGAACTGGATGTGATCCCCCTCCAGCAGGGTCACCTTGGACTTGGTGTCCTTCTCCCCAAACGGAAGCTCCTTGTCGGCGAAGCCGATGTGGGCGCTGATCCGGCCGGGCAGAGGGTCGTTCTGCGGCGCCGAGAACCTCAGACGTCAGACCCGAGTACATTCCAGATGGCACGTTGCGATTCAGCGGAATTTGACTTGCCTGATTCTTTGTGGGGACTTTGGGAATGACCTTGGCCACGGTTCCTTCAAACTGCTCGATGCTGATGTCCTCAAAGATGACCGTGCCCTGGGGGAGCAGCCTCACGTCCGTGGCCACCTCTTTACCCTGCAGTGCGAGAACAAGATGGAGCACCAGTGGAGGTGGCTCTGCGATGCTAAGCTAAGCTAAGCTAAGCCGATGCCTACGTTTCTGTCCTTGATGGTGAACTCCACGTCGTCTCCAGCCTGCAGAGCCTCCAGGTCGCCCTTGAACTCGCTGTAGTGGAAGAAAATCTCCTTCACCACGTCGGACCTCTCGATGAACCCGAAAGCCTCCTGAAAGAAGACACACGGTCCAGCGACGCCATTCAGTTAAACGCTGGTTTTACTCAATATTCAGTCAAAGCAGAGCTACAGTTAGCAGTTGTAATACGTCAAAAAGGTCAGAATACTTTGGCTCATTCGAAACAGGCCCAGGCCCAGTTAAATCCTGTCACATCTATAAGATGGATGTGTTGCCTTCACTGTTCATCCCAATCCTGTCTATGCTTGCAGGATGAAGATCAAGAGAAAACAAAGACCAGGCTCCAAACTTGACATTCAACCTTTGAGATGCACTTTATCCCCTGACTATGCACCTACTCACCTTGGTAGCACACACAACCCCCTGACAAGTCATTTGCTTCTTCTTCACCAGTTGAATATTTCGAGCACTGACTGCACCGGTACTGAAACAAAAGAAAGTGACGGTCCTTTAAAAAAAAAAAAAAAACCTGCAGCAGTAAAACAAAAAGCGATGCCAACCCAGATTCACGACTTACTGCTTATTGGTATCGATGTAGAAGCTGACTTTGTCGCCAGTGTCCAGGTGGATGTTCCCCTCCATGTCGTTAGGGGTGTAGGTAAGGTAGAACACTTCCTGTGGAAAGTCACAGCGACATCAGACTTTTGCCTGCAAGACCCCGAGCTGTCAAGAGTTACGGATCGTTCGTATTTGAGTGAAAATGCAAACAAACGGGAGGCGCGGGCTATAAGGTGTCCCGTTTACACAGTCACGTGGCTAGTCTAGATACAACACGCAGACGTTGAGCTTGTCACAGTACAAGGCTGACAAATGATCAGAACTTGCATTGCATTAACTTTATTAGATTTTTAGCAGAAATGCAGGTCATTTATTAATTAAATTAAAAAGTATGTATTTTTGGAGAGGGAAAATGCAGAGAAAATTCCCCGTCTTTCGGCAGGTAGCATTTTATTCCCTGCATGTGAAGAAACCAAAGGGAAATTTGCTGATGACATTTTTTAAAGTTTTGTAGTTCTGATGTAAGACTTCTGTTATTTGTCAAATGTGCTCATTTGCAGAAAATGGACGCATTGAAATTATATGTAAAATCTGCAGCATTAGCAGAAGACCAGGCTCTGTGGCAGACAGTGTCAGTGTCATCGCTTCTTGCGTGACTTTTAAATACTGCCCCACAAAAACGAACCCCAAGTGCAACCCCAATGCATTTCAGGAAATTTGTGTAAACAGCTGCTCCACTGAAAATTCCAGCTTTTCTAGGCTTTTGTTTCTATTTAGACTACCAGTCAAAAGTTTGGACACACCCAAACTATGAATTCAATGTCTTTTCTTCCAATCTCATGACTATTGACATTGCAGTTTCTCACTGAAGGCATCAACACTACGTACGAACACACATGGAATTATGTAGGAAACAATAAAAGTGTAAAATAACTCAAACACATTTTCTATTTAAATTCTTCAAAATAGCCACATGTCATAAAAAGCATATTTAGAGTTAGTTCACATGGTTCTCTTTGCTGCGTCACTACATACATCTCGCTCATATATTTGATGTCTTCAGTTTCTATCTGCAGTGTAGAAAACATTGCATGAAAACGTGTGTCCAACCTTTTGACGCGTAGCGTAGCACCGCAGTGAAACCGCGGCTCTAAACTGCACGTCTGTCAAACCCCAGTCGAGTATCCGAGAGCTGGTTGGATAACAGAGGCGCAGTGAATTTTCCCTCTTACCCCGTTCCTTTCGTAACACACGCTCCCAGTGGGCACCTGGCCAGGAGCGGACTTTCCATCCAAGTGGCCCGGAATGGAAGAGACGACCTGCGGGACAGACGGGAGAGAGACGGTCAGCGGAGGCCGCGGTGGCGACGTGCACGTCGAGGCTCACAGACACGTTGCGCAATTAGCTGTGCGTGCGCGACTACTCCTGTCCCTCTTTTACTGCGTCATCGATCAGTGAGAACAGACATCAATGAACGCCCCAGGTGCATTACAGGATCAGCAGCATTTCTTATTTTAGAGAGAAAAACAGATTATAAACTACCAATGATGCGCTGGCTTCCCCTCACTGACGCCATTAGCATTACTTTGATTTTCTTTCTGCATTGACTGACAACATATGGACGTGAACACTGAACGACACCACACATGCACAGACACCAAGGAAATTCGGGGGCGTTGTCTGGATTTGAGGGGAATCCAGTTCACACTCACACTTGGATCCCAGCCCCGCCCACTCTCCGTCTCCACACAAACACAACGGGGGGTTGACAGAAATGTCAGGGTGACAGACAAGGACAGAACCAAAAATAAAATGGTATTCCTTAACTGGATGAATATAACCATGCAGCTTAGTAAAGGGATAGGCGTGCAGGTCTGGCCCCACCTGGCCCGAGATGCGCTCCTCTGGCAGCACTTCTGGCTTTATCTTAAGCAGCTTCACTGCTATGGGCTTGCCAGTGCGCCTGTCAGAGGACACTTCAAACTCAACATCATCTGAGGGGAGAGACAGAGCAAAAAAACAAACAACACACAATTAGTACAGAGTACCTCTGAGTACAGCAGCGGGGGAACAGATACATTAGCTCGAATGCTGTCACGAGCTACGTTTCCATCACAGTTTTTCACAAAATAAAAGTTATTTCTAAAATTTCGACCAAGTACAACTGCCATTTCGGCAGGTGTTTCCACTCAATGGTGTGAAGCGCATAAGCCGTAATTCTCGTAAAATCTCGTCCCGCGAGACCACACCTTGAGGAGGATGGAGGTATAAAACATTTTGCGTTAAATCTGCATTTCGATGTCGTTTGCTGTCAAAAACGGTTGCTACATTTTTCTCTTTGAATACTTGTAAAAAAAATTATTCCATCTCCTCCTCTGTCCAAACACAACGCGACATTTTCACTTGAAGTGAACTGGTCACGTGACCCCTTTACGTCACGTCCGCTAACGTGTAAATGCGAAAAAAGTGTTTCCGTGACACTATCCGAGATATTCCTCTATATGGATACGTCTGAAAAACCCTCTCATGAGAGCGTCAAAACCTTTCAGCCATATTTGAGAAAATTTTCGAAGTTCAGGTGTTTCCAAGACCAATTTTTATTG
Source organism: Thamnaconus septentrionalis (assembly GCA_009823395.1). Classification (NCBI taxonomy): domain Eukaryota; kingdom Metazoa; phylum Chordata; class Actinopteri; order Tetraodontiformes; family Monacanthidae; genus Thamnaconus; species Thamnaconus septentrionalis. The sequence continues at coordinate 9,527,277 of CM020512.1, forward strand.
CGATATTTAGGTTTTGCGAAATTCTAGGGGTAATGGGAACGCAGCTACTGACTTTAATATTACTGATAACCACACTTATGCGCTATAGCCGTTTAGACGGTACTGCTGACTTTTCATTACTCTACATGGAGTGACTGTTTGTTTTGGGTGACCTGTCATTTCAAACCATCACATGTCAAACGTGACAAAGGTGATAACGGAAACTCCCCAAAACTGACTGTGCTATTTGCATTCCCTACCAATAACATAAATACATACATACATACATGGTGCACACGCAGGTTCAAGGCCACTCACCTCCTATCTTAAGATCCTGCAGGTTGCCATTGTACTGGGAGCAGTGAAAGAAGAGGCGAGCCTGCCGCTCGGAGCACTGAATGAAGCCGTAGGAGGTGAGCAGCTTCTCCACCACGCCCGTCTCTCGGATGCCCGGCCCCGAGCCGTTGGCATACGCAGTGTGCCCATTGTTATGGAGCATGCCCGGGTCAAAACTCATCTGGAGGGGTTGGGGGGGAGGAGAGAGAGACAACGCGCAAGTGTGAAACTTGCGCGGTAGCTGCGGAAATGCACAAGTTTAAAAGCAATGGCAACCTAAAAAAAAATAATGAATAAAATACAATTAACACGCTCAAACATGCAGGTAAAGCAAACTTTAGATGAAGTGGGGGAGGGGAAAACAAAGCAAACGTAAAGCTACAAAAAGTCTTCAGTGCCTAGGGGGAGGAGCATGTGTTGAGGAGATTTAGATATGGAGAGACACGCCCTCAACATTGATTAGCCACGATTAGCCACACTGTGATGCTGCAAGGCGTCATGCTGTCAAAAAGTACAAAAACTCAACTTCATCCAACCACAAGTGGAACGTTTCAGAAATCCCATGCAGGTCGGAGGTCAAACCACAGCGTTCAATACCTGTTCACGCTCCTCAACGAACCGACAATTACGTCGTCCTGAAATCCAACTTTTTCCCGCGCCACAAACCGTGCTGTTAGCGAGCGTCACGCGACAAGCTTCCATCAAACACGCACACACGCACGCCTCCTTACTGATCTCTGATACAGGGGGGTCCGTTTGTGTTTTTTACTCCCCGGGTGGGGGTGGCAGGAGATGGATGCGGAGCGGGGGATGGCCACGGGGCCGCTCGGGCCGGCGCTGCGAGCCACCGGCGGCTCGGAGGAGCCTCTCTCCATGGCCGACAGTGTGGGGGGAGGGGGGGTTCGACTGGACTGTTGGGAGGAGGCAGCGGCTTTTCAACATCAAAAAAAAAAAGGGGGCTTTTGGACAGCGTGACAGAACGCGGGGTCACAAGTTGGCACGGCTGGGAATGAGACCCTGATTTCTGGCACGAGGACGGAACTCACGGCGCGACCCTGCTCGCTCCATTACGTCTACACATAGACCTCCTGTACATCCAGCATAGGACAACCTAGGGAACGCCAACCAATTGGTTTACCAACATCGCGAGAACCTCCGTTTTCCTTATGAAGGCCTGACACAAAAGTAGACAACCTTCAAACAACAGTCGCCCTGCTCTCCCCTGTCAATCTGCTACTAAAGCAAAAGCACCGATGCGTAGAAATCAAGTGCGTGAATCTACAGAAAAGGCAGAAGATTAAGTAAAAAAAAAAAATCAGAGCAAGTTCTCCTGGGCAGCCAGTAACCGGTGGAGGGGGGAGTGGTTTGACGGCAGTGTTGCTAATGGATCCGGTGAAATAAAAACTACTTCAAAGAAAAGAAATTGGACAAACTGCGACTGACGGGTCAAAAAAAGGGCGTCATCTACAGTGCACAGTGTGGAGTTGGTGGTGGGTTATGAGTTATGAGTGGGGTCCCGGAGCAGCCTCCTCTGCTTGACTTTGTACTGCAGTGGTTCCCAAAGCCTTTTCAATGCCAGGACAGGCGATTTTAGATTTTTGTTCAACAGAATTCAGTTTTAAACAGTCTGTTATTATTCATCTCTATACAATTGCTGTACATGACATAACAATATGGTTTCTGATGTAAAAATGTAATAATAATAAAATAGTAATGATAATGATAACTCTGATTCAATGTGTCCCATTCAGAAAGTGGGGGGTGATTTACATGCCATATTGGTTCTGCCTGCACCTTGACAGCTGTGGCCTTGGTGCGATGCAGTGAGGTTATTGATTCAGTTACATCAGCAGCACATCAGTCTATAATTGTCAAACAAACAGCTTTAGTATTTAACCAAGACGTGATGTTTGTCACCTGCGCATCCTAAAGTGGTTCGCTGGATTGAATACTTGATGCAAATACATTCATATCATTAAATATAATTTCATTCTGTGGTGTCCATGTGTCCATGTTTCCTTCGAACCCTCGTTACTGGAGTCAACTGATCCCACTTTGGAAACCACTGCAGTACAAACACTCACTCAACCAGTTTTTCTTGGAAACCAACTGTTTCACAATTCAACTTGTATTGCACTTCCTTGATTTGATTCCAAAAAGCCAATAACCTGCACCCCATGACTATTTTTTATTTTTTATATGCAAAGCTTGATTGAATCAAACCTAATCAAATGGTGATAGCTGGGGAATGGCTAACAATAGCAAGCTAGCTCTTATCCTCCGACACTGTGAGTGAGCGGAGGCCAGTCCCAGGAGCCCGGGAGAGGATGGAAGAGGCTGAGGCCATTCACAGAGGAGAGATGCGGGGGCGGGGCGGTGGGGGTGAATGGTTGTTTGGATGGGGGGGTGGAGAGTGGGTGGGTGGGGCACGTAGAAAAGAGGCGGGAAGGTGAAACTTACGGATCGGCCATACGGAGACAGGCTGAGTCCGACAGGGGAGGTGCTGCTCAGGTCAGCGCTAACATACGCGGTGGGTGGCGACGCAGGCAACGTAAACTCAACAAAGCCTTTCCAGGGGCTGCCCATATTTTCCCATAAAACTCGGGGCAAACTTGCTTGAGCACTTGCTGAAATGATTTTTTACTAATTTAAGGGTGGAGGGTTTTTTCTTTTCTTTTCTTTTCTCCCTTTTAAGTTTTTGGCTTGTCCGTTCAATACTACTGTTATGCAACCACCCAAAAACGATACACCGGACTGGATGTCTGCAAGGGGTGAAGAGAGGAACAAACATACGGGTGAGGCAGATAAGTCAGCCAAGTGTGCCAAGTGTCACAAACAAGGAAAAACAGCTGTGGGAGTCTCTCCACCCCCACCAAGAGAAAAGGCACAAAATGGGGAGGAAGATCAGACCTCGAATGCCAGAAGATGAGGAGGGGGGGAGGGGGAGGTGTGAGCGGAGTGCGGGAAAGCTTTTCGGCGAATCTTTGACTGCGCAGACCAATTGGGGTTGTAAAATGCCAATAAAAGGATTCAAACCTAAACAAAAGACCTCGGACTCCGTTTTCCACTAATGCACTCGAGCGATGCATCGGCGCTCCAATCGGAACAATCGCTTGATGTTGTCGGATTCAATGTCGCCAATTCTTAAATTGAACATGAATTCATAGAATAAGCCAATCAAACTGGGTCCATTTGGAAAAAGAGGAATTGAGGAGCACATGCCGATATTTTCCCAAATTTGGCTTCAGGGAGGTTGGAGGGAAGGAGACAACGTGCGCTTACTGGTTTATAAGGGAATCGGGGCACAGTGAGTCCAACTTTTGAGCCACGTGGGGTGGAAATCACTCCATTGACACAAGTGAATATTGCATTTCAGACTACAATCCATTTATACAGTAATCCGTCTCACAAGTGTCTCAAAATGAGGCAACTCACCTTTACTTGTCGTCTTGGGATCTTGCAGTTCTCAGGATCTTTGTGACTACGCTACTCCTGCAGGTCTCTTCACACACACAGTTGAACACACACACCTGTTACAAGTTTCTGGACCAAGTTCTAGATGGTTGCATAAAAAAAAAAAAAAAAAAAAAAAAGAGAAGGAGGTGGGGGGTTATCTCAAAAAAAGGCAACGGCAGGTGCAAAAACACCGCTCGGAGGAAATTTACAATGAAAACAGCGCGAGGGGGAGAAGGAGGTCGGAGACAGGGGGAGATACGAGGGAGAAGGAAAAAAAACTAGCATATAGCAGCCCACTCCACACCCCGGTGGTGAGTCGGCAGTGTGGTGAGGATGAGGGCTAGGAGCAGCGTTGGGACGTGTGCTTTGTCAAAGCTGTTGAGTAGGCACAAACTTCTGGTTTCAGATCACTTCTTGACTTCTCGGTATATATGCTTGGGCGTTGGATTTCTTCTCTTCTGTGTTTCGATTGGGCTGATGTCGTCTTTGGTCGTTTCAGGATTTGGTTACTTCTTGCAGTTTTTTCTTTTCTTTTTTTTCAAAAAACAAAAAAAAACCTTGAAGTGATCCTTTTTTTTTTTTATTTCTCCGATGCGTCTTCAGTGTCGTCGCTTGGCTTTTTTTTTTGAGGGTTTGTCTTCAGTTTCTTTGTGTGATGATCTGAACTTGAAGTAGTTGCGGGTGGTACAAAAATTCTGTTCTGTTTCACTTCATACTGCAAAGACGGAAAGAACAGCTTAGTGGAATTGAATTGATAGGAGTTCAAAAAAAAACCAAAAACAACCCCAGATATCTAAAACCCAACAAGAATGACGCAATAAGCGCGATCATGTTGGCGACGGTGTCAAGAACTTCACGTCATGTCGCGTCATGTATGACAGTAAGCAGATGTGTTTCATGTGCAGCTGCAGAGAGCCGTCCACGTTGTTTTTAAGGCCGCCAATATCCTTGCCCACAGACTCATGAGTACAAAAATAGGTCTTCCTCGTGTGCCTCTGGGTTTAACCCACAATGCCAGGCAGCTGACTAGCATGCAAAGAGACGTGGATCAACTGGTCTTTGTGCAGGCCTTCGGTTCGGGAAACACTATTTCATGTGTGGAGTGTTCGCCGAGCGTGTTTATTTTGCTAAATTTAGCCAGAAACTCGAAAACTGATCCCTCATTAACAGGTTGGGCTGATGTGTCGCTGACCTAAATACTCTCCTTTCGTAAACAGGGCCGGGGTGAGGCAACTTGGGTCATGATATCTATACTGTTGGGACGGAGTTGCAGTGTCACGCACTGTTCCTGGAAATGTGCAAATATATCACAGTAAAATGCCACCAAGGACAGCTGAGAAAAGAAGGACTACTTTGAGGATGTCTCTCTTGGTGGATCAGACAAGTTATGGGCTTTGGTCGGCCTCTAGACACAGACGCTGTACAAAACATGACCTCAAAAAACAGGGTATTTATGAAGACAAAAAGGGAGATACTGGCATGACATGGCTGTGAAAATACACATCTATCTTAGCAAGCAGTCACTAAAAACCAATGATGATTTTAATTGCTAATAATGAGCGCTTATGTGTACATTAAAAGTGACTGCCAATACTCCCCATGTGACGTTTGCATGCTTGCCAGAATGTGCATCTGCTCGATGTTTGGGATTTTTGTTGTGAACCAAAGCGGCACCACAGAAATCAACATTTACATTCACTCAATCTTACAATCTGGGTTAAAGTTAAGTAGAAAAACGAGACTCCGGGAAAACAACCTTGAAGGAGACGAGATTTATTTCCAGGGACTCTTCATGACGCACTCTGAGAAAACACGCTGTCCACCCACCGAAGCTCCAGCACCCATTGGCCAGTTAGCAGACTTTGCAACACTTTATCGCGGGTCGTCAACAACAACGCCACCACCGTAATGATTGAACGACCGACGGGGTGGACGCGATGTGCCCGCGCTAAGCTACTACGGTGGATCGGCCGATGATAAACCCACGGAGTAACGAGGCTAATGCCGCGGTGCTACCCCTGACCTGGGCCCGAACAACAACTAACTACGCCAGCAAGCAACCATGTGACTTTCCAGCAATCCGCCATCCTCAGCTGGAACGGCGAGCGTGGCCTGTTCCAACATGTTGCGGCACAACAACGCTGTCGCAAAACGTCACGTCCAAGCAGAACGGCTGATGTCCGACACATGTCAAATTCGTAAGCCCGATCACGATAACAACCAAGGGTGCGGAGGGAATCGCGTCTCGAGAGTCTAAATGTCCAATATAACAATCCTCTTGTGTCTAAATTTGAACAAAAATGCATCATCATGGTGACCTTGTGAGCACGGGATTAGCATGTAGCTAATGCTAAAGCCGTAAACAGTCTGGGAGCCCTCGGACGTCTCCGTGACTTGTTATACGAATTAACGTCATGACATTAGGGGCTTTTAAAGTGGCGTTAGGACACAAGTCAGAGGAAAGCGCAGTTTGATCTCGCAAAGTCCGCTTGAGGAAATCAAACAAGTCAAGAGCTTTGCAAACCATCCAAATGGGGGGCATCTTAATGTTTGGTTGCAAATGGTAAACAATACGTGTTAAACGGGGGGCCCATTTCACACTAACAGCAAAACACAAGGGTGTTTAAATACAGTCGACACAGGTTGTATATCAGTATTAACTTTATTCCGACGTTTATAGTAAAACAGGGAAGTGGAATTGTCAGAAATTGTATTTCGGAGTTTGGTCGGATCAATGGCAATGTTCTTACCCCTATAATAATAATATTAATAATAGTAATTCACATGATGTGTGTTGTTTATATTTTTTCAAACAAGACGCCTGATTCACCAGTTATCTGTATTCAATGAAGCCCGTTTAAAAAGGGGAGACGCAATAATGCGGAATCTTGAGCTAACGGCACGAGGACGGGATAACAAAGAAGCTTTACAAGCGAACCCCAGTTCGAGCTTCAATTCCGATCAGTTATGGCGCCTTTAACTCGTCTTCCCCGAAGGGAACGTTGGCACCTTTCGTGTTGCTCTATTGAAATATTAAAACACGTTCGATAAATGCCATACTTTCAGCGGCCGTGGCGGCACGAATAGGCCATTGACAAAGGTGTACGCGGCGGCTACAGGGTTAGCTAGCACGCTGCTTCGCTGCACGGTGATTTATACAGCGGAGGAAAAAGACAGCGCTGCCCCCACCCAGGCCCCAGATCAGCGGATGACTAAGCGAAGGACAACACGAACGATTCTCGTGGCCAAGCTTCGGGATATACGTTATGGATACAACTTCGTACCAAATCTGGTTTGATTTTTACACGGGAAAAAGGGTTAATAATGTAAAAACTCACCCCAACAGCTTTCAGCACTGTCACCAGCGCCGCTAGAAGCAGCACGGCACATTACGTAGTGAGGAGGGAGGCGGCTATCGCGATATTTGGCTGCGTGAAGACGACCAGCGGAAAGAGTGGCCGCTGACAGGATGATAGTGACAGGTCACAACCGTTCTAATATATGGCATTCTAATGCGGTAGCGGTGTTTTATGAGAAAATCTGTGGTTAACTGACAGCCATTTTGAACATAATTGCACACTTGTTCCAATGAATATGCTGTGATTTGTCAATAAAGATAATGCGATTAGCATGTCATACATCAATTCTACACAATTGAGCCCCCTGATAGTGAGTCTTTTTCTGTGGAAGCGTTCCTGACGACAAGCGGCGAATCCAAGACCAGACCGAGGCAATGCTACATCAACAATTAGAATGTGTTTTTTTTCTTCGATGCCCACGATAAAACAGATTGAGGATTTATTTGTTAAAGATCAAAACAACAATAGGCCACGAGGTGGCAGTAGTTATGGTGCACAGGCCGTTTTTATTCTGAACAACGAAGAAGACATAGTACGGAAGTGACGTGCATACGGTCTCAAACGCGGAAACGGCAGACTTGACAGCAAAACAAGTTTACTACTACTTATTTGTCTTTTCTACACATATTATTTGTGTTGACTGACAGTTCCAAAAGACTCACAAACTCAGTCCAAAAGTATTGCAGCCACCACACCTCGATAGACACGTCAGCTAACCTCGATAAGCTTTATCATTAGCTGATCGCTGTGGAGTCGTTAAGCTAGCTCGTTTACGGTACACGGCTTAAGTTGCCATATTCGACTTAATGGCATGTACTTTGGAGAAAGTGTTGGGCGATGCCCGGACCCTCCTTGAGAGGCTAAAAGATCACGACACGGCCGCCGAGGCGCTGATCGACCAGTCCGGGGCGCTCAGTCAGAGAGTGCACAGCATGAGGGAGGTGGGGAATGCCCTTCCAGAAAAGGTAAGGACGAACACCCCAACATCGCTACGGAAAGCTTTCACTGGTATTGACACACTTACTCTTACGCTAACAGGGAGATCTGGGTCATTTATCCATTCGTTAAGGATAATTATGGCCCAAGATGGACTGACTTGAGCAATGATTATTCTAAAGATTCCATAATTCCCCCATTAATAGCACAGGGACAGAAATCAACAAATTATAACATGTCAAAGAAACATCGTCCTAATTGCTTATGTCGATTTGGAAATATATATGTTGTGTTGTATGTATTTTTCAAAAATGTGTTTTTCATTGTTGGGTTAAAATGTTTTAAAAATGAACTTTGCCCCACCCCCACAACTTCTTTTTCTCTTCTGCCAGCATATTGAAGATAACTCAGAGATTCAGGAGTTGACCAAATATAAGCCTCATGTCCTTCTGACTCAGGAAAACACCCAAATCAAAGACCTACAACGAGAAAATAAAGGTAAAATAGAATTAGAAATAAAAATAAATCTTCATACTGTGTCGGTTCCCAGAGTGATGTTTTATGTTATTCTCCCATTGACTGTCTCGGCAGAACTATGGTTGTCTCTTGAGGAACATCAGTATGCACTAGAGCTGATCATGGGTCGATACCGCAAGCAGATGCTCCAGCTGATGATGGCCAAGAAGGAGCTGGACACCAAACCAGTGCTCAGCCTCCACGAGGACCATGCAAAAGTATGACAAATGTCCTCAAAATTTTCAAAATCCTCCGTCCTGTGAGGACTTGTGTATGAACAGTGTTCTTCTCTGACTCATCTGCAGGAGGTGCAGAGCCAGGTGGAGCGCATATGTGAGATGGGTCAGGTGATGAGGCGAGCAGTGCAGGTTGACGATCAGCACTACTGCTCCGTTCGCGAGAGGCTTGCTCAGCTGGAGGTGAGCTTGTGAATTTGGCGACGCACCTCCAGAAAACACTACAGGAAACACAAACTGCTAAAAAGCTTGGTTTTAGCTTCCTGCTAAAACGAATGCTTTGTTAGACTTTCCAAATGTTTGCAAGAGGACAAAAAAAGGCCAGTGCGAACACCTGACAAGGGGCGGTGTTTCTGACCAGCTGGGATCGTCAGCAGCCTATAAAGTGAAGGCTGGATTTCTGACATCCTTCTAACAATTTAATTGTCTTTTACTTTTTTGGAGGGCTGGTGGCCCAGATTAATCAATCACATAAATCAAATTTATAGTATGTTGTAATCTTCACATGTATGTGCACGCTCTTCTTTTCCAGATAGAGAATAAGGAGCTGCGAGACCTCCTCGTCATAAGTAAGACCTCTGTGTCTGTGAAGATGACAGCAACAGAAGAAAACAGCCAGCCAGCAGCAGCAGCAGCAGCAGCAGCAGCAGCAACAACAACAGAACAAGTGAAACCTCCTGAAACAGAATGCAAAGAGTGATCAGACCAATTGGACATTCAGCACCAGGAAACAGGGTTTATGATCACTCTGCCCATATTTGCCACATAAATTCCCGTACACAAGATGGACGCAGTTAAATCACACAGTATATTTCTTAACGATGGCCATGTGGATGCATCATCCGTGAATAATTTTTACCTGTAGGTCTGACTGGATTAAGGGATGACTGCTTTCGTTGCAGTTACGAAGGAATGAATTCATGCTAATAGTGGCTTTTATTTTGGAAGATTTCAATGTCAACCTTGACACATGCACTGGAGTAGCAGCACTATCTGTAGGAGTGGTGTGTTTTGATTTTCGCCAAAGATTAATTTACTTTAAAGACACATTGTCTACCTCTTTGGTGCCCCCTTTTGCTGTTCGCACATGCAGTTTGTAAACTGTACTCATAACCATCTGCCATGAGTTCCGTTGCAGAGGCCAACATATGTTTAGAGGTCTGATAATCCTTGTCAATACAATGACTTTTGGCTGTTTCCACAGTGCATCATTTGTACACGAGTGTCTGTCATTTTTATGAATCAGATATTTTTGTCAGTCTGTTTGTAAAATTCATATGCAATGACAATTTTATTTTATGTAACACACACCTGTTTTCTAGTTTTTCAAGTATGGATGCAGCATAAGTGTCATAACCCATGGCACATTTTTATTTAATAGTGACAGTTAAAAAAACTTGCCAAGTTTCTCGTGTGTTTTAAACATTAAATGTATGTTGTATGTTGACTTAAATTGTGTGTTGTCATTTCAGGAATTCCAAGTTGTTTACTTGAACATGCCATAATGACTCACTGGCAGTGTACTGATTTGTCTTGGGTGAAAATATTTAGAGATTTGAAATAAAATTTAAAAAAAATACGCACAAAAATGCCCTGTCCTTTCAATAAGCGTCTTAACCGAGACACTATTCAGGGAACTATTATACGGGTAATTTTTAACCGCGAGATGGCGACATTTCAGCGTTGCGCGTAAGCGTAGGCAATTTTGCTGGAGTTTACAGTATATGGGTGCGTTTAAGTACACTCATGAAATGGATCATGTTTCAATTATGCGTTTTTCCTCATTTCTTCATCAGTCCAAAGACAATAAACTACCACCACGGAGCCTTTAACGGGATGAAAACCGAACTTTACTTTAACTTTGAAGTTTTGTGCAGGAGTTTTACGTTTGAAATGAGATTTCCGCCGGTATGTGAAGGCAGCACGAGAGCTCAGTTTGACACCTCTATCTAGCCTGACACAAGCTAACGTTCAGCATGTCTGGGACGGCGCTGGGAAAAAAGTGGGACAGATGCTTGGCGGACACGGCCATTAAATTCGGTAAATACCCCCCAAAGTCTTCTGCTTGAGGCGGCACGGCAACATTCTCAGATAATAAGAACGTCCGTTCTGGACCGTAATTCTCAGCTGTCATTGACTGGGCGAGATGCTAACCACTTAGCCATTGAATGCTAGTAGAGGACAGCTGAATGACCGAGCACAGATATCTGGAATTAAAACGTCTCTTACTTGTAAAATGTGGCTCGTGCTGTTTTCTTACAACAGAAATCAGCGTTTTTGTGTCTCGCTTTTGCTCCATTGTGCACATTATTTTTTAAACGTTTTCCCCAAGAGAACAAAAGTGGCAATACTAAACCTAGAATTTAAGCAATCTTCATCATCTTTTGATGCTAAAAAACATTCTGCAATTTTTCTAAAAGCATTTTAGGATGGAGTAGTTCTTGCTTATTCATTCGGCATGTATAAAATTTCCCTTAAACGCTTGTTTACAACACGTTGCCTCGATACCGTAACGACTATGCATTGTCTTTGGCCACAATACCACAATTTTCCATGACTAACATATCCAAGCATCAGACAGAGGTGGCGGCACTGAGAAGAGCAGAGTTCGGGGCATTTAGTTAAATACGGTTTTGCGTGTCAATTGACTGACCTTTCAGACCAACTGACCCCCTAACACTTTCAAAATGTCAAGTCATGAATGTGCAGCTGATAAGTGACACGGGAGTGAATTGTGTAACGTTCGAATGGAGTTTGGTGTGATGTGATAGCTTCAGCTGGCCTGCTTTCTTTAAACTGAGCCTACAGGTTATATTAATATATGCAGCTTATGTTTTTTTTATGGACAGCATTTCTAAATATAGATGTATTTACATCATATATACACTAACATGTAGACTTACTTGTAATTTTTTATTTTTGAAAGAAAATCCCCAAAATAATTAAATTGTGGGTTCGTGTTTCAGCTATTACATTTCTACATTAACCTTTCTTTGCAGGTACTGGCCTGGGGCTAGGAATCGTGTTTTCGGTTCTGTTCTTCAAACGTAAGTTTCAGTTCACTGGTGTTGTCATGGTGTTAATGACAAAGATATCCATCTATCCATCTATCTATCTATCTATCTATCTATCTATCTATCTATCTATCTATCTATCTATCATTTCCCTGTAGAACAGCTATAATTCCTGTTGGATTGTTTTGATTACATAATTCAAAGAGAAGTGGAGTAGGAATAGGCATTTATACAATAGATGAGGAGTAAATTTTGTAAAATCAATATTTATGAGCAACACACCTAGAAAGATGACAATGTCAATTTGAAAGTGCAGCAATAAGACAAGTTACTAAAAGTGAGTGTTGAAAATCATCTCTGCTGTAATTCATTCACCTGTGAAGTTCACTGAATAAAGCAGATGAATTGTTTTGCAGGTCACACGTGGCCCATCTCGTTTGGCTCGGGCACGGGACTCGGCATGGCCTACGCCAACTGTCAGAATGACCTGAGGTCACATTATGTACAGCCGAGGAGCCAGAAGGTTTGTGTTTGGACGAATTTACAGAATCGATGGATTCACCGTTTGTGTGCAAATCCAGATTTGGCTAACTTGTCCCTGTTTTTCTTCCAACAGGAGTAATGTCTGCATGTCACCCATAATGATGGACTGTCATTTTTATTTTGTAATTTTTTTTTTTTTTAGCTTTTGTCTGCAAGAGAGTCATATTTGCATCCTTATCTCCAGTTGAAGTATCCATCCCCATAGTATGGCTCGCTGTAATTTGTTTGTGCCTGATCAGGACAGTCTGTGTTTATTTAATAAAATAAGCGTCATAACAACATTAACAGCCCTGTTGAGTCATTGCATCTTCATATAAATTAAATGCCCAGTGTATATACAATAACAATACTGCTAGCATAGCAAAGAGTTGGTCCATTTGGGTGCATCTCCTATTTATTTCTTGGGGGGAATAAAAAAAAAAAAATTAGCAGGCCATAAGGTGGTGGGCTTGGTGTGGGTGAGAGGAGGTCAGAAGGTTGGCGGCGGCAGCCGATCCGATGTGGCACATGATGATGTGACAGAAATGAGTCAGTGGTGAGGAGGCACAGAGAGAAGCGACAGATCCGCTCATTATGTTCAATATTTAACAGTGGAGCGTGCTGGCTTTCACCTCGCGGATAATTTTTTCTTTTCATGTCTAATTAGGCATTTCAGTGACTGCACTCGGGGAGAGGGGGTGGGGGGGTGGTGGAAAAATTATGATGTCAACTTGTTGTTTGGCTTCGGGAGTGATGCAGCTGAAGTGACTATTGTCTGCTGAGGGCCGCCGCAACTGTAAATGTGCATCTGCTAAACAACTGGCTGATGAATTGAGTGAGTCCTTGAAAAATAAAATGTATCCCATTTCACTGAGCCGTTTCAGTTTGCCCACCATGTTGTTGATGCAGCGTCCACATTTTGCAGACAGTCTCGCCGTGGATGGACACACACACAAAAAGAATAATCAATGCGGAGCTTGACAACGCATGCAAATGAAATGCAAGCGTAAAATGCGAAATGAATGACTTCATCCATTCCATAACCTCTCCACCTCCCCGTGCACCACCTCCCGACATCACAATGACCTGGGCAGCCAATTGTTCTGAAATCAATTTAAAACTGCGGGGGGAAAAAAAGAATTAATAATAATTTGCATGGAGATTAAATGTGCATAATCAAAGCGCGACTGGTATTATGGGGTAGAAAATGCAACCTGATATGGACTTAAAAAAAAACAGCCTTTTTGCTCTCTGAGGAAGGGATTGGAGAATTAATAATCGCTTCAAATCTGATTAGGGACTGAAAAATATTTACATTTAAAAAAGTTTGAGGAGGTGAAGCCACCTTATTATTCAATCCTCGTCCTAAATGACATTAAATTAAATCTTAAAAATTAGATGATATTTGATGTTATGAAGGTCAGGTTGTCGGTTTTAAATATATATATGTGGATATAAGAAAAAAACAACAGGAACAAAAACAGCAGCCTGACAACACATGGAAGCGGACCTCCCACATCCCACGTCCTACAGTGCAATTATCACGTCCTGGCCGCGGCCGTGCATGCTTTTGCATTAAACGGCCTGACGCTCTGACACGACGCTCCCTCTCTGGAGGAAGCGCCTCGCGCTCCGGCGGGGAGGCGCGCTGGAGTGGCGGACACGGGGATTAATGAAAGCGGAGGGTGGGAGGGCGTGAGGAGGCGGAACCGTGATACCTGTAAGAACACTTGTGAGACTCGCGCGAGGCGCTCAGCGAGGATCCTCCGCTGCTCTTCTCGGAATTAGAAAAGAAGAGGAGGCGCGCGCGAGAGAGAGCGGCGCGGAGCTGCGCGGCTCGAGCTCGGCGGAAGACTTCGTCGAAGCTGCACATTACCACTTCCGAGCGCGCGCGCGCGCGGAGTTGTGAGAAGCTCCCCTCGGTCCTCGCCGGCTCCTCTCACCTCTCCGTTCTCGTGCGTGCCGAGTCGTGCTCCTCCCCCCTGTCCTCGTGCCGCCCTCCTCTTCCTCCTCCTCCTCATCATTTTTCACGCATGCCGCTTGGAATCTCGAAGTCTGCCATCCCGTCTCTCATTCTGGGTACCAAGCTGCCCGAGGCAGCAGCGTGTTGGTCGTGGCTGGAGACATGAGTGGAGGCTGAGATCTTCCTCGACCGCCCTGCTGGCTGGAACTATGAACTCATGGAGGGATTTCCAACCAGCAGGAGGCTCAAGAGGTCCCCTGCAGGCTCCTGCTCCTTCTGCCCTGCCTCTCAAGTGACAGCCGCCTGCCACCTAGGAGAACCGCTCCACTTCTGGGGACGCTCACAGGTGAGCGCCACCATGGCCGACTCCTACCTCAGCAGCTCCGGCAACAGCAGCAGCTCCGCGGCCCCTGGCTCCTGGAACTGGAACATCACGGGCAGCGGCCCGTGGCTGCTGGCCTTCATGCTGGCCGTCATCATCCTCATGACCGTGTGCGGCAACGCGTTGCTCATCGCCCTGGTGTTTGCGCACCGCTCGCTGCGCTGCACCTCCAACTGCTTCCTGGTGTCCCTCTTCCTGTCCGACCTGATGGTGGCGCTGGTGGTCATGCCGCCGGCCATGCTCAACGTGCTGTGCGGCTCCTGGGTGCTGTCGCCCGCCTTCTGTCCCGTCTGGCTGTGCTTTGACGTCATGTGCTGCAGCGCCTCCATCCTCAACCTGTGCATCATCAGCCTGGACCGCTACCTCTTCATCATCTCGCCGCTGCGCTACAAGCAGAGGATGACCCCCCCGAGGGCCCTGCTCCTGGTGGGGGCCGCCTGGGGCCTGGCGGCGCTGGCTTCTTTCCTGCCCATCGAGATGAAGTGGCACATCCTGGGCCACTGGAGCGGGACCTCCTCCGGAGTCGGAGGCAGCGGTGGTAACGTCAGCTCGTACCCCGAGTCCTACTTCCAGCTGTCGCCCTCTGGGGGCCGCTCCTTCCAGTGCCGCCTGCATGTCACGCTGCCCTTTGCCCTGGTGGCGTCCGTCCTCACCTTCTTCCTGCCCTCCAGCGCCATTTGCTTCACCTACTGCCGCATCCTGCTGGCGGCACGGAGGCAGGCCAAGAGGGTGGCGGCGCTCAGCCACCCGCCGCACCCGCACGCCTCCCTCGGGGAGCCGTCCCGGCCGCCCTCGCCGGGGGTCACCGCCGGCGCGGGTCAGCAGGACGGAGACGACTGCAGCCATCAGGAGCAACCCATGTCGCAAAATGTGCCGGTGAGGAAGGCGTGTGTGTCACACAGTCTTTGAGATGGATTATTAAAGGTTGGACCGAAATGGGAGTAATTATCAATAGATTAATTATCCATACTAGGGATGTTAACAATTAATTGATGATGATTATCGATTAATTGTCGATTAAGAATTTAATCGATTAAATTGAATTAGTCACAATTAATTGAACATTTTTACACGGGTAGTTAATATTATAACAGTGTAGTGGCAAAATCTATACTAGACCAGAAAACTGCATGTTTAGCTCTCTGTTTATAGCCTCCAGTTAAAATGCTTTGTCTTAGCGTCCCGCTAAAACCGACACAAGGGGTTGGACCTTCCACATGATTGGAAGGGAACAAAAACAAGGCCGATTCAGAGGGCAGAGTCAACACTCGGCTCAGGTCAATAACTATGGCGAAGTAATGGTCTGTTTGTGATGTCACAAATGGTTGATTCCAGACCTGGGCGTTTTAGGGCACATCCTACTGTGAGACCAGCAAAATTAATAAAAAAAAAAAAATTCTAGAGAGCTGGACAGTGACACACCATTGATAAAAAAAAATAGGATAAACTAAATTTTAGACAATATGGGCCCTTTAAGTCTGGGTCCCTGTGTCTGCACAGTCTGATGTGTCTGGGTGTTTATTGACGTTAGTGTGTGTACAGCTAGGTGGGTCTGAGAGGTGTCCTCTCAACTGTTCGGGCAAAATAACAGTGTGTGAAGTGAAAGCTCTTGAAATGTTTTCCTCTCCAGCAGCGTTTGGCCTTGAATATCTTTCAGGGGAGAACGTCTCCAGGATGTCGCAGACAGTATGTTGCCCTCACGAACAAAAGATCAGAGCGGATCACAGTCTGTCGCATTAGCCTGGAGTTTGACAGTATGCAGAGGAAAGTAAAACAAAACAAAACATCATTTTGATCAAATAGACGCTTTAAACTTTGTTTTTCACGTCAGGTATCTGAAAAAATATACAATTCTTTCACTCATCAGGCGTTCAAACCTTTTGTTTACACATCAGTATGAACTTTTCGTCTACTCTACGACATAAATTATACATATTTTAATGAAGAAAACACAAAATACATTTAAAGAGCAAGACTATTGTTTGGTTGGTGATGATTCATCTTATACGCATAAGATGAATCATCACCAACCAAACAATAGTTTGGTTCTTCCCAATGAAATTCAAGACATTAAAATTGTATTTCCAATTGAAATGTTAAGGCTATATCTTGGCAGACTCAGACAGGGGAAATAATCACTGTGTTGCAGTTTAAATAGTGCCAATTAGTTTGCGCTGCTTTTTAAAAATGACTATTACCTTGAACCAATCTGTCTGGCTCACGCCCTTCGGCTCAAGCTCCGCCCTCACAGAATAGATCTGCTGGGCGCCACAAGGGAATTCAGATCTTGATATATTATTCATTTTTCGGTTTTAAATTTTCTTCAAAGTCTGTTTGAAGTTTGAGCGCAGAGAGAGCGCGGTTTGACTGAGACACCTGTGGCGTTGGGATATGAGAGAAAAAACTAGCATACACAACATCAAGAATATGAATTTTCTTTTTAAATGCTTAATGAAATTTCTAACGCGAAACCCCAGCAGCCCCAAAGTCTGTGTGTGTGTGCTAGTCTGGGACTGACTGCGGCGCTCTGCCTCACCAGCCGTCGGTGAACAGCGAGCGGCGCCTGGCTCACAGGCACGGGCGGAGGGCACTGAAGGCCAGTCTGACTCTGGGGGTCCTGCTGGGGCTCTTCTTCAGCGCCTGGCTGCCCTTCTTCATCACCAACATGGCTCAGGTAAGAACAGGGGTGTTGGGGAGGTGGTGGTGGTGGTGGGCTACTGTGCCATCCAGACAGACAGGTTTCAAGATAGGAAGAAAGAAAGAAAGAAAACATATTGCAAACGTACTGTATTCACTTGCGGTTATTGTTTCTGTTTTTCAGTTTTGTTTTTTTTTGGGTTAGTTTTTTGGGGGTAATTTTATTTCTGTTTTTCCAGTGTTTTCTTTCCAGGGTGTAAGACATTTGGAGATACTCCTATCTTTAGATGGTTTTACCATTAGTTTGTCGACTTTACGGTCCTTTGTGGTTACCTTTGTTGACTCGGTACGGTAGAAAGTTGAAGATGGGAGCATGTGCGGGGCAGTAGCAAGAGTCACCATAGATCCACTGGGAGTCTCTTTCGGGTTGACATTTTCTCGCGGGATATCAAAGAATCACGATAATTCGGAAAAAAAGAAGCAAAACAGGTCTGAAAAACTACCAAGAAAAACAGGGGAAAAAAATAATTACCCGGAAAACAGAGCTTTTTTCCAAGTGAATTTAGTCCGCTTCCGCAGGAGATAGCATTCTTCTCAACACGTGTCATTTTTCAAAATGGAAAAAAAACAACAGCAGTGATTTTCTTCCTGTTGGAAATTGCTCTGCAAATGCATACGTGTGATTATTTATTTCTTTTTTTTTGCACCACAAACGAAAAGGTGTGATTGGCGCTGGGGGAGTGTGAAATATATGCAAACCACAGACAGACAAGACAAGACAGACAGACAGAAAAAAAACGACAGCAAAACAAGGCTTGGATACGGCTGTGGCGTCACGGCGCTTGCCGAGCCACGCAGCCAGGAAATAGACTTGATCTGCGTGTTGTCTGAATCACTGTGAATCAGAGCGAACAACGGAGCAAAAGTAACCGTTAATAGCTTAGTTACTACGCCCTCCTCCACTCCCCTCCTGCTCTCCCCCTCCTGCTCTCCCAATTGATTTATTCAATTTGGGATGCTTTTTATTAGGTGAACAAGTGAGCATCAAGGGGGGGCGCCTGCTGCAGCAGGAGATGAATGTGGGGGCAGGGGATGGGTTGCGGTGGTGGTGGGTCAAGGGGGCAGCTCGGGCCGGATGGATGGGTGATGACACTCGTGTCGAGCTCTCAGCCGTCCAGTCATTTTGCCTTCCCCATCTGTGCCCTCTCGCTTCGTCCCCTGCACGCCGCCGATCGCAGAGGCACGGCGGCAAGGCTGCGCTCTCCTTCCTTTTCACACTCAATGTGGTGTGTGAAACGCACCCCCGCCCCCTCCTCCTCCTCCTCCCCGCCAAACTAATCCAATCTCGATAACGTTGCGAGCTCTCCTTCAACAGCTGTCTCCTCCTTGCCGGTTCACACCGCCCTGGGTCTGTGCAGCAGAGGTGCCGTCACCAACCGGCTGACAATTTCGCTTGAAAAATTGTCAATTTTTTTTCCTTGTTCGCCCAGATGGACACGGCCTTATTCATGACATGGTTACTGCTGAGAAAGACATGCTTTGTCCGATGATTTTTCCACAGGAAAAAAAAAACCTGTGAAAACTCTGCTGTTGATTCTCTTTATCTTCTTTTCCGCAAGATTTCTTCTTGACGAGAAAGGCGCAGGAGTCAGTTATTAAAATGAGACTAAATTAAGTGGCTTAGATGCATTTAATCATTTGTATACCAGTGAGCATTTTAGTTTTATTATCTTTCTGTGGCGTTAATTGGGAGTTTCAAATTGGATTCAGTCGACTAGGTGAAATAACTGGGCGGCTGGGACATGATTTTGTGCACTTTTCAGTATGAATTAAACCAGTGGGACTCGCAATAAACTTTTACTATTACAATAGTCAATTATTCACCATACACTTTTTTGCTGTTTTTTCAGTTCTAACTACTTTTAACAGCTAATATTTCATAAAATACACATTTAATGCTATCTGAAATAAATACTTCATTATTGTAACACAGCAATGTTTCAATCAATAGCATCCAAATATTGCAGTGCCAAGGCTGCGTTCAGACTGCAGGCGAATCTGATTCAAATAAGATTCCTTCTCAAATTCAGGCTCTTTTGTAGTCTGAAGTTGAACAGTCACAAATCACCTGAAATCTGATTTTTTGGGAAACCACCTTCGGGGAGGTAGTTTCAGATCCAAAACACACCGATGGGTTTTGACTGTCCGTGACGTCACTCTACGCGACGCTAAGAGCCAATGCGCCAAACCAGAGGGCGTCATTCCAGGTGCGGAGCTGGAACATAATGGAAAAGACAGGAAAGTCATTGCCTCATCAGTGTGTGGGGAGATACTGTAGCTCCATTCAAGCCAAGCTCCAGTGCATGTATCGCAACAAGTGCCGCTGTCGCAATGATATGACGTCACACACTGCACGCTACGCTGGACGACGCCTCCACTCCAACGTCGTTGCTACAGCAACCTGTCACATGGGTCAATAATATGGCCCAGTCTGAACAGAGCCAGATCTCATTTGGACACTTGCTAAAAAACAGTGTGGACAATCAGCCCTAAAAATCTGATTTGAGACGGAATCTGATTTGAATCAGATTCGCCTGCAGTCTGAACGCAGCCTTAGATCACTCTTATGAACACTGGTTTGCTTTAATGCGTCTTTTGCACACGTCCCTCTGACTGTCCCCTCCCAGGCGGTGTGCGAGTGCGTCCCCCTGGCCCTCTTCGATGCCATCACCTGGCTGGGCTACTGCAACAGCACCATGAACCCCATCATCTACCCGCTCTTCATGAGGGACTTCAAGCGAGCGCTGGGGAAGCTGCTGCCCTGCTGCTCCTCCTCGCCCCGCTCCATCCGCAGGCCCTCGGGGGCGCTCTCGCTGTCCCTCCGCAACTCGGGGGAGCCCAACCTGGCCAGCAGCCCCCCGTCGCCGCTGGCCTCGGACCCCGCCCAGCAGCCGGCCACCGCCACCGACGCCGTCAACCTGCTGGAGGCCGAGCAGGCCGGCGTGGAGTTGCCCCTGCTGCTGCCCAACCAGGTGGACCACCTGGACTGAAGGTTTGGGTGCATTAAAGACGGACGTCATCGTTGGCAACATGTACGCGGTTTTATCTGCTCGGCTGCAAAACAACAACAACATCAACAACAACATCAGGTCTCAGAGAGGCCGTTAAACATCGTCGGTGAGCGTTTTAAAAGTCTCTAAATGGCAGCTCTTCACATTGGCACAGGTGCAATCATGGAAAAAAAAAAAAGAGACAAGGCCTTCACTGAAAAATCACATCCGTGCGACAATATCCATAGCAACTGAGCCCAATGGGGAACAGACACATTGGCTGGATCATTCAGTTGTTATGTGTTCTCACGGTTGTGTTAAAAATGTAAATTACAAGACAAGTTCTAAAAAGCTACAAAACACAAAACTTAAATTAATACTTCTGAGAGCAACACTGGGTCGTTGAACACAGCTCGGGTATTTCAGTGACCGATGTGTCGCCACACACACGGCTCTCTCAAATTCCAGTTTTGGAACTCTCACTCCTTCGTCATGCCAGGCTGCGGTAGAAAACACTTTCATTCAGTCTTGGGATTCCACAGCTCATCAGATTTCTTCTGCTTGCAACAAAACCAGAACGGAAAGCTGCGAGGCTGGCCGATGCAGAAGAGTACAAGAGTGGATGCTGTAGTAGCGGCTTTTTTTTTTTTTTTTGGATGGTATTTTCACAATATTCACACTTTTTTTCCTACTTTGTTCCTGACTAGATTTGGCAAACCTGGAAATACTAACACGGAAAAAAAGACATTTGTCTGCTTCTATCACCTTTCAAGTGATTTTTTTTCCTGGACCTTCCCTTATGTAATACCTTCTGCGGGCTCTACGCCAGATAAATATGTGAGATGAATCCAACAGATTCAGGAAATGTGAGGTTTAGCATCTGTGCTGACAGTCGGTCCTTAGGCATCCTCTTTACAAGTTGGGATGCTTCTGTTGCTTCCTCTTCTCATTTTTCTTCTTGTTCGTTCGCTCCAAAGTCCAGTTCGTGTCCTCCCAGCTCCAAGATATGTGTCCGCTCTCAGGGTCATCGTCCTCTGAATTCTCTGAATTCTCTGAACACGCGGCGTCCAGAGCGGTCGCTTCGCTCTCATCGGCTGTGTTTTCCTGCGCATTGGTCCCGGACGCAGCCTGACTGGCAGCGTCGCCCTCGTCCAAAGAGTCGAGCAGGTCTGAGATGTCGGGGATGTCCCACCCGTCGCCTGCAAGGCCCTCCCCCTCCTCCAGCTGATTTTGCGTCACCTCCCTCTCCGGATTCTCGCTGGGCGGTCGGTCACGGGGATCCGCCGCCCCCTCCGCAGGGGTCGCAGGCTGAGGAAGAGCAGAGGAAGCCCCCTGGTGATCTTTGGTGGGAACTCCCACCGCCACCAGGATGGTCTCCATCTGCCTCATGTAGTCCAAATGACCGTTCACCTGCACGACACACACACACAGGTTTTACCATCTCACACTACAGAAGATTCCACAAATCTTTGTATGTTACATTTACGTTAGAAATTGTAATAAACGTGTTGTAAAAACTGTCTTTTCCCCACCATATTAATTTCTACCAACTGGTGACTGTGTGCCGTGTTCCAGACACGTCCAGTCAGTCCCCAGTGTTCTGTTCGTTTTTTTTTTTTTTACACGCTCACTTGAGTGAAACTGGGAAACTCAAATAGTACAAAACAAGCAGCGACCGCAGCCGAGGACGAGTGTGAAGATCCTGAAGATTGGTGCGGCTTTACAGGGTAGCACAAAGCCTTCTCTGCGAACTGAAACACACCAGCAGGGGGCCACTCATTTTTTTTATGTTTAAAGCAGCACAACTCTGCCTATTAAACAATGGAGGAAAACATTTCCTTTAGATTTTTCTGCTTTGCTTTGGCTTGTGGAGGCATTTTGAAAGAAAAGTGATTCTGAACTTTGATATTAGACACACTGGATATTTTCTATGTAAAAACTGACTGGCTGGCTGACTGAAGTGAATACGATAAAGAGAATTGTGACGACTTGGATTTGGATTTGTGTGCTGCGCTGATAATTTTTTACAATATAAATGTTTGTGTAATTCAGATCACAATACTTAAAAAAAGAACCTCATCAAATTGCAAAAAATGATTCATGACAAAGTAGGAGCAGAATCAAGGAGTTGTCGTCAAGTCCACCAGCTTCACTTCACAAATTATCCTGATTCATTAATCTCTGTAGGTAAAAATGATGAGGTGTTTAACACTCGCTCAATGCAACCTTGCAAAGCAGCTGCGTCACTGTGATGTCAAGGCCCAATCTCGCTCAATGCAACCTTGCAAGCTGCACGGCACCGAGTTTTCATACAGCCGAGACATTGTTTAACCACCAAGACTTCTTAAGAACCCAAAGAGATAATGATCACACAGCAATAGAAAACCTTGAGCCGTAACTACCAGCCTAACTTGGCAGGAAAACAAAAATGTATTCATTTTGTTTAATTATTTTTAAACAAACTCGGCAGATAGATTCACAAAATAAATCACTGACATTAATTCACAAATTCCCAATTACTAACACCATTATGCTCCATCTGGAGCGTCGAAATTCATTTAACCACAAAGTGGCCTTTTCATGTTTGTGGGCAAAAAAGCCTTCAGCCAGTCTGACTCAGTCACACTCCAGGAACCTTCAGCAGGCCCTGCCGCTCTCTGACTCACCACGGAGGACAGATCCACGTTGACGATTCGTCGATCCTGAACATTGACTGGCTGTAACCCGGCAACAGACAGCTGGGCGGCTGAACTTCGGTACAAGAATCCCAGGAGCCAGTCCCCCCTGATTCGTGGAGGGGTTCACAAGAGACGATCGATCAGGCAATGTTTACGACAATTATTGTTATTAAGCCAAAGCAAAGCCAAAGCGGGAGCCCCGGGTGACCTGCAGTAGCCGTTGACTATCTTCCCAGCCACCACCCGGGTCATTCGCTCCCAGGCCTTTTCAGATCCGTCCACAGGAGCCCCCAAGAGGATGACATCCTCCACTACACCTTCACTGCCTGAGAGAACACAACCATGCAGGATTCGACTCGTTTGGCAGACATGAAAACAGTAAAAACATAGAATTCTGGGTTAGACTGAGTCCATTCTAGTGACATAGTGTCTCGTTTTTTTTAGGATCATCATCAGAACAATTAACAATTATTATCTTTTGCAAAAAAAGGTGGCCAACTCATGACCTTTAAAGCCATCATGCAGGCTCAGGGATGTCTCCAGTGTAATATAACAAGGCTGCAGATTAAACACAATCAATTGATTCCAAAAAGGCTGATGTTAAATAAAACTTAAGTGAGGTGTGTTATAAATGTGAAAATATATATATATTTTTTTTAAATGTTGCAGTTCCCTAAATTTGCACCATTTAAGTGAGACAGGCTGGTTTCAGAGAGCACTCAGTATGCAGATTAGGAGGACAACAAAGCAAGAACAGAGGAAGTCAATGAAAAATCCTCTCAGGATTATAAGAAATACATAGATTTAAATTATGAAATTCCATCAAATTTAAGTTTTCTCGGGCTGCTGAAATTGCTAATCTGTTTTATCAACGTTTACTGCTATATCACACCATCTCTAAATATTTACTGATGGGATGTTTGGCTACCCTGTTCGTTTGCAAGCTCCTGCAGACAGTAGTAGATAACTCTGGCACCGAGACTGAAACCAATGAGGCTGACTGGTCGTTTCCCCTTCAAATACGAGAAGAAAAACACATATTAGGAAACAAAAACCACAATGATAAAAGTTTCTGGGGGAAAAAAAACAGCTGATAGGAAGGTTACAAGAACGCACCTGCTGCCTGCTTCTCAAAACCTGCGCGAGGTGTTTCCCCACCTCAGCTGAGCGGTTCAGACACACACACCAGGGGTGGTCGATGACGCTGGCCGCTGCCAGCAGAGACGCCGGCCACGTCAGGGCCGCCACGATGCCTGGACAGGTTCAACAACGTCAGCGTGACACCCAGAGAAACGCTACTTTCAACACATACGGCGCAGATCCCCCACTGACCGGAGAGCACGGTGTACTTGAGGGCTTCCTGCGCGACGATGCTGACCAGCCCGTCCAGCAGGGAGGCCAACGCAGAGCCCAGATCCCGGAGGAAGCGGGACTCCCACACCAGGCAGTACTGCTCCCCGCACTCGCCCAGGCTGCACCACGGGGCCTGGAAGGAACCTGGAATGCAGCAGATGTCACCGACAGGGAAAACAAGCAGGCTGCACTCGAGAGGCTCCGGCAGGTGAAGTGTTTTCTTTTAAGCTTTTGTGCAAGGCGGGTGGAAGGCCTGCAAGCGTGGTTGAGGAGAGCGGCAAGGTTTTATGGAAATCGCTGTCGCCGCTTCTTTGCATAATCCTGCGGCACTTGGCCGGCGTGCTCTCAGAATAAGTGCATTTGTTAGTAAATGCCATTGTTTTCTTTAATCAAATTGAACAAGGGAGTGTTTCCCGCAGCAACAAGCCTCAAATAAATTATTACTCGCCACAGATGGAGCCTCGCGTCCTCACACCTAAACTGACAAAAAGCTCCTGTTAAATTAAAATACAGTCGGTGATGAATAGATAAGGCTGGATATACGTTCATTCAATCTATTTTTTTCCCCTGTGAGTTCGACATGTTGATATAAACTTAACACTTTTATTACATGTTATCTCTTTTCTGTTTTTAGAAAAGCATTCTATATGGTGCCTGTTGCTATAGTAACATGTGAAAGATGAGATAAAACACAGGCTTTCTCTAAAATGTCACAGAAAAAAAAAAAAAGCAAAATATTTAAACAAACAAAAATGAAATAGTAAAAAAAATATTCATAATGATAAAACTGTTAATTGAAAAAAAAATGCTGTTTTTATAAATATTAATATTATTACAATCATCTTTTTAACACACTGCTACTACTCAGTGCAGGTTAATATTATGGTATGTGTGACATGCACTTACTGTATTTGCCGCTACAGAGCCAACCAGTCACAGCGACGGTCAGGTGCAGATGCTTTCCGGTGCTCAGAGGCAAAAACTCAAATTCCTCAATGGCGCCGACACACTTTTTCATCTTATATCCTGCAAGGTTGAAAGCCAACACAGTCAGCAAATAGTTTCGCCACAAAAACACATGAAGTCCAGTCAGATTTGTGTCATCCAGCCATTTTTCTTTTTAATTCAATTTTTTTTTTTTACCTGTTAATCCAGCTCCTGCTGCTCCAAACAGGGAGGCCATGATGGCGATACCGGTAGCTGAGCCCAGAGCAGCAGCCCCACCAGCGCCCAGCACAGCGCCCGCCCCTGCTGCCACCAGGGGAGCCGCCAGTCCACCTGTCACACCTGGCAAAGACGAGCAGAGCGGCGTGAGAGCAGATAAGCAGCTGCCGAGTGAAGATAACAACAGCACAACGCCTAAAATGGGACTGAGCAGTAGTGCACCAGACACTCTGTGGTGATTAATTACAGTCTGATTAAAGCATGCACTAAAGTCTGATAGCACATGATCGAAATGTCAGCCTAAAGTCTCTTTTAAAGTCAGGGGAATGATCACCAATCACTGTTCCACCGCCGACTGTCGCCAGTCCGATGAGCAGGTAGCGACGCAACTTCCGCCCTCTTTCCTTCCTCCGACGGCGAGACGACTCTTCTCTGGAGGGCCACAGAGTTCATCAGTGTTAGCATCACTCAGTTTTGAACTTAAAAAGGTCAAATGAGTCAGCTGATATGTGTAAAAAACAAACCAGACCGTGAGCCTACTAAAATTGCCTGATGGTACAAAACAGGACTAAGAAGGTAAATGCTGCAATTTAGTTGTTACACATAGCTGAATTAGACAGGTGGCCTAAAATGAAAAATAAAATTGACGCAACGTTTCTCATCCAACCCGTAACTCACTCGCTCTCCTCGCCGCCTCCCTGCAGCTTCTCCACAAGCGTTTCCTCAAACTCCTCCAGCAGCTGCAGACAGACTCGCAACAGGCAGCCCACGTGACGGATGAGGACCCTCGATCTGGCGTCATAATGGCCTGGTGGGGGAAGGTTGTATTTGAGAACACAACCATTAATAATGAATGCAAGGAAGAAAAAAAAAGAAGAAGATTGCGTTGGAAAATCAGAAATCTTTACCGTCTTTGACGGAAAAAGACACCAGATCCTGCAAAATACAAAGTAAAAGAGCAGTTATAGCAAGTTAGTCATAGTTGTAAACAAAGATGTGATTTTTTTCTTAAATTCTTGTGAAGCTTAGACAGACACCTTGATGATGGGGGTGGCCCCGGCAGCCAGCAGCTGTTCGGCCTGCAGGATGGAGAGGAAGGTGTCGGAGCCTTCGAAGCCCAGGCCTGACAGGAAGGCCCCCATCACGGGCATCACCGAGTCGTCCAGGTCCAGCCAACCGACCAGATCCTGCAGGTACTGATCCCTGAACGCACTGAGAGGCACCCAACACCTCAATATCAATCGAACTCGTACGCAAACATCTCGCCCAGTCATCACCGGAGCGTCTTACCTGTTCTCAGGCCCGGTGAACAGCTGACCCAGGGACACTCCGCAGAGTGCCGCGAAGGCGAAGCGACCCTGTTCCGTCAGCTGCCGGCTGATGATCTGGTCACATGGTGCATCCCCTCCTGTTTCCTTCCCACCTGGGTCTGCCGAGGTGCATGTGGACAAAACGTAATGATTAACTGTGAAATAGTAGTTTGATCCTGGCACGTGGAGGGAAAAAACAAACAAGCAAAACGTCAGGAATTGTTAGAAACATTCAGCAGGAGTAAAAAAAAACCAAAACAAAACTCACACAAACTGTGGGGGTAGTGATGGGGGGGTTGCTCAGTACTATGTACACTTATTATACACACCTGACTTACCAGGTGACATCACGAGCTGATAACAGCGACTCCTTATGTAACAGGGCTGGCAGTTATCAGTCCATATTAGTTAAGTACGTAGTTGTAGTAGTTTTCAGACTTTTGTTTAAGTGCTTGAAGCAAATTGCCATGGGAACATTACAAGCTGGCAGACAGACAGTCAGTCAGTCAACAATAGGTACATTCACAATTATTACTAATGACTTTCGACTGCCAGAGTTTCCTCATTAAAACGCTCGAGTTGCTTTAAACCTGCTACTTCAAGCATATCGAATTCTTCAGTCTTCCGTCCGCCAGTGATGTTTTGGTGTTACTGAGGCAGTTGTGTACTTATGCCTTCAAGAGACACTTATTATTATTGATTAATGATTGGAAGAGACAAGTTTTCCCTCGCCTTGTAAAATTTGACGTGTCCCCCTCGTTCTGCAACCAGCTGGCGGCATCTGGTTTGAATCGAACGTTAACTTCGTGCTTCTCGTCGTGTCTCGAGTGAATCGGCTTCAATTCAACACACTACCGAGTGTGGCCGACGTTTTATATACACACTTTTTTTCTAATCAGTCAAGGCGTTTATTCAATCACATGCCGTTTAAAAAAAGAAAGTGTTTACAAAACACGACAACTTTTTCGCTAGCTGCCATCGGCGACTTGAAGGCAGTGGTCGCGCTATCTCCGGGAGCTAATTAGCTAACTTAGCCAACCGACGACAAGACAGCGTCATAGCGGCTCTGTCGGAGTAATACATGGGTTAGTAAACTAGTTTACTGCGGTACCTGGAGTAAAACTGGTGTCCGTGTTGCATTGTTTTTCCTCCATGAAAGCAGATGTCACAAGTGCGAGCAGTGGACCCGTGTTGCGTTCACGTGTTCGTCTCAAACTTTGCAAAAGACAAAGCGCGACAATTAAAACTTTTCCAGTTGGTAGATATCGAAAAACTAAATGTGTAACAAGGCAGACTCTTACATTATGCTCAAAATATGTCAAGGACTGATCATTTCATCGGACCATTTACGTGCCAATTTAGATGATACTAATAATACCCGCATTTTTGACATCATGCGAAAGCCTCACATTCGTTTGAGGCTTTTTCGTGACGTAACTTCCACGTCCACTCGACTCGAGCAGCCGATATCGCCTAAACCTATGTTCAGTATGTTGTTCTGGAAAACAAAATGTTATTTAAACACGTCAAATACACAAGTAAAAAAATAAAACATCATCTATATTATTATTTTTGCCTCTGGCCACTTGGTGGCAGTGCGGTGATAAATTTACAATTTCAAATGTAAACTTTGAAATACATCGGTGGCAGTTCCAGTACCAGCCGCTAGATGGGAGTGTAATTTTTTCCCCCTGAGGCTCCAGCCCTGGCTGCATAGCTGTGATTATAACCAAGTGATGCATCCATTTCATTTTTGGTGATCGCTGTGGTGTTGTTTGATGGGGTGAATGCGCAATGAACAATAAATTGAGTGTGGTAAACTTTGAGACAAACCAGTTTGTAAAAGTAATATAAATAGTGTGGCTCATTATTTATTATTATTAGATATATAACCAAATATGGGAAAAGTCATTATAAATATCATTGCATACTACAAACCTATGGAGTAAAAAATACTAACCACAGTGAGGATCCGTTCAATATTAATATCATCATATATCATCGGTCTATATTGGTTTAAGTAAATGCCACAAAACTGAAAAGTCAGTATGCCTCTCCTCTCCCCTTGCAATCAGCACCATCAGCGTTAGTTTACAGAAAGTTCTTGGCTCCATTCTCCTCCCCATAGTTTCGTACGATGACTAGAGCTCAAGGCCACTCGAGGGAAGACAAGTGCAAGAAAGGTTGGATTAAACATCCACCAGGTCCGAGCTGGGAGTCTGTGAGCACAGCGTGGGTGCTTTGTCAAGCCAATGTCCTCAGCTTTGACGTGGAGGAATCTCCAAAACCTACAAGAGCAGTATTTGTCTCTGAAAGGCATCCTGTTTATACAATCCTTGGAGCTGTCTCATAAACAAGATTTTCAAAAATAGCCGAGCTGCAGCTTATGCACTAATGATACACAAACATCATCACACACTGATGCCGTCTATTGCAAATGTCAATAATATTGATTCCAACATTAAACACCACAAGTGAAACCCATACTCCCACTGATGACACACATATAGGCATCATGGGAGAGGAACTATGGAACACAGCCTATGTGAGATGCCTTTTTTTGCAGACTTCCATGACTTGTCTAGACTTGTAATCAGGGAAAACAAAAGCCTGGAGGCTGATGAAATATGAAAAGCCAGGTTGTTGAAATATACAATAGGACAGATGATACTGATGGCACTCTGCTGTGTCTTTGCTTGAAATTTCAACTATGTACTTATTTTTTCTCCAAGGAGTTAAGTGCATAACTTTAAGCAGAAGAACCAGGTAAAAAAATAAATAAATAAAATGCATTCATAATGCATTAAACCACAAAATACTATAACTGCAACTTTTTTTTTTTCATTTAAAGCTTAAAAAAAGATACATAATTCTTCAAAACATGCATTGCTGTTGGCGTTTTGAGATTCAACCTCTAAAATGTTGCATATCCGTTTTTCAATCACCCACATCCATCTTGTGCAGTTCCAATCTAATGTTTTTTCAGACAATCTAAGCAATGCAGAACCAAACAGCTTCATTGTGATTGGAACGAAAGGAGGAAGCATCTGCTGCAATCTGCTGCATCTGCTGCAAAGTTTTTAAGATAACAAATGGTGAAGAACAAAGACATTTGTTTGCTCTGTCAGTGAACATGACATATATATATATACATGCATATATTGGGTTAACCCTAACTCGAGATGTAATTTATTTATTTATTTATTTATTGACTAAGAACTTTGCAAGACAGGACCCAACTTGAACCTGGTTTGGCAACGATGTGACTCTAGGATTAAAATCTTGCCTTTATTAGACCTATTCATCCAAGTGGAGTATGTGTCCGGGCATAACCCCCTCGCATTGCTCCGATGAATCTTTTGTTCCGGACATCAGTCGCGGCACGCAACTGCAGCAGCATGAAAATATCAGAATGCAGAATTAAATAGAATGGCTCCACGAATGTGTCTGCAGTTCCTTATTTTTAATCCATTAACCTCTAAAGATAAATCAAAGGCAGGATCTTGAAAGCCTTTGATAAAACAGTTTGTCAGATACATTTTCTATTTTTAGGATACCAAAAGAGAAGAATTGTGTCAGAGCTAATGAACAAGAGAAAGATTGTAACACGTGTCAACTAAATGCTCAAGCGGTGATGCGATGGCGCTGTGGTTTAGCTATTAAACAACAATTCACTATCATTGTCTGGCTTGTTGCCACGCCAACATTTTATAATAAACATACAACAAAAACGATGATCGTGCTAATGGAAATTTGTTCATTTTTGTTGAATTTCTCTCATGTTAAAGTTTAGATAATTCTATTTTTGTCCCAGTTAGCCTAATGCTAACGGCGCTGAAGCCGTCAGCGGTTTCTATGTTCCAGAATCCAGATCAGGATGACAGTCAGATTTCTGAGAATTTTTAGGCCCACACCGATGCCTCGCCGTCAACATTGGCGCAGTTTCAACCGCAACAGTTTTGGCACATTTTCCACGGCGAGGATAAAGAGCGACCTTGTCTTTCATGTGCTGTTAATATCCCCCAGGCTGAAACTCCCTCTTCCCTCTTGTTCTTGAGCTATGTCACACAATCTGCCTCTGTGCATATGCGTATGTGTGTGTGTGTGTGTGTGTGTGTGTGTGTGTGTGTGTGTGTGTGTGTGTGTGTGTGTGCGTGTGCGTGTGCGTGTACGTGTGTGTGTTCAGTCTTACAATGGATTACTCATTGAAAAACAGACAGGCAGACAGCCGGAGCTCACACCAGACAAGTTCAAACACAACACACATCTCCCTCCTCCTCCACCCTCCCTCACGTAGCATGTCGCTAACACAACACCACCAGGTTTTCTCCCGCTCTCCTCCTCTGCCACCTTGACCCTTGACTGGAGGCTAGCCCAGATGAAACTGACTGGACTGAATGACCTGCGGGACGGAGGTTGGGAGAGCTCTTTGCAGAGGGGGGCGTGCACCGCCGTGAGAAAGAGCGAGAGAGAGGAAGTTGCTTCGCTAGGCTAAAGAGAGTGTCAGGTGAGGGGTCCGGAGTTATGTGAGAGGCCGGCGGATGTGGATGACAGGTGACGGCGTTTAACAGGAAACGGACGGAGAGGTTATCATCTGTCTGTCATTAAAAGTACGGTGGGATGTTCACAACACCTGGTCAGGCGTTTGAGTAAAAGTTTTCAAAGTTTTCACTGCAGTTTCACCCAAGCTGAACCGAAGCAGGAACTCTGTATACCTTCACACGGATGCACTGCAAACAAACATTCACAGTATTTCATCTTGGGTGCCCAAACAGACTGAAGACTGTGTGATTTCGTCTCACCAAGAGTGATCATATTTGGATTAATGCCCAGAAACCAGGACAATTTACCCGGCAACGAGACGATCAATTGATGCTTGAGTTTTACTTAAAGATTTCAATATACTTTAAGTATATGGAAAGAGATTTATTTTTTCATTATATTATTACAATAATAACAGGTCAGGACATGAAAGACCTGTCCTGGGAAAACAGGAGGTTTTGGTCACCCTCTTCGCAGCACCACCAGCAGCAGACAGAGAGTGAGGCTGCCCGGTCGTCCTCCTCCGACTCAACCTGCCCTAACAGATTCCTCCGCAGATGCTCTTGCAATTAACAAAACATTCCCAACTGCCGCTTTAAACCGCAGAACATACCACAAATGTGACTTCAGATTTCTCTTTGTGCGAGCGTCCGGATTAGCTTGCGTGCACAATAATTGGCGCGAAAGCATGCGCGCATGCATGCACGTCCGTCAGCAGTGTACCTGTGAAGGCTTGTGCATGCAGCACGTAGCAGACGCGTGCGCGTGGGTGTGTTTAGGTGTGTGTGTGTGTATTTGTGTGTACGTGCGTGAGTTGTGGTGTTTGCACAGTGCGGAGGGAGTGTTACCGGGGGTGGAAGGCAGCTGGAGCCGCCGTGGAAGGAGCGTGCAGTGGCGGGGAGCGAGGCGAGGATGAGGAATCACAAAAGGGAGGAGAGATTTGGGAATCCAGCTGCGCTCCATCGCAGGCCAAAACTCAAAGGAAGACGGCAAGAGAGGGATGGACAGCCACGGGCCTGCCCGGCGGACGAAA
This sequence comes from Thamnaconus septentrionalis, assembly GCA_009823395.1. Classification (NCBI taxonomy): domain Eukaryota; kingdom Metazoa; phylum Chordata; class Actinopteri; order Tetraodontiformes; family Monacanthidae; genus Thamnaconus; species Thamnaconus septentrionalis. Next base: position 9,559,743 of record CM020512.1, read on the forward strand.
GACTCCGGAGGGGGGTGACCTAGAAAGGGAACGGAAAGCAGAAACATGAGCGCCCGCCCCGGTGAGGATTTGTGTGACTTTTTCAGTGGGGAACTGGCTTTCGTTTTTGTCAGCCGGTGTGAGAAGTGGCTGTTCCAGCCCGGCCCGCTGCAGCCGTCCTCCCACAGGCTGCCATCACAAAACTCTGACATCGCCTCGATGAGTCACTGCCGCTGACCTTTCTCGGTTGCTTCTGAATAAGCGTCTCTCGGTTTACAGCCGGTGACAGAGGTCCTTTGAGCTGTTTGCTCTTCCCGGTGAAAGTCCCTTGTTTCGAATACTGGAGGCCCGGGGGCGTGGGGGGCATCCGTTCTGCCTGTGAATAGGGTGTCTTTTTATATTGCTGAACTGTAAAAATGTGTAAACAAGCAGTCCAGTCTGGAAAGGCTTCGGGCTCATTTCAGGCGAAGCTGCTCGCACGCCGCTGCAGTCAGACCCCACTGAGCAGTTAAAATACTCATAAAAGTCCCTTTTTTTTGTGAGGTCCCTCCTCCAAATTGGAACGCTTCTGACGGCGGATGCATTCGCATCTCTGGCCTGGAATCCTTTTGAACAGTTATAGGCCCTCATGCCCCATTACATCTGTGGTCACGCTCTGGCAAAAAAAACGGGGATGAGGACATTTACGCAGTACCTGCCAACGCTTGACACAATAAGTCGATTGTCTGAGGAGAGCTCCGCAAGATGGAACCACCACGGTCTCAACTTGCCAGGACCAGAGGCAGCCTGTGATATTTAACAGTGGAAAACTTGCAGTGGGTGTTGGCCTCGTTGGCCTCGTCAGCCTCGTCGGCGTTCCACAGTTGCGAAACAAACGTCTTAACCAGATGAGTCTCAGGACCCTGGATGCACCCCCGTTTTTACCTCAAGACAGTGAGCAGACATGATTGCATTCGCCCGAACGTAAATAAAACACTTTCCGGTGAACACGCGCGGCCCTGCCTCGGACTAAACGCCTGCTCCTGTTTCACTTAACTTGTCATATTTGTTTGAAAAGAGGGAAAGATAGAGCATTTTACTGGAAGCTGGTAAGGACTCAAGTTCATGGAACTCTGGGAGGATACCGAGAACTTTGCCCTGTATTAGCTTCAGGATTTGTTTTTTCTAAATGTCCCTGAGGGGAAAACTGACTGCCCTTTGCCCACGTTTCTGGATGCAAAAACATAATGTTCCCTGAGTGATCAGCTATGAATTTACAAGAAGATGAATAACAGGAGACAGGAAGGCGTTACAGAAGCGGGACCGGAGGTGTCACTGCTGCTCAGGAAGGCAGAGGGCATCCCAGCGCACAAAGGGTCTTCCGCATGTCTGACTCAATGGGAAGTCCCTCAGCTGTATTTTTAGTGGAGGAGCTCTTATTTATGTCCTGCCAGTATTAATCACGCACAGGTGACGGGCTTCAGGGCTCCGCACTTGGATTCTGTACACCGCCACTCCCAACCCACATCACTCTGTCTGTGTTTGTTATCTCTCATCTCTATCGGCTTCCCATCAAGCCCCTGCCTCCTTGCCTCAATTTCCACGTTGGGATTTCATTCAGGCTTGGAATAAATGGGGGGAAATTGAGTTCTGTTTTTTGTTTTGTTTTTTTCTTTAGCATTTCAGCGCAAACGTCCCATTTTGCTGTATACAAGAACTTAGAGGGCCCGGGAAGAAAAGCAGGATAGTTCTGGCAAATTCAGATCCGGGGAATTCTTTTCCACCACTGACAGTTGCATTCCCACATGTTGCCAAATCATTGGCAGCCCAAAAATGTTTTAGTGGGCAATTACGACTAGGGTGCTATTACAGGCCAAAGTTACAAGGGAATAAAGAGCATAAAAGACTTCTTGAAGAGGCTTTCGATTTCAAACTTTTCCCACAGGATCCTTTGTGTTCTCCCCTCTGTTTTCCATCTGATCACGGCCTTGAGTGTCGTAATGAAGAAAATAACCCAAACCCTCACACTTCGCCTACGGTGCGTCAATCCGCAGCCTCCTACTCCATCCGTTGTTGCCTTTCCCAGAACTGAAAGGTCACATTTTTACTGTTGCAAAGTTTCCCTCCTCGCTGAAAAGGACTTTTGTGTTGCTCACACAGCGAACGATACGGATCAGCGTCCAGGTCACTCCATCTGTCATTCCGTCCAAGGCCGAGGAGGAGGCAGAGTGCTGACACGAGTCTGCGTTGGTTGGGTTTGTGTTTTCGCTGTTAGACAATATCAAACATTAACCTCAGCTGCAGGCCGTGCGCTTAACACGCGTCACTTTTGCTGCATGTGATCTGTCATGCAAATAGTCCAAAAAATTCCAATAGGATCCAGAAAAGGGAGAAGTCCAGTCTTTTGCCTTGCTTGCTCACTCACACAAAACACATTTCTGGAACCTGTCCGCTTGTGATGTCACATGAAGGCATTCACTCCACCCATAAGACCTACTTTGTTTTTGTTCCTTTCCAAGATGTCCAACAAAGTTGTAGCAGACTGTAAACAGAGGGCTAAACATGCTGTTTTCTCGAAAGCATGTGATTCTGTTTGGATGAAATCCAAGATTAAACTATTTTAAACTTTTTAAACTATTATGGCAAAGTCTTCACTGGGGCAACCTGGCAGGACTGGAGTCTGAATGCCTTATTAACGACCTCTGATAAAAGTTTGGAAAGGTGAGACCCTATAGATTAAACTTAGAAAGAGTTCACTTGACTTAATGCCGCTAACCCATCAAATTGTTTCCACTGCCAGCTGAGCCACTTCTGCTTAGCTTGCCGCTTGTGCAGCATCAACGCTAATCTCCTTAGCAACAGCCACTTCCTCTTAGCAACAATTAGGCTCACAGCCACTTCCTGTGTGCCACTTCTCCTGTGGGTTTCTGATACAACACTTGGCAGAACAGATTGGTCATGGACTGCAAAAAAAAGAAGTTTCATGCCGGCACACGGCAAGATGGATGTGTTACATTTCACGAGAAAAATCACAGCAATCAAGGATTCCTCACAGACTCATCACATGAATGTAAACCCAGAGCATGCATACATGCATGCCCGGCCAGCTATGTGCTGCTGCTGCTGCTCCTGCACATGCCAATGCCAAGATGCTCCATGTGGCGGTATGCCATGTCTGTATACAACAGATTTACAGCTCACTGACTAGACTTTTTTTAAAAAAAAATGTAGCACAGGAAGCACTCCCATGTGTAGCATTATCCAAACAGCATGGTGTCGTTGATGGTGAGCTTCAGGGGCTGTGAAACGTACATGTGCGAACAAGTCTTGTCGCTGGAGGGGAAAGTGCACACGCGCGCACACATATGTGCACACGCACACAAAACACACAGAAATTAATGCTGCATGTCTGTTCTGCAGCAGCAGTGCTTTGTAAATGGACCGCGACGCTGCATGGAGCAGGATCCCTCAGAGGATTAGGACTCTGTGACTGCATTAGCAGGTCGAAACAGCTACTGCCAAAGTTCAGTGGGCAAAAAGGAAAGAACGCTGAGTCATGAACCTCAAGCCTAATAAAATTTATAACTTGATATTTGCCTATTTTATTCTGTTGTTTGCACTGCGATAAAATATAGGTCAGACAGCGTGATCGTCATGCTGTACATTCACTAAATGAGCTGATAGTGTTTGGTTACTAGGTGTGTGTGTGTGTGTGTGTGTGTGTGTGTGTGTGTGTGTGTGTGTGTGTGTGTGTGTGTCGGGAAGGGAAGGGAAGTCAGTGTTTACTGTCAGTGTCTCGCAGGAACAATGGAAGCATCTGAACTTGATGCGTCACTAGAACCCAGACTTTTCAATTCCTACATCTCAGTTTCATTCCCTCCCATTCCTCCACTTTACCCCAACCCCTCCACAAGCAAGAGCATCAGGGGACGCCCACGCCCACACCAGCTTCATGTTGTGTGATGAATCGTTTCCCACGTGATCCTGAGTGGCCTCGGCTCAACTGTCAACTCAGTTCCCTTTCCACAAGTAATTCTATCAACATTTTTTCTGTAAAGTGTGGCTGATATTTGGCCATTTCCAACTTGGGTGCTGTAAAAAATTATTTTTGACGTTTTATGCCACAAGCACTGTTGGCCTCTTTTGATAACAGTGGAAATTCTTGTTTTGCTTTCACAAGGACAAAAAGGCAAAAAGGTATTCAATAGATTAGTCCCACTGTCACTGACATAAAACTAAAGCGTATTATTTGCACATTGTAAAAGTCAAGGAAACACTGTCTACAGATTTATTTTCCTCTTACTTTTTTAAAATGATAATTTTATTACTTTTTAAATGCAGGCAGTGTACTGAGTTATTGTTGCGTATGACTCATTGTCATGACATGACTTGTAAAGTGATATTTTCTCGAAGGGGGCTCCTCCCGTTTATATCATAGCTAATTATGTAAAGTGATGCCTTACATCAAGCTGTGGCTCGGGACCAAGGTGTTGACGCCTGGATGGTGAGAGCAGCCCCATTTACTATTCTGAGACTCTGCAAAGACACGAGAAAGAAGGGAGGACTGAGATACTCCAGATAGCTCCGAGGGGTTTAGTGTCAGACAGAAATGATAGTGGGAAGTCAAGGCGACATTACCTTCAGAATAAAAGCACACATTTTCAGCCTGTCAGCCGACTGCAGTTTGAATATAGCTGTGTTATTGATTGTTTTTTTTTTTGGTTCTTTTGAGTTAGATTAAAGGTACCCTTTACATGAAAATATGCATTTTAGATTTACCAATGTGCGGCTACATACATTTGTGTGTCTCGTCAATGATTAGATGGAAAAACTTCTGGCCTCCAAACTGATCTGAATGTAATGACTAAGACAGGCGTCGGTGTTCCATTTGGAGCCAGGAAGAGGCAGAATAATAGCAAGTAAACACAGATCAAAGTATACGTGAGGTCTGAATGGCATCAAAGCAGTTTTGCAGCTGGAGCAAGGGAAAAGCATTGAGCGCGATTGTTGGCACACTCGGGAATATCCATAAAGCACCATGATGAGTAATACCCAAAGTAAATATAATTAAGTCCACAGACGTTCTTCATATTTGAAAAGAGGTCTTATTGAAATAATTCAACAATACAATACCTTTCATACTTAATCTGTATGGCCAGTTCAATTATTTTTATGAGAGTAATACACAATGACAAATGTCTCCGTACTAAACTGCTTAAGCAAAAGGTAACATTTTTTTTTTATCATTAATATTATTTCAAATAAAGACAGCTGTTGGATACATATAATTTGGTTGGTCAGGTGTTATTCTGTAAACAGTGTGTGTGTGTGTTTGTGTTTGTGTCTGTCTTTTTTTTTTGTCTGACCATTTTCTAAAAACTCAAACCAATTAAAAAAAAAAAACAACATAAAAACTGGATTGCTCGTAAATTACAATTTATACATTTTACATTAGTATTTTGTTGCGACACGGCTTTCTAGACGCTGAAAGCGGAAACGCTTCCCTCTGCTCCTCTGCAGCTTGACAATGTGCTCCCTCCTGAACGCAATAGAGGCGCGGAGCGAGCGTTCAGACTGCGCACCAACCCACGCACGCTCGCACCACAGAGGTTCTGAGTGGAGTTTTAAAGCTCCCAACAGTCCGAGACTGGGCTGCGGTGGATCATGCTGAGCGCAGGAGGAGCAAAAACAACAGAATAATAATATACTACAATCCGGACCGGATGTACCAACTTCAGCTCCCGAACATGTTTAATTGAGCGGGATTGCGCTCCTCCGGACCATCGGTGGATGTACGTTCGGACTCCTGTTGCAAGATTGATGGTATACAGTGTTGATTTGTTTTTGGTGGAACCGACTCTTTTGTCGCGATGATGGAGAGACGCGCGTGTGTGATTTGGATGCTGCTGAGTCTGTTTTTGCGGGAGGCGGCTGCGCAGGATCTCGCACCTGAAGAAGGTAAGACCACAGCGGAGAGTGAGACACATGACAGATTATTATAGTCAGAGGATGGAGGACGGTTTTAATCCATCAAACGTCACAACTGAAATAGAGGATGCATTATTTTATAAAAAAAAAAAAAAAAAAAAAAAACTACATAAGTAATTTTATGGAATGTCTGTGAAGGTTCTCAGTCATCCAGGTCATCTTAAAGTGAAAGGGTTTAGTTAGGCAACTGAACTTGTTCTTGTGATCTTGAAGACGTTCAACGAAGAAGTTCTTGAACTGAAAACTGGAACTGAAGAAACCTTTTGGATGAGAGGCGAGAGGTCTTCAAGATCACAAGAACGGGTCCAGTTGCCCTAACTCAACCCATCTACTTTAATTTTATGGAAATAGCAGCTTTTGGACAAGGATGCGGCTGGGCGTGGTCGTGAGTGTCTGATCTCACTCAGGTTAGAGGTGACGTTGCATTTGTCCGAAATGGCATCAGTCCAAGTATTGGAATAAGGAGTTGATGAAATATGATGGGCTTGGGAATGTCGAAGCTCTCTCAGTGTGTGTGTGTGTGTGTGTGTGTGTTCAGGCAGGGAGAAAGGGGACCACCCAGGTGCCCCACAACCTTTCAGGTGCTCCCCAAATAACAGAGAGAGAGGAGAGAGAGAGAGAGAGAGAGAGAGAGAGAGAGAGAGAGAGAGAGAGAGCGAGAGAGAGAGAGAGATCTTAATTAAATCTCCTGACATTCTATTAGCGCTTAAGGGCAAAACCATCTTTGCATTTCTGACAAAGCGTTCAGATTTTCATCCACAGCCGTGTGATAATCTAACTAGGATAAAGATCAGATGGCCAGAAGATATTTATCCAACAAGTGGTCTGCCGCCTGTACTTAGTTTGTGCACAGATTAGCATCAACGAGTCCAGATTGGCAGCCCGTCACTGAGGAAGACAGCCGTGACAGGGTGTTCCCTCAGTCCCCATGGCTGTGAAATACCTGTGGGGCTAAACTTGGCAGTGGCGACACTGCCGGGAGGATCTTTATGACAGTGAGTAAAGATGCTGTCACTGGGCTAAGGCCATTAATAGGGACCTAATGGGGCTGGACCTGGAGAGAACTCGCTGTTCTTGATGTCAGAAAAGTCTCATAAGTGGCTTGTCATCGCCTGATCTTGCCAACTTGTCTAATTTCTGCACATCCAGGCTGCAAAACCAAATTAGTAGTCAAAGTTTGTGTTTATTTTTATTTTTTTTAGAAAAGTGTCTTTCTTACAGTATGAGTTTTGTTTCTTCCTCTTTGTATTCAACTTGCACTGTAGTTTGACTGCAAAGAGTACAATCCTGAAATCTCGCTTGTCCGCATGGCCAAGCTCCAATAGAAAGCGTTTTTAGTTCTTATAACTAATCGGCTTCCTTACAATTATGATCAAACAAGGAGGAAATTTGTACTGTCTGTACAGGAAGTGACTTCTGGCCTCGCTAGTGCTGGCAGAGATTAGCACGAGCACTGCAGGGGTTTGATGAGAACCGGGTTGTATTTTCACATTGAAAGAGAGATAATGAAGCTTTTACGTCTGAAAAAAAAAAAATTGGATTGTTTCAGCTAGTTTTGTTGGGATGTACATTTCAGTTCACCAAGGCATGTCCACTCCCTTCAGATCTTGTGCTTTGCACAAATAGGAAACCTTGAGGAGCCTTTAGGAGTTGTCCAGTCTTCCAAGTTTCCGAACACTCTCTCGATGAGATCTTTCCCAGGTGGATATGTGAAATAAATCGAGGGTTTTAAGGAATGTTCCACCTGGCGGGCCAGGTTACTTTCACATATTGTTATTCGGTAAATAGGAAAGTAAACATGTGTGAAACTGATCATCACTTGGCCTGACTGAGGGTGTGATTTTAGATTGCAGGAAACAATTATCCTTTATTTTCCCATCCAAAACCTTGATGTGCGCGTCATTCAAGGTGAATTCATGTGTTTTGCACATTGCCGGACCATCCTTGCACCTTGAGCTCTTTATAGTTGGGGGGATTGGCGGGGTGTCCTGGCGGATGCGTGCCTCATTTTTCCACCATCACATCATCCGAGTGCTAATACTGCAGCGGTAAATCCCACTTTTTGCACCCACGATAACAGGCAGGCTGCGTTGGAAAAAGGGAGTCCTTTCTTAGATAAACGTGACGTCCCAATGTTGACAGATTTGTTTTTTTTTTTTTTAAGATAAAGGCATACCTGCACTAAAGGTAGTAGAGGTGAGTGGTGGGATTGTGATATGGAGTGGCCCCCCTCGCTCCAAAGTCCAAACAACAAGGCAGATGTGAGAAATTCTTCAGGCTGTCTGAGAGAAGAAGCCGGCTAGCGTGCAGTGGAGTGTGTGTGTGTGTGTGTGTGTGTGTGTGTGTGTACATGTTTGATTTTGGCCTGTTTGTTTGTGTAAGAGAGAGAGGGGGAAAGAGAGAGAGAGAGAGCCCTCTGTTTACAACCTTCTGTTAAAAATGCTGGGATTTTGTTGGCTGCTGATATCGATGTTTTCATTTTAGACCTTCCACTTGGTTCTAAGGTAACAAAAACAAGGCGGAGTCAACGCCTGGTCAGGGGTGCAGTCACTCCAGCTTGAATTTACCACACTGCTGTCTGTTTTCGCAAGCAGTGGAAACACAGAAAAGACTTTCTTCATTCCTGGGGTGTTTGTGGCAGACTGGAGAAACAGACTGTCGTCCCTAAAAACACTGTTTGCAACATATGGGTCCCTTTAAAACGAGGAGGCAACAAATTAACTAGAGGTATTGGAAAAGTTTCCGAGTGGTTGCCTGTTATTACAGTATCAATCAACCAGGCCAGAGGAAGTTTCTTATCTCCCGCACACATATAAAACCCTTCAGTCTGATGTGAGATCTGATTAGAAGGCCTTTTGTTCCCGGTTGACTGCACAGTCTGCAGCTCAATATTTCTCCCAGACTCCGCGTCTTCCCTGCCTCTCTGCTTTTCTCCCTCTATCCTGCGTATGGCCATCCGACATTCCTCCTCGTATCTGGCTTGGAACTGCGCCCCCCCCAACCCCCCACTACAGGCCCTCCGCCACCACCGCAGCGCTTTGCCTTTCACGCCTTCTATTCCCCCTCCTTTCTCTCCACTCCCTCCTTCTTCAGCTCTCATGCCCGCCAGCTACTGTTTTCCCTCCCGTCCTCGCTCTCCGCTCTCACTAAACTTTGTCCCGGCAACAGATTTTTTAGAAAACTGTGGTTTGGGTTTTTGGGAACAGGCTGTGTGGATTCCCTCCAAAGGCACAAGCGCTAAGCGCTTGTTTTGTATATTGTTACTAACCCGCGACGGCATTGTTATAATACAGGCAACATGTTTGTTTTCATTTTTTCCCCCCCGTTATCTCGACTGCATCCGACGCCCTGCCGCTTTCATGTTGAGATTAGAACGTGTACCAGTAGCACGACTTTGAAGAGACAGTGGGAGATTCCCAGAGAGTGTGTGTGTGTATGTGTAGGTAGGTGTGTGTGTGACTCAACAATTAAAGGGGTTGCAACCTGGAAATGTCAACAGGAACCTTCTAGCAGAGTTCACAGAGTTCCAACATGATAGATAATGAATCTTTCTTCTCCCGCCGCAGTGCTCAACTGCTGCGAGGGCGACGTCCTCTTCCTGCTGGACTCCTCGGGAAGTGTCTCCTCCTACGAGCACTCCCGCATGCTCAGTTTTCTGTCGGAGTTGCTGCTGCCCTTCTCGCTGGGCGAGGACCAGGTGAGGGTGGGGCTCCTGCAGGTGGGCACCAAGCCGCGCCTGGAGTTCGGTTTCGATGCCCACAGCAGCCAGAGGAGCCTCCAGGAGGCGCTGAGGAGCACCAAGCCGCTGAGGGGTGACACCAACACAGTGGATGCGCTCAGTCTGGCCAAGGAGCAGGTGCTCAGACCTGGAGCGCCGGCGGGGGCCCGGCCAGGACTCCCCAGGGTGCTGGTGTGGCTGACGGATGGGGTGAAGCCCGGTGACGTAACCGGACCCATGGCCCAGCTGCGGGAGGAGGGCGTGGCCGTGCTGGTGGTGTCCACGGGTCACGGCAACTACCTGGTGCTGAGGGAGGTGGTGAGTCCACCGTTGGAGGACCACCTGTACTTCGTGGACATCGACGACATGAGCATCATCACGGAGGATTTGCGGAACGCCATCATCGGTGAGTACAGAGCTGGTCTGATTTAGAGAGATAAGACGTCTTATGTCCATCCATCCATCCATCCATCCATCCATCCATCCATTTTCAATATCCGCTTCTTCCTGAACTCAGGGTTACAGGGGTCTGCTGGAGCCTATCCCAGCTGTCATAGGGCGACGGCAGGGTGACACCCTGGACAAGTCGCCAGATCATCGCAGGGCCACATAGAAATAAAATAATAATATACTATAATAGTAATGAGTACAATTATATTAATGACATAACATTTAAAAATCTCACATTTAACATTTCCTGAGATATCAGGAGGCTCGGGAAGGGCAGCACATGTAGCCCTGTGTTTGCAGCCTCCTGCAAAAAAAGGTTTAGCACCGTCTAAACCTGCTGCTTTGTTGGATCTTCCACCTGTTGGATGGAGGTCTCAGGTTGAAACCAGCACCTGGCTGGAGGTGTCAGTTATCAGCGCCCCCTATGACAGCACAATTTCAATTCAATTTCAATTTATTTATTTTCCAGAGGACAATGTACAGTGTACAGCACCCCATTTTGCAGGGATGCGATTGTACCCAATTTCAGCCAGTGGCTGGTTTACATTGGGAGTCCCCACTACCAATTGTTACAGGCACAGTACCTTTAAAAGGAGGTCAATAACAGCCATAAAAAGCAACAGCTACAGTAAACAAACAGATCATACTACAATACTACAAACTTGCTGCTGTGCGGCATAAGAAAGTGTGATACTTCTCTCAGGTGTTGCTGCTTAACCAGAGGCATATTTACATGTAACCTTTCGAGGATCCTGCACAAACAAAAAGCTGCACGTCTGCCTCTCGAGGCAACAGGGCGAACGTATCCTCAAAAGAGGCAAATGCCTGGCCTTAAACTGACCTTTAACCAAAGAAATAGTGCCAGTAAACTAGCACACATCTCTGCAGGAGAGCGAGGAGGAGTCGTTCCTGGAGTTGCAATCACACCCGTGTAGCTGTGCAGCTTGCGTGTCTCACTGCTGCTCCCCAATTCCTCGCATGCTCCTGAAGACTGCCAGACTGTCACTGTGTCACAAGACGCCAAAAGGATGAGTGTGTGTGTGCGTGCAATCAGAGAGGAGCTCTATTAATGGATTAATGATTCAACACACGCATATATATATATATATATAGATATATATATATATAGATATAGATATAGATGCAGTGCATATTATATTTTTAGCGCAGACAAAGTTGTACCAGATTGGGTAACAGCCATAACGGTCGCACGGGACGTCCCAGGCAAATATTAAATCTGTGCGCCGTGATGAATATTATAAATAAGGGCTCGAGGAGAAATTCAAACGCTCCTTTTTAAGGCGCCGGCGTGAATGTCACGGGCATCAGTGCCCCTATGGCATTTGTTGTTTCGCTGCAGAGCCTCGCCAGGCCGGCTATTTCAAGTTGTTGTGCCGCAAAGGCTGTAAATGCATCCAGAAACCCAAGTCTGTCTGTCTGTCTGTGTGGGTGGCTGTCTGTCTGTCTGAGGCCGAGGCATTTTTAGCCCCGCGACATCGTCCTCTCCTCTGACCCCCCAACCCCTGAACCCTAGAAAGGTGCTTTCACTCACCACTCACTCACTCACTCACTCACTCACTCACTCACTGCCTTCTCCCTGCCTGACAGAGATCATCCGGGCTGAGCGAATCAATGTCCGCGACGTCTCCACCACCGCCGCCACCCTCCAGTGGCGACCCGTTCTGTCCGGCGTGACGGGCCACTATGACGTTCGCTTCGGTCCGGTTCCAACGGGAGGAGGTGGCGGAGGAGGAGGAGGCACCAGTCCCAGTACTGGTGGCGGTCAGTACCAGAGGCTGATCAAGTCAGCCGATTCCAGCAGCACCAAGCTAACGGGCCTGAAGCCTGACACCACCTACACAGTGACACTGACCCCGGAGTCCAACGAGCTGTCGTTCAGTCCGCTCACAACCACCTTCAGGACCAAGCCAGGTGTGTTTCAACCTCTGTCAACGATTTCAACTTTAAAAAGCAAGCTAGCTCTTTTAGCTCGACCACCATACAACAATCGGGATAATGGAGCTTCCACATTGCAACACATGGTAGTTGCTGTTTCCACACTCATTAATTCTCATATTTAATTATCTTAAAACAACAACCTAAATATCTCTGGTATTGTCACTTCTTGCACCAATGGGAAACCTTGAGCTTTCCTGGTCAATCTAGCTGTCACAAATCTAATCGGTCTACTTGACTGTCCGATAGAGATGGCTCATACAATAATTGCTTTCTATCGGCTCTTTACAAGATGGATACGGCAGAACATTCCAGAGGATTTACAGAATGTTGAATTGTTTTCACATGTCCTAACACCGACTGTCTCTGCACACGCCAGAGGTGCTGAGCCCAGCTGTGGTAACCATCTCCGAGTCCGGTGAGACCAGCGTTCGAGTGAGCTGGGGTCCTCTGCAGCCACAGACAGTCACCAGTTACTTCATTGAGTACTCGGCCCTGCCCGGCGGGAGGCTCCACACGAGGACGGTGAGCCGGACTCAAAACTCCACGCTCCTGGAGAACCTGCAGCCAGGCACCACCTACTTAGTCACCGTCACCGCTCGGCACGCCTCAGGCACGGAGAGAGCCATGTCTGTCAAAGTGTGCACTCAGGAAGGTGAGCGATGGGTGTTTACGTGCAGGAGAAACTCTTAGACTTAGTGAATGAAGATCAATTTCCTGTTCGCTAAGCCCAATCCTCCACAGCCCAGAGTTTCTGGCTCTTAGGTTTCAGATAATTACTTTTGGTTTCACTCCAGACTCAACTGTTCAACTTTTCAAAGAGCTCCTTTAGGCACAGAGGCCAGTATAACTAATATTAAAAAGGGAAATATGGCAGCAGTAACTATTTTTTTGTTATTTTTTTGCAAAAAATAAAAATAAAATCAACAAAATTGATTACAAAATTAAATAAAAAATAGGATGAGTATTGAGAATCTTCATTTAATCTAATTAACTGCCTTCTCAAAAATAGAATTAGTGAGTGTACTATATTTTTTTTAGCTGTGTAGTTAATACCTAATAAATAAAAAAGTAATTTCAGATAAAAAAAAAAAATTGTTTGTTCGTATTTAAAATGATTTGTTTAAAAAAAAAAAAACTTTTGCAATAGAGATTTTTACATGTAGGCTCATTGTATTAATCAAATTATTAAATCAAAAAAACAAAAACAGTCTCCCTTAATTTTACTCTTCGTCCAATTGCAACATACCCCGATTAAATTCTCTGTTTCCGCCCACAGTGACTCCAGCCCTGGCAGACCTGCAGCTGACCACGGTGGGCAGCGACGCAGTGCAGGTGGACTGGAAGGCCGGCGATGCCGGGGAGGCTCGGGGCTACTGGCTCACCTGGGAGGAGCAGCAGCAGAACACCATCGGTGGCCAGCGCTCCTCCTTCTACATGCCGGCCGACTCCCGCTCGACGCGGCTGACCAACATCCCTCCCTTGGCCAGAGTGTGCGTGTCGCCCATCTACAGGACGGCGCGGGGCGACGGACTCTGCTGCACGGCACAGTTTCACACAGGTGAGATCGGGGGAGGCGCCTGAGCTGAGAGATGTTAACAGAAGGAGAGGAGGTCAAAAGTTTTGTTTGTGTTGCCCCAAAAATCCAAGAGCATGGTTAAATTAAAATGTGTCTTCAAAACAAAACCATTCATGTGTGTCAATGTGACGTTCACAGATTTGTTTTTTTTCTGACCCGAAAGACCTCAGCGTGTTTTTTCTTCTCTCTGTCCTCCTCAGATGCACAAGTCTACGGCTACCAGTCATAGCACCGCTGGACTTCCAGTGCACCTTTACCAAACATGGAGGAGCGATAGCCAAAAGAATGCTGACTTTCACCCGTAACTCTCCCTCCCTCCACCCCGTCTCGCCTCCTCCGCCTGGATGTGATCCAGCAGCGATGTGTGGTTTGGCTTACTGAGTATTAACGTGGAAGCCGCAGACACTGTCAAGAAGTCTGGGACTTAACGGCCACTTGTTGACAACTCCGTCCTGTTACATAGGGGACTATTTACCCCCCACCCCCTCCTCCTCCTTCACCCTTCACTTCAGCCTCATCTGGTTCACACCTGCAGCAAATGTATTTAGCTTTGGTTTAAAGATGCAGTAAAGCTTTTTTTCTCTCCCTTACTTAGGTCTGTTTTGCAGGAACAGAGCAGGGCGTGCTGGGATTTTATGTGACTTGTTGCGGAGAAAGGCTTTGTAGCATGTGTGGACCTCATGCCTGAATTTTCAGCATTTGCGAAAACCGTGCTAACGCTCAGAGAACACCTGAATCGTATTTATAATGAACAGCAATATGAATAGCAATGAATATGTCTCATTTTTAACGACTGCACATCCAGTGTGTGTCTGGTATGTGTGTATGCACTGGAGTACGACAGGGAAATGCTCACAAACAGCATCTTTAAAACTGCTGGGAAGTCTCAAGAAATTCTAAACATTACAGACATGTTACAGCATGAGATTTAAAAAGTTTTGTTGCAATTAATATGGATGTGTGTGGGAGCTAGAGTGGTCTTGCACTGGACAAAGACCCGTCTGTTCTATTTATTAAGATAGTAAAAGCATTTAAACATAAACTCTTCTGCTGCCGCCCTAACACCCAAGGTTTACACTGTGATCCTCTGGGAGCAAATGTATTATTTCATGTTTATTGACCACTGTTGACATGTTGAGCTTGCAATAAAATCCAGTAATAATTTTGTTTTTTACTACATTTGCTAATGTGTTTGCAAGTTTAATGTTTTTTTAAGCCCAAGAAAACTGTCATTTATAAACATCTACGGCAGCTCCGGAATAAGTAAAACATTTGTTTTTAATTGTCCAAAGAGACAAAAGGAAGAGGGAGGAATGAAAAATCTGAATATCTTGGCTTCAGATGCCTTCCACATTCCTAATCAAATCTGTTTCCTGTCAGTTGCCCTGCATTTTATTTCCTCCGTCCTTTGTCTTAATTTGCTCGCCCCTAAAATGTAAATGTAAAAATTTCCAAACGTCCATATGCGAGTGAACGACCAATATGTATTCCAATGGGTTAGCAAAAGCCTACGTGAGTCTGTCTGTTACACATATCTACATAATACACATAAAAGAAGTCAGGTTAATTTAAGTATTATTTAACTTAATATATGGTAACACTTCACTAGATTTGTACAGGAAATTTTAATAAATGTAAATATACATTTTAAATAATTATAGCTAGATAGCAATTAAAATGAACAATAAAAGTGCTGGAATCAGACTTGTGTAGTTGTTTCTGCTCAGGTGACTCTCAGCTGACATGATGAGCTGAGATAACTGGGGCAGCCAAGTTTTTACGGACCAAGGGCTCTCCCTACAGGCGGAAGGAAGCAACTCCACGACCTGTTTTCAATCGTTTTGACAGTGAAAATCCTTTTTTCTAAGTAGAAAATACCTTTTCCTATGCAGAGATGGAAATAAATATTCAGCCTATGGCATCATGTAATTAATTGATATACATGAACAGGCGTGTTTTCGTCCGCAAACACTCAACTGAAAACTACTTGATCCAGGAACCGTGTCCAATGCACTACTCGCAGTTTCGGTGGCAAAACAATAGGGGGCGTCAACCTACGGAGCCTGTTTCCCGTTAGCTCATCGAGCTGCAAGCTCCAAGCGTTGACATTGCAAAGATGGAGGCTGTAATGTTGTAGAGCTGCAAACCCCGAGAGCACCAACTGCGGACTTACGCGCCTGTGTTATGACAACAGTTCCAGTCGGTCCAGGTAGGAGCAAAACGCGCCGGTGGTTTGGCGAGCGAGCGAAACACTCGCGTCTTGGCAAAGTTGAGCAGCAGCCGCGATGACAGCCTGCTGCTCTGCTCTGCGCTGCGAGCCGAGCACCAGCGCGAACGGAACACTAGCCGTGCTAGCTAGCCAGGCAGCCAGCCAGTGGTGAGCAACTACAACGTAGTTTGAGACAACTGAGAAAATGGGACCCAAAACTACCAGTTTTACTCAACGGCGCTTTGCCGATGCGCTCTCGCAGAGAGTCGCGTAGCGCCAAAGTGAACCCGAGCCGAGCTCGAGCTCATTTCAGCCGCGAGACAGGGAGGATGTTATTGCTTGTCAGCGCGAGCTAACGTTAGCAAGCTAATCCGTTTCCTGGTTGTGATTGGGCTCGTTACCGAGTTTAAATTCAACATACGAATGGCTGCTTGTGTGTGTGTGTTGCCCTTTTCATAGCTAAGCTGTCAAATCAGAGAATTAGCTTGTGTATTACTGAGAAATACGCGCATAAATGCCCGCATTTGTGTTGTATTTTCTCTCGGGTGGGTGGCGTTACTTTTACGTTAGCTTGTGTCGTGTTTGATGGGTTCTGTCGAACTGCTCGTTACTTAACATTTCCCTGCCCTGTGACGTTACTTAAAACTTACTTCAGGATTGAGGTAATATATTACGCGAGCTTTTTCCACGTTTAGTCGCACATTGCTCCAACCCTGTTATTGAAAAGTTCTGATACCCTTCATGAATCACTCAATTATTAAACCTCGAGTGACTGACAGTTGCAAGACGCCCTTCTTGCCAAGCGTGATCGGATGTTGACAAATCAAATTGTTCTTTATGAGAATTTAATGTCACAAAGTCATGTGATGGTGACAGCCTTGCCTTAAGTCTTGTCAAGACACTAAATTCAGTTTTACTAGAGTTGGCAAAGCTGTCCAACCAATGGATATGTATCTTTCTCTGTAATCACCTTTTTACCTTCGTTTGGCATACTATTGTGAACTTTACCTTTGACTTTTACCTTTGTGTGTCCGTGCAGGTGGAGGGCAGGTGGTGTGAGTAGAGTGCACAAGACACCGGCAACATGTACTCGGAGTGGCGCTCGCTGCAGCTGGTGGTGCAAAGTGACCAGGGCCACCTCAGCGTCCTGCACACCTACCCCACCACAGTGGGCACCGAGGTGGCCAACGCTGTCGTCCGACCGCTGGGCACGGCCGTCAGCCCCGTCGCCACCGAGAACATCCTCAAGACGGACAAGGAGGTGAGAACGGCGGTTAATCTCTAGCTGAAGTGTTCTGCCAACTCTCGCACTGAATCATTAACAGAAGCGGTCTTTGCTGTGTGGTAGCAGGTTTTCGGAGAATGCTACATAATAGGCATGTAGGCATCGATTTATTTGTGGCCGTGCTGCTTTGGGTTAGTCGATGAGTTGTTGCACACCTTCTGAGCATTAGCCATTTGTCTAATTCAAAGTAACTTCAGTCTTTCTTTTTGCTAGTTATCTGCTTTGTTTGGTAAATGTTGTAGGTAAGCTGCTGTTGACAATATAGAAAGTAAAGTTTTGCAGTGGAGGTTTAGTGTAGCTTCTGTCATGACTGACCTGCAGACTGCTCAGAAGGTTTCATACTTGTACTTGGAAGGTTCAACAAGTTACGATTCTGGCCTGATTTCAGCCAAGCTTTGTCGACGAGTTGTGTTTTGCGTCATTGCCTCATGACTTTGCATGCAGTAAAAGGTGAAGGTGCAGCATGTGGCTCTTTTTGTCGTCACCTGAGCTTTTAGCTTTTCTCAAGGTCCTCGCAGTAACATTATGGCGCGATTGCTGACGTGTTTATCATAGTTTGCAATTGTTCTAGATAAAGATTTGTGTGCTAGAGTGCAGAATCAGCTGTTGTGCCGTTAAAGTTCATTTAAATACAGTAAAACAACAATGGACTCATTTTGTAAAGAGAATCTTCTTCCCCTTTCGGCTGTTCCCTACAGAAGTTGTCCACAGCCAATCATCTGCCTCCACCTAACCCTCTAATCTCTCACACCAGCTAACTTTGCCACCCTTTTCAATATATGCATCAAGCTACTATTTGTTCATAAGTATCCATGAAAAAAAAAAAAAAAGCCCTGTTTGGTTTTTGATCCCTTGGGTTTTGTGTGGCAAATTCACCAGCTGTCAGAAAAACCCCTCTCTCACACGCTCATCAAAACACACGCCGGCGGCCGGAAATGAAGCGCAGGAGGCCAAGAGTTTCAATTAATGATGCGACAGCCTGTGTCAGGATTGGGATGCGAGAAAATGCCGGGCTCGGTTAAAAATATTTCGGCGGCGGCTGCTCAGGGTGCTGCACACTGTGCGTCTGAAGTGCCGCTGAGGCTTTCATTGTTCATGCAGAATTAAAAAAGCTTCAGAAACAAAACCCTTGTTTGCCGCTCACACTGATCCACTCTGGCTCTCCTCTGGCTCCGACACAAAACACTTGAGGGAAACAGTGCACATATGCAGAAAACTGTAGAGGGAGATCTGTATGCAGATTTATTTCAATGCTGCACCAAAACACATACTTGAAGAGTAAACTACGAATAAGAAAACTGTACATTTTAGTCCTTGCATTAGTACTATAGGAAAGAAAAACATCTGGAATTGACATTGCATTGACAATGACTGATGATTTTCTTCACTTCAACTTCACTGACTATTGGTCTGTTTTTCTTCATGTATCGTTTAAAACAGTCCTCTGTTCTTTTTTTTCTTCTTTTATTATTGCATCATGTTTTCATCTTCATCATCTCACAAACCTTTGGCCCCTCGTCACATCAAATCACAAGAGCTGGATTGTTAATGGTTAGACTCGGCAGCTCAACACGTGGCGCTGCAGAACTTGGCTCCGGCTGAAACGTTTCCTCCTCGGCCTTCCTCATCCCGTTTACCGTGCACACAGATGAATGAGAAGACTCATTTGGTTTCCCTCAGGTGAAGTGGACCATGGAGGTGCTGTGCTATGGCCTCACCCTCCCCCTGGAGGGCGACACTGTCAAGCTGTGCGTGGACGTGTACACAGACTGGATGATGGCCCTGGTCTCCCCCAGGGACTCCATGCCTCAGCCCGTGGTCAAGGAACCCAACATGTACATCCAGACCATCCTCAAGCACCTCTACAACGTCTTTGTACCAAGGTCGGTTCCAGTTGGGGGCCAAGCTGTGCGTTTGGTCTCTCTCAAATGTCAGCGTTTTCGTCTGACAAATTCTCAGGAAAAACAACGGAAATGACACCAAAGCATTTGATTTTTTTTCTCTCAACTCATCCAGTCTCGAAATAAGGGATGCAAATGATCGATTCATTCATTGAGCGTTAGTTGAGTGACCTTATCGATCGATTAAGGATTAATTGATAAGCGCCGATTTTTCCTGAGAACCAAGATTTCACAATGAAAAATGTGTAAGGAAGACAATATTTAACCCTTAAATAATGTTGAGGGTTCAATGTGACCCATTTTCATATTAGAGAACAGAAAAAACACCCTCAACATTTATCCTCTGACTTTATGTTGACTTCTAATGGGTCACATTTCAACTTTTTTTTATTTTATTATTTTTTTAAAAGCTATTAAAATAACTTCTAACTAAAAATAATAAGATACCATCACAGTATCTACAGGTGAATTGCTCTTTCCTGCCTATACACTGTTATAATTATATTAACTACCAGTGCAAAAATGTTCAATAAATTGCGGCTAATTTAATTTAATGGATTAAATTCTTAATCGACAATTAATCGATAATCGATTAATTGTTGACATCCCAAGTTGAAATGCATGAGTTCTCACACAAAGAACAAAAAAATCCTTATATTTTTGGCTGCAGGTGCAGAAAGCTTCTTCTTCTTTCCTCCTCTCAAACACACCCTGCAGGCCTGAACAGCACAGCCTGAACCACATCAGGCTCTGCCAACAAGTCCTGACTGCTGTCCAGAAACTGGCCCGAGAGTCTGTTTCCATGGTGAGGGAGACCTGGGAGGTGCTGCTGCTCTTTCTGCTACGAGTCAACGACACGCTACTGGCCCCGCCCACCGTCGGAGGTACCGCCGCTGTCGCCGCCGGCCCTTCCCGTCTGTGCTTCCGAGCAATTTACAGGCAACGTGATTAACGACGCGCCTCCCGTTTCAGTCGGCGTGGCGGAGAAGCTGGCGGAGAAACTGATGGCGGTGCTGTTCGAGGTGTGGCTGCTGGCGTGCGCCCGCTGCTTCCCCACGCCGCCGTACTGGAAGACGGCACGGGAGATGCTGGCCAACTGGAGACACCACCCGCCTGTGGTGGAGCAGTGGAGCAGAGTGGCGTGCGCCCTGACCTCCAGGTTAGGAAAAAGAACAGATTCATGTGGCCTGAAGAGAGTTTTTCTCTCTTTTGTCATTAAACGGAAAATTTAAAAAGTGTGTGTGAATTTTGTCAAGGGCCTTCTACCCGTTCCTGAATGTAAATGCCTCCTCCTCCACACTGTCCCAACTCCAGGCTGTTGCGCTTCACCCACGGTCCATCCTTCCCACCGTTCAAAGTTCCCGATGAAGATGCCATCCTGATTCCCATCGAGATGGACAATGACTGCGTGGCACAGACGTGGTACCGCTTCCTCCACATGCTCAGGTAAATTTTTGGGAAAAAAGACCTTCAGACAGTCAACTGTCATTCCTAACTCTGAAGTTTAGAGATGAGATCTGTTGGAACCATAATTGTATTCTTCTTCTCCACCACAAAACTGCTCCATCTTCTGCATTGGCGGCACTATAATCCAAGTGCATATTGGTTCATGGATTTTTATTTTTTGTATAATTTTTCCCAAATACAAGTTTTTGTTTGCACTGTATTCCAAGTGAACTATTATGTTCTATTTTATTGCACTAAAATGTGAATCCTATGTGAGCATCTGATTTCCCCTCTGTGCACAGTAACCCCGTGGATCTGAGCAACCCGGCCATCGTGAGCACAACCCCCAAGTTCCAGGAGCAGTTTCTCAACTCCAGCGGCATCCCTCACGAAGTGGTCCTGCACCCCTGTCTCAAGCAGCTCCCGCAGATTTTCTTCCGGGCCATGAGGGGCGTCAGCTGCCTGGTGGATGCTTTCCTGGGTAGGAACATCGTAAAGCCAACAAATTAAAATATGTAAAGTACATTTAAAAAAATGTAGGGAGTAATTCAAGTCAGCTGAAGAAAGTCACATTGTTGCACCTTTGGAATCACATGACATTTTGTAATGGGATACAACTCAGCAAGTTTTTACTGTTCTCTGTCAATTATTACAACATAGATGAGGACCTGGATTGAATCCCATACAAAAGGAAATTTCACTTTGGCTCATGTAAATGTCACAGTCACAGTTTTTATTGTGATCTACCTATATTCTAAATAGGCCTTTTATTGAAATGATGAAAGAACAAAATCATTTCTGGACATCAGAACTTAAAGGAGCTCTGTACAAAATTGTCTCAATAGTCGGCTTCTATGTATAGGACTGTCAGTGATGACGCATCCCCTGTGTGTGTGTGTGTGTGTGTGTGTATATTTTCCCCCAACTTGTAGTTTATTTACTGGGCTGAGCACAGATCTCTGTTATTACATGTGAATCTCTCTTAAGTCTCAAGTAGTCAACTCTTAGTAGTCTAAGTAGTTTAAGTAGACCTACAAAGAGAAAAAAACAATACAGGGGAAAACAGGAGGGGTGTCCTCTGGCTGAACTATCATATACTTGCTTGACAAAGTCCTTGCAAAGCTCTGACAACTGGCTCGTGCTGCTGTGCTGCAGGACATGCATTGCACAACTACGACATCTAGTGGTGGCATTTTGTGCATAGCTCCTTTAAAAAAAAATTCAGGATTGAAAGCTGAATGTGGTTTGCAGATTTGTAGACGACTGTCTTCAAAAACATCCAAAAACACTGATTTCATGTAACAGTTTTTAAGTCATGCAGGTTATGAGTCACAACAAGATGAACGGTGTCGGTCAGTACAACCTGCTCCAATGTGTTACACGGAAACATGTCGGTGTGTGTGTCTGTCTTTACACTGTAGGTGTCTCTGTTGAAAAGAGAGACGTGCGGGAGAGGGTGTTCACTTTTTGCCCGCAGATGCTGCCCTATGGTACAGACTTGTTCCAGTATAATGAGACGGGCATATGATGGAGTCTATTTACTGGTGGTGATGATGTTAACAACTGGGCTGAGACTTAAAATAGCAAATGATGTGCACCTTGGGCGCACGGTCGCTGAGCTGCGACGTCGTCAACGACAGGGTTTCACGGGGAGCATCCGGTCAATCAACACGGATGAATGCCAATTACCGCTGATTCATATCTAACTGTTGATTGCATGTCTGACCGATGGAGAAATGCTGCTAATCACCACTCTGAATCTGACGTCACCTCATGCTCGTCTGTCTCCTCATTGTGGCCAAATCAGAAATATTAATGGCCGAAGCTGCTGCAGAGTGACCAAACGCCCACGGGTGAACTCTGAACTCGCTGACCGACGTTCCCGCTCCGCAGGTATATCGCGGCCCAGGGCTGACAGCGCTCCGCCCACCCCGGTGAACAGGATGAGCATGTCGCCGCCCCCTTCCATCACCAACACCACGCCCCCTCACAACCGCAAGCAGCGGCACACCGTGGTGGCCAAGACCGCGAGCAAGAGCTCCACCGTGAGTTTGATCGTCTCGTCGCAAATTCCAAATCCACTGTTTACATGGACACGAAATAGAGTGGAGATAGTTTGACCCCAACCAGGAAGACGGGATCTGAACGGGCGTGTACATGGACGCCATTCGGAATAACGATCGGCATAAACCATCTCTTCCGGAATGAAATTTCTTTCCAAATGGACCGGATTGAATCAGGATCTTCCGATTGATGTGCTTACATGAAGCATTTTAAATCTGACTGGGCCTTTATTCCGATTATTTGTGTCCATGTAAACATAGCTACTGGCAGCGTCGTACCAGAGCTGAGGCAAAATTCACTTTAGCAGTGTTTTCTGACCATAATATATGTAACCATCCATCTAATATCATCCATCTTTCTGCCTTGATTTAACTTGATTAGAAGTAATGTCATTCAGTTTTATTTATTTATCTACTTATTTTTTTAATTTAAAAAAAAAATATTTTTGTGTTATTTATTTATTTTATTTTATTTTATTTTATTTTATTTTATTTTTTGACTTAGGGTTACTAGTGGGTGTTCGAATCACCCCTTTTTCTTCGACTCTGAAATGACTGTTGTGAGATTTTTTTTCTGGGACTATGGTGTGTTGCATTTTTTGTTGTTTGTGTAGCTTTAATTATCTTCTCCTGGCTGACCCCATTTCACCTTTCACGTGTCCTTTGTATGTCCGACTCCTCATAGTTTTTTTTTCTCTTTACATGTGAATAAACTTGCACACCTGCCTCTTTGCTCTCTGACTCTGTCCCTGCAGGGTGGCAGCAGTCAGCCAACCAAAGCCTCCCAGCAGCAGCAGCAGCAGCAGCAGCAGCAGCAGCAGCAGCAGCAGCAGACGTCGTCCTCGCCGACCCTCCTCTCCAGCCCCAACCAGAGCAGCTGGGAGTCGCGGCCCCTGCCGGCCCCGGCGCGGCCCAAGGTCAACAGCATCCTCAACCTGTTCGGCCAGTGGCTCTTCGACGCCGCGCTCGTCCACTGTAAGCTGCACAGCGGCCTCAGCCGAGACCCCAGCATGACCGGTAAGCTGGCAGGGAGGGGGGCTGTGGCCGTTAGCATTAATGCATGGGGGCGGTGGGTGTTTTGCTCGCGTTCATAAGTATGCGTTTTTTTTGTGGAGTTATTTGTGTTTTTGGTGTTTTTGTTATGATTATGATTATTGTTCAGATTTTTTATTTTTCTGTATGTTGTTGGCTTTAGTTTTTATCACCATCTCCTCTAAAACGTCAAGCGTACGGAGGGCTTGGCTACAAGTGGCCCGGTGTAAGATCTCCATCCAACTCTTTTCTCTGTTTACATCTCCCGACTATTTGAAACATGCCTCAAACTGCATTGTAGACCAGAGCCATGCGCTCAACGAGTTGTCATTTCACCGCCGTAGTCACATGACTGGAGGAATCGGCTGTGGTCTGTACGCTACCTGCTATTGACATTTGGATGGCTCCCCATTTATTTCTCTCTCTCTCTCTCTCTCTGCTGTAGTGTCGTGCACGTGTCTGCCATGTCTAATTATGTCAACGGGTTGCAGTGGGTCAGAAGTCATGTATTGAGGGGAAATGACCAAAAAAAAAAAGAGAAAAAATACGCATACACTGATATAAACTGAGCCCAAAAATATTGGATCTGCTTTGATTTTGTGTCTCTCCACTATTTCTGTTATCTTGCAGCCTCTTTTATCCAAATTCTTCTTTCTTATAAATCTTGTAAGTAGGAGCGGCAGCTTTTATTTTCTCCCCCCTTACATGATCTGCGTTTCTTGACAAATCTTCCTGCTTTTCAGTTGAGTTTCACATGATCATTGCCATTATCACCATCGTTTGTTTTGTTTTATTTCTATTTTTTTTTTTTTTTCTGTTCCTACTGCTTGTCACATGTCAAAGTTCACCAGCGTTCTCTCAGCGTTTTCCTCCAAAGGTGATGGAATGGTTTTCACCAACTGACCACATGTCTCGACCATAACGTTGCCAGTTTGTGACAATGCCACCTTGTTTAATTTCTCTGTGTTCTCATTCTGTTCTTCCTCCGGATCACACTAACCCTCGTTATGATTTTCAAACCCTCCCTCCTTCTCCTTCCCCCGTTCAACTTTAGCATTGTTGTTTCGTTTCCTGTGATTTCCTTTTGGTATCGTCCGTTCACTTGAGTTTCTTATTTTGTTGGTTTGGTGGCTCTGTGCATGGTGAATGTTGGATACTCGGAGTGACGGGCGCTGACACAGGGACTTTGCTTGGTGTCCTCGCAGTTCAATGCATTTTACTTGCAGCACACTACGCTTGAAGTCTGTTTGTGCTGATAGGTGGAACCTTTTTTTTAGTGCAACCTCTTTGTGTCAGAGGTCCCTCTTGAATGCCTATTTATAGATGGTGTGTGTTTTGTAAGTATGTGATGGTAATCATGAAACCTGTGCTGCCAGTTTAATGTTTGCCTAGTCGTGCTTTGTTCTTCAAAATTTTTGACCTTTTTATTTTACATTTTCTTGTCGCATACGTACGACAGCACACTGTTTGTCTGTTTGCCTGTAAAGGCGTCTAAACTGTTAACCGGTGCGTTTTTCTTATTATGTACCCCCACCACCCCACATCCTTAGCTATAGCAACTCAAGTGGGTCTGGAGCTGAGAAGGAAAGGCTCCCAGATGTCCACCGACTCCATGGTGTCCAACCCCATGTTTGATGCCAACGAATTCCCAGAGAGCTACGAGGCTGGACGAGCCGAAGCCTGCGGAACTCTCTGTCGCATCTTCTGTAGCAAGAAAACTGGAGAGGAGATCCTGCCTGTTTACCTCTCCAGGTAAGATTGATCTATTTATATAATCATTTAATATTGGCTGCTATGTGTTTTCATTTGTGTTACCAGGAATTGGTGACACTATTTTGATTCATTATCAAATTTTGATTTCCTTAAAATCAAAATTTTTGCCCCCACCCTTTTTTTCCCCTTCTTCTGCAGGTTCTACATGGTCCTGATTCAGGGTCTCCAAATCTCCGACTTCATCTGTCGGCCAGTTTTAGCCTCCATCATCCTCAACTCTTCCTCCCTGTTTTGCACTGACCTGAAGGGGATCAATGTGGTGGTGCCCTACTTCATCGCTGCTCTGGAGACAATTGTACCAGACAGGTTTGTGCTTGGAAGCGATGCAATGGACTTCTTCTGGTGGTTTTCCTGAAGGATCTTTGTTTCCAGGTGAACATTTTCGTCTTTGTGTTAATCTACCAGGGAACTTTCCAAATTCAAGATGTATGTTAACCCAACGGACCTGAGAAGAGCTTCCATCAACATCCTGCTTGCGATGCTGCCGCTGCCGCATCACTTTGGCAACATCAAGTCCGAGGTAACGCCTTTGGTGTCTTGGAGTTTGTCTGTGTGTGTGTGTGTGTGAGACAAATGAGAGAAATCCAATTTCTAACGAATCTACTTTGTGCTTTAGGTTCTGTTGGAGGGCAAATTTAACGAGGAGGATGGATGGCCCCACGACCAGCCTGTGTCCTTTCTCTCTTTGAGGCTGCGACTGGTCAACGTCCTCATCGGAGCGCTGCAGACTGAGACCGACCCCACTAACACGCAGCTCATCCTGGGTATCCACAGCCTTCCTAGTATCTTTGATTTCCCATTATGCAAGGTTTTATTTCTTACTTGACAAAGATTTTTCTGCCTCGAACCAACTCTGTTTACTTGTCTGATATTCCTGTATTCACATCTTTATGGATGAGGAGCTTAACTGGATCTATTATCAAAAAAGCTCCACAGACCTGGACGACTGAACGGCACACTTGGTCTTTTTTTTCCTCTCCTCAGGTGCGATGCTGAATATTGTTCAAGACTCGGCCCTGCTGGAGTCCATCGGTGCCCAGACTGAGACAGTAAGGCGTAACTTACCTGTTGTCTTTGTTTTTTTAACCATGCTGACATCAACCTGATTCTACAAGTACTAAGACGGCAACGTTGTCGTGGTTCTAGGGGAGCATAGACGGGAGCCACGGGACAAGGAGCCACAGCCGCACCAACAGCGGCGTTAGCTTCAACAGCGGCGGCAGCACGGAAGCCACCAGCCCCGAGTGCGAGCGCCCGGCTCAGGCTCTGCTCCGAGACTACGGTGAGAGCAAAGAGTTGAACCAGGTGGCGCCGGCTTTGTCTTCGCCGAGCATCGTTTCACATCGTCCAGCAATGCAGCTTCTTGACGTCTGCATCTGCTCCCCAAAGCTAACGTGGTCATGGTGGTGTGCAGAGTTAGGAAGCGCTGGGTGAAATGCCTCTGTAGGTGAAACTGCAGCTGGTTGCAGTGGTGCGGTGCTGCTCAACAGTAGTTTTAAATGTGCCTGAGCTGGTTTCCTCTCATTGTTTGTGGTGTTCCCTAGTAATGCATCTATGACAGATTACTTCCCGTTTGTTTTTTTCAAATGGGCATCATGCAGTGGAGCTAAACTCATTATTTGGCGTGATGAACTGCTTTTAAAAATATTGGAAAGAATTAAATTTTATTCTTTCTACCAATTCTTACACATTTTTTTGTAAACAATGACAAAACAATGCAGTACAGCATCTGTATATAGATGTTTGATGTGCTGCAGCTAAGTCAGTGTGATTTTACCCAAATGCGATGGAGAATTTACCTAATATTTCCGGAATCCGGGCTACATTATTTAGCCGTTTGATATTTTGTGTCATTAAAGACACTAATTTACATTAAAAATGGCAATATTAGGATTCATTTTCACCTTCAAATGACAACAAAAAAGTCTCCAAGTCAAAACCTCACTCATTGCTCAGCCCTTAGATTTATTAGACTTCAGTTTTATTTGTGTGTGTGTTTAAACAAAAGAAAGAAGTATACGGTACATATCTCTCATGCATGTGTTGACTACACAGGCAGGGCATTTTGTGTCTGTGCCTGTCACTCTTTGGCTGTGTTGGCTGAACCCTGCCTTGCTCTCTTCTTGCTTTGCTCTGTTCTTTGCGGTGTTTGGTATTTCGGGGTGTCATATGGTCTAGCTCTTGCAGATACGGCAGCAGGCCTGCTGGTGCGCAGCATCCACCTGGTGACCCAGCGGCTGAACTCCCAGTGGAGGCAGGACATGAGCATCTCTCTGGCTGCCCTGGAGCTGCTGGCCGGCCTTGCCAAGGTAAAGCTGGATGGAATCAGGAGGGAACAAAAACTCACAGGTGTTTACACAGGTGTTTTCTGTGGAGAATATTTACGGATTCTCCCACTTTTGTGTTTCTGACCAGGTGAAGGTGGGGGTGGACTCGGCTGACCGGAAACGAGCCGTCAGTTCCATATGTGGCTACATCGTGTACCAGTGCAGCCGTCCTGCTCCCCTCCAGTCCCGCGACCTCCACTCCATGATCGTCGCTGCCTTCCAGTTTCTGTGTGTGTGGCTCACAGAACACCCGGACATGCTGGATGAAAAGGTTGGACTGATTTTTAAATGAGTCGGTTAAAGGGAAGGGAGTCCATTTTTAATGTAGATTTTAAACAAAAAAGAGTTCCCGCAGACATGGCAAAATTTAATTTGGACTTAATTGTCACCCTCCGACGCACCTGCCTTTCCTAATCTAGATTTAAAAAAAACTCTAAAATCTTTCAAGAGGAGCAATGAGTAGGGATGCGACGGCTACGTTTTGTTCAGTGGCACCTTTTTTTCTGTGTGAACAGGATTGCTTGGTCGAGGTTTTGGAGATTGTGGAGTTGGGAATCTCTGGCAGCAAGTCCCGACAGGAGCAGGAAGTCCGACATAAAGGGGAGAAGGAGCACAACCCGGCATCCATGAGGGTCAAGGATGCTGCAGAGGCGACTTTATCCTAGTGAGACTCACAGCTAACAGCTACCTGATGCTTTAACATTGATAGCTGCACAAGTGGCCTACTGACGCTTGTGCTGCGGCGGCGGTGTTCCCCAGTATCATGCAGGTGTTGGGGGCTTTCCCCTCCCCCAGCGGGACGGCCTCCACCTGCAGTCTGCTGAATGAAGACACGTTGATTCGCTACGCCAGACTAAGCGCCACGGGATTCAGCAACTTCCGCTACTTCGTGCTGGACAACTCGGTCATCCTGGCCATGCTGGAGCAGCCTCTTGGCAATGAGCAAAGTCAGTGGCTGGCCATTCATCAAACATAACCAGAAGCGAATTGATGATATTTGTTTTTTCTTGATGTCCGGAAAATTTTTTTTTGTGTTATTATAATTATTTGTATTCACTTTATTTTTTAATTTCCTGTTGATGCATCCCACTTTATTGATTTTATTAACATGAGAATGTTATGAATGTTATAAAAGTGGGCCTTCAAGATTATATTGGATTCAAATTCTATCTTGTTTCTACTAAAATCAGAGCCTCTCTTCCCTCCCAGACCCCAGTCCGTCGGTCACTGTACTCATCAGAGGAACAGCTGGCAGACATGCGTGGACCATGCAGCTCTTCCACCAACCCAGAGGAGCTCGGGCCAATCAGAGGGTGAGATCACACCGTGCAATTTGCCGCGTCCAAAACAAACGTGACCCTGTGAATAGTCTGCGGCAACACGGACACAATCTGCCCGCAGCTTTTGCACGTCTCGTTGCTCTCCATCTGTCGCGCTGATATTATAACTCTGTCTGTCGTCCTGCCGTCGTCCCAACACGTCTCCTCTCACAGCAGGTGTTTGTTCCTGAGGGTCGGCCGACGCCGAACAACGACGTGGGCATCAAGTACAACGTCAAGCAGAGGCCTTTTCCCGAGGAGGTGGATAAGATCCCTCTGGTCAAAGCTGATGTCAGCATTCCTGATCTGGACGACATCGTCAGCAAAGAGGCAAGTCGACCATCCACATTGTCTAGTTTCAGCGGCCGTTTACACGGAGACAGATTTTTTTTGAAACTGCACATTTTCTAAAACGATCTCGGAAAGAAAACACGTATTCAACAAAATTCCTGTTTACGCGGACACGCTGGAAACGACTGAAAACGATGTAGTACCTATGCCCGGCCTGGTGTGGCGCCGCAAGTTTACTCCCTGAAGGCAGAAGAAGAAGATGAACACCTGAAGCATGGCGTGTTTAAAGAAGCAGGAGCTGGCTAACAACATTAGCATCACTGAGAACAGAAAGAAAGATCGCTGGTGAAAATACGGTGTGGATAAACGACAGAGTTGAACTTCCGCTTCGAGTTACTTTAGAACACAAAGCCTGGGGGCGGGGTTTAGAGCTGTGACATCAGCAATTCCAAAAAAGGTCGGTTTCGGCATTTGCACCAATCCAGGCAAGGCAGCGTTTTTAAACTTATCCACCCTGAGGAGCGTTTTCGAAAAGTGCGGTTTCAGCGAAAAATGCCAGCTTGGTGACGCATTTTAAAAAAAAAAAAAAAAAAAATAGGTTCACAGTGGGACACAATATTTGTTTAACTGTGTTTTTTTTATAAATGATTATCATGGAAACACAGGTATGTTGTATGAGCTGGCCGGAAGAATGGAGAGCGACAAACACAGAGATGAGCTATCACTCACACGTGAGTGCTCGGGAGAACTGACTCTTGGTTTCTCTTGGTGTGGACAGTTGGGCTGGAATGAGGCGGTTTCGGTGACAAACACTGTGATCACTCTCTGGACTTTCCTCATCTGATGCAGCACTCTCACAAAACTCGTCACTTTTTTTTTTTTTTTAGACAAAAGTAAACATCAAGTTTCCTTGAGGTTGAGTTTATTTGACAGTTGTTGGTGAAGTGTTACCAGTGTATCCTTCTTTCCTTTGAACTGGAGTTTTAAAGCACATTTGCACATTAAGACCCCATATTCTGAGAATTTATACTTATACTACTCTCAGTGAACTAACCAGAAATGAAACGTGTCCATTCTTTTAGTTTTTTTGCTTGCTCTCTTTTTTAGGAAATGTGCCAAGTCATAAAATTCTGCAAGTCAGCCCTCTGTGATGTCACAACACCCACTGATACTTTCCCCAGTTAAACCCACGTTGTTGTTGAGGACACTTGAGGACAAGAAATCACTTTTAGAAATGAAATGTTTTTGTGGATGCTGTGAACAGAGGCCTAAATGAGCAGCTGCAGATCATTTACTTCACTTTGCTTTTGAGTTTTGGGGGAAAAAAATAAAGTTTGGGGAGAATGTGGGACCTTTAATAGCTTTCTTCTCATCATCTCTGGAAGGTCACACCTCTGGCTTATGGCTGTGGGACTTTCCCTGTGTGGGTTCACTCCAACTTTATGTTACTAATGTTCATCAGTCATTGACCGTAAAATAAAATCATAAAAGAAAAATCCCCTTCCACTTTTCTTTTACAGTTGGAAATTCAGCACGAAAAGCTCCGCATTCTGATGACCAAGCAGATCGACTACGAGAACGCCTTGGAGCGGCAGAGCGAGGAAATCTTGAAGTCAAAGTGTTTCCCCGACCCGCAGACCGACTGCAAGCCCCCGCCGCCCGCGCAGGAGTTCCAGACGGCACGACTTTTCCTCTCCCACTTTGGCTTTCTGTCTCTTGAGGCGCTCAAGGTCGGTGACTTTACATGTCTGACGGGCTTTTAATGTGAAAAATCTCATCTAGTGAACGACTGGACAAGTTTCTGCGCCAGTAAAAACGATGTTCTAATGAATTAACTCTATTGTTGCTGAAGGAGAAGATCAAATGCAAATGGATTATTATCATTAATATTAATTATATCATTATTGTTTTTTTAATTTGTTAACTAGGAGCCCAACAACAGCCGCCTACCTCCTCATCTGATTGCCCTGGAGTCGTCCTTGCCGGGTTTCTTTGACGACATCAGCTACCTGGACCTCCTACCCTGCCGACCATTCGACACCGTCTTCATCTTCTACATGAGGGCTGGACAGAAAAGCAGCCACGAGGTGAGGGAACACCGGCTACACATTTGGAGTTAAATCGCTCTTTTGGAAAAAAGTGCCAACATTGTTACTTTTTTTTAATTTTTTTTTAATCTCAGATCTTGAGGAACGTTGAGTCTTCGTCCAGCGTCCAGCCGCACTTTCTGGAGTTCCTGCTGTCCTTGGGCTGGCCCGTGGACGTAGGACGACACCCGGGATGGACGGGCCACTTGGACACCAGCTGGTCCCTCAACTCTTGCTCTGAAGGCATCGACACGCAGCTGACAGGTAAAGTCTGCAAGCAGGACTGGAGCAAAACTCCTGCGTGTTTGGAGCCTGCAGTCATTGAGTCAATGTGTTCTGGTCTCATCTCTCAGAGGAAGCCGCGACTCCGGAGGACACCGGTGGCTCCGTGTTCAACGGGGAGAAGAGAGTCTTGTACTACGCCGACGCTCTGACAGAAATAGCCTTCGTGGTTCCGTCTCTGACAGAAAACTCTGGTCAGCAGTTGCCCCCCCCTCTCTCCTCCACTGTGAACCCATGTTGTATTTTGTAGCCTTTTATAGCCCGTGAGGGATTGCTGGTTTGACAGAGATCTTGTGCTGCTTCCCTCCCAGAGGAGTCATCGGTGCACAGTGACTCAACGGTGGAGGCCGACACCAACACAGAACTCGTGCCCGGCTCAAACAAACAACACAATCTGACACTGGAGCTGTTCCCCAACCACTCTGAGAATCTGGAGTCGTCCAAAAAAGTAAAGCCTGCCATTCCTGGTGTAGCTATCAAACTGCCATGTGGGTTTAGTTGATTTTTAATTGTGTTTTCTTTTGTTTTGTTTTAATGAAACTGTGTTTTGTGTAGTTGAGTCCTCTGGTGAAGAGCAAGAGGTCGTCGTCTGGAAAGTCTTTCCCACCTCTGGGTCCTGACACAAAGGTGTTTGTCGTCTGGGTGGAGCGCTTTGATGACATCGGTAGGCTAATTTTCTTGAATCTTTAATCTTCAACTGGTAATTTTAAAGCCTGTTGTAAAATTTGTCTTTTTAGGTTCAATTCATTCCAAATGAGACTATTAGTTCTCAGAAGCCAGTATTTTCAGCCCAGACTTTACAGCCTCCTGAAAAAATACTTGTTGTGCTGTACCTTAGCTATCTGGGAGAGGTGTCACTATCCTTTGTGACATCACAAAGGGTTGAACTACAAACCTATTTTGGCACACACCTTATCAAAAAAAGGGGAAAGCAAAGCAAGGAAGAACTTCATCATCTCTTCAAAGTTAACTGACAAGCTAGAAAGACATTATTCTCAGTTAACAGTGTGAAAAATGGGCAGCCAGTCAATAACAAATCTCTCCGAAACAGTTCTTCCTGTTGAAAAAAAAAAAAATCTACTTTTGCTTTGAACACGTGACATCAATGTTCTCGTTATTTTCAGAGAACTTCCCGTTGACGGATCTCTTGGCGGAAACCAGCACGGGCTTGGAGGCGAGCATGAGCAACAGCACTTCCTGCAGGTACTGACAGGTTTACGCTCGAAGAACATTGCCGCCGCGTACAGAGAGGATGTGGACGACGACTTGATTAAAAAGCGATCCCTGGCGCACTTGGGTCGATACGCAGAAACTTGTGCATTAACGCACGGCTGCAAAACACGACCAGGAAGCCTGTTCCGTGTTCCGCGCAAAAGCGAGTAGGGAGGGGAAATGGGGAAGAGAAACAGGGGTTAGGAGACAGATTTATTGTTCCGTTTGACAATCCCCAATTGTTCCTGAAATATATATTTTCATTGCTACCTCCATCCCCTTGCGCTCCGTCTGTTTCTGATGGTTCCTGCTGCAGGTCGGGGTTACTGGAGAAGGACGTTCCGCTGATCTTCATCCACCCTCTGAAGACGGGACTCTTCAGGGTTCGGCTCCACGGCGCTGTGGGTAAATTCGGCATGGTGATCCCCCTGGTGGACGGCATGGTCGTCAGCCGCAGAGCGCTAGGTAACGACTCGCACGAGCACGGAGAGTTTCTGTAGCCACGTTTCCATGACAGTTTTTTGCAAAATAAAAGCGGTATTTCTGAAATTTCGACAAAGTACAATTGCGATTTGCAGGTGTTTCCATTGAATGGTGTGAAGCGCATGAGCCGTAATTCTCGTAAAATCTCCTTCTGCAAGATTTACGAGAATTACGTTTGCAATTGTTTGTTTACGTGGTATATAACAATGGTTGTTATATTTTTCTCTTCGATTACTTGTAAAAAATATTGTGTTTCCTCCGTCCAAACATAATGCGCCATTTTCACTTGAAGTGAACTGGTCATGTGACCCCGTACGACACATCCGGTGACACGTAAATTTGAAAAAAGTGTTTCCATGACACTTCTGCCATATACCTCTATATCAATCCATCTGAAAAACCACCTCATCAGTGCCTCAAACCCTTTGAGCCGTATTTGAGAGGTTTTTCCAAGTTTGGGTGTTTCCATGACCAGAAGGGGTAATCAGCTATTGAGAGAGACTTTAAGGCCTCATTTTATACCCCTTGGCCAGGCTTCTCAGTGACACAGTGATGCATTCCAAAACTGTGTTTTTGCGCACTCTTTCTGAATAGTGGAGCAGAGAAACAAAAGTTAAGAGTGAACTTTTCCACATTTCTGGCAATTTCTGACACCCATAACCTTGGTAAATACGTTATTTTTGCTTAATAGTTGTCTAAATGTGTCACCCAAAACAGGTCAGTAATTAAAGTTAAAGTGCCACCATTTACTTTTTGTTTTAACCTGTATTACTGTATGTATTGAACAATTTCGTGAAAGTCGTAATGTCAATCAATCAGACCTTCAGTCATCGCCTCTTTCTCCTCCCGCAGGGTTTCTCGTGCGCCAGACGGTCATCAACTTGTGCCGGCGGAAGCGGCTGGAGAGTGACTTGTACAACCCGCCGCACGTCCGGCGGAAGCAGAAAATAACGGAGATCGTCCAGCGTTACCGCAACAAGCAGCTGGAGCCCGAGTTTTACACCTCGCTCTTCCACGAGGTCGGCGACGCAAAGCCCCACCTCTAACGCCTCCGGCCACGCCCCCCCAACCGTCCTGTCCTAACACTGGCTTAACCATCGCACACTACAACACACACACACACACACACACACACACACACACACACACACACACACACACACTCACGCATATACTATACTCATACGCTACTTACAACCGCGTGTTGTATACACACACACACACACACACACACACACACAGAATCTTTATATTTATACTGTACTGTTTTGTTATTTATATGAATACATATATCAACACTGTCTGCCTTTGACTCTGAGAGCAAAGTGTCAAAAACCATGCCAAGTTAGGAAAAGGAAGAAGAAGCAACATTTCTGCGCGGCCGCTGCTCCGCTCATTGACGACTGGAACGGCTGAACAGTTCTCCAGTGACTGTCTTCATCATCTTGGTTCATTGCTTTGTGGCAAAAAAAGAGGCGTTTCTGCTTGTCATTATATTGCAATACGATAGTTACACTGTTGGCCTTTTTCTGAAAATGTAAAAAACAACAACAAAAAGCTCTGTGATATTTCACAAAGGTTTGCTAATACAGACGTGTGTCCAAAATTCACATCTGCATATCCGTTTTTTTTGCTTGACGGAAGAAGGTTTTTTTTTGTTTTTTTTTAAGTTTTCATTTTCTGTTTTGCCAAGGAGTTGGAAATGTTTTATAAACACATTGCTGCTCAGTGGTAGGAGGACGCAGAAGAGCAACGACATCATTGACAGCCTGGAGCCATGATCTAGGTTTGGAACAGTGCCATTGAAATGCAGAGATACCCGCTGAAGTCTTCCTTGTGCAGCGCTTTTTTGGCCAGTGCAGCAACTGACTGAGCACCCTAATACACGTTGGCTTGTCCCCCAGTCTTCTTCCTTTCCTGGATTACTTTTACAGTCTAATTTGTGTATTGTGTGTTTTTTTATGCACATAAATCAAACAATGAGCACCAGTCCGCGGCCACACCGATCCTCCCAAATGCCCAAAAATGTCATTTTGAAAGGTGAAATCTGTCACGGAAACCAAATGAATCTCAAAAGTGATCCTGTGCAACGAAATGTTAAGCCTGCCGTGGGTTTATTCTGTGACTTTGTGATAGCAGTTTACTGATGAGAGAAGTTGTATTGGAGTGCTGCACTTGAATTTGTCACACTGAATCCTCCACCTGTACCAAAGTGATTATAGCACAACTGGAATATCTCGCAGCCCCAGAATCCGCAAATCTCCGGTGATTTTAAACAGTAGGGCAGCGTTAACCTTGTACTTTGGCGAATTAAATTTGTATTTTTACAAAAAAAAAAATAAATCAATCTAAACCAAGAAAAGAGGAACGTAAGCTTATTTGCAAACCTGAAGGCGGCGTGCTGTGCTGTTTCTAGCCGTGCGGCACACACCAGTTGCCTCACTCTTGTTTACTCACTGTGTTTGTGTTTGGATCGGCGCCCTCTCACTGTCGGCCTGCAACAATGTGAATTTGCTGAATCTCACAGAAGGAACAGGGCAAACACCTCGAGTTACTTTGTCATCATGGGGAAAGTCTTAATGCACTGAGCACATTTTTTCCTTTGTTTTCTATTTTTTTCCTTTTGGTTATCTCGCGTGTCTTTTTGTACTTTTGTGCATTTTAAAGAAAAACAAACGTCAAAAAACACAACCCTGCTGAAGGAAGCGTTTTATCTTGTGAAATACGAGTGAAAAAGAAGAGCGAGTCGAGGAGTTTTTAACCTGTCTTGTCTAAACTGTGCGACTCTTTATCAGACTTTGTACGACGAGTGCTTTTCACACATGCCTTTATCCGGGAAGGAAGCCCATTAAATTTGCTTCAAAGAAGAAAAAAAAAATCTATACATATATATATAAATATATATATACAATCAGTCATGCATTGTATCCTATTATTCTTCAAATGTGTGATAATATTTAAGTACTTTTTTTGCCATGTACAGAAGCGAGGGATGATCTGTAAATACATGACAGTGTAAAGCATTTACAACTTGTCTGTTGAATTTTCATCAGATAGCGAGAAGTCATGTATGAATGCAATTCTTCGCGGAAGGATTACAGTGGTTCTTGAATGTAACACGCATCAATTAAAACTATTATTGACATTTTCATTCTCCCATTCCTAACCCTTGACTTTGTGTTCACAGCATGCCCGTAACTTGAATTCACTGACACTTTAATATGTGATTAATGGACCTTGTCTCACCAGATGCTCATGGTTTATATTACTTATTCAAACAACCGTGTTCAGGAACTGAGAAATATTAACATCCTGTAACCGAAAATTATTGCAGGTGACCTGACAAAACCAACAAGTCTCACTGAGTAAATAGAGAAAAAAATGCCTTTAAGTCTTTGTAA
Source organism: Thamnaconus septentrionalis (assembly GCA_009823395.1). Taxonomy (NCBI): domain Eukaryota; kingdom Metazoa; phylum Chordata; class Actinopteri; order Tetraodontiformes; family Monacanthidae; genus Thamnaconus; species Thamnaconus septentrionalis. The sequence goes on from CM020512.1 coordinate 9,596,503, forward strand.
ACGCTTCTGTAGTAGATATTGTATTATATTTATATTGCTTGTTTGCTCGGTGCTTTTGGGGTAAACATAGACAAGGTGTTGTTTACATTGTAATGTCAATCTCTTTTTCTTTTTCTTTCTTTCTTTTTTTTAACTATACCAAGAAATTGTGATTGTACATGCAACCGCCAGAGGGCGCCTGCCTCTTCTCAAATTAGCTAACGTCTTTCAGGTGGTCTGTTGTGTCAGGTAGCTGCGTCAAACTGAGCTTAGTCACACACATTATGTATAACTCATTTAGTTCTAAACATGAGTTTACCCTCATTAGAAAGCTGATGTATGTTTTAAATAATCCATGTTGACAGTCAATTTGCAGAAGCATCAACTTAATTCCACCGTTTGCTTCTTGATATCTGGGGGAAAAAAAGTTGCTCAACCACTTTGCATAGAGCCAAGTGTTCAAATGTTTTAATGTTTTAGAGATTCGTTTAGTCATTTCGGTTGAAAACAGCGAGAATTAGATGATGATTTTTTCCCCTTTTCTTCCTTTCAGACAAAAAAACTCATTCTGTCCAATCGCTCCACAAATTAGTTTATATTATTTAGTCATTGTTTTTTTTTGTTTTTTATCTCAATCTTGCACCAAGCGATTTCTTGGAAAACCACCTCGTTCAATAATTGATGTAATGTGTTTGACCACAACTCGGGGCTTTAAGTGTCAGTGCAAGCGTGCAGCATGTCGGTTTGTGTCGCTCGCTGTTGCTCAAAGCACAGCAAAGCAAAGTGTATGTGTGTGTGTGAGAGGGGGAGGGGAGAGAGAGAGAGAGAGAGTGCGTGTGCGTGCGGCACTGGGTCTCCTCCTCCTCGCCGCCCGTCGCCTCTCCAGTCTCAGCTGGTGCTGCCACCGCTCGCCCGCTTGTTGCTCGGCGGCACTTTTTTTCTCTCTCTCCTCAGCCATACTTTTCATTTCTACCGACTCGGGCATCACTTCCGGTGTGGAACTACTCTCTTTCTTTAGAAAATACAAACAAACAAACAAACCAAACTTGCTTCTGCCGAGGAACAGAATGGACTGAACCAGCGGCGGCTCCCGCCCCCCGAAAGTGTGGATACAGTCAACCGAGAGGAGGAGAGGAGGAGAGGGGGACATAGGAGCGCTTCTTTTTTCCCTCCGCGGGGAAGTCGAGCCTGGGCTGCCTACATGGAGGAGGACGACGGGCATCCGGAGAACGGTGTCCACGCCGTCAAGGACTCGGACCGGCAGCAGCGGTTGCGGCTCTGCGTGCTCAATGAGATCGTCAACACCGAGCGGGATTATGTCCGGACGCTGCTTTTCCTGCAGTCGGTGAGTTTTTTTGACGTTTGACCTCCGGCGGCGGCTGCGTCCCGCTTCTGTTCCTCCGGCAGAGCGGGGGCAGAGCAGGGCAGCACGTCAAGCCCCAACTCCCTTCTACGAGTCGTGCAATTCAAGGTCGTCGCTCCGTTTTGTAAACACGCACGCAAGCACACAGACAGTAGGGCTACTTGGAGGAAACGCGACAGAGAGCGAGAGAGGTGGGGGGGATAACGTGCTGGCCGCGCTCGGCGTCCGCGAGGCACGTCAAGTTTGTCGGTTTTAAAACTCGTGCGTTTTTTTTCCGCCCTCAATGTGCCTCGACTGACTTGATGGGTAGGAAGATGAATCAACTTTTCACACTGAGGTGTGTGTGTGTGTGTGTGTGTGTGTGTGTCAGAGAGAGGAGAGAGAGAGCCCACCAGGCCAAAACTTTTTGCTCCTACGTGTGTGTGTGTGTGTGTGTGTGTGTGTGTGTGTGTGTGTGTGTGTGTGTGTGTGTGTGTTCATAACATCTTTTTTGCGGATGCCCCCCGTTGATGCGTCGCGAGCTCAGTCACCCCGTTGCTGGGCTTGCTTGCTGGTCCTCGCGAGCCTCGTAAACCCCGCGTCTCGTCAAGTCACGTGACCCTCGGAACCAAGCCCCCCTCCAACACCACCTCTCCGCGCGGTCCTGGGATGGTGTTGGATTTTGCAGCACCATCTCCCCTGCCCTCTCCCCGCCCTTCCCCCCCCTCCATTGTGTGTTAAAGCTCTAAACAATAACAGCGGTGCTCGCTTCACGCCTGCTCCGCAAATAAAACAGGTATTCATGACGAGCACGCAGCGCCGCGCCGCCGCCGTGCCGCCCCCCTTCAATATCAAGATAAGAGGGGAGTCTCGGCTCCCTCGGCTGCCCAGTGTTGAATGAACCAGCGGTGGTAGTCTATGTGATACGCAGGTATACGGCGTATAACCCCTAGAAAATGTTCTGAATGACTGCACAACCGCTAAAAACATGTGCAAAAATACGTGTCAGTATTTTATTTTGACACAACGTCCACTCTCCCGTTTAAAAATGTCATTAAAATCATGCTTTATGTTCTGGTGGGTTTGAGACTCAGCCATGGCCTTAGTGCCCCTTTAGAGAACGTATTTGTGTTTGCACCACTTTTTCTTTTTCTTTTTCTTTTTCACACTTGATTGCTGAAACTTTATTTGTTGTTGTTGTTTTGAAGTAGCTGCGGCCAGATGTGTGTGGTGTGAACAGAGCATGCCCACTAGAAATGAAGTAGACTGGACTCCCTCCAGCAGTAACACTGTCAGTGCGCTGCAGCAGACTGTCTCTCCGAATCCTCCTCCTCCTCCTTTGCCAGTTACATCTCAACTCCAGGTGCCTTGGCCCGCTGGAGCCCGTGTGTGTGTGTGTGTGTGTGTGTGTGTGTGTGTGTGTGTGTGTGTGTGTGTGTGTGTGTGTGTGTGTGTGTGTGTGTGTGTTTCTCACTCCCATTTCTTGCTATGCTACTTTGTACAGTGTTTACTATCTCAGAACAGTCCTCCCTGTGAGTGTAATGTGCCAGCAGTATTGCGACTGTTATCATGATGCTTTATTGCTGGCTGCAGGGAAAGTGCCTCTTGTCTCCCCCCCACCGCCCTCCAGGCCCTCAGGAGGAACAAGTCAGAGGTCGGGGTCAGCGTTAAAGTGGCAGGGATCTTCTGCCACCCTGACGCAGCTGCTGCGGGCTCACCGCTTTTTTTTTTTTTGTCATTCTCAACCCGGCTGGAAGAAGAAGAAGAAGAAGAAGAAGAAGAAGAAGAAAAAGGCTTGCGTTGCGTCTCGTGGATTTGCCCTCCTAATCGGCACATTTTCCCCATTTCAACATCTGCCGGCCGTTCGTCAAACGCTGTCACGGTTCCCTCTTCGTCTCGCGCTGTCACATGTCGAGAACTTCCTCAAAGTTCCTCAATGTGATTTGTCCGTTTTGTACAGACGTATTTCAAATGTTTTATTTTAAACAAAGTACGCATGATGGTTCAGCGTGGAGTCTGCAGCCTGTGCTGGATTTAAGACGGAGGCGTCTCTCTCTTTTTTTCCTCAGGAATAGTGGCAACTTCTGCGCTAATGTTTCCTTTCTCGGTTAGACAAGAAACAGCCAACGCTTATCTCTCAGAGGACAGCCGTGGGAGCTCGCTTTGACCCCCACGTGACCCCCCCAGACCCTGGTTCTGACACGGTGATAAAGACAAAGCCCTGATTATCCAAAAGACTGTCTGAACATTTGAAAAAAAAAAAAAACATTAAAAAACAAAATTCCCTGGTCAGCCCTGAATGATGCCAGCGGTACTGCGATCCACCGTCCCACCACCACCACTGTGGCTCAACGCTGCGTCTTGATTTAAGCCATACGGTGTGCAGCCAGAGGGGAGCCGTCCCGACAGGCTTGAAAGAGATTCACTGATGGTCCGTGTCTTCGCATAGAGTGCTCTTTGTGCAGCTACAGCTGTTTGGCCAGTGGAGGGAGAAAAAGTTTCCTACCAAATTTTAACTAGTTTGCTTTGCTTGTTTTTCTTTGTGCACGACACCTCGTGCGTGTTCACAGCCTCATAAATGCTCCCACTCCTGTGGCAGCGATCGAATTAAAGGAAAATCACCTTTTGCTCTTTCACACGTCACCTTCAGCACAATCCAATGGAGCCTTGGATGCTGAATGATGCTGCTGCTCTGCACTGAGGTGCCAGTTGCATGTCAGGCTGTGGCCAGTTTCTGCTGAATCCAAGCATGGATGTCATATTCTGCATGATGGCCTCCAAACAGAACCCAGATCCTTTTCCTCGAGCCTTCCGAGGAGAGCAATCCTGGGGAATGTCACTTACAGACGCGTCAGGACGCAGCCAATCAGAACGAGCTAAGACGCAGCATCACGTACAATGTTGTGACTGGCAATAAAATCTTTTTTTCTTAATGACGAAAAGACCATAACTGAAAAATGTACAATAGAAAGATTTGATATGAATCACATGTCCGGTCACGGTCACCCTGTCAGCCATTTTAAAGTTGTTTATTTTTGTATTGCGGTCGATGGAAAAAATGCTTTTGGGTCCATGGGATTTTTTTTGCTGCAGTACCTCGAGTGGCCACTGGGAAAATTGGCGCACCGCCATATTGCCATATTGGGGGGTGGGGGGTTCTGGGCCATATGGTTTCAGTAAAGATACAGAGCGGTCTGGAGGATGTGATCAGCATGAGGAAGGCGTGAGGCGGCGATGGGAAGCGGGGAGTGAGCGCAGGCTCACGGCAGAGCGGGATTCCTCTCGGCGGTTTGCCGAGTGTGGTTGTTTTGTAGCGCGGCGGTGATGACGCTTGATGACGACGACGATGAGGAGGGCGGCGGCAATAAATCACGATTTTTTTTTCATCTGGCTTTCAACTGAGGCTGGAGCCATGCGGTTTGACAGACGCATGGAAAAAGGTCTTTACCTCCTCGAGTGGCATCTATTGACATTGAGAAAACCCAAATGACTTCAGCCCTATTGTAACAGCAGCAGTGATATCGTGATTTGGAATCTATATTCAAGTCCGAGACACAATACTGAGGCTATTTTAGACGATATATTGATTTTTTTTTTCTCACAACGGGGTCTGTCAGCTTATCCCTTATCTGCAGGTACCTGATGTGATTGTTGTCTTCTGCCACATTGACCACCCCCTCCTCGCCCTCACCAGCGTACGCGCAGGAAATTGGAACAGCGGTTGATTGAATGAATGGCGGCGAGCTCCTCAGACGGCCGCCGTTGCGCCGCTCCGCCTTATCGCCGCCTTATTTTATCCCCACGTGCCACCTTTGTGATGTTGAGTCCCGCCGCAGCATCAGCCTCTCAATCACGACGGCTGCGATGACACACAAAAGAGGCGGTTATCAGGGGCTTTCGGCTCCCGGGCAGAGCCAGATCTGCGTGTCACTCATCCCCCAGCAATTACCCACGTCCACGGTGGTGGGTGGTGGGAGAGGGGGGACGTGTGAGGAAAGAGGGATTAGAGGAAACGTCCTGGTCATGCCATCGATGCAAAACTCTCCCAATTGGATTGGAAGCTGTTGCGTTTGATGAGGCCGCTTCCCTTTCATCTACAATTAACAATTTCTACACTTTCCACAATTGCGCGCCGTTACAAGCTTCCTCTTTAGACGCAGCAAATTTCCCACTTTCTTGTCGGAATCGATCTTCGTCGCCGGCGCCTCAGATGCGCGGGGGTTTTTCTATTCCTTTTGCTTTGTCGACTGGATTTTCCCACCGCCATCCTCCCTTTGTCGGGAATGCGGTCGTCGTGCGCCGAGGTGAAAAGGGATTTTCTTTTCCCCCCGCTAAAACCCTGCGAAAACCAGGTTCACCTTAAAATAAACACATAAAAAAAAAACCCAAAACAAACCCTGAACGTCCCTCTTTGCTCAGCCGTGTCTCCATTAATCCAGCCTAGTAAAGACAACAGCGGGATTGCGACCGCCAATAAATTAGCCAGCTTTTGACCTCCCCTGCTGAATTGGAGTGGAGTGAGAGACGGAGAGCCGGGTGACCGGCAAGGTCACGTCAGGGCTGCGGGATAATAGGAAACATCTGGAAGTCCTGCCCTGTGCAGCCCTGAGCTCCGGGGCCACACACAAGCCAGGTCCCGCATGCGGGCGGGTACTGATTTCTGTTTGTGTGGATAAATATCATTGAGCTGTGTTGCGCGCGTTCCTGCAGGATTCCCCCCCCACCCCGTTTCCTCGCTTTTGCATTTGCTGACTTTTCAAAATCCTCGCACCTCTGGATGGTTTTAACAAGGCCGGCAGAGTAAACGAACCCGGAATCCAGAGCGATACCCAGGAAATCGCCGCTTGAGCTTCCTCTGCGGGACCTGAGCTCCGTCTCTTCCACCTTGTTGTTTTTATTTTTTTTCTCCCCCTCTCTTCCTCCTCCCCCTCCACCTCCCCCGCAGCCCTCCCCACTTGGTGGGAAAGACCAGGCTGAAGTTTCTCTGGGCTGGCGGGGGTATAAATAGCTCCAGATTCTAACTCTTCGTCTTGGACCACAATGCCAGTGGTTTCAATTCGCTGCAACCTCAACCCCGGCTGAAGTCATAAGGCGCAGACACACAAACAGCGAAAAAAAAAAGGAAGGGGGAGGACGGTGGTGGGCGGCGCGTCGAGTCAGAGCAGCAGGTAGCGCAGTTTATTGCGGCGGCGGACTGTTGGGGTGTTTTTATTGTTACTGGCCTTCAAAGGTTCCTGCCACCTCGTTTGACCCGAATCAGCGGTTTCAGGGGGCCGTGTGCTTAAAGAAACGCAGGCAGATATGATATTTAGTCGGATTTTGCTCAACCTTAGAACGGTGTCAAGTATTAAGAGATCAGCTAAAATGCCAGAGGCCCCTAGCGTAGGTGTCTTTAATGGGTTGCAATGCAAAAAAAGCGGCCACAAGTGTTTGGACAACTTGCACTTGAAAGGGTGCGTGTGCAAAAAAAACCGCTGACCTGCCTCCCATTGTGCCTTTATTTTTGCTACCGTGTGCCCATTCGTCTGTGCACAATAAGTGCCTTGCACTGCACTTCCATAGCCCCCAATCATAAGAATTCATAAATCCAATTTCCAGCTTTAATCTCTGTCCCTTTCTTTCTTCTTTTGAAAGTCATGTGTATTCATAAGCCATTACTCTGGGGCATAAGACCGCGGCAGGAATTTTAAGAATTCAAGTTAACAAGTCTTAACCACTGTAACACCCAGAGGCATGATGTTTTTTTAAAAAAAAAAAAAAACCCACCCACTTTCCCTCAGCGAGAGACGTTCTGCAGAGTCCTGCAACAGCGAGTGAGAGCAAAACATCCTCCCTGAATGTTGACTTTGTTTTGGTGTTTTGGTGACGTTACAGCGTTACAGCGAGAAATGTGAGATGTTTGCGGCTAAAAAAGTAATGAGCCGCAAGTCGTCGTCTGCAGCATCCTGGGGTTACCGCACTCACTGCGTCAAGTATCGCATCCTGCTATGTGAGGAATGCAGGCCAGGGAAACAGTTTCTTTTTTTCCCCATTTCAGATGTGTTTTTGTTCAAAGGGGACATTTTTATGACTGTAGCAAAAACCAGATAAGAGCCGGGGGTGGCTGTGTGTTTGAGAAAAGCGACTGTACAGTGGAGTGAACTGTGTGAGAACGAAGAAAAAAAAGAGGCTGCGACCCCAGACAAAGTCGGGACACGTCAGGTTTTGGCCGACTGCGGTCGCAGACTGTTCTCACAATGCTGAATATGGTGAGAGGGATGGCGACCTGCAGGGGGCGCTGGATTCTCCCCCGGGGGGGTGGAGCCACGGATTGGGTTTACGGACCATGGCGGCCCGGCTTACGCTGTTTGTTTTCTTTCCCAAATATCACCAGATGTGTGGCTCCTGTCAGGGTCAGAGGTGACGTGCCCCTTTCGGAAAAATGCGGAAGAACAAAACAACCAAGGAGCAACTTTTTTTTTCCCCCTTCTACTTCTTCTTTTCGTCAATGCCAAGAAGCGTGCACGTGCGTCATACCCGCCGCTTGTTCATGAAGTCGGTTTCCGCCCGTGTGAAGCACTTCCAGGTTCGAATTGAACAATCCTCAACTCTCTTCTTCTAAATGACAACAACTGTTTGTCCTCATAAAACAGGCAATGTTTCATTTTGCTCTTTAATGTTCCGCTCCTATCTCGGCTCTCCCTTTTAATACCGAATTCCTCTGTCAGAGTCTGAATATGCACGTTGGGCAATAACCTTGAGTGAGAAGTTGTAAATGCCAGTATTGCAGGAGGCGTCTTGCACTTGGGCCAGTCAGTCAGTCAGTCAGTCAGTGGAAGCATCAAGTCTCGTCCTCGCTGTCGCTCCAAGCTTTATCTCTTAGATAAACATTTTCACCAAACCAATTAGTGTGTAGGGAGCTTAACCCCCCACCGTACTCACTCCCCCCGCCAGTTTATGTCACTTAACTCGGCAGGAGTCGAGTGCTGCCGGTGTTGTTTTAACTTTTTTTTTTTTTGCAACCGCCGCTGACAAATTCCCGTGGCTGAAGGCGCGTTTATTTTGGCGTTTGTCCCACCTGACGACAGTTTTTGCCATCCCGGATGATTAAAGGCCTGAGTCACTGGTGCTGGACGGCCGTGACGGGGAGAATTATGTTCTTACACGCTGACAGGAATCCGTTCATGAAGTTTACGATGCTGCGACCTGATGACTTGTTAAAGACATTTTTTTGGGTGTGAAAAAGCATATTTACCCTTCATCTGTAATATACATGGATTACCTGGATTGCTGCCACTTTTTTTTTTTATCATGTGATTGCACATGACTCAACAGTGTCAACAGCCAGCTTCCGTCCTCTGCCAACTCGCCTCTTTTTTATGATACAAACTGATCCAAGAAGTTTTGGCCCGTTCAGTCACGGTGCCATCTACTGAAAGAAGAAGTCATGACAGAATGTAGGTCAGTTGCGTCCTTGTTTCTCTAAAACACAGAAATGAAATAGCTTTAAGAAGCTGCCGCCTGCCCGTCCATTCGAGACTGTAATCCATCAGTGGGTAAATACAGTTTTGCGTCGGCTTCACTGGACGCTCCCTGTGATCTTCCCCTCCCGTCTTGCTGAAGGACAATTACTGGGCTGTGTGGGACACTAATTTGCTTCATTACCAGCATTAAATCTGTCTGTGCCCACGATGCCGCCGCTGCCACCGCACGGCCGTTCTGAGCCTGCCTCTGCTCAGCTGGAAATATTAAATAGAAGGCAAAAAAAAAAGTATTTTGGAAGACATTGACTGGCGCAAATATTTTGGAAGGGAAAAAAAAAAATCTGTGGGTAAACTGGACGCAGCTGAGACGATTGTTGTCCCTTCAACGGCTCACTCGACACCCTAGTGGTGACTCTCCTGCTCCGGTCTGTGATCCCCGCGTCCAAATGTCCAGATGGCCTCAGCAATCTGGTGCACGATGTTATCTGCTGGTCACCACATGTCAGCCCCACTCAACTGGAAACCGCCTCGGAAAAAAGAAATCGCAGAAGGGTTTTCAAACTAGCGTTTATTTACGCTTTCTGAATGGGCTCCGGGTTCATTCAGATGGAGACCAGTGAGGCGTCTTCACGCGCTGCAGCTGCAGGAATATTCTCAGGAATATTCTCAGGAATCAAAGCGAAGTGGTTCCCACCCCATTCGGGGAAGTTGAAGCTTCCATGTTGTCTTGAATTGTTTTCTTTTTGCGCTCTTGTGTATTGCAAGACTTCCTGGACGCCTGAGTGCATTGGCCAAAGTGGCAAAGAGGAACAACTGCTGAAAAAAGCTGCAAGAACCCCACCAGTCCCATCCACAGAGAAACAAACAACCAACCGACTCACAGACTGGAGTACCTGGAGGGAAGCCATACACAAGATTTTGGGTCTGGGACCATGTTGGAGGTTTCTAGAATGCTGTTTAGCACTTAGAAAAATGAGGACTTTAAAATCGTCCTGATTTTTACAAGTGTCCTGATATTGAGGGTGTGTTATCATAAAAATGCCCCAATATGTCATAAAAACCCGCACACATACACACACACACGTCCTGGGAATCGAACCTGCGACCCTCTTTCTGCTAGCGCAACTCAAGCGGAGGTGAAACGATGTCTTCAGGCTCGTTACCGTCGTGCAAACAAATCTTCAGCTTTAGCTGATTTAAGTCAACATGACCCAGAATCCTGGAATTCTCAGGGGAGGTTCGCTACACTGAAGCTATATACATAAAAAAAAGCTGAATATTGATGGTGCTGACAGGTTTTATGCTCCATCACCATAAGTGTTATTGACATAAGTCTCGTGCACGTCAGGGAAATAATGCAACTCAGCTGATGGGAGATTGATGATTTGGCACTATTAAACAGGAAGTGTCTCCAGCCTTGTTGGACTCTGGCTGAGACAGCGTCTCTCTCTCTCTCTCTCTCTCTCTCTCTCTCTCCCCCCCACCCTCACAACTCTCCTTTAGTGTTTAGTTTCCGCCCATGCGATGGACTCAAAGAGCCCCGAAGTTTAAAGTTCCATCACGGCGGAAGTGAGTCAAAGTGAGAGGAAGAAGAAGGGGGAAGAAAAAAAAACCTGGACGAGGCTAAAAGGAGACTTTGTGCTGCGCTGATTGGCCAGGGAGGGTTTGTCTTGGAGGATGGCGAGGGGGCTGGCTGAAGGGTGAGATGAGCGAGGGCAGAGAGAGCGAGGGAGAGAGAGAGAGAGTGAGAGAGAGAGATGTGAATTACGGCTGCTGAAGCCCGCTAAGGTTTTTTTTTCTCTCGCTGGGCTCCCTCATTGTTGCATCGCCACGGGCCTTCCCCTGGCTCCGCTCGCTGCACTGCCTACACAAAGGAGGGGATTTCTCCATTTATTTATTCCATCTCATGCCTCGTCCGCCCCTAAACGCCCCCCATCTCCCTCTCCTCGCCGCTGCCCCGTCTCCCCTTTTGCGGTTGCCAGCGCACGATTCAACCCTCCCTGAACCAACAACGCTTAATGGAGACATTGTTTTTTTCGCCTTGTTGTTGCGTTCTCTTGGACGAGGAGGGGTTGGAGAGTTTGGGCCCGCTGACCTGAGAACTCGCACAGAAAACGGCCCCGAATCTGTGGGATCTGCGTCTCTGCTCGCTGTGGGAACCGGGACAGAAAAAGAGAGAGAGAGAGAGAGAGAGAGAGAGAGAGCGGCTCTCAGGGCTGAGGGGAAAACAAATGTAGATTTTCTCAACCTGCCAGCTTTGATGCAGCTCTGCTTGAGATATGAGGAGAGCGCAGCCGACAGTCTGCTTGCTGCTGCTGCTGCTGCTGCACTGCTGCTGTAGGCAACAGTGATCAATGCGCACCGGCGCCTTTTTTTCCTCCTCTTGTGTCTGAGACGAGGGTCATGAAGTCGGGTGAGCCAGCGTGACGCCGCGGCAGCCTCCTGAAATGACCGCTCGTCTCCGGCTGATCCCCGTTTAATCTCGATAACCTTTAGCGGAGATTAGTGGAACGTTCCGCACCTGACTCTGAGTGACCCTCCAGCCCAACGATGGAGCATCTGACTCCACTAAAATTATGCCTTTCTTAGTTTTAGTTTTTTCCCCCTCAGTCTCACTTTTGTCCCCGTTCACCTTTTCATTCACTTTGTAACTGTTTGCAGACCATTTAAATTTCAGTTTTGGCTGCAGGTGACCCCTCTGCGGCTCACAGGGGCGGGCAGACGTGAAGGCCAGAAGGCCTTTTGCTCACCGTCCACTGGAGCGAACTCTGAACCCCTCTTGCCCCTTCCCCCTCCCCCGCACCTTCACACCTCGCTGTCTGGCTCCTCTTCGCTCCGATAAACTTGAACGTTTACCGCCCACTGGCCTCCTTCCCCCCCTCCCGACTCCCTCCTCAAGGCCCGACCTCCATCATCTGATCCTCTGGCTGTCGGACATGCGAGACGCCGCCCGGAGGGTCACATGACACAGGACCTTGATCTCGATCCACACTCCTGGATCTTCAAAGTCTGACCGGGTCGGCGATGTTGTCGTCCTCTTCTCTGATCTCCTTCCGCTGCAGTCGCCGACCGCGCGTCCGAACCGCAGATTCAAAGCTTGAACTCCTCCCCCTTGTTTTCCAGGAGCGCCGCGCGCTTGTGATTGATGTGTTTGCCGTGTTTCGCTTGCGTGCAAACGCGCGACCGTCGCCCTCGGCCGAGATCGCTGTGGAGTTTGCGCCCAGTCGAACGTGTCACGTACTTCCTCTTCGCACAAAAGCCGCGCACTTCCTGTCCAAAGTTGACATCTGCTGCCTTTGTGCGAAGAGGCTCTGCTTCGTTCTGCTGCAGATTGTTTGTTTTTGCTTCCCTGCCGAGCCGAGCCGAGCTGTTGCCTCTCTGCCCCAAAGAGCGAAAAAAAAAAAATCATTGTTAATGTTTTGGGGCATCTGAAAAAACCTGTTGCCTTTTGTTTTTGTGCGCTTTGCTCTGTCTTCACTTCCTGCTTGCGTGCGGCACACTTCGGTCTGACAGAGCCGTGCGTGCCAAGGTCATCTGTTGCAGTTTTGGATGAGTTTTTTGCTGTTTTTTTTAGAAGTTGTCTACAGCTGTTTTTGCATATTTTTGCGCTGAAGTGCACATGCAGAGGTTGTTGTTGTCTGACCTGACTTTAACCTGCTTAACAGCCAGTGAAACTGCTATCGAAATGCAAACCTGCACAGTTAAAAGGGGTTGAGTGATGGAAAAAAAAATAGCAAAACAACCGTGTAAGCGGCAGCGCCTTAGATTTCTGCTCAAAAGGCTTTTTTTTCATCTTTGCCTATTTTTTTTTTTACAGCTGTAACTTGAGGTTTCGCACTTAAGTAATCCAGCCCAACCCAGCGATGAATGGCATCTGCTTCTGAAAAACTTTTGCTCAAGTGCTAGAAAAAAAAAGAGCCTTTTGTAAGAGTTTGTGAATAAGAGCAGAGGGAGGCGCCTGGTGGTTTGCAGGAACTAACAAAAGTGCAGTATGCTATAGAAAGTTCCGCGGGCTTGTTCTGAGGATCCCTGTGTGGCTCAAATAGGAACATTCAGCTCTGTATGATGTTGAATCAGTCGAGGAATGTCTGACCAGAGCCAGGGCTTCCCTCTCACACATGGTGCGGCACTTTTCATCCTCCAGAGCTGTGATATAGATCTTGTCTCTCTACAGCAGAAAGACAGAAATGACAGGGGGACTGTTGATGATTCTTTTGCATAATTTGCAAATTATCGTTGTGAAAGTGTGTCATTGTACGCGCTCGCTAAACGGGTTTTGATCTGACAGTGCTTCAGTGCTGTAACACCTGAATGCCTTGGGATACAACCCAACAAAGGCCTGATTCTGAACAACATGGATTTTAGAAAGACAGTTAGCTGCACTACAGGAAGACTATAAAAGAAATATTATTCCTTTTTTCCTAAAACTGCTCTCCATCAAGTCCTAGAAACTTTATCAGGAGTCAGACAGACAGCGTTGGATTCATTTGTCCTGGAAGGGCTTCTAAAGATTTCACATCATCCCCGTTTTTTGTGACTGGCTGACTCGCTCTCAAACCGGGGTCAGCAAACTTCTTCAGAAAACAAAATATAAACAGCAGTTATCTGCGCTGGACAAGAGGAACGGGAAATCCCGGCTAAAAATATTCATCCAGCTCGGCTCGGCTCAGCCTTTTGCAAGAAGGGGAAAAATAAAATCATATAAAAAGAGCTCGGATGACGTTCTACTCTGTGATCTGGAACACTGCAGCGAGACGTCACCGCCGTTGTCGCGTTTGGCATCTCCGTCGTGGTCCATCAAGAAGCTTCGCGCCTGCTGTTCCCAGTCCAGATCCTGAGGGACGGCGCTGCTGAGCAGCTGAGGCCTCCTCTGAAGGAAGACCGAGGGTGTCGCCAGTGAAGTTTGCCTCCCTTCTGACCGGCTATTATTAACACGCTCATTGCTCCCGCCATGATATTTTTAGCGGCCGGGAGTGTAAATGAGTGTAATCTTTCAGTTTGCGTCATGGCCGCGGCGGTGCGCAGAGGTGCGCGGCGCCAGATACGTTGTTCCTTTCAGTTTTGGCAGCTGGTTGGTGTCAGAACTCATCTGATCGGCGGCCGAACCTCCCGCCTCCCTGCTGCAAGCAGACAATCTGTCCGGCCGTCTCCGCCGACAGCGACGGTTGCGTCAGGCGTGCAAAATCCGATTCTTCGCCGACGGCCCTGGCAGCATCGCCGGCCGTCTTCCAGAGAGGGAGAGAGAGGGGGAGAGAGAGAGAGGGGGAGTGGGAAAGGTCAGTCGAGCCGGCGTGACTGGCGGCTGCCGTGTTTGCTCTCCGTGATTGATTCCTTTCCAATAACAAGCGGCTTACATGCGGCTCTGAATATTCACCTCTCCTCTCGTCCCCGCTTCTCGCGTGCGTCTGTTTGCGTAACGCTCTCTGAGGTATTGCCCCTCCCCCCCACCCCATCCTGCCACCCCTCCACCCTTCCCGTGTGCAATCAACGCCTGACTTGTGATATGATGAGGGTTATTTGAGGCTGCAGGCGCATCCCGGTGACTACAGCTGTATTTTTGTGGACTTTATTTTGAAGAAAGCAACATGCAGTGCCCTGTTTGCTGTGGGGTCTTCATCAAGTCGATGTGCTCCAGACCTGCCACAAGGTGATGTTTGTCCAATTTTGAACTGAGGCTAACTTCCTGTTGTGGCTCCAGGCTGCGCTTGAAGAAAACAACACGGACAAACTGAGGATGCAATCAGACCGCAAGCAAATGCTGACTGTCCACACTGTTTTTTTAGCAAGTGTCCAAATGGGATCTGGCTCTGTTCAGACTGGGCCACATTATTGACCCACCTGACAGGTTGCTGTAGCAACGACGTCGGAGCGGAGGCGTCTTCCAGCGTAGCGTGCAGTGTGTGACGTCATACAGTTGCGACAGTGACACTTGTTGCGATACATGCACTGGAGCTTGGCTTGAATGGAGCTACAGTATCTCCCCACAGACTGATGAGCCAATGACTTTCCTCCTCTGTCCAGGGCCTGCTGTTCTCTTCTTCTTCTGTCTGCTCCATTACGTTACAGCTCCGCACCTGGAATGGCGCCCTCTGGTGGAGCATTGGCTCTTAGCGTCACGTAGAGTGACGTCAGGGACAGACAAAACCCATCGATGTGTTTGGAGCTGTTCAGACTGTCTGTCCAAATGCGATTTAAAAACTACCTCCCGAAGGTGGTTTCAATCTGTCTTCCAAAAATCAGATTTCATGTGATTTGTGACTGTTCAGACTACAAAAGAGCCATCTGGCAGTCTGAACAAGGCCTGCAGTCCCGAATTTTGAAATTTAAATTGAGGCGATTTTGGAGTTCCTGCTTAGTTTTGACTGCGACTCACAGTCCAAAGTCCCCCTTCACATCCAACCTGTGATGGAACAACAAAGACCACCGACACATCCCTCAGAGGGGACGGCCGTGTTGGGGTCGAGGGGCATCGCTGACTCCCAGCCACATCTGACGTCCCGAGACGTGTAAAACATCTAAGAAAAAACAGAACTTCAACTGTAAAGAATGGTCACTTGAGTTTCCACGCCACCGGAGAGAGAGAGAGAGAGAGAGAGAGAAGAGAGAGAGAGAGAGAGAGAGAGAGAGAGAGAGAGAGAGAGAGAGAGAGAGAGAGAGAGAGAGAGAGAGAGAGAGAGAGAGAGAGAGAGAGAGAGAGAGAGAGAGAGAGAGAGAGAGAGAGAGAGAGAGAGAGAGAGAGAGAGAAAAGCCTCTTCCTGCCTCTTCCCGCCTCCTCTGCCAGGGAGCAATCTCTCACATGAGTGACTTCTCCGGCGTGGATGCGGCACAAGTTGCCATATGGGAGATTTAATTAGCGTGCGCCTTGGGCGCAAATCAGCTCCCTCCCCAAAACCAGTCGAGAACACGATGACTACCACTTCCCTTTAACGACGGCCCTAATTAGCGAGGTCGCAGCTCGCTGCGAAGGACACGCTCTTTTTTTTTTTTTTTTTTTGGTACAAAACACGCAGGAAGAAATAAAGAGAAGGCGGCGAGCAAAGAGGAGAGGAGGACTGGAAGCGATCCTCCCAAAGCGTTCGGTCTCGGAGGAAATGATATGATTGCTGCCTGGCTGCTTGCTCGGCTGGCTTCTATCTTTAGAGCCAATGTGTGATTACAAGTGTCAGTCTTTCATTACGGCCCAGTGACTTACTGTAAGTAACGCGGTGCAGCGGGAAGGCCGACGTCAGGCGCGACTTGTGCGTAGCGTGCCGCGTTCGCCTCGGAAAAAGGTTGGCGCGCCCAAATTACAACGGGGCGCTTCCGTCGCGTACAAATTAAAACGCAGCGGGGCCTGATAGCGATGCCTGATTCACCGTGAGCGCAGCAAAACAAGTGGCGTCACACTCTGTCGGTGCAGAGACGATTTGATCCATCCACCCATCCATCCATCCAGCCATCCATCCATCATCATTTGTCTGTTGATCATCCTTCCATCCATCCATCATCATTATTCATCTTTTGATCAACCTCCCATCCATCCATCCATCCATTCTTCCATACATCCATCCTTCCATCCATTCTTTCATTCAACCATTCATCATCATTCATCTACCTATTTTTCCATCCATCCATCCATCCATCCATCCATCCATCATCATTTGTCTGTCGATCATTCATCCATTCATCGGTTATCATCCATCTTTCGATCAACCTCCCATCCATCCATCCATCCATCAATCCATCCATCCATCCATCCATCCATCCTTTCATCATCATTTGACTGTCAACCATCCATCCATTGATCATCATCACTCATCTTTTGATCATCCATCCATCCATCCATCCATCCAGGGTCATGGGGTGGCTGCAGCCAATCCCAGTCGTCTCTGGGTGAAGGCGAGGTTTCATCCTGGACAAGTCACCTGGATGCACCTCCTTTGACCTGACTGGCTCCTGTCCTCTGGTTTGCAACACGCTTCATCCACATGGTGTTGGGAATATCCCTAGTCAGGCTCCTGGTGATCAAGTGCAGGCAGCAGCAGCAGCAGCAGCAGCAGCAGCAGCAGCAGCAGCAGCAGCAGCCAGATCCGCTCCGTGGTTCCATTGGTTCTGGAATTCATATCACATTATTCCATATTGGCAGCACGAAGCCGAGGCAGGTAACGGCTGTCAAACCCAGGCCGGCTGCTCGACAGACAACCGGGCAAGACGCCGTAAGGGGGAGCGTGAAAAAAAATGCGGTTTGCAGCTTCACCTTCCTTCACTTGTCACGCGCCCATCATAGTCGTCTCGGGTGAAGCGGTGTGTGTGTCGGCTCTTGATGCGGCTGTTTTTGCCGACGTCTCACAGCTGAGCGCTCAGATGCCTCCAGCCACATCATGCGCCTTCAGAAGTCTTCCACAACCGCTGAACGCAATTAATTGTTGGTTACGTTGCATGTGACTGGCGCCTCTCGTGCACATCAACATCACGTGATCATGTCGCGCACGTGTGTGTGTGTGTGTGTGTGTTCATTTTTTGTTCTTCAATTTTAACATCCTGTTTTGTTTCCCTGCTCCTCCTCAGGCCTTCTTGCACAGAATCAGACAAACGGCAGACGACCAACAGTGTCTTTCACCCGAACACGTCAAGGTGAGACAGGCCTTCAGTCCTCTCTGCAACCATTTGAGCTTTTCCTTTCTTTTCTTTTTTTTCTCTCTCTCGATGCCTTTGATTGATGCCTTTGTTCTGGCCGTCTCCATCCTCCTGGTTGGCCACTTCCTTGCCTCCCCGTCTCTCCAAACCGCTCCCCCTGCCTCCCCTTCCCGCCTTTAGACCCTTCCTTCCTCTTCCTTCCCCTGCCCCCGTTTCTTATCTCCTTTACATCGTATCCCCTTTTGTCCCCCAGATTCTGTTTTCCAATATTGAGGACATCCTGGACTTGCACAAAGAGGTGCTATCTGCCATCGAGAGCAGCCTGCAGCCGGAGCCCCACCCGCAGCAGGCGCTGGGACACGTCTTCCTCCAGTTTGTAAGTGCACATACAAAAATATATAAATATATAAATAAATAACTTTATATCTATAACTTTTCATGGACGAACTGGAATCACACATGCAGAGGGAACCATGCGTTGAAAATCCCTCTTGACTCTTTTCTCACATTAAACACGCACGCTGGCCAACACCCCCCACCACCAACTTTTTTTGCACACACACACACACACACACACACACACACATGTACGTCGACCAACTTTGCTGATTACCTGTTTTCCCAAACAGGCCTTTATTTCCCTGAAAGGCCAGTTTCTCTTGCTCCCATGTGCCAGGGCCTCCGCTGTCTCTGCCATGACCACCATCCACCGCTTTTCCCTCCTCCTCTTCCTCCGCACAAAGATTCCTCTTTGGTCTGCAGCCCACCCCGCCACCTCTCTCTCTCTCTCTCTAACACACACTCACACACACACACATCCCCTCTTCTCCTCTTCCCCTCCATTTGAACTCATTTGGCCCCAGGGGGACCAACAAAGAAGGGTCTGTGTCGGCGGAGGAAGAGATGGTGTGTCACTCAGTGAGAGGACAATGCTGCTGCTGCTGCTCGCTCTCCGTCCCAGGCTACTTTTCATTCCCTGTTTGCCCGCCTTTCATAAACTGTCGCCGGTTCACTTTCGCCGAGGGACGGCGCATTTTGGAAACACCAGCTTGCTCCCAATTCTCCCGATTTGTTTTTTTAAAATCCCAGCTGGCAGGGACGGCAAACCGTCATCCTTGTTCCCTTTAAATTCTTGGAAATATTTCCCTTCCCGCTCGCGGCGCTCATTCCGTCCCATCACGTACATGGATGGCTGGCGTGTTATCTCATCAGACACGGCGTCGCACTGGTGAGGTGACAAGGTCATCCTGACTGTCAAGGTGGGGAATCTATTAAAGAAGCCTCGCCACTTTTCTTTTTTTTTCCATTTATATTATTTTATTTACTGCTCAGTGGTGCCACAGGGAGACATAGAGGTCAGACAGGAAGAGTGGGGAGGCTGGGGACTGATAGTGAGGCTGCAGGTGCCAAGAGTAGTAACTGAACTGATGCATGGAACCACCTCCCTCCTGTTTACAGGAGGGAAAACCCAGACAACTCACATGGGAAAATCCAACTTCATTCTACGTTTTGATTGATTTCACAACTAATATTCTTGTCGACACAGGCAGCTGGATGCAAAGCCATGAGCGTAAAATATATAGTGATGTTATAACAGTTTGCGATTATTACATTTTAAGTAGAAGAGAATTTTTAAAATCAAGTGTAAAAATTTCCCTTAACTAAATAAATTAAATAACTTATAAATAAATTAACTACTAAATTAAATTCCCTTAAAAATCCCCTATGACCCTTTTTACACAAAAAACAAGCTAATTATAATGGGAGTTTAATTTAACTGAAAATTATGAAATTATTTCCAGTTTCAATGCTAAGCTCCATGAAGTACTATATGTTCTTAGAAACAACTTATTGACACATTTTCAGGCATATATTGTTGCCTATCCAGTCATTTCTTCATCGACATGGTCAAAACACGACCCAAACGTGCGCAGTATCGGAATCGCAAAACGTTGCCTTTCATCTCCAGTTTCAATTCTGGTTCCGCCGCTGCATCATAGCATGTTGTAGTTTTGTCTCATGCTTCCTGTGAATATGGACACGCAGTCTGAGGACTGAAAATAAAGCGCGAGCCCGCGTATCCATTACAACTCGTGACCTTTGCCTCCTCCAACACTGACACCTCCCAGCCAACCGCTCGGCCCCGTCTGGGCGCCCTGCAGCCGTAGCCCTTGACCTCGGCCACAGGTCAACACCATGACTGGGATTTGATTAACCTCCCGCATTGTTCGGCAAGACTGGCTGCCACTCACAGTTAGCCGGGAAAAGGACGGGAAGATTCATTGCCTTTCAGAGTCAGATGCTGGCGAGATGGTTTTTTTGGAGGCTGCGGACGTTAAAAAGAAGGAAAGAAAGAAGAAAGGAACAAGTCACACTAACTTTGGCTTTCACTTAAACTGAGAACGGAGAAAGAAAAGTCCCTCATTTCCATTTTTTATGTGCTCCTCTTTTCAGAAAGTCTCTCTACACTTTGTGACATCACAAAGGGCACAGATACCTGATGGCACTCCCAGCCAGGTGTTTCTACCACTTTGTAAACACCCCCACGTTGTTTTTTTTATCACCTTTTGATAGCCTCAGTTTCAGCTGGAGGCTGTAAATACAGGGCTAAATATGTTGCTATTCAGCATAATTAACCATGCGCAACTTCTCCAATCTAGTCTGGTATGGAGACCAAAAAAATGTTGAAATTGATCAAACACGAGGCTTGAGTAAATCAGTCTTAGTTGTTTGTTTAAACAAGCATAAAGCAAAAAAATACTTCCTCAAAACTGCAAACAAGACGTCTTTTAATTCAAAGGGCGGAGAAGTGATGAATGTAGGGTGAGAATTCAGCGGCACCAATATTTGCTCTATTTCTGGGAGCGTCCGTGTATCCGGCCGCCGCCGCCGCTCGCAGCAACAGTCGCGTCTTTCATGCTCTCCGTCAACCACGGCCATTATGCTTTGACTCGTCGCGATTTCACGCGTGCGATACCGGGCTCAAATCTAGCCGGCGGAATAACATTCCAGTGACGACAAATTCAAACAGAGGCTTGTGTTTATCAAAGGGACAGCCCCTCTTTGAGCTATTCCCAGCACAGCCGCCGGCTTTCAGCTCGTTCGTACACACCCGTGCTGATGTTGTGGATGATGGGCCTCCCGGAGTCCTGACCCGGCTCAGAAATTTCTGTCAGCCCTAACCTGACCGTGTCACGGGTTTCACCTGATAAAAGGAAATGCCTTGCAGAGGGTTTGGGTTGTAAACACAGGTGTAGGGTGGCGTGTTGTTTTTCGGCTTCCGAGGGGGCCGCCGCAGGCAGGAGGCATATTGACGAAACTGATACACCACCGCTGCGTGCATGGGCCTCCGGACTTCAGCCAAATACCCAGGCCAGTTACGTACATTACTCATATTAATGCATATATTTTACATGTTGTATATGAGTTATTGCATTTAAAAATATTTATTTCACCCTCTTTGTGAAAAGCCCCTGTGTTGAGAAAAGCCTGGATTACTATAAAGTTTTGCAGTCTATGATATCATACAGCAATACAATACAATACAATACATCATTAGGATGCAATAATACACCAGATCGATACAATGCAATACATTGTTACGATTCGATACAATACATTGTTACGATTCGATACAATACATCGGATCGATACAATACAATACATTGTTACAATACGATATATTTATGCACTCCATCGACAGGATACAATATGATACAACACAATAATATGATACAGCACATTCACATTGAAACACAAATTGCCAGTCATAACAATATTGGGCATAAACTGTGTACTGCATACAACAAATAAATCATCTAAAATACTGTACAACAGTACAGTAAATAAAATGTATTAAAAACAAAGGGAAGAAATGAAGGAACATATAATCTCACAGGATGATCTTCTCATTTGGTCATTTTTAAAGAATTATCCCAGCTAAGTAGAATTTTTCGTCGCCTTCACCGATGAATTGATGACACTGGACTTTCACATGTTGTTATTCTGCCACCAGTAATAATGGGCCTCGTGGGTCATTTTGGGTCGCACTTATGGTCGCACGCGTCTGGATTTAGTTATTTTATTTTTATGAGTTGTCAGGGCAGAAATATCCGCACAAGCAAACATGTTTTAAAATGAGCCGTGGGGGCGAGTGACGAATGAAGAGAAGTGATAGACGGTCATTGACCACCGTGTGTCCGGACAGTATGTGGGCTTTGGCGCCATATGTCGGCCCAGCTGTTGCTCCCAGCGGTGCCTTCAGACTCACAACCTGCTGCCAAACGCGGCCCCGGCTGTGTGTTTGTCTTTAAAAAAAAAAAATGAGTGCAGTTTACATTGTGCTGCTCACTTTATGTCACAAATCCAAGAGAAGATTTTCACCTCCTCCTCTTCTTCCTCCTCCTGGCCAAGGGGGGAAATGGGCCGAGGCGGAGCCGCTGGGGGGTTTGGGATGTTCTATTAAAAGACCCGCTGGTTTAGTTTGGCTCCCTCTGTCAACACTGCCGGGTTAGTCGTTGCGAGGCGGCTCGTGCACTCTGCGGAGATTTTTGTTTGTGTGTCGAAGTGAAAATCACACCGGCGGGATTATTCTTTGCGGCACGGCAGCGTCGTGGTTCCGTAAACAGTTGCGTTTGCGGAGCTTCTCGCTGTGGACGGTTGGAGTGAAACGTGAGAGGAGCTCTTTAGAAACACAAAGAATTCTTTGATGCTATCAGGCTCCTGGTTCCTCCTGGTTCCTCCTGGTTCCTCCTGGTTCCGTCCGCACAATGACTTGGAAGTTGGAAGTGGCGTCCGGCCCTCATGCGGCGTCAGATTTCACCTACTCGACTGTTTCAGATGACACTTTCGGTGTCTTGAGCCCAAGCTCTTGCCTGACCCGACACATGTTTTCACTTCCCAATTACACTCCTATAGTTAAGAATAAGAGCCGGGGTTTCGGTGTGCCGCGCACCATGTAAATTGACCCGCAGCTGCGAAGCCGAGCGTCGGTGCGCCGCATAAATAGTGCATCTCGAAGTGAAGCGAGTCCGGGGTTTCACATAACGCCCTAAAGAAAGGAGGCAAATAAAAGGAAGGTCACTCTGGGGGAACCTTCAGATTGAGGGCGAGATGCGGCTGTTTGTAAAGAAAAGAGAAGTTTTTCATTTAGCATTTTGTTTTTTTTCTCTCATTTTTCTCAAGAAAAACGCACATTCCTTTTTGCCGAAAAGGAGAAGTTGGGTCATTGAATTACACCGCGAATGAAAGCCGTTCATAAACCAAGAGTTGCATTTATCTGGCATGTGTCACTGTGAAACGAAATAGAGAATACAGAAAAAAACACAGATGTACAGATTTAGTTCTGGAAAAGTCAAGTGAAAATAGAAAGTGTGTAACCACTCATTCTTAGAAAATAGGCACCACTCATTGTTTCCGCTTTGATCGATGCGAAGGTGTGAAGGTGTGTGGAGACACGAGGGCCACTGCACCGTGAGGTGCTGCATCCCGTTAGCTAACACTGTTAGCCCGCCAGTCCTCCAGCACGATCCTGACCCGACGCTTCTCCCCCCCCCTCTGCAGAGGGAGAGCTTCTCCGTCTACGGCGAGTACTGCAGCAACCACGAGAAGGCTCTGCGGCTCCTCATGGAGCTCAACAAGATCGGCAACATCAGGACCTTCCTGCTGGTGAGTCCGCCGCACCGACAATCACCCCCAACCTCTCTCTCTCTCACTCTCTCTCTCTCTCTCTCTCTCTCCACTCGGGCTCATTTCCACCTTTTTAAGTGTTTCCTGTCCAAAAAAAAAGAAAGAAAAAAACCTGTCAACACAACAATGGTTTCCTTCCACTCCGGTATTTGTGCACGCCAGCCTCTTTGCCCTCTTCCCCCCTGGCCGCTCCCTCCACTCGCCTCACTTCCTCTGGCCTACATTCTCACTTCCTCCCATGAGCCTCCGCTTCTTCACTTATTCTGTCGTCCGTCCGTCCGTCCCCTCGCCTCCTCCTGCTTTCATCGCCACCCCATTTCCATGTTAGCGCCTAAATAATGGGCAGAAAACATAACAATGTCAGAGGGGTTTAACCCCCCAACCCCCACCGACAGGATGCAACCGCCGTTGCAAGGTCACTCTTGTGAGTCGCCTTTCCTGCCGCCAGCTGTTTTCTGTGTTTTGTCGCTTGTCGGACCTTCGGGGGCCTGCGGGCGGACAATGAAGCTGGAGATGGTGACAGGGGAGACTTTTTAAGCTAGCCGCGGACCGGCGGTGTGTGCAGATTCCGGCCTGGCCAGCTGTGCAGTGTTGGCAGGCCGGGCCGGGGACTGGCCCCGAGATCTGAAGCCCCCCTCGTGTTTGTCGCTGCCTGATGGTTCGCTTCCACGCCATTATTCTGAGCCACGGGACTGGAAAACAGTGGGAACAGAGCGTCGCTGTGTGTGTGTTTCTGTGCGTGCGTGACCACGTGCACGCGCGCTTCGGACTGTTGTTTCCTCCCGGCCCAGTCGTGCACTGCTTAATTGGTTCGCCTGCTTGTTGTTGTTGTGATTGGAAATTTATTTCCAATGACGTCGAGTCTTCCGCGCTAGAATCACGACTGTTGAACTTTTCAAACTGTGGCTCAGCTTGTTTTTTATTTACGCAGTGAGCACGAGGGGAAAAACAGCGACGGGATTGAGTTGCATGCAAACATTCCCCTTTAAGTAAGCAGAGAGAATCCGTTGCGTAGTTGGAGGCGGAAAAAAAATGGCCACAGAGGACGCACGCTGGATATATTTCACTTCCTAAAGTGGCGACCGGCGCAAATCGCCGTTCCGTCGGCTAATGGAAGCAGAATGTGCTCCGACTTTGGCTCGCCGGGTTTAATTCCTCTGCCGCTCGCTGCGTTCTGCTCGGAACCGCTTCCACGCTGCCTGAATCACGCAATTGAAGCTCGACTCTGAAATTGTACGCGCGAAATGAAAGTTTTAATTGCCGCGGACGAGGAGAGAGAGAAGCAGAGTGATGGAAGAAAGAGGGGGAAAAAAGGAGGTCAGAGTGACGAGCTGATGGCGTTTTTTTTTTTTTGTCTCTGGGCCGACGGATTACAAATGAGCAGAAGATGAGACGAAAGAGGGGAAGGGAGGTGGGGGAGGTGGAGATGGAGAAGCTGCTGCTGCTGCTGGTGCGGAAGGGGAAGTAGAATGCGTCAGATGAGCCTTTGAATTCCCAGCATTCTGCAATCGCTGGCGTTTCTGCTGTTGCTCCTCATTTTTTATTTTTTTTCCTGTATTATTTATTTATTTCTCTCCGCGGCCACCTGGTGAGAACGCTGTGAGCTCGCCTCCTGCCTCGGCTCCCATTGGACCGCGCTCAAGTGGTTTATCTTGCGCGCTTTTGCCTTTGATCTTTCATCCCCCTCCCAGGAGCGAACCGTCAAAACACACACACACACACACACACACACACACACACACACACACACACACACACACACACACCCTTTTAACTGGTTCGTCAAATCCCAGAACTTCTCAAGCAGCTTCAGAGGTTTTTTTCTCGCACGGCCCCGCCCCCCTCTCTTCCAGCGGTTCTTGTTGTCGCACGTGTGCACGTGCATGAGTGTATTTGTGCAGTCGGCTCTGCATCCAGCACACATCGTGCATCCGAAATTTGAATATGGTTTCACCTACTGCCGCCGAAGTGGGCGAAGTCTGTCGGCCTTTTTGCGCAGAGTTCCGCATTAAACCTGCTGTTCCGGTGTCTCCACAATAGACCTAAATCGAATTAACATCGGTGATGAATGTCAAAACCAGAACCAGGCCAGGAAGTCCTGCTGCTGCTGCTGCTGCTGCTGCTGCTGCTGCTGCAACAGTCATTCAGCATGGGCGTCTAGACAAAAGAAAGTGGTAAACAAGTGGCAGGGTGCCGTCCTGACTGCCACGGCTGCGGTTTGATCTCATCGCAGACAAATATCGCAACTGCTGTGTGTGTGTGTGTGTGTGTGTGTGTGTGTGTGTGTGTGTGTAGTGAAGTGATTAGAATCTTCCAGGCCTTCTCCGCCAACAATGAAATCCAGATATTTTTTTTTTGCGTCGATTGCTTTCGCACTTCTTCCGCTGCGAGCGGCGTGTCTGAATCCGCACGCCGCTCAGGTGACGTCAAAGAGGCTGACAACCAGGCGCTTCTCTCAAGATTATCGCGCTGCACCTGGACGCATTGGAGGTCGGCTGCCGGTGCAACAGACTGTGACGGAATGGAAACGACAACAATAGTCAATTAGAGTCCCGGGGAAGGGGGACGAAGGGGGTGGGAGACGGCCTGCAAATGCACCGTGATGGATTTTCTAGACAGGTGCAGCAGCACAGAGTAACACAATATAACACAGCCCTGTGATAAGTTGCTTATTAACGATATTTCCATGCAGTTACTGGCTTTGCAGCCTCAGTTTAACCTCCAACAATCTTCACTTTTTGGTTTGTAAGTGATCAAAGTCGTCCTCTCTCTCTCCGCGTCTTGCTTTCACTCCCAGTCCTTCCACTATTCAATGCACCACACTGTGTTTCAATCTCTAATATGTTTTTCTCTTTTTTTTTCTTTTTGTTTTCAATGCTTTTCTGCCCAATCAGCACTGCATGCTACTGGGAGGGAAGAAAAGCACGGACATCCCGCTGGAGGGCTACCTGCTCACCCCCATCCAGAGGATCTGCAAGTACCCGCTGCTGCTGAAGGTACGGCCGCTCAGCCCAGACCAGCTCAGCTCAGCCCAGACCAGACCAGACCAGCCGCTCGTCACTGCTGCCGCCACCGGCACCGCAAGGCAGCCGAGCAGACGCACAAACCCAACTTCTAAATCATGCACGACCCGACCACAGGGTTCCTCTTTTGACATGAGGACGTGCTGGCTTTTCAAAGTGTATTTCACGTATTCCAAGCCACATGTGACACAACTTGCGGAACCTGTTCTTCATTTATTTATTGATTTCTATTTTCTTTCTGTAATTTGACACATTTGCCTTGAAACTAAAGCCGCTTCTGCTTTTTTTTTTCTCTCCTTTTTTTCCGCCCGGTCGAGCAGGAACTGCTGAAGCGGACTCCCAAGAAGCACGCCGACTACCCAGCGGTGGAGGAGGCCCTGCAGGCCATGAAGGCCGTCTGCTCCAACATCAACGAGACCAAGAGGCAGATGGAGAAGCTGGAAGCTCTGGAGCAGCTGCAGTCGCACATCGAGGGCTGGGAGGTGAGCGCAGCGCAGCGCAGCGCAACGCAGGGAAGGCCAAGGAAGTTTGTTTTGTTTATTTCCCTTCCGTGCAAAAAGAGGCAGCAGAAGTGAAACTGGTGCAGCAGCTCTGAGCTTCATCCGCCTCAAGACTTTAGCAAAGCCGCCGCCGCCGCCGCTGCCGCTGCTGCAGCACTTCCCTTGCACGGGGGGCCACGGACTGGGCCTGGGAGCGAAGCCCACAGGGCTCCCGGTGCATTTTTCACGCCTCCCTCACCCGCCACAACAGAGGCCTTGTCCTAGCAGGCACCAGCGGGACAATCCGCCCACTCAGGGTGCCAAAGGGAGGGGGGAGGGGGGCGCTAACAGGCCCGGCCGGCCAATCAGAGGGGACCTCCGGAGCGGAGCCTCCGTCTCGCAGGCTTTTGGATGGATGAATTGATGGATGGAGGAAGGGGTCGGGGCCCCGCGTCCTGCCGCTTTCCGCTTGGGGGAGAAAAAAAAAAAACTGTCCAAACAGGCCGAGTGTCCGGCATGAAAAGATAAAGGAAGTTAGCTCCTCGTGTCGGTGGCTAGCAAGGCTAACACGTAATTTTTGTGTCCGTCAGGACTTTTTTTTATCCGATAAAATGCAGGCACGCAAATCCAATGAATGTTATACGTGTGCAACAAACGTGGTTGCAACAGCAAAGCGATCAAATCCAAAGTCCACAGTTGATCTCAGCCCGAGGCGTCTGATTGTGAGTCAGAGATAAAAAAAAAGAAAAAAGAAAAGCAAATGCTCCAGACTTTATCTTCTTTCTTGGAACAGTTTAGCGGATGCTGGAAAAGGCACTTTAGCCCGGTGCAGCAGTAGCCCCGCCCACCTCCACCTCCCTTCCCAGCCACTCTGGGGCTAATCGCCACCAGCGCTAATGGAGGAGGACGCCAAGTGGTGCAGCTTCTGGCTCAGACACATTATCGCTGCTCACACACACACACACAGACACACACTCAGACAAACTGCTGTTTACACTCACATCAGCGCTACGCAAAAAATGGGCTCCAGCATGGATCTAATGTAGAATGCATTGTAATTGCCATACGCTGTTATGCTGGACGCCAGCTCTTTTTCTCTTTAATGGTCGGGTTAATTGATTGCGTTGAAACAATCCCCAGATATTAATGACCCTCCCCAAACACCCCTGGAGTCATTTTTCTCTCTATGAAATGTGGAGTGAAAAACACACCCATCATAAACTCAGATTCCTGGGAATCGATTATGGATGGCTGATAACCAGCAGCCAGGCCTGCAGTCAGACGGTCTGAGTCAGAGTGGGCTCAGGAACATCAAAGTCCAGAACCTGAACCCACCCACACACACACACCCACACACTCAGTGGGGGGTGTGTGTGTTTAGTTACGGATGATTTGGAGTGGAATGATCCGTTTAACGATGACTAATGACTCGCAAGTCACCTCAGGTGCTTTCGTTTTTAGCTTTCAGTCGCCGCGATGCCCGACAGGTTGAATTAAAGACTTTAAAGGAACAGTCCGCCCGAAAATCTTAAAAGCATGTTGGCATTTTCCCTCCTCTGTGCTGTTTGAACATGTTTTATTTCGGCGTGGCTGCAGAGACGTCTGTGGTTGATTCACCGATGGGTGATGCACACTCCCACTTCCATTTAGAAAGAGCACATCCTTGTGTGTGTGTGTGTGTGTGTGTGTGTGTGTGTGTGTGTGTGTGTGTGTGTGTGCCACAGCAGTCTCTGCTGTGACACAGAGTCACTGTGTTGGTTCCTTGTGCAAGAAGTTTCTCTTCCTGCAAGATTTTCGATCCAATATCATTTAATTATTTTTATTCGTTAGCTTGAATTTGTCTCAGGCTCCCCTTGTATGTGCGCGTTTGTGTGTGCTGCGCTGTGAACGAGCAGCGTTGCTGTGTTTCATTGATGTCCGGCCGCAGCCCTGCAAGCGGCGCAGTGTTAAAAAGCCTCTCTGGGCGTCACCAGGTTGTGGTTTATCTGATAGCTGAGCTCGAGCGCCTTCAAACACGACCTCAGTGACATCCTGTGAAGGAGGCCGGCCCGCACGGTAACACAATACACCCTGGTGTATTAGTACAGTGCAGCGAACTCAGGGGAGGTGAAGCCTATTTTTTCAAAATTTCCCCCTTTTCTGCGCGGCATCCGAGCGGTGTTTCACGGCGGGGATCCGATCGAGGCTCCAGAACCACTTCCACCTTCAGGCTGAGCCGTGTTTTCCCTTCCTCTATTTACCGCGCAGATGTATTTCTGTGCACACACAAAACAAAAAAAAAAACGCGGACATGTCTTTTGCGGCTTGTGCTTTATGCGCGTGTTTACATCCTGAGCCGAGCACAGAGGCTTTGTTTGTTCCTCAAACAAGAGTCCCACAGGAAGCTGCGATGTAGGCCATGGTGAAAAAAAAAGAGCCCGAAAACCAGCGCCACCGAGCGCCGTTTAAGATTTTATTCCTCTGTAATGTGCGGTGTGTTTGGTTTGGTTTTGTTTTTGGCTTTTTTTTAAATCTTGCTAGCTTTTTTCTGCAGCTAGCATGAGTTGACAAAACACCAGAGGTTTTTTATTTTTTTTTCTCGTTTTTCCGTTGCCTGACTTGAATTTTCCTGCCAGGTTGGAGCCCTGCCACCGAGATGGGAGGGGAGCAAGTGTGTTTTCTCTGTACTGTTTTTGATGGCGGGGTGAAAACACGTCACTTTGGCCTCTGACTCTGCCAGTTCTGATACAACCGGTGTTTTTTTCAGAGAAATCAGAGCCGGAGGAGTTTGTTTAATCATCAGCTCAGGGAAAATAAACGGCAATGGCGGGATGAAGACCTCGCGCATGTCAGGATGCAGTCAGCTTTTCAACTCTTGTTGTTTTTTCTTTTCTCCCCCTCCTCCACTCTCAGGGAACCAACCTGACGGACATCTGCACGGAGCTGCTGCTGCACGGCAACCTGCTGAAAATCTCCGCCGGCAACATCCAGGAGCGTGTCTTCTTCCTGTTCGACAACCTGCTGGTCTACTGCAAGAGGAAGTCCAGGTGAGCCCGGGGCCGTGAAACCCCCCCCCCTTCGCTCCTCCCATCTCCTCTATCCCGCTGCTGAGAGTAACCGCCCTCCCTCTGCTCAGGGTCTCTGGAAAGAAGTCCACCAAGAGGACCAAGTCCATCAACGGGCCCCTGTACGTGTTCAGGGGCCGCATCAACACGGAGGTGATGGAGGTGGAAAACGTGGAGGACGGAACAGGTTTGTGCCTCCCTGCGTTCACACAGCTCTCACTTTATTTTCTTCTAACATAACTACACCTAGAAACTACACCCCCCTTTTTTTTTTTAAATTTAAAAAATCAATCTCCGCATCTCTTCCGCTCACCTCAGGCTTTGCTTTTCATTGCCTCGCGGTCGTGGATGTTAATCAGTCGCCCCGCCGCCTGCAACTACGCCACCCCCCCTCCACCCAACTTACCACCTCCCTGTTGACAGTTTTCTGGGTGGAGCCGCAGCAGCAGCAACAGCTTCCACCCAGTTTCAGACAGGATGGAGCTCGCCAGCCCCCCCGCCCCCCTCTCTCTCTCTCTCGCCTCTCCATCCGTCGAGGCGTCGATACAGATGTGGAGGTGAGGCGGCGGCTCGTAGGTGGAGCCGGTGGAGGCGTTGAGATCAGGTGCCGGCGATAACGGATCCATGTGTGGGCACAGCAGCGGCGGCGCGCAGCTCACCTCGCCACTGCGGTTTGCTGCATCGGCGCACGAACGCACCGTCTTACTCTCGCTCTCTCTCTCTCTCTCGACCACATTTCCTCTTTTTTTTTTCTCTGCGCTGGTAGAATATTTTGCAAGCTCACATGACCCGTTTTTTTTTTTCGCCCTTTCCTGCTGCTGCTGCTGCTTCTGCTGCTAAACAGGGGGATGGGGGGGGGAGGAACCGCAAAGAAAAACATGCCTTCAGATTCTCAGAACTCAGGGGTCTCTCTCTCTCTCGCTCGCCCGCTCGTTCTCGCAGCGGAAAACGGAGAGAGAGAGAGAGAGAGAGAGAGAGAGAGACACCTGCAAATCGGAGGAAGGTGTAGATTTCATCATAATTTTCATCACAATCTAGTGTTACACTATTTATTCTGTTCTTTGTCTGTCTCTTTTTAACTTTTTGATTCTGTTGTGGCTGTATGAGTGGGAGCAACAGATCTATCTATCTATCTATCTATCTATCTATCTATCTATCTATCTATCTATCTATCTATCTACACTAAACGTTGAACCTGAGCCAGTGACGTCACTCGAGCCGATTGTTGCTCAACGGCGGCCCCACCAGGTCCCGACTTGCGTTCCGCCCATCCAGGATTATTTTATCCGTCGTTTTTGTTTTGTTTTTTTGTTTCGTGCCCCGGTGAGTCGGAAAAACCGATTCGGGCGCCAAAAGCAAGAAAACGCTCTCCTAGCTCTCTGCCGTCCCTACGGGGGTTGGGGCTACTTGACGTATTGCGTCTATTTATACGACCTTTGAGTGTGAGACTAATGCAGCCCATTAGCAGCCGGCCATTCATAATTCAGCGGCCGCTCACCTGCAGCCAAATGGACGGCAGGATGAGGAGGCGGACCGAGTGGAACAAGGCCTGTTTTTACTGCCTTCATGATGTTAATCAGCTTCAGCTTCTCACTCTTTTGAATCACTCTGCAACTCTGTGTCGTGGATTTCTATCTTTCTTTCAATCAGACATTGTTTTTTTTTTTTCCTACCTTTGACATATCTTGGCAGAGACGTCCGCCTTCTTCAGAAAGTGTCACTCGGTGGCAAATGTGACGCGTCTTTATTAGCTCTGTCAAATATCAAAGGTAGGAAAAAAAAAAACCTACGTCCGATTAAAAGAAAGATATAAAATCCATTGAAAAACCCGAAGACGTAACGAACAGTCGATCTGTGACCTCTCACGGCGGCTCGGCAGCTCGACGCCTCGCGCTCTCCTCTCCCTCCGCTCGCCGCTGAGGTTTCTGCTGCTGCTGCTGCGCCGCTCGCAACTCTGCCTGTGGCTTTTCTGGTCAGCGTCGGACCCGGCAGACAGCGCTGTCAGCAGCAGCGATGAGGTGGAGAAATAAAAAACGATTAAAAAAAAAACACAGAGTCGGACGTGCTCGATGGCTGATTGTGCAATCGCGATAAAAGATAGCGGTCGTGTCGAATCAACCTCAGCGCTGAACTGTAAACGTGTTGTTTTTTTCTCTATTGGTTGTCGCCCTGCAGCCGACTACCACAGCAACAACTACACGGTGACCAACGGCTGGAAGATCCACAACACGGCGAAGAACAAGTGGTTCGTCTGCATGGCCAAGAACGCCGAGGACAAGCAGAAGTGGCTGGACGCCATCCTGAGGGAGCGGGAGCAGCGAGAGAGTGAGCTCCCGGCTTTTATTTTGCTGTCTTAGAGCCATGAACGTGGCACCTCTGGCTGCTTTCCTCCGGAATTCATTGATGTGAAGAGATTCCTCGGAGAGAAAGTGGCACATTTGAGCTCCTGCGCGGGTTAAGCGACTGAAAACGAGAGAACTGGGCAGCTGTTTCCATATCGCGCTGCTGCTGTCTGGGTCAGACATATATTTATTTATTCACTGTACTTGAGACTTGGAAAAGACGGAACAAACAGGATTTTAACCTTCTCAAACCAGCTGGTGGCCGAGCCGCCTCCGCGTCTCCGGCTTCTCCCGCGTCTTCGCCGCGCTGCCTCTCAATAAATCCATTCGCCGCTCTCATGGAAAACACTCCCCGTTAATCGCAGCGGTAAATAAAAAAAAAATCCCTCCGCCTCGCTTAAGCGAAACCTTTATTACAGAACACCGGCGGTGATGAATTTCCACTCTGTTGACTCTCTCGACCCGCCGGGCCGCCGCTCGCTGTTCTCGCTCCGTCTTTCACACTCGTCTAATTTCCCAGCGGATCGTTTCTCCGAATGATACGGCAGCAGACGTGTCTGTGCCGTTATCGTTGTCTGTTTTATTTCTTCTTTGTTGCCTCCGCTGCGCCCTGCGTGTTGCCGTCCCCGTGGATTCACAAACTATTAAGACTCGCGGACGGTAATGCGACCTGTCGGCAGCCGCGGGTCTCGTCCTGCGGCCGCGTCTCACCTCCAAGCTGCCGCCCGCCTTGTCGTCGTTTGCACACTGCACGCTGTTGTGCAGCGACCGCGCGGTCGTAGGAAAGCAACACGACCGAGGAATTTGTCTGTAATCAAAGCCCTCTGTGGATGTGTGACTGACCGGTGACTCACACACACACACACACACGTGCACACACACAAACAACAGATGCTAAAAACAGCAACCTCGGGCTAAATGCTTAAAATAGAACCAAGCCGAGCGTGCAGCGCATCTTTGATTAATCTGCCTCTATTTTTACTGCAGCAAGACACAAAGTCAACACCGAGTGTTTGTGTTTTCATGGCACCACGTTCCAGAAAATGCATGCACACACACACGCACGCACACACACACAAGCAAAGCAGCACACTTTATGTGTTAGCCCTGCCAACGAGGCGGCGTCCACCCTGCCGACCTCCCTGAATGGTTTTCCCTCCTCCGCCGCTGTGCGACTTCCCTCTTTAAGCCTTTCAAAATGTGTTTGCACCTGTTTAGTGCCGACCATCTGTCTTCGTTTTGCGGACATTAGGCGGCGTGAAAGGCTTTAACCACATTTCGGGTGGCACACCGAGGGTCACCCGATAGCATTGATGGCTAAAAGTGTTTTTTTTTTTCCCCTCCGAAAGAAAATCGACTCTGAAAGTGTTTCTGATCGTCAGGACTGGAGGCAAAGCCCAGTGTGTTTTACAGAGGGGTTACACATGGTCATCAAGGGTGGGAGGGGGGTTTCTGCGTCTGCACAGAACAAACCTGTTTGCAGGAGGTGAAGTGTATCAGGATACGGACAAACAGAGGTGTGCCGCTGCCGCTGCTGCTGCCGCTGCCGCTGCCGCTGCCCTCGGTGTTGGATTTCAAGCCGGCGGAAATGGACCTGAAGCTAACAGATGCTTGATCAGTCGCAGCGCCTGATCTTCCCCTCCTCCCCCGTCCTCCCTGCCTCCCCCTCCCTCTTCATCAGCTCCGCCGCTCTGCTCTCTCCACAGTCTAGACGGCTTTATGATAAAGTTTCATTGCGGTGGATCCCAGCGAGCTAGCGGCTTACTTCTCCGTTATTGCCTTCCTTCCTTCCTTCCTTCCTCCCTTTCTTCTTGTTTGGTGTCTGAAGAAGGAGGAGGGGAAGAGAGAAAAAAAAGTAAAAGGTGCAGGTCAGATAATGAGGTATTAGCCGAGCGAAGGGGGGGGGGGCTGGGAGGACGACGGGGGAGCAGCGGCGCAAGATAAACTCTGACAGCTGGGGCCGAAGTTAAAGGGGCCTTCCGCGCTGGGGAGGAGGCCTCCCGTCTGTTGTTCAATGACACTCATTGTCCCGCTCGACTCCAGCTGCTGTCAGACGTAACTCGAGCAGTCCACCTCCAACGCTGGCACGGCGCAGCAGCGTTCGGGGGAAAAGTGAAAATGAAGAGTTGGCGCTGAAACTGGAGACGCTCGGCCACATCGGCACAGGCGGCCACATCCGCCGCTAAACCCGCCCGCGCCTTTAATCTCGCGTTTACTTACATATGTAAGTGTGTGTGTGTGTGTGTGTGTGTGTGTGTGTGTGTGTGTGTGTGTGTGTGCGTGCGCTGGGAAAATGTTTGCATGACCGTCCCGGAAATTTCGGCTCATGTTAAGACGTCCGGAAGAGAAACGAAGCTGGAAGCTTCACTGGTTGATTCTGGGGAGATGTTTATTTTTTTTTGCTATTGCGACTTCAACCGTGAAAATCAGGTTGATTGATGCGTCAGCGTCAAGTGAATTCCTGAAATTCTGCCTTGACTGAATGGACGCAGCGTTGAAGTCTCATCGGAGGGTTATTGAGACCAGAGGTGCAGTTTTTTAAAGATCTGGTTTGACTGGAAACGCTATTAAGACTTCAAAGCATCAGGTATTATTTTCTTTCATCTCAGACACCAGCCAAGCAGCCCTGCACCACCAAACAGTCAGAAAACCTCTGCAGATCTGCACAACACAGCATCTTTAGCCCTCTGTTTGCAGCCACCCACTAATTTTTTTTTTAATTTGCTCAGGAAGGCAAAAACTAAGTAGTTCTCAGCAGGCAGAGCCAATACCTGGCTGATGGTGCTGTCTGTAACTCACGTGGGACGGCCCATTGTGACATCATAAAGGGCAGATTCTGAAAGTCCAGCGCAAGAAGTCCAGGATATCTTGGAATTTTCTCAATGCTGAGGTTCATGAGCAACTTACAGACTCGGAAAGAACCAGAAATGTTGTTGGTGATGTAAATCTGACTGCAGAATATGAGAATAAACAGCGTGTTGACAAGTAGGAGGAAAGAGAAGGAAAGAACTGAGAGGCCATTGGGGTCATAAGTTCATCAAACACAGCGGCTGCGGGTCAGCGGCTCAAACAGTTAGTTTGGATTTCCACTGGAGCAGCAACAATGCGGCCCTCACATGTTCTGGCCGCCCCATAGAGGAACAACAGTCAGTCAAGTCGGAAGCAGCCATCAAGATCTCGCTGCCCTGCTGAACTCCAGAGTCACACAGTCAACTCGTCTGGTCCAGATTAGCATCTGCGGCCGAGCCGGTCCGGTCCAAGCCGAGCCGCCGCCTTCTGCTGCTGGCTTCATTACATCTGCACAATACCAGAACACGACCGGGGGGGAAGTGGGGAGGTGTTGCGGGGGTTGGTGGGGGGAGGGGCCGCCAGGCAAAGACGGCTTGTCTCCTCTCACAGCACCATGACAGAAGTTGCCTCCGGGCTCTGATTAGTTCGCAGAGGCGGAGAAAAAGCGATAAACGTTCTGTAACCAGTGTGTTTGATTCTTCAGGCTGTTTTGAAAGTGTTTTGTTCTCTCCTATCTCCTGCCGTCGGATCTCAATGATACCAAAAACCCGGTCGCCGTTCTCACGTTCTTATTCATTAATTTATTTTCATGCAAATGCCACCACCTGACCTGCTCGCTGTCCTCCTCCTCCGACACCAGGCCTGAAGCTGGGCATGGAGCGCGACGCCTACGTGATGATCGCCGAGAAGGGCGAGAAGCTCTACCACATGATGATGACCAAGAATCGCCACCTGATCAAGGACCGGCGCAGGAAGCTCAGCATCGTGCCCAAGTGCTTCATGGGAAAGTGAGTAACTCCTCCAACTCCCACCCAAGCCTGGGTCTGGGTGCCAGGAAGGGTAGGGAGGAGGGTTGGTGTTGGGTGTGGGGGGAGGGCGTAGGGGTCCAGCGATACGCCGTTCCCAGGGGAGGAGCCTTGGAAAACAGCCGTTACGTAAGAACGCCATGTTGTTCTCAGGGAAGCGGCCTCCAGCTGCTGGCACCGAGCCCCGACCGTTCCGGGGCTCCTGCCGCCCTCTCAGGCTCCTCTCATGGGTCACTGAAAGGACCGAGAATCACACACACACACACACACACACACACACACACACACACACACACACACACACTCGGACTTTCATTAGCGATGAGGGCCTTTTCGCCGAGGCTCGGCTGCGAGGCCCTTCCATCCCCTTGATGTCCCAGCGCCATCAATAGACAATGGGAGAAGTTGCTTAAGCTTCCCTCACACACACACACACACACACACACACACACACACACACACACACACACACACACACACACACACTCTCACTCCCAGTGCTGGTGAGATCCCAATTAAATTCCTCTCCAGCCTCGTCCCCGGGAGCTGGGATAGTGACTGATGACTGGTCTCGTAAAAGAGGAACCAGGGAGGTGGGGAGGGGCCCTGAAGGGGCCACCACCACCACCGCCACCGCCAACAACACGGTCGGTAACCGTCAAACACAAATCATCGTTTCCCCAGGGGATGGCGATCTCGATGTCGTTAGCGCTGCGGACGAGTCATAGCGAGCTCAGCCGCCGCCAAGTAGGCCGTTCAGTGAGTCACTCCGCCGCGCTGTAGCCGCGTACTTCTCCGTCTCGGCGCGGCCGTGTAAAGTAAATGTTTTTCTCTGCGTCAGATGCCTCTCGCTAGGTGGTCTCTTGCTAACTTTCGGCACGTGCGAGCTCCTTCCGTCCCTCCAGTTCCAGGGAAACTTAAATGAATGAATTTCTGCTTTGAATGTACGCAGGTCAGAGTTCACACTCTTCCTCCCCATCTTCTCTCGGCGGGGCCTCGCTTTTTGTTTCTGCTCTCCGCCATCTGCCCTCGTCTGCGCTCCATCGCCCCGGCCGCTTCCTGTCCGGCGAGCGCAGCGGCCTCGCATTAGCTCCGCGTTTGTCTTTCTGATGGAATTAGCAGCGGCCGCTTATTGCATCAAACGATCTCGCAGACTGCCGGTTTTAATGGCGGCCCCGCTAACTCGATTGCCCGATTCCATCAACCCACTTTGGAAGTGCTTCTGCATTGACAGGCCCGACATTTTCCTGGTGCCGCTGAGAGTTGATTTTTTTTTTTTTTTTTTTTAGCGGAGGAGGTTTTAACTGGAGAGAAAAGCGGTGAATGTCGAGTGGTTCTCTGTTCGGTGATTGGGGTTATGAAAACAGCAAGAGTTGGACAAAAGGAGGCAAATCCTCTTGCTCCAATTCTGTTTTGGCTCCTTTTCTGCCCAGTTCTTGGTTTGGAGGCAACACTGTAGCTGTGTTCCAATCCCACACTGCACTTTAACGATAAGCGGGGACAGATTTCACAGTTGTAAACAGGAGGGGGAAGAAGGAAAGAAGGAAAGAAAGAAAGCAAGAGGCTGTTCATGTAAAAAAACTCAGGATGCATAATGTGCTGTTATATTGCTATATTTTTGTCCACCAGTGGGGTGCATGAATAAAACCCCGAGTGAGCAGATTCAATCAAAAACCTGCTGGTGTTCAAGCTGCACTAAGAAAAATGGGTGCAAATTATTCTAGCCAGCATGTTTTTACCAATGGACTCTCTGCAGCATGTACTCGTTTCACACTAGTTTCACACTCCCAACCGTGCGGAACGTCCACCGAGGTTTCACTGTGTGTGTGTGTGTGTAGTGTGACAAACCACACACACACAAACTGCTTCCTGCCACACCCCAAACCATAAACCACACCGTCACCATAAATAGTAATGATTAACGTTCTTCATCGATAGAGCTACCAGTCACCGCAATATTTACCAGTAACCCATATTTATTTTGCTAGAAATTCCATCACTCATGTGATCAGCGGCTTTCCCCGATCTTACAAAAACACCTACATGCTTTAGTATCTCGTACATACACATCTTGAATTATCCAGCTATTCAAGAATCCATCATAAAGACACATTTTTTAAATTATTATTACGTACATGCTCCTTGCACCTCCATCATTACAGGCTGCATCAAGGTGTGGCATGACAGACAAAGGCGACACCCAGTTTTATTTTACCTAACGGATGAGTCAAGCTGGGGTTAATGGAGCGCGGCGGAAGTTGCTAAAATTGGTCGTTAAATACGCAAGCGCTGATCCTGATTCTCAGCCTTGGCCTTGTTTGCAGAAGAAGAGATAAAGTTATAACACTGTCGCCACTATCAGGCTGGCACATTAAAGGAGTAAAATCTACTAGCAGGACGTTTAAGTAAAGACCATAGCTGTCACCTGTAACCAAGTCATTCAGCTTGCAGAGTGGCATGCTAGCAAAACTAGCTAAGGCCGTTATTATTCCTCCACATTTTTTACCACTTGTATTTCCTTTGTGGCCTCATTTTTACATGTAACTCTACTGCAATCCCTAAACTGTCTTCTCACCAGCCGTCAGGAATCAGCATGAAGCCAAAACGCGGCTCCGGTCAGATAAACCGCCGGAGACGCTAACTCCCTCTTGTGCATGTGCCTGCCACGTCCCAAGGACGTGATGCTGTCAGGAGCTTAGCTTTAACTTTGTCATCTTCATTCTTTCTTTTTTTTTCCTTCTGTCTTTGTGTTTGCAGCGAGTTTGTGTCGTGGCTGATCGAGAGCGGAGAGATCAGCAAACCCGAGGAAGGAGTCAACTTGGGACAGGCCTTACTGGAAAACGGCATCATCCACCACGGTGAGACTCACCTAAAACTATATATACGTGGTGCCGACATCTCCCCGTTCTATTCAGCAAGTTCAACCTCTCATCTCTCGCCACCCACCCCGGTGCCATCTAGTATATATGTGCCACTTCCCTTTTGTCTTGGTTTTTTTTTTTTTTTTTTCTGAAGTGTGAAATTCGCTTTGCCGCTCTTGCTAAATAAACAGGAAACAGTGCATGTACAAAGTGCAAAGAAATGAACAAACCTTTAAAGACGTACACATGCAGCCCTGTCGGAGGGAGGCTTCCGCCTTGATGTGTGGTTTAATTTGTTCAACATTACCGAGAAATCCGCCGCTCGCGAGCTGCGCAGGTGGCAACGGACAACAGTGGCGCTAATCAGGGCATTGTCGCGGTGGCTTTGTGGGCAAACTGGACGGGCTGAAGGCCTCTGAGTGGAAAAAGTGTAGGTGTCACCAGAAAATCAGACAAAGAAAAAAAAAAAAAAAATAGGTCAGGCGACTTTGCATGAGTCATGCATTGTTGTTTTATTTTGTGCACGTGCAAAAAAGCAAAACAAAACAAAGACAGAGAAACTGATTTTTGGGTCCATTTTTCAAACTTGAGTTCAGTCCTTGCAGAAACGTTGGCAGTCTCCTCTGCTTTTATTATTATTATCTATCATTCGCTGCATTACAAACTGTCTAGTTTTATTTGGGCGCTGCGTGTCTAGACTGAAGGAACCAGCTGCCGGGTCGGGCCCGGTGCCACGGTGTTGCGGTGGCACCACAAAGTGCCGACAGAGTCTCGGCATCTTTTCGTGTATATATTTATTGTTTATTTTGTTCTGGAAGGTTTTTTTATTTATTGATGGAGTTTATTCGTGTGTGTGTGTTTGTGTGTGTGTGTGGGGGTGGGGGGGTTTATGGGCGTTGGCGGCTGTTTGCTGCTATGTTAATTATTTGCCTCTCGGCCCTGTTTTCCCCCTGCTCTGATTCACAGCTGTAGGGTTTCCCCCACTTGTTGTTCTCCTGGTTTGTCGCCTCAGCTTCACTAAACAACTTCTGGAATAAATAATGAGACAAAGGAGAGGAAACCCTCTCGGCTGAGTGTTGATGAAGGTTTTGTTTAAGGTTTCTTTTGATGGCTCCAGAAGGAAAACGGGGGGGAAAGAGGACCGAGTTGTTTGCCTGTGTTTTTTCTCTCTCTCTTTTCCTCATATTCACTGGTTTTGTTTCTCCAGTCTCCGACAAGCACCAGTTCAAGAACGAGCAGGTGTTGTACCGGTTCCGCTACGACGACGGCACCTACAAGGCCCGCAGCGAGCTGGAGGACATCATGTCCAAGGTGAGCGCACTGCATTTCTGGATCCTTCTACCTGTGTGTGTGTGTGTGTGTGTGTGTGTGTGTGTGTGTGTGTGTGTGTGTGTGTGTGTGTGTGTGTGTGTGTGTGTGTGTGTGTGTGTGTGTGTGTGGCTTCTCCGGCTCCTCCCACCATCCAAACCATCCCCGCTAGTGACGTTATCGTCTAATCTCGTCCGCTGAATCTCTTCCTGCTAAAATCCTCGAGTGGAATTCTTTTTGACAGAATAATTCTGAGTGACAGGATGTCAACCTGCGTCCGTGGGGTTCAAGCGCTCTGCCCCCGCCCCCTCCCTCCTGCAGTTAACAAGAAGCCAATCAGGGGCCAGGGAGGACGTTCTAACTCTAAAAACGCTGCGTTTCAATGCGGCGCTGATGGTTTTAGAAAAGCGTCGTGTCTCTGAAAGCACAGCCCCGGGCTCCGTCTTTCCACCTCTGGAACTTGGAAGTGGCCTCCCGCCGCCGTGCCGCTACTTGCCTGTGGAAGGTGTGTGCGCTGCGTGACTCAACCGCCGACCTCACTCCTCTCCTCCCTCTTTCTCGCAGGGCGTCAGGCTGTACTGCCGTCTCCACAGCCTCCACACGCCAGTCATCAAGTGAGTACCTGCCTCGCTCCCTCCTTCACACCCCCCCCCCCACACACACACCCCCACCCCTCCCATCACTGCTTCTCCAGGTGCACAGATGCATATTTATGAAGGTTTTACATTCGACCTGGTGACACCTCCACCGCTCAACACCAAACAGAGACTGACAGCCCCTAATATTAGCTGAGAGACTGATCCCAGGTTAAAGGTTGACAGTTTAGTGGGTTTTTTTTTTTCTTACAGCCAGAAGTTTATGTGTGACGCCACTTAAAGGATTTAGCAGATCTACATATTACCGGCATCTGTCTTTAATTCCTGGCAGAGCTTCGGCTGGCCGAGTTCAATTTTAACGTCGCTTTCCGGCGCTTTTCTCACCTTTCCTGCTTGCACAAGCACATGCAAACGCA
Organism: Thamnaconus septentrionalis; assembly: GCA_009823395.1. Lineage (NCBI taxonomy): Eukaryota > Metazoa > Chordata > Actinopteri > Tetraodontiformes > Monacanthidae > Thamnaconus > Thamnaconus septentrionalis. Next base: position 9,637,475 of record CM020512.1, read on the forward strand.
CTCTTTAACATAAACTAAAACCCTGCCGTGCGTAAGCACGTACAGGTCGACTCACATCCTGCTTTGTAAGTCACACCCGCAGCATTTTTGACATGCGTTCCTGTCTGTTCAAACCTCAGTTAAAATCAGACAGAAACCACAGGGTGGAGTCACTGTATGTGGAGTCACGGCCAATCTTTACGTTTTTAGCCAAACCAGTGCTGAAAGGTGTGACGGGTTGATCGTTGCGCTTTTGCAGAATGACTGGTGCTACGAAAACAAGTGAAGAAGCAGAAATTACATAAGATGTAAGGGGTGTATTCCAGAGCACCTACGTCATCTCCACTGATTTGAAACGAGACAATCTCGCAAAACATTTTGCATTTGCAGGCCACACGGTCCAACAGGAAGTTTTTTTTACAAAGCACCAAAAAAACAACCATCAAGTTAATTTTCTTGAAAGAATATTTTCGGAAGGTAGCGACATCCAGTTGCGAAAACGTCGTACAAACCTGAGCAGGTCGTCCTGAAGTTTCCTGTAAAGTTCCCTCGAATACTGTACAGTCAGGCCCACTTAACTTGCTACTGGAAATAAGCCGTCTAGAACTCACATCCTCCGTGTGGTGCCAGGCTTCCTGGATGCAACAGGCAGGAGAGAAACATCGCTCAGCAGAAATGCACTCATTTGGAAATTGCATTTTATTGACAGCTTGAGGAATATTGCTTAAGTTTGTGTTTTTGCACAAATCTGTAATGGAAACTCCACTAATGCCACACACACACACACACACACACACACACACACACACACACACACACACACGCTTCCTCTCTATCTGGGCCTCCATCACTCAGCCACTGATTGAAAGTTGCCGTCAGCGCGAACAAAGAGCCGCTGGTCCGGAGGCAAATCCTATTAACATACAAAGGCCGGCTCTCTGCCTGCCTGCCTGCCAGCCAGATATTATGTAATCTGGCCGAGCTTCTTTAATCCGTCACTGAAATTGCCATGGCTTTGAAGGATGCGTTGAATTTTTATGAATGGTATATTTTTTAATAAAGCACGTCTGGGTTTGATTAAACTCTGTTTGAGGGATAAAGAGCCTGCAGGTCTCATAAGATCAGAAGCCATAAAAGGAGAAAGAAGATATAAGATAATCATCAGCTGAATAAAGGCCCCAGATGTCTAATATGTTTAAGGATGGGATGGAAAAATTGCCCCCCATTAGTCGGCACAGTTGCACTGCGTAAAGTCGCCCGCATACTGTCTGCATGTCACAGTCGCTAAAAGCTCACATTCCTCTTTTAGTTGTCCAACCATCTCATCCAAAGCGGTTCGCTCGTTTAAACCCCCCTGCGAAAGCTTTCAAGAATCAGCTGAAGAGGCAACAAATCCCGAGCGTCAGCAGCTGTTTGGAATAAAAAGTCGCTAAAGTGGTTTGCGTAGGAAAGCGGGCGCTCGCGTTACGTCGGCTCAGACGTTGACATATGTTCCCGCCACCAGCAACAGCAACTGCCGGTCTGTCCTCGCCAAAAGAGCTCGCCACTGCCCCTCATGCTTTTCAGCGGTATTGCAACATTTAGAACTGGCACGAATAAAACGGCGACGGACAAAAAATTTCGACCAGCAGATTCATGCAATGCTGTTTTTTCTCCCCAATTAGTCAAAGGGCTCAGTACGCAAAGCACATTGACGGTTTAACTGTTTTGTTTTTTTTTTTGCTTGTGCAGAGACAGAGATCACCATCTGAAGACCTTCAAGTCTGTGGTTCCTGCCAGCAAGCTGGTCGACTGGCTTCTGCAGCAGGTAAAAAAAAAAAAAATCTGTCACCATTCAAAACACACACACACACACACACACACACACACACACACACACACACACACACAGAGTCAGCAGCGTGTCCAATTGGAAAGAAAAGCACCAATAACCTCCCTCTCTCTCTCTTACATGCACAAACGCACACGCACACACATGCACACACAAATAAAGAGATAAATTGGGTTTCTATGCTAATGCGTCACTCACATTATGCCACATTTGTCGTCAGCACCAGGATCCCAGCTGGGAACCGACTCTCTTGTCTCTATTATGAACATATTTATTCGCACATGCTGCCTCACACATCATCAGCCTCGCTCCGGCAGAGACACACACACACAAACACACACACACACACGCCCTCAGGCCAGCAGTTCCGTGGCGTGTTTTGTATGAAAAGGTGCAAACAGGCTTATTGTCTCTGACTGACTGTGTGCGTCACTGACTCCGTTTCCCAGGGAGACTGTTCGACCCGCGAGGACGCCGTGATGCTGGGCGTCGGCCTCTGCAACAGTGGCTACATGCACCACGGTCAGTGTGACACACACACACACACACACACACACACATGCATGAAAAAAAGGTTGCTGGACAATTTACTGAGCAACGCTCGATGATTGTGAGGTGATCTTTCCATGACAAACATAGAACCTTACCATCCGAAACCTTCAAAGATAATGTTTTGGTGACTGCTTCATTGATTTTTGCACAGGTGATGGTGCTGGTGTTACTCTAGAAATGCCTCTGTCTATTTTTTAACCCAATATAGATGGAAAATGAAGATTTAATAATTATTTACCTTGAATTATTTTTTGTTTGGGCTCACAACAAAAGCACATTTCCATCCAACAGGTCATTCAACTCCCATGTTTTCTATTGTTTTAGTCATTTCACTCCTCGTCGTTCGTCTCATCTTTCTCCTCCTGACAGTCGAACCTCTTTCCAGCTCTGACGTAGTCAGTTTTTTTTTCCGCATTTTTCGTCAAGAACCCATCAACGATTGGCGCTCCACCAGCACGAGCCAAGTCTTTGGAACCTCGCCGACCACACTGTAGCGGAGCGGCTTCGGTGGCGGCCCCGAGTGTTGAATGTAAACAGCATTAGCAGCGTTCCCTAACCGGAGCTGTTTGGCCTCGCTACACACTCAGTCTGGGTCGCACCGCTCAGCCGTGGCCACACAAAAAAAACTAGAAACACTTCTCCTTGTCTGCCAAATGTGTTGCGTGTCGAGCTCGAACAACTGTGAGCAGCAGGCGGGGTCGGACGTCAGAGGGTTGACGAGAGAGCTGGAGGAAAGGAAACGTGTTGACACAGCTAACTAGGCGAAGACAAATGCATGAAAAAAATCCTTTGATTCCTTGTGGGACATAAACTTGGAGGTTGGAACCCGGCGAACGGTGTCAGCGGGCAGGGATCTATGTTTTGCCCTTTGTGATGTCATAAAGGGTACCGAAGAGCTTGCTTTAGCCCACACTTTTTGAGGTGGAGAAACAGCAATGACTTTTCACTCAGACGCACAATGTAATAGAACATTTAGATTTTTCTTTTCTTGACACAATAAGGCACCTTCAATGTACAAATAATTAAGGTCTTATAAACATTAATTACAGCTACATTCAACGAACAAAATGCATGAAACTCAGTGAGAGAAAATAGAAAATCAAGACAATCTGGAAAATCTGAAAATCTGGCCCCTCTGACGGGGTCACCTGTCCTCTTCTCGGCGCCGTGACCTCGTTTTCCCTCTCCGCCTAGACGTTCACTCTCACTCTTAAGCTCCTCCTCAGCCGGCCCATCTGCTGCTCTTCACCTGTCCTGCTCCCACCTCCCTCTATTTCTGTCTGCCCTTGTCACCCCCGTTTCTTTGTCTGGCTACTTTTTTTTTAACGCGCTGACGACAGGCGGAGTTAGTAAGTCGTCGCCCTCTGCCGGCTCACGACCCTCATCTGCATGTCTGCCGCCAACACCGGCGGCCCTCCGACCTTGTACTTTCAGAGACGCAGAGAAAGTCACAGATAAAAGTCACTTCATTAGATTCTAGCTGCACTCTGGGAGTTGCCTCACATAACCTCTGAGAGAGAACTAAAGATTCGATATGAGTTTTAGCAACGCTAGTCTCGAAAAAAAAAAAAGTAGACTGAATAAACTAAACAGAATTATGTAACAGCCACACTGAAGGTTTCTGTCTGTTGAAACTTGTTTTCATCAGGGTTGAAGTTTTGCCTGCCTTGGCACATAGTGGCCTATGTTGCCCCTAGTGGCAGATCTGGAGGTTTACCATGCAGGCTAGTTGTAAAAGGTTAAAAAAAAAAAAACAATCTGGAAGGGTTTGTCACCTTCACACCACTATCGCCTTCTCTTAAAAAAAAAGCTTTCTTTGGGCTCTCTGCCAGATGGATGATACATAAAATTAATCCCACATTTAAAGGCGTGTTCCACCTGACATGCTAGGTCACATTTACAACGTGACTCAGGTGCGGGTGAACCTTTTATTCCCAAACCTGTTTGGTTTTATCGACCCTCTCAGTGTTTGAGGCTTTGGTGCAGTTTTTGTGAAATTCAAGTTAGCATACACGGAATATTTTTCGCCGCCGGTCGGCATAGTTCCGTTAAGAACATCACACACTACTGTGAGCAACCTGCCGTGTGTCACATCCGGAGCGGAGGAACACTCCCTACTGCTGTAGAAGCAGCGTCAGGGTGTTATAACACCGCTGCCGCCGTGACTCACAGGAAGTGACTCGGGTTCGTTTGAGTTGGCGTCAGGCCAGTGTGACTTAATTGGGCACGTGTGTGTGCGAGCGAGTGAGGCTTTTTGCACACCTGAGGGTGCCAGATGCTTCCCAAACCTCCCGACAGCTGGGCTTCCTGCAGCTGCCGGCGTTCAAAGGCCGAAAAATCACCTCTATCACCTTTATGTTTTGGTTCTAATGCTGAGATAATGTGCTCGTCTCCTGTTTTCAATCAAGAGTGTGTCCGAAATGTTCAGCGCATCGAAACGCACACGTTGGGTCAGTTGTGTTTTTGCCAAATCGCCCAGCTTTAGTTTTACTGCCTTGAAAATTTTGTAAGATGCCGTTAACACTGAAACTTTCAGGGGTTTCAACCAAATATTTGAATGTTTTCAACTCTGCTTGACCCCGAAACTGAGAAGGAAAAAGAATAGAGAAGTTTTCTTCATTCCCGTCAGCAACACAAGTGATTTTTGCATACATTGTCACAGTTGAAATATCAACATCAAAAACGTAAAATCAATGACAGCCGTTCATCCTGACTGTGGCTTTATAGAATTGCATGTCAGAGTCTTAGCCTAAATAACAGATTTTGCTATTTGGACAACAGAAGAATTGCGATAATTTTTTTGTCCTGACCCGTTTCAAAGTGCCTCATGTGTTTGAAGTGAATCCTGAACCCAACCCTGGATTGTCAGGATTCACACACACACACACACACACACACACACACACACACACACACGCACGTGCGGCAGACGTCCACAGAGAGCGGATCCTTCCTCGTCGCCGCCCCAGCTGACCAGATGTGCTGCGGCTCCAGATGTTCCCGTTCGCGCCGTCAGCCAATGGAGCGATCGACTCTCGGCTTGTTTACGCGAAGACGTCCCGGCCGTCACGCCATGTTTTTGCTCCTTCTGCGCTTCCACTCAGACGAACATCGGCACACCGCTGTGCGCAATTTCAAAGGACGGTGACGTGCGAGCCGAGGCTCCCGCTGCCGTGACGCTTTTTCTACAACTAGCAGTTTTCCAACAAGAGCTGATGAATCAAAACCCCTTCAATCTTTCAATCTCTGAACTTCCATCTCTGTAACTGGAGACTGTTATCTAACCACTTTCTACCAATTCATAATTAGACACATTACATAGTTTGTGTTAAAAAAGGTCTACTTTCTAGTTTCACAATTGCGCATCATTTCCTTTCCGACCATCTTGATGTGATTGAAATCTACTGCAATTTTAACTGATAACTGAGTAGATGCGGCAAACCGCTGTTCGCTTATTGTGTGTGTGTGTGTGTGTGTGTGTGTGTGTGTGTGTGTGTGTGTCCCACAGTGTTGGAGAAGAGCGAGTTCAAAGACGAGTCTCAGTTCTTCCGCTTCTACGCTGACGAGGAAACGGAGGGAACGGGCACCAAGAGCAAGCAGCTGCAGCGCAACGACTTCAAACTCATCGAGAACATCCTGGTCAAGTCGCTGGTGGTGAGCCACCCCCCCCCTACCCCACCCCCCACCACCATGTCCACTTTCTCTGCCTTCCGTCTCTCTCTCTCTCTCTCTCTCTCTCATCTTCTTCGTCGCCCTGCGAGCACTGAGACGCCGCCGCGGCCACGTCCGCATTTTTACTTTTAACGACTCGTGTCTGGGAATGTTTGCCGCCGAGAGGTTCCCGCTCAGAGGGAACTTCGGCTCTCTGCCGTCGACTGCGAGGCGAGCTGAGGTGTAATTTTGTCGTGCAGAGGTGACATCAAGCAAAGCTTCGGGGCACTCGGCCCCCTCTTTGGGATTTTCCCGTCTTTCCCTGAATGTTCTGAAGCATTTAAAGTTGTTTCTTCCAGTCGGGGCTTGATCGCGATGGTTCCAGCCGCGGCTCATTTCGTTGCCTCAAGCAGCTTCATTCTCATATCAATTAATGCTGAAGGTAATTAATTAGAAATAAAAGCCGACGTTCCTTCTCGGTAACTCCCCCCTTTCAAAAAAAAAAAAAAAAATCTCTCCATGAAGTCCAAACGTCCCCTTTTTCTTGTCTCCTCTGGGACCCGCTGACATTTCACCATCTTGGCTGGATGACGTGAGGCAGCAGGTGCAGGAGGAACAGAGGGAAGAGGAGGAAGCCCCTCTCTCCTCCTCCTCCTCCTCCTCCTCCACCTTGTCTTCAGCGAAACTGGCCGAAACAGCTGGCGTAAACAAAACTGCTAAGTTGTGGGAACATTCCTGAAATGTCAGGAATGTTTCATGGGAAGATTCACGATGATGGAGTGAGACTCGCCGAGTTCCGCCGGCGGTGGAGGGTTGCAGCGAGGGCGGCTCACGTGCTGTCTCCCGCTGTCACTTTAGCGGGGCGTTAGAAATTATATTAACCAGAAGACAAAGCGTCACATGACTCAATAGAACCTGCATAATTTGCAATTCTTTATCCTATTTTTTTTTTATCCTATTTTATTTCAATAATTTTTGGAAAAACAATTGAACACAAGTGATTTATTTTGTGGCCTAACAAAAAGCAGCCACGCCGAAGTCTGAAAATGGAAAGTGAGCCACTTTGCCGGCGCTGATATTTTGGGAAGCCGTGCAGGACCAGCCCGCATCCTTTTTTCACATGGGGGCGGGAAGCCGGCGCGCTATCTGCCCTTCCTACAGGAAGCGGGGAAAGGCCTCGTTTCCTTGATTAGCAGAACTAATCCGTCCTGGTGGCTGTTATTGTGGCGAAGTCCTCATTTAACGCCACCGCCGCCGCCGCAACCCGCCCTAGATCACCCATCTCTTATCGAGGCGGCGCAGCAGGAGTGGACGGCCCCGGCAGCGCGGCTAATGGGGGCTAATGTGCGTGCTGATGACAGCCTGGACTCACGGGGGGGGGGTTTGCAGGAGGAGGAGCGGGGAGGGAGTGCTAAGACCTCCTGCCTTGCAGGGAAAATCACAAATAGTGAACTGTGGTAATGTGCGGAAGGGTTGCATGTATATATAGACATGTAGGCCACCCGGCGTCAGCCACGCTATGAGGCTGAAACCTCACTGGCTCTGCAGACATTTGCAAAAGAGCCGAGCAAACTAATTACCTTTAGCCACTCGACGTAGCAAAACCAATGAAATGCACGCATAGATTTATTTATTTTGCACGTTTATTTTGTGTAATAACAATGTCATTGTCTCAATGTGGCAGATTCACCCCGAGGAGGAAGACTACGGCTTCGAGATCGAGGAGAAGAACAAGGCCATCGTGGTGAAATCTGTCACCAGGGGCTCCCATGCCGAGGTAGCGCTCATCACACACACACACACACACACACACACACACACACACACACACACACGCCCTGCCCCGGGACGTTAGTTCCGGCAGGTAATGGCTGTCCACTGTTGTGACGGCCGCTGTCGCTCTGCGGACGGCCGTGCGCTCTGATTGGCTGCCCAGCCGTGAGACATGCTTAGTCAGACGCGGCTCCGCTCAGCCGCAGCAGTTTATATGCTGACCAAAAAAAAAGTGGTTTTTTTTTCTGTCACTTGCTGGTTTCCCTCCGCTTGTGTTTTTGTTTACGAGCATTTGGGTGCATTGCCTGAATTCTAATTGTAAAATTGTTTGGTTCGTCCAGTTTTTATCAGACTTTGTTTTTGCAGATAGGCACCACAGTGACACCTCCGTCTTCCCTCTTTCACCCTCTACTTGCTCCTCCTCCCCTTCAGCAGAGTGTTGTGTGTCTCTCTGTGTGTCTGTGTGTCTCATTCCCCTACAAAAAAAAACCCTTCAAAAAACTGAATTGCTAGTTGTGACACAAAACATGTGCCGGACTAATGAATGAACTCAGCTGATTCCCATGGGGCCCTGAAAGGGTCTCTCTCTCTCTCCTCTCTCTCTCTCTCTCTCTCTCTCTCTCTCTCTCTCTCTCTCTCTCTCTCTCTCTCTCTCGCTCTCCCCCGCTATGCTAATGAAGTCACGTGCATAAGAAACACACCCACCGCACCGCACGAACACCACGCATCCGAATCCGCATTCAGATGGCTTTAGCTCCTCCCACTCCACCCTACACCAATCCTGGGGCCCCCCTGAGTCCAGATTCATGGGCCCAAGGCTCAGCCAAGGCCACCCCATCGGGTCTGTGCCCGGGACACTGGTCTCTCAGAGAGAAGCGCACAGAGGCGCCATTATTCCCCCAGCGTGACGGAAAACGCTAAAGACGGTTGAATTTAAAGCAGGACGCTGCAGCTTCTGCTGCTGCTGCTTCTGCTGCTGCTGCTGCTGCTGCTGCTGCTGCTGCTGCTGCTGCTGCTGCTGCTGCTGCTGCTGCTGCTGCTGCTGCTGCTGCTGCTGCTGCTGCTGCTGCTGCTGCTGCACAGGATGTTTTTGATTCCCCCCTCGTGCAACTGGTCTCACTTCCGCAAATCTGAAAACACTTTTCTCTTATAGTTCAGAGATCATGTCAACCAAAATCATAAAATGAGTGAAGTAAATCACTCAATAATTTGCATCTGAGTTGTGTCTGTCTGTCTGTGCGTGTTTGTCTTCTGCTCTGTGTTCTCCGCCTCATTTGCATCGACCGCATTCAGTCATTTTTCATCAGAGCGCAACAACCTGCCGATTCTGTCCGCACTGTTTCACTTCATCTTCCAAACGAGGATGTGATTCCCCTCGACTGTGACAAGAGGAACCCGTCGTGAACTTCTCAGCACGCCAAACCAAAAACGGAGCCTTCAGGAAACAAGGTGCAGGCTAAAAATAACAGCTTTTTTTCTTTTTTTTTCTTCCTCTCCCGTCTGTCCGTCTGTCCGCCCAGATGGCCGGCCTGCAGGTCGGCAGGAAGATCTACACCATCAACGAGGACCTGCTGTTCCTCAGGCCCTTCTCCGAGGTGGAGACCATGATCAGCCAGGCCTTCTGCATACGCCGCTCCCTGCGGCTGCTGGTGGCCACCAAAGCCAAGGAGTGGGTGGCGCGCGCACGTTCACGCACGTTCACGCACGTTCACGCACGCACGCACGCACACACACACACACACGCACTAGCCCACCGGTTCTGACCGGTCTGCTCCCAATCCAGGATCGTGAAGGTCCCGGACAACCCGGACAGCCTCTCCTTCCGGCTGTGTGGCTCCGCTCCTCCTCACGTCCACGCCGTCAGGAAAGGTGAGTCGCAGTCACGCAGCCCAACACGCGGCCCTGCCGAAGCTCGTGGGTCCAGCCGTGTCCTGCAAGGCCAAGACGGCGTCTCCGGTGGCGAAATTGAATTAATATCTCGTGAAATCCGGTTACAAGTCCCATATATTTTCCGCTTTCAGCCGGCGGCGGCGGCACATCTGTTAACGCATTTATCGTAATTCGAGCGGCATTGTGCGCGACCTGCGCCGTGGCGAGGCTTTGAAAGTGTTTACGGTGTCAGCAAGACAAATAATTCTGGCTGGATTCAGGGAAAAGATGAGGTAACTGTAGCCTCCAACCACCTGTTGGCCTCTGCTTTTAGTCGGCCTCTTATTAGGTTTTATGGCCACCTGTCAGCCGGGCCAGCCTGCGGTCACTTCAGGGCCCGAACATTGAACTTTTACAGCACGCTGGCAAACACGAACACACACACACACAGACACACGCACACAGAGCCAGAGTCAGGGAGGTTTTCAGAAGTCGTGCACACCTTCGTTTTTTGTTCTCAGTCTTTTATCAGGATGATTTTTCACGGCTGCGACCAGCGAGCTCAGCTACGATGTGTAAACCACACAGAAGCGTTCGAGGACGCATTGGGGGAAAAAACAGATTGTAAAGACGAGCTGCGTAGCAATTCGACTCCACCGCAAGTGCAAGTTCTCACCATCTGTCCAGCGCAGCTTTCCAACTTTTCTTCCTCTCCCTCGACTGCTGCTATATCATTTTGGGAAGAAAAGAAATCTAGTTGAGAAAGCCTTCAGCTGTATCCTAATGAGGGCCGTCTGTGTGAGACGCGACCAGGTCAGATAGCCCAGACGGTGTGTAATTGATGGCACCCCGGTCGGATGTGAAGCCCACTCTGATATTTTTAGTCCGGAGAGGAAGAAGACAGCCGAGGTGTCGATTGGACTTCCAGACCGTGAGGCCATTAAGTGGCTCTGCAGAAAATGTGTAATGGCGCCGCACTCAGGAAGTCATTTCCCCCCCCTTTTTTCCTGCTGGAACAAAAATGGGAGATGAGCTCGTGAGCAGAATCCGCTGAGAAAATGTTGTCCTCTGACCTCTGACCCCTGCGTTTCTTGACGCACATTGCAGGCTGGGAGGCGGCGGCTGCGGGGCTCCAGCCTGGCCAGGTCGTCCTGAAGGTCAACGGCAGCGGCGTCAACCGCAGCGACTACCAGGAGGCGCTGGAGCACTTTACGGCGCAGCACACACACCAGGAGCCTCCGCAGACGGTGAGTCCGCTTGGCAGAGGTGGGAGTAAGTCACAAGCGAGTCTCAATTGTTGACCTTCAAGTCTCAAGCAAGTCCCAAGTCACCCCAGTTTCCACATTAAACGTAAATTACTATGCAATACGTTGATGTTATGCATATATAAACGTTAGCTGTCTAGCTAACGTTTGACCAATTTGACCAGCCAATAAGTTAGCTAAAGACACTTTTATTGCGCATTTCATTGAGAAGACATCCCTTACGTAGCTTTCTAGCCACGTAAAGTTCACACTATGTTAGTATTAGCAAATGTTAGCTTTCTAGCTAATGTTTAACCAATTTGACCAGCCAATAAGTTAGCTATAGACACTTTTACTGCTCAATTTATTGAGAAGGCATACCTTACTTAGCTTTCTAGCCACGTTAAGTTTAAGCTATGTTAGTATTTGCAAATGTTAGCTTTATAACAGCTGCAACAGATAGCTAAGAAGGTGCATTCATGTAGCGTAGCTTACCTTTCTTTGTGGGTTTTGTAGTGACGGATGAACAGAAGTTGTGGTGGTTGAGCCACTGATTTTTGAGCTGCAGACCTTCATTACCGCTGTTCTGCTCTTCAGAGTGTCATTGACAACATAATCCTTAAACCGAAATTTAACTATTCTTTGTCTAGCCGCCTCCATGACTGCTGCTCATGTGTTGATCTGTTGATCGCTGTTGGTCTGCGTGCAGCATGCATTGCACTGTAAAACCACCCCATCATGTTTCAAAATAAAACACATTTTCTAACGTAATCTAAAAAAAAAACTTGCAACAAAAATGCAACTATTTCATTTTCTCAAGTCTAAGTCAAGTCTCAAGTCATGAAGACCATGTCAAAGTGAAGTCGAGTCTTTTATCAGTGTTAGTCAAACAAGTCCTCAAATTTGCAACTCGAGTCAAGTCATGTGACTCAAGTCTCCCGTCTCTGCCGCTCGGTGGGGAGAAGAACAAAAAAAAACCAGAAGAGCAGCCGAGGAGCTGGAGCCGCTATTTCCTCATGCAAGTGACATATTTGTGAAAGGCCTTCCAAAAGAAGTGTAACCGGAGTGAGACAGACGGCTCTGCTAGGAATGTAGACGCTTCATCAGACACCGCAGTCAGAAGGTAGAATTAACCCGAGGGGCTGGCAGCAGCAAAGGTCTGATTTATTTATTTTAAATTCCCCCTGCAAGACAACAAAGCGGCCTTGTAAACACACCACAAGCATTCTTGCCCTCGCTGCCATCCTGTAACTTTGTCCCAGTTTCATCCCGACAGATAAATAAGTAGCTGGTGTGAAAACAACCTGCCTCTCCTCTCTTCCCCTCTTTCCAAAAGTTGATTAGGTTTCATTTCTTTTTAAAATGAGGAGTTTTCCGAACGCAGCCGAACACGTTTCTGAGCGTAATCTGCCGTCAGTCGGCGTCGCGCATTCGCTGAAATCAGCGACGTTTCCCCCTTTTTGCCTTGCGCCGCACATTCCTGATTTTTTTTTTTTCTCTTTTTATTTCACACGGCTCGCAGCAGTAGCAGCTCTCCGGGCTCAGACGGCTGCACCGGCCGGGCAGCCTCATTCTGGAGCGCTGCCAACAAAACGTTAGCCGCCTCAGCGAGCAACAGGATAAATGACCAGGATGTTGTTTGATGTGGTTCACGGCTCTGTGGTAGTTTGTGGGAGTGGGGTCGGGGTGGGGGTGGGGGGGGACTTGGACACGACCTGATTTCTCCGTCAGGTGAGAAGTGTTGACAGTGCGTGTAGGAAAATACACTAGAGCAGTGGTGGGCAAAACTTTTTGACTGGTGGGGCCACAATAGGTTCTAAAATTCGACAGAGGAGCCGGAGCAGCAGCAGATGGATGGATGTGTTTTGGTGACCTACCTCGTAGCAGGAACAAATATATCATGAGATGTTGTAGTGAATATGTGTTTTAATGTCTATCGACAATGAACCAAGGCATTACAAAAAACGTGTATTTAGCTCTTTATTGAAATGACTCTTGAAACACTGGGAAAATGGATGAAATACAGCTATTTTATGACTTACTTACTATTAAAATAATTTCTTCAAGTTCGGCAGACCGGATTAAAAAGCTTGACGGACCGCATATGGCCCCCGGGCCGCAGTTTGTCCACTGCAGCCACATCCCCACCTTTGTTTTGTTTTTTGCTGTCAGTGTTTTCCTCATCTTCTCTTGTCTCCATTCCTTGTGTTAACCCCCATAAAGCGTGTTATTCCCACCCCCCCACAGTGTCAGTGGGTCTACCGTACGTTCGAGGACGTGGAGGAGCTGGAACGAGAGCGCGGCACCGACGGCAAGGCGGAGGAGGAGAGCCCCTTCAGGCCGTTTCCGGTGGAGAACGGCTCCGACCACGACGAGAACGGCACCAACGGCACCGGTGAGGGATGAGTTAAAACCTCGGCCACGCTCCGATTTCATGTTGACTTTTTTTTTTTTTTCCAAACATCTGACGTGAAATGTCACTCGAAGCCGCTGCTGCTTAATTTCAGAGAGTTTCACTGTCGTCAGTGCTGACTCATATCAGATGCTAATCAAAAACTTGGAACAGTGAGACAGTAGTTAGTCAGTAATCGTTCTCTCCTGCAACAATGATATCTGTAATATTGTGCTGTATCAATAAGTTCCCCCAAAGAAAAACTCTGTGGTTAAGAAAAACCAACAAATGAAATTGGGTTCTTTGAGCTCAGTTGTGTCCAGGTTGATTGCTTAATGGCAAAAAGTCCATTTATCAGCACCCATCTCAACCTATCTTGTTAAAAAGTTGTGATTAATTATTCAAACAAAACATTTTGCCCTCTGTTTCTCAGTACATTGCCGTCACAAGGGATCTTTAATATACAAAAGAATGGCTTACTTGTGTAGAGTTTCTGACCAAGGAACTTTGCACTTGAGACATCAGTTGCATTAAACTTCTTAATTGTCCCAATGTCCTGTGAAAGGGGGAAAAAAAGTTGTTTTTGTGAGCTCTGCCCACTGTCTGTAGGTGCCTTTTCTCTCCCTTCACTTTTGGCCTCACCTCACTGGCGCCCTCTGCTCCTGCTCACGTTGCAGCACAGCAGCCTTTCATCGTCTGCATCAACAGTCTATCTTCATTATTGGTTTGAACTTTTAACTGAAGTTTCCGCCAACGGTTATCCGCTCGTCCTTACCAGACCACCGGCTGAGCCGACTCTCGCTGTCCGACGAGCTGCCACTGGTCAGCATGACGGTGGACAACGTGCACCTGGAGCACGGCGTGGTCTACGAGTACGTCAGCACGGCGGGCGTCAAGTGCCACGTGGTGGAGAAGATGGTGGAGCCCAAAGGCTGCTTCAGTCTCACTGCCAAGGTTTGCTTGTTAAAGTTTTGGATCATTTTAGTGTTTTTTTTTGCTTCTCGTGTATAAATGTGCTTTTAAAGAATCATGCAGTGGAGTTGATGCATCCGTTGTAGAACTGCAGCTACCAATCAATTTCTTGCAGCCAATTTTTATTTTTTTATTATTATTCTAAATGATTATTTGAATTTGTGATGAAATACAACATTTGTGATCGAGTGATTATTTTTAATCTGTTTCAACCTCTAATCCATTTTGCTTCTTTTCAACATCTTTCTGGCCTCTGTCTTCAGCCCATATAAGACAGATGCTAAAAAATAAATTATACTATAATCATTTATTTCATAGAGAAGCTGAACCAAGTGTCCGATAACTCAATTCTGTTCAATTTGCAGCATGAAAATGTTTGAAAATGACCTTTTTTGACCTTCATCATTTTATCATGGGGGAAAAAAAAAAGACTGACTGACTTGCAGCTACACGTCCCGTTGACTACAAGGATTTCTGTCGATTTGTGCCGCAGATCCTGGAGGCGTTCTCCAATGACGACAGCCTCTTTGTCCGCAACTGCAGCCAGCTTATCTCCCAGAGCGAGCGGGTGGTGACCATGCCCCAGTACGAGTTCAGGCAGATCTGCGACACCAAGCTGGAGAGCATCAGGCGCCGCATCAGCAGCTACCAGCAGGTACCGGAGCCGCCGGACGGCCCGCTGACGTCAGCCCCTCCGCCACCCCGGAGGGGTCGGAGTCTTAGTCACTGTCGAAGCGGAGAGAAACAAACGATGCACTGTCTCTGCCGGTTATTACAATTTGAATGTTGTGCAACAACACGCAGCATTTTTTTTTTTTTTCACTACCCCTGGCACGCGCCGCGGCCGACGCTTCCAAAAGCAGCGCAGCAAAAAAGCCTCTTGTGTTTTGCAACAGCAAATCCTGGCAGAACCTCTCAGCACGACAGCGATAAACTGCCGCGTTTATCAGAGCTTGTCATTCACGCTCCAAGATGTGACGTGCAGCTTTTCCCAGCTGCATCATCGCCATCATTTCCTGAAATCTTTTATCGTTGTTTTTCCCCCCCTCCTCCTTCCCCCGTCCAGTTTGCCCAGGAGCTGAGAAACAAGGTGTGGCCGTCCTTCCGGCAGGCCGGCGGCCGCCTCCACCCACTGGGCTGCTTGGACTTTGTCCCCACCAACTGCCACGTCAACTTCATGCAGGTGTCCTACCCCAAGAGCACCACCTCGGCCGGCCGGACCTTCAGCATCCGCTTCGGCCGCAAGAACTCGCTCTTCGGCCTGGATCCCGACCAAGGTTAGCGAGCTAGCCCACCCCCGCCCCCTCGATTAGACTCCACCTCCTTCCTCCTCCTCCCATCCCGAAGACTCCCATCCACTTTCTGAGGATGATGATGATCACATGGCTTTAACCCACTTTGCACTTCCTCAGCCGTTGCGCTTTTGACAAATTGCCCCGTTGAATTGCCCCCCCCACCACCACCACCACACCCCCGCCCTTCCCACAGAAGCCGTGAGGTCTCTGGCAAGGGTTCCCACAGTGAATTAGTTGAGTGGTTTGCCATTAGGACTCCATTAAGCCGCGGGACCATTACCATATTATTGACGTGAGAGGGCGAATGAGTGATGCCTGCAAAGAAATGTGGGCTGACGTGCAGGAATGTGGGTTGCTACTGCTGCTGCTGCTGCTATAACTGCTGCTGCTGCACAGGTCAGAAGTAGGGATGCAAATTATCCAATATTTCATTGATCCTTAGTTGATTGAACTTATCGATAATTGATAAGCGGCAATTTTTCCAGAGAACCTAAATTTCACAATGAAAAATGTGTAAGGAAGACATTATTTAAGCCTTAAATAATGCTGACGGTCCAATGTGACCCATTTTTACATTAGAGAACAGTAAAAACACCCTAAACATTTATTCTCTCACTTTAAGTTGACTTCTAATGGGTCACATTTCAACTTTAAAAAAAAAAAGTTGTTTAAAACTTAACTTAACTTGTTCTAGGCATATTATGACAATCACAGTTTTTACAGGTCAATTGCTCTTTCTTGTCATAATAATATTAACTACCCGTGTAAAAAATGATCAATTAATTGCGACTAATTTAATCGAATCGATTAAATTCTTAATCGACAATTAATCAATTAATTGTTAACATCGCTAGTTAGAGGTCAAAGGTGACAGATTCTCTTCACCTCTTTCCCGCAGAGTTAAAAAAATTAAATAAAAAAATCATTATTTCTGATCTAAAAGACGTCACAGCAGAGCCTCGGCTCGGCCGCAGTACGCATGGATTGACGGCGAGCCCTGGCAGCTGATCCCGCTCTTCTGTCACCACGACACGTTTAATGCAGCGCAGCTGTCTAGACGGCGCACAGTTAACGCTGCGCCCCGCGCTGTTCCAGGAGGTCCCCATCTTATCTCCCTCTCTCAGCAACGTGCCAGGAATCAGACATCTGCCGCTCAGCTTCCACCGGCCTCCTCTCCTCTCGCTGCCAAACGTCCTGTTGGCTCGACCGACAGCTGCAAAGATTATTCCCTGTCTCTCTCTCTCTAGTTGTTGTTGTTGTTATTTTTACGATCTCAAAAAAAAGAAAACAAAATTACACGCCTATGCCGGCGCTCTGTCCTGGAAGCTATGTGCGGAATGTAAATGAGCCCCTTTTGCCCTTTTTTTTTTTTGTTTGTTTTTAATTGCGATGTGCGACGGCGCACAGGAACAGAATCTGTCTGCAGTTTTGGGATGTCTCAGGTTATTGCCGCTTACTTTGGCATTTAGCCCGAGCAAACAACTTAGCGTCTGGCCCCCGCCGCACCGCGGCTCTGCGTATCTATCACAGCGAGTGACCCCTTTGTTTTATTTTTTTTTTTTGCACAAGTTGAGTTATTTTTCACGGCGGCTAATGGGGAGCAGACAGGAGCGAAACCTCAGAGCTTTTTTTTCAAGAAGCGGCGGAACATCTGGACTGGATATTGACACCATCGGAGAGGAAAATCTGTTTTATTCAACCCCTTTAAAAAAACATGCGCTTTATTCTTTCCATCTCTCTCCGCCGCCCCTCCCCCCCTCCCTATCTCATCTCCCCTGCAGCACAACTGAACCCCATGTCGCACACCCAGCACTGCGTGACCAGCATGGGAGCCCCTTCCTGGAACTGCTGCGGCCTGGAGGGCGACGAGGCCGAGGACGGCGGCGCCGAGCCCAGCGAGGACGGGGCGAGGGGCGGCGGAGGGGCGGCGCGCCGGCCAGGGGGAGGGTGGCCTCAGCTTCCTGCTCAAACAGGAAGACACGGAGACCCAGAACGCGTACATCTTCCTGTACAACCGGCTGAACGTCGCCGTGAGGGAGATGCGGCAGTACGTGGCTCAGATCGACGTGTAAGTGAGGCCTGGAATCGCACGCAAAAAAAATAAATAAATAACTCGCCGATGCTCAACGCCTGAGTCGGGACGGTTCCAGTGGCTCTGTGTTGACATTTGAAGGGATCACTGCTTCCTCCCGAGGCCGTTTGCCGGCTTCCCTTCCCTTCCATCTGCCCTTTTGCCTGGTTCCACTGAACCGATGGTTTACAAAAGGAGCATTCTTCAGGGGCAAAATATTTATGGGGCTCCTCGGCCCCCGGAGCAGGAACAGGCAGGGAGGCCCCGGATAACACGGAGAGAAAGAGACGTGTATTGTCAGTGCGGACGGGCGGGCCCCCGGCGTACTCTGGAATCCAAACGGCTCCAAGAAATCTTTAGAAAAATGTTGAATTGATCATATAAAAACTTAATTTTGTCCTTCGTCTCACTTGCTTCATTGTGCGCCTGTGTCCGCTGTGTCCGCAGCCTCCTGTCGTCCATCACCGAGCCGACGGAGCTGCAGGGCGACGGCGTCAGTGTCGTCGTCAGCGGCGGCGGCGGCGAGCCGCTGGTGTACGACTCCAGTCAGCCGCCCTCGCTCAACGCCTGCGAGGACGGCTGCGAGCAGGACAAGGTGGAGCACGGCGGCATCAAGCGCGTCTGCTTCAAGGTGAACGAGGAGGACCAGGAGGACTCGGGCCACGACACCATGAGCTACAGGGACTCCTACAGGTAACCAAGGGCCACTGCGGCATGCTAGCGACACATGATGTTTTTATTAATGCCAATATGAAGTTTTTTTTAATTATTTTTTTATTTATTTTACCAGGAAAGTCCCATTGAGAATAAAAATCTCTTTTCCAAGGGAGTCCTGGCCATTATGTATTTATCATGTGGGATGACGCTTTAATTATAAGTTATTAGAATTATAAGCTTTAATTATAGTTAAAATATTAAGTCCTGTTCATACTGGTTATTTCATAGGTACCATATCAAACATATTTTCAGATCTTTCTGGACTCTAGTGGAGCAGGATATTAGAAGTGCTTAGCCCTCTGTTTATAGCCCCCCTTCTAAATAAAACCGGGAACAAAAATATATTTTGCAAGGGAGACTCAAACGAGGTGGTCCCAGGGGGCGGAGCCTGGTGTTCAACCCCAGGAAACAGCATATTTAGCCCTCTGTTTATAGCCCTCTGCCCGAAAAAAGCTTCCTGCTAAGGAACAGACAAGTTTGCTGAAGTGGATTTTGTTGAAATACGCGACCGGCAATAAATCTTAGCGCAGGAATGTTTTTTTTTTTTTTAATGGCCTCAGTAGTTTTTACTACTGTGTTATTTATGTATTCAGCGTTAAATCTTTTTTCTTTAAACACACTCTAGCTGGTCTAACATCCAGACCCCCCCCCTCATACACACACATATATATATATATATATATATATATATATATATATATATATATATATATATATATATATATACCACAAAACAAAGCTGCAGCACCGCCCATTTCCCTCCAATCCGTTCCAGATGTTATTATCCCGACTGAGATCGGAGGAGCTAAAAATGACTTCAAAATGTTTGGGTCCGATCTGGTTACATCATCCCCTTGTTGCGAGGTCACTCGGATGTTCCACAGTGTGTGTGTGTGTGTGTGTGTGTGTGTGTCAGTTGACTGGGCAGCGCTCTGCTCTGCTCCGCCGGCCGCCCCACCCTCCACCACCCACAGAGACGTAGTTACTGGTTGCCGGTGCGGTGGGCTGGTGTATAATACAGCCAAATGTTTGGGGCGCTGCCGCCTCAGCCGCTCTGTCATTACTGGCTGCGCCATGTGAACGGCCAGTGCCCCCCCCCCCCTGCAGTAAAAATGTAAAGGGGGGGGGACCGTCGTTGGCTGTTCTGTGTGCAGATTACGTGCGGCCACGCGCAGCGGGAGGCGTTTACTCTGGAAATAAAAATACTAGCGGGACAGAAACGGGCTGGAAGAGCGAGGCTGCGCTCCGGGTTCTCCCGCTGAATGGTTGGACGTGTTGAAAAGCGCTACTGCGTTCCAGAAATGGGCGGCGTGTGTGTGCCATTTCATTCTCACTGAGACCACGAGGACAATGAAAAGGCAGCAGTGGTGACAGATGGCGTCAGAGTCCAGCAGGCCGGGCCGTGCTGGGCTGCTTATAATAAAAATAATCAATTGCATAAAGCAAAGAGGAGCCAGGAGACCGTAAAGAAGGAGCCGGTCGAGGCTCCTCTCCTCTCGCATTGTTGTGGCTTGTAAAGATTTTGCACTCTGCGCTGGTTTGCGTACTGGGTGCATGTCTGGTTAAAAAGCCTGTTCAACTGCGCATTCACACTCTTCTGGGATCCGAATGCAAAGTGACAACACATTGTTGATTGATCCCCCCCCCCCTCTTATTGCACAACATCTTAAATCATCCGACTCATCGCTGCTGCTGCTGCTTTTTTTTTTCTTTTTTTTTGAGACGAGTGTAAGTGCAGCCCACTGCAGTTGTTTTCTTCAAGTGAAGCAGCTCAAGATGTTTCACTGGCTGCCAGTAAATGAACCCTAATTTACAGAGCTAAATGGACCTAAATGGACGCTCACAGCTTAAACACTCGGCGCGTCGGATTTATTTCTCATTTGCCGTCCGTCGCACCCGATGGTCGGCCCGATGTCTGTGGTTTTTTTTTATTTTTTTTTTACTTTTATAGTTTATGACTTTCAAGTTGTGCGTCAGGTCCAGTAAATCCCCTGTCGGCGCACTGGGGATTTACAAGGTTTATTCCCCAGCGTTTCATATCTTTATCGCGTTTCATACGTTTACATTTTACCGTGTAATGTAAAGTGTTGTACTGCCGGGATTCCAGAAGAGACTGTGAGCTATTTTACCCAACATGGTGTTTATGGAAGCATTCACTGCTATTTGTGGCTGCAAAAAATAGAATCTGTGTGTGTGTGTGTGTGTGTGTGTGTGTGTTAAGGCCTGGAGATCTAGGTCTTCAGGCCTCGACGGCTGTTACGAGCAGGATAATTGTCACAGTGCCGCTCACACTTTTGGCAGGAGCCGCTGGATTTGGAACCGCGAGCGAGAGGCAGAGTTGTGTTCACGTGTGTGTGTGTGTTCATCGCGCTTGTACGCACAAAAACCCGGGGGTGGGGGTTAAAATGTCCCCGCCGTGACGGATGAGCAGAAAAAGCAACGGGAGGCCTGAAAGTGTGCGGAGATGAAAACTCCTCCGTGTTCTTGTGCGTGAGCGCCAGGCGAGGGCCGAAGCCAAACTGATCCGAGGTCGTCGCTTCAAGTCCCTCCACCAGCCGCAGCCGCCGAGCCAACTAGCGGCAAAACAGGCACGGGCAGAGCGAGCCGGCAGGTGATCCTGCCCCACATTGTCCCAAAATAAAACGCTCCTGTCCAGCAGCTCAGAGTGACTCCTGAGCCATTTGTGGCAAAGTGATTCAGCTCGTGAGTCGTTCCGAGCTCCTCCAGAGGCATCATGTGTGACTTCTCTCGGAAATATTCCACATCAGTCACACATATTTGGGATCTGTCTATAATGCTGAATCACCCACACCCAGCCAGGCCTCTTGCATTTCGGCATGTAGACATAGTGACATTTATAAAAATGAGTATCAGAATGGAGAGGAACGGAGTTTGAAGGTGGTTGATGTTCACAACCTGCTGCCGATCCACTGGGATTTTCACACCTCCAGGCTTCACAGAGTGAGAAAATATCCAGTGAGCAGCAGTCGTGTGGAAGGGAGACGCCTCGTTGATGTCAGGGGTCAGAGGTCAGACTGGTCAGACTGGTCGGAGGCCGCCGAACGGCAACAGGAACTCTGAGCAACCAGAATAGCATCTCTGAAGCACAACACGGGCCACCCTGGGAGACGTCTGCACGTGCACAGCTGCGTTTCCATGACGGTTTTACATGAAATAAAGGCGATGTTTCTAAAATTTCGACAAAGTGCATTTGCGATTTGCAGGTGTTTCCATTGATTGGTGTGGAGCGCATAAGCCGCAAAAGCAAACGTAATCCTCGTAAAGCGCCATTTTCACTTGAAGTGAACTGGTCACGTGATAAATGTGAAAAAAGTGTTTCCATGACACTTTTGCGATATACCTCTATATTGATACGTCGAAAAATACGAAAAACCACCTCATGAGAGCATCAAAACCTTTTAGCCATATGTGAGAGGTTTTTCAAAGTTTATCTGTTTCCATTACCCAGTTTTTATTGCAATATTTAGGTTTTGCGCAATTCTGTGGCTAATGGCAGCCACTTTATTAGATACCCAGCATTACCAAGGCGAACCTAATAAAGATTCTTCGGACTAAGACTGAGGCCGAACAAACACTTTGTTTGTTCGCCTTCATGTCGCTACTGTTAGACATTTCAGGGCACCTAACTGCAGCGGGGCCTCGCTGGCTGTGCGAAGCGTCTAATCAGCGGTCTCTCTTTTTTTTTTTTTTTACACGGTACCGTAAATTAAAAAGAAAAAAAAAAGGCCTTTACGTTGCGAGGGATTATTTGGCAGCGTAATTACTAGCCGCGGCCCTGCGAACCCTCCCTGCGGTGGGAGAACTTAACGAGCCCTGCGCTTTTTTTTTTTTTTCTTTTGACGATGCATTTTCAACGTTTTGCATTGACACGCGTGCGTTTTTCTGTG
The DNA here is from genome assembly GCA_009823395.1 of Thamnaconus septentrionalis. NCBI lineage: Eukaryota > Metazoa > Chordata > Actinopteri > Tetraodontiformes > Monacanthidae > Thamnaconus > Thamnaconus septentrionalis. The sequence continues at coordinate 9,659,729 of CM020512.1, forward strand.
TGTTTGTTTGTGCGTCTTTTTCTTTTTTTTACAGCGAGTGCAACAGCAACAGAGACTCGGTGCTGTCCTACACCAGCGTGCGGAGTAACAGCTCTTACCTGGGCAGTGACGAGATGGGATCAGGTAAAGAGTCACGCACGCAAACACGTGGATGTGAAATCATTTTGTTTCGGGCGGGGGTGGGGGGGGGTGTACGCAGTGTATGCAGTGTTGCGGCGATTACGACCAGTGACAACTCATGACTCTTCTGAAGTGGGTCGTGACCTCAGCCGTGACCTCAGTCACACCTCCAGACGAACGCAGCGCTGGACTTGTTTTTTTCCTTCCCGTTACGCCAGTGTTCTTTTCTTTTTTTCCTAACCCTCGGAGCCACGTCGACTGCCTCTGTTTTTAATCAGAGCATTGTCATTCGTACGACCTGACCCTTTCCCCCCGATGGTCACAATTAGCTTTCAAACACTGCGATTCCCGCTCACCTTTTTTTTCCTGTTTCCATTCTTTCTCTCTTTTGATGATCTGTTTTGTTTGGTTTCCAGGCGACGAGCTGCCGTGCGACATGAGGATCCCCTCCGACAAACAGGACAAGCTGCACGGCTGCCTGGAGCACCTCTTCAACCAGGTGAGCCCCCCCCGCCCGGCTAACCGAACCGACACCAGCCGTCCGGCCCGACGCTCACGGCAGCTCCTTTACAAACTGCAGCCGACAACAAGTTCAGGGGATTAAAAGTTCACTGGAGAGCAAAAAACAACTTGGGACTGATGACGGTGGATAGTAATGAGTCGACATCTGGGCCCAGTTACCTCGTGGAGCTCTCTCTGCCCCCCCGCCCCCCTCCCCTTCCCCTCCTCCTCCTCCTCCCTTCTGTATCCCACTTCATCTCATCTCTCCCCTCATCTCCTCTTACTGCCGCTCACTGTCCTTTGACTCTTCTTGTGGGGCGCGTGCACTTTGGCCGCCGGAGGAGTTCTTTCCACACGTAAACAGCAGCTCGGGGGGGTGGGATGGAGGGATGGATGGAGGGGGGAGAGAGGGTGAAACACAAGCCTTGTTGTTGTTGAGCTTCGCCCCGGTGGCTGCCAGGAGCTATCGCACCCCTCTGGAAAAGGCTCCTGCGCGTTTCAAGCGGCTAATAAAAAAAAAAAAAGGCAGGAGGAAGTAAAGAACGAGAGGTGTTCATTGGCTGTTTTCTTTTTCTTCTTTTTTTTTTTTTATTTTTTAATTTGTGAACGCAGGTCGATTCCATCAACAACCTACTGAAAGGCCCCATCATGGCCAAAGCCTGCGAGGAGACCAAGCACTTCTACTCGGACCACAACCACCCAGGTGTGCAGTCTGCGTTTGTTTGTGCGTGTGTGTGTGTGTGTGTGTTAAACAAAGCGAAGGCTGACGCAGGCCCTTTTTTCCATTTTGCGCGTCACCAGAGTTCCGTCAGACGGAGGACTGGACCATCCGCTGCCGTTACATCATTCACAAGAACATCCAGGAGGACCCTTGGAACCTGCCCAGCTCCATCAAAACCCTGGTGGACAGTCTGCAGAGATTCGTGGACGGTGAGCGGAGCAAACCGACACACACGACACGCACGCACAGTCAGACACGCAAACGAAAACACCGGCGCGTGCCTTTGTTTACATTCGCAGGCAGTGAGTCCGCACTCGCCCTGACTCATGTGTGTGTGTGTGTGTGTGTGTGTGTGTGTGTGTGTGTGTGTGTGTGTGTGTGTTTTCTCCTCCCTCCCCGCAGATGGAAAGAACCAGCTCCTCCTGGCGCTGCTCAAGTGCACAGGTACGGCTGCCGCCCGCCGCTTTTCACGCTTAAAGAGAAACACATTCCCGGCCTCGACGTCGTTCAGCAGAGATAAAATGCGGATCTAATTTTCCATGAAATCGCCAGAAGGTCTCTCTCTCTCTCTCTCTCTCTCTCTCTCCCTCGCTCTCGCTCTCTCTCTCTCTCTGCCGGGGCTTCAGCCTCCAGCAGCAGCAGGACGGGTCTTTGTGACCACGAGTGTCGTAAATGATTCCAACAGCTTCGAGCTCTTTGCTAATGAGATCATCCATCATGTGCACAAAATAAAAAAACAAAAAAATAGTCAGGACGTGTGCAGGTCTGCAAATCATCTTCCAGGATTATGAACTTGAATATTCATTATTTTATTTTTGGCGGGCTGTTTTTAAGAGCGCTGTGTGTGTGTGTGTGTGTCTATATATATATATTGGCTGTTTTAACTTTAAAACGATGCGCACGCTGCCCCTTCTTCATTTTCGCAACGGACAGGATGATGAAATCCTCGTATCGCCGCCTCGACACATCTGTGCTCTCTGAACACTCGGAGATGAACCAGATGTTTGTGCAGCTTCGATGGTGATTAAACAGTTGCGACGTCTCGATTTTCCCCGCTATTGTTTTTCCTCCTCCTCCTGCTCCTCCTCTCCGGGATCGGGCCTCTAACGCAGGCCGAGTCCGGCTGGCGTCGGAGCGCGGGACGCCTCCGGCCGCTTTGATCTGCCGCACGGTGGCAGATGGAGCTGGTTAAAGGGGGGAGATGATGTCCTGGCAGGGTTGGGGAGGGAACCTAATGGAATAAAGTGTCGGGATACGTGTGACGTTGACGTCTGCGTGGACCTCGCGTCTCTTCTTGTCACAATCAAAACTCTCCTTTTTTTGAAAAAAAAAAAAAAATGTTTTCCTTTTCCCTTCCTTCCAACCACCCAGACACGTCGCTGCAGCTGCGGCGGGACGTGATCTTCTGCCAGGCGGTGACCGGCGCCGTGTGCACGCTGGCCGAGCAGCTCCTGGCGGCGCTGCGCTCGCGCTTCAACAACGCCGGCGAGTACCAGGAGGACGGCAAGGAGACCAGCCGCAAGTGGCTGGAGCAGATCTCCGTCATCGGCGCGCTGCTGCACTTCCAGTCCACGCTAGCGCCACACGTGGTGAGCGGAGGGTTTTTTGTTTGGTTTGTTTTTCCTCCAGTCTGTTTAGAATTCAAAAACTTTTTTTCATAATCGAGCTGAATAAAGTTGGCAGCAAAACTGAAGCAGGTCTTAGGTCCACCTTTAGCCAGACTGCCCTCTCACAAAAACCTTCGTCGGAGCAAAGACTGTGTGAATAGATGGGCGGAGTCACGTGACCTCACCCACTGGTTTGCGAAATTGGCGAGATGGGTTTCACGCTCGGCGCTGTCCTGCATCTCCAGTTCATTTTGAGACCGAAAGATTTTATATTTGGATGTGTGGGCGGTGCCTGAGCTGAGCAGTGATGCCCACCTGTCAACTAAACTGTAACCACACCCCCCCATAAGCAAATTCATAGACAATCCAATTACAAGTCTCTTTGCAACCATTTCTGGCGGCACCCACTGGCCAAATGATAGAATGCAGGGTTTTTTTCAGGCACTTCCTCATCGCCCTCTTTTTAAAACCCCTAAGCTCCACCCATCTCACCATCTCTATACAGTCAATGGATCCCACCAGTTTCCCGCCACAACTCTGAAGCCCTGTTTTCCCCTCTTTCTCGCTCCTTCCAACAGAAAGAGGAGCGGACGATGCTGGAAGACACCAAGACGGCCCTGTCGGACCTGGACAAAGTCACCGTGTTCTTCAGGCAACTGGAGGACGAGTGTCTCGTCGCAAGTAAGACCCCCCCGGCCATTCAAGCCGTGCCGCGAGCGATCGGGCA